>CM057457.1:123022500-123622500 GCA_016271365.2 Neoceratodus forsteri
GGTAGCCTGGGTTGCAAACTGGCTGCACAACAGGACACAGAAGGTAATAGTGAGTGGCACACATTCCGAAGAAAGGGGGATCACTAGTGGAGTACCTCAGGGCTCAGTACTGGGTCCAGTCCTCTTTAACATCTTTATAGGTGACATTGCAGAGGGTCTGGAAGGAAAGGTATGCCTCTTTGCAGATGATACAAATATCTATAACAGAGTTGATACACAAGGGGGGGTAGAAAGGATGAGAAGGGACTTGACAAGGTTGGAGGAATGGTCAGACATATGGCAACTAAGATTCAAAGCAAAGAAGTGCAAGTATTGCACCTGGGAAACAAAACCCAGGAGAAGAGTACACAATAGCAGTGGAGGTACTAACAACAACAAAAAGGCAGGACTTGGGTTAGTCATATCGGATGATCTAAGGTGGGAAGCAATGTGAGAAGTCAGTGAGGAGAGCCAGGGGGATACTGGGATGCATAGGAAGGGGCATCACAAGTAGAAAAAGGGAAGTGGTTATCCCTCTGTACAGACAGTTGGTGTGACCCCATCTGGAGTACTGTGTGCAGTTTTGGAGACCTCATCTACGCAAGGACATAGACAGGATGGAAGCAGTCCAGAGGAGGGCAACTAAAATGGTGCAGGGTCTGCATCAGAAATCATACGAAGAGAGACTGAGAGAGCTTAATATGTATACCCTTGATGAAAGGAGGGCGGGGGACATGATAGAAATGTCGAAGTACCTCAAGGAATCAACAAAGTCCAGGAGGGTAGCATCTTTGAGAAAAAGAGATGTGTAAGAACAAGGGACACAATTTAAAGATAGAGGGGGACAGCTCAGGGTAATGTGAGGAAATCTTTTTCACGGAGAGGTGGTGGATGCATGGAACTGCCTTTCTGGGGAGGTTGTCGAGGCTAAAACAGTGGGGGAATTCAAACATGCACGGGACAGACACAAGGCAATTGTAGTGGGGGGTGGCAGGCAGTAGGCTGTCGGTTAACTAGAATCTGCAGCTTATCCAGTAGGTAGGGAAAGGGGCGGACTGGGTGGGCCAAGTGGTCCTTATCTGCCATCAAAGTCTGTTTCTATGTTTCTTCCTCAACACCACTTCTACCAACACCACCACCAGCAGCACCACCACCAGGCAGGGATAATAGTTGTAGTGGATGCGGTAGCAGCACCAGTGCTATTCTAGAATTTATTGCCACCAAACATACCACACTCCAGGAGTCATTACATGCCTTCACAAAAATGCCACCTACTTTTCTAACTGCTGTGTGAATCATACTATTGGTGAGATAATGGCATTTGATCTGCAGCTATTCCCCGTGGAGGAAGACACTGACTTTCGAAGACTGTTTTATGAGCTAAAACCCAAATACAGCATTTCACAAGGCCTTATGATTTCTCAGCATGTTTTCCCTGCAATGTATGCAGCTGTATGCATGCAGATGGTGACTTGTCTTGCAGGCAAAGGGGGGATAAGTGCATTTCACTAGTGACATCTGGAGCAGTACTGAAAACCAAAGCTTCCTCAGTCTCACTGCTTATTGGATTGTGTCAAGCACCAGCAGCACCAGCACCACCACTGCCCCACCTCCACCACCAACACCAGCCCCAGCAGGAGTTATCGTGAAGCAGATGGTCACACAGAAGAACAACACTACAGGAAGTGCCTTGCTTAATGTGTCAGTAATGGAGGGAACACAGTGTGGAGAACATTCTGTTCTTCAATACAACCAGTGATGGACATCTGGATATACCCTCACAGCCTGAAGGTGGAAATATTTTGTCACAGACAGTGGAGTATCATGCTGAAGGCCATGAATGATAGGGGGGTTTCTGTCAAGCACCTTGTTTTTGTTTTGTTTAATTAAAATCTGGTAAATTTATGAGCCAATGGCCCATTTTCATGGTTGACCAGAGTTACATTCATTCATTCATACATTCATACATAATTAAATACAACCTTGCTTTGCACATGCACTGAATCTGGTGGTGAGTTATGTGCAGAAACATGCACAGTTAAAAGAAATACTGACACCATTCAGGACATTACAAGATATTTCCATTGTTCTCCCAAATGTACTGCGCTCCTTCAACATTACCAACAGAAGAACAATGTCCCACAACATTGCTTGATTAAAGTTGTGGCAACAAGGTGGAACTCTAACTTTTTCATGGTGGAAAGAGAAGTAAAACAGAAATTTGTGTTCCAGGCTATGAAATTTAACAGTGTGCCTTGTGGGGGATACCTGTCCGAGGTGCAGTGGTGTGTGCTGCAAAGGCTGGTTCTGCTTCTGAGACCTTATGAACAGACCACCAAAGATCTGTCTGAAAAATCCGTTACTCTTAGCATGGTCCTGCCTATGGTGAGTGTACTTGAAGAAAACACACATTATATGACATTTATCACAACAGCAACCCAGCAAAGCAAGGCCGGTCACAGTGGTGCTATTGGTGGTGCTGGTAGATGGTGTGGTTGTGGCATTAGTGGTGATGATAATGATTTGAGCAATGGCGATCATGATATTAGTGCTGGACAATGTGGTGGTGGTGGTGACACTAGTTCATCATCTAAGCAGCAGCTGATGACAGATACAGTCCTTACTGGGTTAGTGGCAGAGGTGTTTCTGATACAACTTGAAGAACAATTTCATAGCATTAGATGGTTATTCCGTGATAATAGCGAGTAAAAAATTGTGACTACAAAATAGCGAATCAATTATAGCGAAAATCATATAGGCAACAGCAAAATAACAGCACATGTTCATAACAGCGATAATTGCTGTACAAAAATGGTTACTATTTAAATCATGATCGTGGATCTCTGTGTGTCCCAATCTCAGCAATTGCTGCAGTACAAAAATGACAATTCTTACTATGGTCACAGTCACAGTCAGCAAAAGTATCCATGCAAATTTAGTGTCAGAGCTGATGCGGTGCAGTTAGTTGCCTTGTAAAATGTCTTTTGAGTGCTTCATCAGAGAGGTAACACATTGTCAAACTCAAGTTTAACTAGTACACAATGCACCTGAGATAGAATAAGTTATGCAGTGCCCTTTTAGCATGTCTTTTGAGTGCTGCATTGCTTGTTTTTGGGGAGAGAGAGAGACAACAAAGTGGTAAACCCATCAATGTTAGAAACTTACAGTGGGCAAATCTAAGGCATGAACTAGTTGGAAGTAATGATCTAAAGCATACCTTTCAGCAATTAAGCAGTTTTGCAATCAGATTGTGGTGGTATTCAGTGATTCAGGGATTATTTCAGTTGCTGTGTGGTACGTGTGTAGGGAGATTGGGATAGAGATCCATGATCGCAATTTAAACACAGATTTTCAGCAGCTAAGCAGTTTTGCAATCTGATGGTGGTGGTATTCAGTTATTATTTCAGTTTCTGTGCGGTATGTGTGTTATGTAAGTATGAAGACAGGGACACAGAAGAATCCAAGATCACAATTTAAGCACAGCTTCTGAGAGATCCTGCTATAAGCTGTGTTTGCAGTTTTACATACGCGATTTATCTGCTATCGCTAATTGTGCAGTCGGGTCACTGTTATGAATTCATTATAATGGCAATCGCTATTTTTTTCTGCTATTTTAATATAGAACCGCATTAAACTGGACACCCAATTTTGCATGGCAACATTGCTGGATCCCAGATATAAAGATGTCTGCATTCATCCTGCTCATGTTGACTATGTCTAACAGAAAGTCTTGCAGACACTTAAGATAAAGCAGTGCAGATAACACACAGAATCCAAAACTCAATCTACTCCTCCTCCTTCTCTTGTGCCTGTTTCCTATGCTTCCAGTGCCAGGGGGCATCAGCATCATGATGATGATATCAAATGGGAACAGGAAGAAATTGATACTCCAATTCCAGGAGACACAACAAAAGACATCTGGGAGTTGTTTGACAGACAGTTCCAATGTTGCACAGACGACACGAACATGATACCAGACTACATGATGGAGACTTATTTAAGAGAGCCACTGTCTTGCATAAATATTGATGCCATAAAATTCTGGCAGGACTGAAAATTATTAGGCCTGATCTGGCTAAAGTGGCTTTGGACTTGCTGGGATGTACCCTAGAATCAGTTGTTTCTAAAAAGGGTTTCAACACAACTGAGGATATTGCCTTACCATATTGCTCCAGGCTAGATCCAGATAGTGCTGAATTCCCAGCCTTCTGAAACTTAAATTTACCTACATCAACTTCACCTGTCCATTTGATTATCTCAAATTCCAACAGGTGTCAGCAACTAACCTATACCTCCAGGGAAGGCTTCACACTTCTCCCACTGGTACTGGCAGCACAACAGTCCAGCTCAGTACCATCACTCCTAGCAGCACAGTCACCAGTAGTGAAAGGATGTGGACACACCCAGGCATCTCAAGTCCTCCAGAAGATAGTACAACAACTTTTAGCATGTCATCACCAACAAGCTCACTTTGAGCAGGTGGCAGATGCCGCCTGCCTCAGTGCAACTCAGTCTCAGCCTTACATGCTTACAAATAGTAAATCAGACCTGTGATGTCACTAAACCACTGGCACTGAAAAGGATGATGATGACAGTGGTCACCTTAGGCAGCATGGGATTGGCTTTCTGGGAGAACATCAAAATAATGTTGCCATTGGCAGCATCTGTTACAGTAAAGTTTAGCACTAATGTAACAAGCATTTGTCAATGCTGAATGTTTGCTTGCTGGCACTGGCATTGGAAATGCAAGAGTTAGACAGATGCAGAATAGGATTGGCAGTAAAGTATTGAACTGACACCAACCCCACACCCACCCTGCAGAGATGGACAGGCATTGGGGTTTGCATTTGGGTCATCGCCCATAACGCTCATGCCATTTCACCTCACCCTACCCTGCAGACACCGACAAGTGCTGAGGTGTGCCTTGGGGTGTTTGGGCTTTACACTCACCCCATTTCATAAGGAAATACACTGAAATGGGTGCAGTATAGGAGAATGGGGTGAATTTTGGGGCCGAAGTGTCCAAGGCACACCTCAAAGCCTGTCACTAGCCGCAGGGTGGGGGTGGGGGTGGAATGATGTGAGCATTACTGTAAACACTCCCAAGTCACACCCCTGATGCCTGTCAGTCTCTACAGGGTAGGGCGTTAGGGTCAGAAACCCTAATGACCTGGGCATTTCTTGGTATTTGCACTCTGAGTTTTCAACATGGGCTTTTTGTGACCCCACTGCATGAACAGTGACACTATCAGTTTGTTAGCTGAAAGGTGATTTTGCACAGTGACTGCACCATTTGGTGACACAGGCGTGAAAACACATTTCATACAGGATGTAAAAAATGACAGCTGTACTGTTCATGAGGAGGTGTAAAAAAATGGTAATGTTGAAAATCTGGAGTGAAAATATAAAAAAACTGGTGAAGTCACAAGCGTGGTAGAAACTGTACAACGGACACCCATAATGCAATTATTTTTGGGATTTTTTGCACCAGATTTTCAACATAGGCATTTTGGGACCTCTTCTCATGAACAGTGGCACTGTGATTTTCTTACTCTGTCCCGAACATTGATTTTGCACAGCGGCCACTCCCATTGTGTGCCACAGGTGCGAAAACATGTTTCAGGCAGGATGTGAAAATGACAGCTGTACTGTCCATAAGGAGATGTGCAATGATACGGTTGGAAAATCTGGAGTAAAAATATAAAAATACATGTTACAAGCATGCATAGAAACTGCTCAATGCATGCTGGTAATTCAGTAATTTTTTGGAGTTTTTTCACCAGATTTGCAACGTGGGCTTTTTGGGACCTCTCCTTATGAACACTGTCACTGTGATTTTCTTAATCTGTCCTGAACGTTGATTTTGCACAGCGACTGTGCCGTTGTGTGAAACACATTTTGGGCAGGATGTGAAAAATGACAGCTGTACTGCTCATAAGGAGGTGTGGAAAAATGGAGTGAAAATATTAAAAATTCTCAAAGTTATGAGCATGCATGGGAACTGCGCAATGCATGCTCGTAACAGTAATTTTTTGGAATTTTTCCACCAAATTTGCAACATAGGCTTTTCAGGAGCCCACCTCATTAACAGTGACACTCTTATTTTGTTAATCTGTCCCAGAAGGTGATTCCACGCAGTGACAGCGAAAACACCTTTCAGGACCGAATAACAAAATGACAATGAGATTGGGTCCCAAGAACCCCATGTTGAAACTTTGGAGCCAAAAGTCACAAAAATGGCCAAGATATCCACCTAAATTGAACCCCCATCCCCACTGATGCCATTATACAGCTTACCAGCATTTTCTTCAGTTTGCAGTCAGCTTTGAAGAGTGCAGAGCGTGTTCCTGCTCCACCCAAGATCGTTGCATGGGGCTCTGGAGGTAATTATGGGGTGAGGAGGGGTGCGGGGAGGTGTGGTGCACAGAGGGTGGGTGCAGTCGGGGAGGGGGTGTCATGACCCAGAGGGACTGTTTTCTCTTTACAGAACAAAAAAAAAAAAGACATTGCAGGAAGGGTTTTTTTTTTGCAGGTTTACTTGGGGCACACTGGGGTGGGCCCCAGTGTGCCATCTGTGTTTTTGGGGAGGGAGACTGAAGCCAATGGGGATTGGGCCTCTGTCAGCAAAGAAAGAGTGTCTGTGTTTGGAGGGAGCATGATGCTGGCAGGATTGGGCACCCTCAGCACACAAATTCCAACAAGGGGGACATGACACCAATGAGGATTGGGCTCCACATCAGCAAATGAACTGGGGAAGGGGCATGCCAACAGGGGGATTGGGAACCCCCAACGTTGGCTTTGAGAGGTGGATAGCAACAGCCACCACCATGTTTCTTGGAAATGTTACACCAGGCAAGGCACGTGATTTCAATGAGGGGCACTTTTCATAGCAGAGGCAAATTTCTTTCAAGTTGGTGGCACACACATTTGAGCTGTCATCATAGACAGCATGCTCATTCATTTGTGCCACAGAGACAAGCCCCAAAAGCAGTGGCGGCACTGGCCACAACACTGCCACCTCCACAACCTGCTACTCCAGCAAGCTGTCACAACTTGTTTCTTGTGCATACATGCAAACAAACATAATAGATTATTCAGGACAATGCAGGAAAGCAGCAACTAAGGCAAACAGAATGCTGGGGTGCATTGCTGGGGATCATTTTAGAAGGCAGGAAGTAATTCTACTGCTGTACAAATCCTTGGTGAGGCTGCACTTGGAATACTGTGTGTAGTTCTGGTGCCCTTATTTAAAGAAGGATATTATGCTCCTGGAGAGGGTGCAGAGGAGAGCATCTAAGATGATCCTTGGAATGGAGGATAAACCTTATGTGGAGAGACTTAGGGAGCTAAACATGTTCTCCGTGGAAGACAGAAGGGACAGAGAGTACATGATCGAGACCTTGAAATACCTGAAAGGTATTAATAGAGTAAACACAGAGGGGGTGTTCAGAATGAAGGGGAAAGGGACCACAAGGGGACATAGCCTGAAACTGGTTGGTGGGAAGTATAGAAAAGACCTGATGAAGCATTACTTCATGGAAAGGGTGGTGATACCTTGGCATGCGCTACCTGAGGAGTTAGTATCAAGAGAATCAGTGGAATGTTTTAAAAAGAGATGGGATAGATTCATGGGTTTGGTACAGGTAGGGAGGGTAGACACCGGGAACTTTGAATGGAAATCCGGGGAGGGATGGAAGGGAGAGGGGAGATGGGGCAGCAGCAGCTATCAAACTGTGAGCTGCATCTTGAGCAGACGCAATGGACCTCAAGGCTTAATCTGCTGGCATTTTCATATGTTGGTATGTTCATATATGGTTTATGCATAAAATCACACAGGAATGTCCCACATAGAATCATAGAAGGTGATGGCAGAAAAGGACCTCATGGCCCATCTAGTCTGCCCTTACCCACTATCCCACCATATTTCGGAATGTTAGTGCAAGAGAGTGTACTAGTAATAGTAACGGTAATTTACATTTTATTTTACATTGGTGGAAAACATAAAGCAAACAGCATGGCAAATGTGATGTGCCTTTGATTTAAATGTTCCTTTCACATTCATGTTAACACTTCAGACATATAGAATAATACATAGGCAACCATACACTGCAGTGCTATGTTTCTGTGGAAGGGTCAGATAACATCTTAGACCTCAAGAGCAAAGCTAAAGCGGTCTCTATGATATCATCTCAGCCCCAGATGGTAACACCAGCCTTGTTGTAAATATTTGCCCATACATTATGTTCTATAACATATGTTTGTCTTACTTAATTTACCTTATTTTTAACTCTAGAACTGTAGCTAAATAAACATGAAATGCAAACACCAGGATACGAGTAAAAACAGTTAATGTGATTTAAGGACAGGTTCATGAGTTGGCAACACTTATAATAATAGTTCATGGGGGGGAAGAAGGGATTCAGTCTTGTTGATATATTTCTTATGAGGAATCTGCAGCATAGGTAAGCATGAGGAGACTTAATAGAAGATTTTATGCTGTTGTACCACAGTAGTGCCATAACTACCATGTTACAACAGCATTCTGACATCACTCCTGTAGCTGAAACAGCATCTGGAGTGTATGGATGTCTATGCACAACAACATTGAACCATTTACTATTATGGTGTTGCTATTAATAAAAATAATCTTAACCTGTATTGCTTTTGTTCAGCAAGAGGCATTATGTCTCATACAGAACTGAAACAACTCCTCAAAAGCAGTGCTCCACATCTGCAGGGGCTCTGCTGTTTGATGATGTTATGACCTGGAGTGCTGGGTAAATGTTCACTTTAATAAATTTTAAAGTACTGGTAATGGTACTACAGCAGCACAGTTTCCAAAGTATTCCTTTTCAGATGTGGAGCACTGCTTTTTGAGAAGTTCTGACTAATTAGGGGCTTGCATCCCCTTGCAGTGAACCATTCAGCTTGTTTGAGTGCAGGTTTCATTCATGAGGACTGTTGAACTCAGAAACAAGTATGAAGACCCAAGGTTTATTTTGTGGATTGTAAATATTTAGAAGACCATCCTGTACATGTCGATATATATATATATATATATAAAATAACCCTAAATATAGGATGACTGTGCCCTATAACATATATATATATATACATATATATATATATATATAGATATAGATAGATGGATGGATAGATAAATAGATAGATAGATAGATGATAGATAATATGAATTTGACGAGTTGCAGAAACAGAAGAGGATATCCCTAAATGTCTTCTGTTTTCTTCCTCCTGTCAGTCATGTCGTGATATGCTTTAGTCATTTTGATAAATTCCACATTTCCCTTTCTAGTACCTTAATATCTTCATGCCATTAGCCTCTCGTCAGTTGCTACTCTCTTTCTTTCCATATTGCAATATATTCCATAACATCAGTTACTCCAGTCCATGCTATTCATCTGAATGACTGGAGTGGAGTAACTGTTGCCGCAGAATGTGCAGGTCATATGAACAGAGAAAGAGCAGTAGCTCTCTGAGGTGAGAGGGATTCAGAGAAGTTACAGGGACAATCAAAACAACAAAAACTGGATTATTATTATTATTTTAACCAAAAAAGGTCAAAACATATCAGAATGTAGGATGGACATAAAAAGAAAAACAAGGAGGCATCTGGAGGTACAAACACTTTTTGAAATTGTCATCACCTTTAACACAGTATTTCTCATTTGAATTGCCCATATTTTTAATATTTCCTGCCTTTTTTGATTTATTCACAGAAAGCAGACAGCCATTGGTACACCTGAATGAGTTTATCAAAAATAAAATTGGGCCTGAAAAGAGGCAGCTTTGCTGTCTGGCACACCTACCTGGTCAACAAAAACTAAAACAAAACTGAAATAGATAAATAAAAACAACAGCGGGTATATGTGTGTGTTGGGGGGGGGGGACTACATATGACTATGAATTTAATGTTAGACTTTATTTTAATTCAAGACACTTTGCAAACATATTTAATTATGGAGCAAGGCTGACTTCTGGTCAGAGGCCAATAAAATGTACTTTATAGATGATAAACATGGCCAGAACAAGGACTGAGGTGGATCAATTGTTTGCAAAGTGATAATAAAATGCTTGTCAGAAAGTAATATCAAATACAGTGCACTCCACTTATAATGGACTGGTTTTGCTATGTATTAAGCACTGATTTTACTTTGGGGTGTTCCGGGTACTGAAAATGACTTGTTGGGTCAATAAAACCTATCCAATCACTAACTGTGTCTATTTCACTGTTCTCAATTAAGCCGTCTTATAAATTTATATGACCATACTGTTGTAAGAACTTTTCTGATCAACCTTAAGAGTGTTTTATTAACAGGGCAGGGTGGGGCAGGCTAACAGACAGACAGAGACTCTAATGAAAGCAACACTAATATCTCTTACCTTGATGGTTTTGTCTATGGGGGGTGATTCTCAGCATCAGACACCACCTCTATTCCACACATCATGACTCCCTAGTCCCTGGCAGCCCCAGATTTCTGATTTTTGAAAGGGAGGAGAGGTTATAATTCCTTGTTTTTTTTTGTGTGATGAACCAGAGCAGACAATCAGGAATGGTAGAACCGGATGAGTGTATTTTTTGGCAAAATTTGGGAAGTGAAGTCACTGTCGGCCCCCTTTTGAGGAGGAAGCCCTTGTCTGTCATGCACAGTCTGGCCCTTTTCAGCTTCACATGACTTTTTTTTTAACTTTCTTTTTTATCCCACCTGTCTGCCCTCTCCATCCACTCCTTCAGACCGGTCAATCCCTCTGACCACCATTACGGAGTCTGCCCCTAGAGTGCCAGGCTTCTCCATTGTGCTTTCTTGGATCCCCGGATAACCCCCGGGTTGGGTGAGAAGGACCCCTTCCTCAACCTTCAGAGGACAGCCTGCACAATGGGGTCTGCCCATGGATTGGTGGCCGGAGGCACAGATTAGTCTTCATCTAGAACCGATGAAGGTTTTTTCTGTTTTCTGTGGTCCCCTTCTGCCCGTGAGGACACCGACTCAGGTAGGTGATGCTGATGCGCCGACGCCTGCCAGTGCCTAACAGTGTCCTCCCTCCCTGACTCCAATGCCCTGGGAGCCACCAAAGCCCCAAAAGTTGGTGCCCCACTGACCCTCAGGGGACGCCGGGTGCATGAAGCACCCTGATAACCCACCATGAAGGAGGAGAGCATCGATTGGGATGCTCGATCCTCCTTCCCCTGTCGACCCCTGGTGATCTGAGTCCATTCCCAAACCCAAGTCACTGGTGTGGTGCAAGGTGTGGCATCCAGCGCCTCAACCCTCAGCACCACCAGGCTGACCACCACCATGACTTTTTAAAGGCAGGATATTCTGCTCCATCGAGATAAGAGACACAAAACAATAGCAGTTTTTTAACTATTATCATCCTGCACTTGCCCAACAAATTTTTTGAAGAGAGGAAACACATCCTTCCTACATTTATAACTTTTTTCAACGTTTTGCAAGCAGCGTGCTACAGATGACTTCAACCTGCTTCAATCCCAAGCGATTCTTGACTACCAAACATATTTTCCCATGCAAAACAGATTACAAGAAATATTTTACATGCTGGCTAAATAGTATTAAAAGCTCAAATATCGACTTTGAGAGGCGGATGGCAACAGCCGCCATGTTTCTTGAAATGTTACACCAGGCAAGGCATGCCCTGCAATGAGGGGCACTCCCTCATTGCAGCCAGTGGTATTTCAAGTTGGTGGCACGCTTTTGAGCTGCTGTCATAGACAGCATGCTCATTCATTAGTGCCACAGAGACAAGCCCCAAAAGCAGTGCCAGCATTGGCCACAACATTGCCACACCTCCACAACCTGCTACTCCAGCAAGCTGTGACAACTTGTTTCATGCGCATGCATGCAAGCAGACATAAAAAGCTATATTTAAAACATTGTTTAAAAATCAAATATGCAGATTTGGGAAGGCAAGGCAGGCAAGCAATGCCCTCATATAAGCAGTAGTACTTGCATGTTTCTTTGGGATACCATATTTTCTGGAGGGATTTATTTTTTAAAACCTGTGTGGAACTAATATAGTAATTTGTATGAAGGGCAAACAGAGATGGGGGGCCTTGAGGTAAGCCAAGGAAACTAAGAATTCCTATAACTCTTAGCACCAATGTTTGCAAAATATTATATATATAATATATATATATATATATTTACAAAGAATAAAAAAGTAAATATATAAATTTGGGAAGGTAAGTTAGTCATAGCAATGCCTTATTACAGTATGGTAGTGCTTGTACTTTTCTTTGGGATGCATATTTGGGGAGATTTATTCTGAAAACCTATCTGGCACTAACATAGTAATTTGCAAGAAGAGCAAATAGGACTACTGCCCCCACCACCACTTAGCATTAAATGTTAACAAAATATTTTTAAAAACTTAAAAAGAAAAAGTACAAAAAAGAAAAAGTAAATATACAAATTTTGGAAGGTAGGCAAAGCAACACCCTTGTATAGTATGGCAGTACTTGTACTTTCCTTTGAGTTGCATATTTATTTTAGGGGGGGTTATTTTGAAAGTCTATGTGGAACTAACATAGTAATTGGCATGAAGGGCAAACAGGAACTATGGGGGAGCTTTGAGGTCACCACCAGCTGCCACAAATAAGCTATAGTAATTCATGGCCATTGCTGACCTCAGGACATGTCCCCCTTTTTCTGTAGCATGTTATACCCTATGCCATATACAACATTGGGAGACAAAGTAATTTGACTGAAGTGTCAAAGCCAAACCAAATTTAACCCCCCATTGCTGCCAGGACACTTCTCACCTTTAATTTGCACCAAGAAAAATACTATGTTGTTGTCCTAGTAAAAAAGCTTGTATACTGATTACACATATGGGATTGCAGCCTTATAATAAATATATTGTAAGCATCCCCAGGAATATTTTATGGTCAAGAAAAGTCTGGTTATAGTTGAGAACAGCATATGGATTAGTTGTGTAAGGATGAGACACCACACCCCATCATTAAGTCATGGTGTTAAGACAATTAAAACAAGCATTTGTCAATGCTGAATGTTGTCACGCTGGCATTGGCAGAGGCGGAGCTAGAGAAACATAGCACTGTGATTTTATGAATGTGTCCCAAAAGGTGATTTTCCACAGAGAGCATAGCCATTGTGTGCCACAACTGTAAAACACATTTTGGGCAGGCTGTGAGAAATGGCAGCTGGACTGTTGACAAGGAGGTGTGTACAAATGCCAGTGGTGAAAATGTGGCATGAAAATATTGCAGATTTACGAAGTTAGAAGGGTGTGTGGAAACTGCACAACGCAAGCTTGCAACACAGTAATTTTATGGACTTTCGGCACCAAATTTTCAACATAGGCATTTTAGGACCTCTGCTCATAAACAGTGTCACCATCATTCCCTCAAGCTGTCCCGAAAACTGATTTCTCACTGCGACCGTGCAATTCTGTGCCGGATGTGCGAAAACACATTTCAGCCAGCTATACTGTTCATACGGAGGTGTAGAAAAATGCCAATGATGAAGTGCTGGAGTGAAACTATTACAAATTCACAAAGTCACGAGCATGCGTGCAAACTGCACAATGCACGCTTGTAAAACACTCATTTTATTGACTTTCGTCCCCAAATTTTCAATGTAGGCATTTTAGGACATCTGCTAATGAACAGTGTCGTCATTTTAATAATGTGTCTCAAAGACGGACTTTCCACAGCGACCACGCTATTCTGCGCCAGAACTGCAAAAACAAATTTTGGTCAGGATGTGAAAAATGACAGCTGTACTGTTCATTAGGAGGTGCAGAACAATGGCACTGTTGAAAATCTGGGTGAAAATATTGTAAGTTTGCAAACTTATGAGCGTGCGTGCAAACTGCGCAATGCACGCTTGTAACACAGTCATTTTATGGAGTATTGCCACCAAATTTCCAACACAGGCATCTTAGGACCTCTGCTCATGAACAGTGTCACTGTCATTTTTGTAATATGTCCTGAACACCAATTTCTCACAGCAACTGCACTATTCTGTGCGGAAGTACGAAAACACATTTTGGCCAGGATGTAAAAATTACAGCTGTACGGTTCACAGAAGGTGTGGTAAAATGCCAATGTTGAGAATCTGGCATGAAAATATTATGAATTAAGCTAACTTCTGACGTGCGTAGCAACTCGCATAGCATAAGCTGTAAAACAGTCATTTTTGGATTTTCCACCAAATTTGCAACATAGGCTTTTTGAGAGCCCCCTTATGAGCAGTGGCACCGTCATTTCATTATTAGTCCTGAAAGGTGATTCCATGCAGTGATCATGTAAATCACCTTTCAGGACCGAATAACGCCATGACAGCGATAGAATTCATGAGGAGAGGTCCCAAAACTCCATGTTGAAAATTTGGTGCCAAAATTCCCAAAAATGCCTGAGATATGCACCAAAGTTGAAAAACTATTTATTCCATTATACAGCTTACGGCATTTCTTCAGTTCGCGTCAGCTTTGAAGAAGAGTGCAGACGTGTTCCCGTCCATCAAGATCGCCGCGCTTGAGCTCTGAGGTAAATATGGGTAAGGGGGTGGGGAGGCAGGATGCACAGAGGGTGGGTGTGGGTGGGGCCAGGAGACTACGAGGGACAGTTTTGTTTTACAGGTAAAAAAAATAAATAAACATCATGGGACAGTTTTTTTAGGAGATTTGGCACGCTGGGTGGGCTCCCGTGTGTCACTTAACTTTTTGGGGAGGTTCTGTAGCTGATGGGAGATGGGGCACCCTCGTCAGCATACAGCACAGTGGGGGAAGAATTTATGTTGATGGGGATTGGGCTGCCCGTTGTACACAAAGAAAGTGGGGGAAGGCCGAGGATTGGGCACCCTCGGCATTTAACAAGGGGTCTATTATGCCGATGGAGACTGGGCCTTCATGGCACACAAGGAAAGTGGGGGGGTAGGAGCCTAGGGGGACGGGGCACCCCCCTTGGCATATAACAAATGGGGGGGTGCTTTATGCCGACGGGGAGTGGGCTCCCCCATTAGCACATACATAGGGGGCAGGGTAAACCAACAGGAGGACTGGGCACCCCCGAAGTCAGCAGTTCAGTGGCGGAGCCAGGTTTGGGAGCCAGGGGGGCAAGTCAGTCATTTTGGGGGTGCCAAGATAGTAGCGAACGAAAGTGATCATTTGAAATTGTGACCGTTATGGCCATTAACTGTACATTGGAACATTCCTATCTATTGCATATTGAAACACCTTGCACATGGCAACAAACATTGTAACATCTCTGCTACAAATGTAAACAGCCCTCGTATTGCATATTGACCAAATGCATTTTTATTTTGTAGACCCTGATTTCAATTCCTACCCCATAAAAAGAGGGAAAATCATGTTTGCAACAGCCACTGACATGCATCAGCACCCCAATATGACAGAATACTATACAGATACATGAGAAGAGATTTCAAATAAAAATTAGAACCACAAATGTGCCATCCAGCCTACCTCACACAAAGTGTGCTGCTCCTGACTGTAGTGGATCACTGTTCTATTCTGCCTGCCTGCTCTTGTCTTGCTTGTTCTGTTCTGGGTGGGGGAGTATTTAAAAAATAAAACATCTGCTCATCTTCAGTTCATTTCACCTATATACTCTATGGGATTCCAAATTCAATCAGAGGTACTAAACCAGAAGAAATAAAACAATTATTGGCAAAGTCACCAATAGCTGTGGATCACTCTTTTGGTTTCACTGCCCTTAGCCACCATGGCAATATATAAATGACACAGTATCCCCCCCTCCCCATCTCTCAATTTTCACACAAATGTTGGATTCAGACAGTGACACTCAAAATGTAGTGAAATGAAGTCACTCACATCACTGTCTGGTCCTAATAATATGGGACACATTTTCAGACAGAGAAACATTCAGAAAACTTGAAGCTAGCTAGTGACTTAACAGCTAATCACACCAGTCCATCTGGAACAGTGGAACACTGAGAGAGATTCGCACAAGAGAACTAAAACCTGGTACTGTAAAGCAGGGATATTTTTAACTTCATTAACAGCCAAGGAAAACCTGCACTATTCAAGACAGACAAGCAGAGGGTTAGCTGCACTAGCCCAGGCCACTTTGTACTAGGTTTTGGGCTAGTAAAACAATGTTAAACAATGGAATCATTGTGTATGCTCACTGCTGTGCATTTATTTATTTATTTAACCAGGAGACACACTCTACTAAGCTGAAAGCATGTTTACAGGTGCGACCTGGGTGCTCAGGGCCACACAGAATGCAAGTGGGGGCTGTGGGATTCAAACCCAGATTTGAAGCTCAGAGCCTTAAACCACTGTGCTATACTGCTTTGAACACCTGCCTTTCAACACAGAACTGCCAAGTCAACAGTCTGAGGCAGTGTGATGTCACCTACTGGTTAAAGGTAAAGTGAGCACTCAGCACTGGTTTGGGGGAAAAAGAGATTGCAAGTTTCATACCCAAAAGAGGTATCCATGTGACTATGAATATCCACTGTGTGACTTGGAGCAAGTCACTTGTCCTCTCAGTGCTTTGCTTCAGTCCACCCAGCAGAAAAATATGCAGAAGCCAGGGAAGCTGGAGATGAAATGTAAACTGTTACAAATGAGCCCGGGCCAGCCTGGGCATCCAGGACAAACATAGGAACAGGAATGTGACAGCAGATATGAACTGCCAGGCCCACCTCGTCTGCCCATGTTGGCTAAATATCTACTAGGGCTGTCCTGCAGCCCGTCCCTCCTCCCTCTGAGGAATACTGCTCTGCTGAGTGGCACTACTGCTACTAGAAATAGAATGCCCCCCTGAAACAGATTCATTTTATTTATTGAATTTTGTTGACATCTGCTCTCAATAGTCACACAAGCACCCCACTACCCCCATTATATTCCCAGCTAAAATAAACCACTGTTGTACTGAACACTGGATTTATTACCATCTAGTTCTGGATGAAAGCTGGCTGAAAATATTGCTATGCTTCTTTTGGGGGGGGCTCAGAGGCTGTGTTGGCACTCAGCAAGAGTTCAGTATGCAATGTAACTACTGCCTTCCTTTCACAATAACTAAGAAAAAGCCAGCTTTCTTGAATTTAACACATGATATCAATTTCTAAGAAAACTCCTGGCTCCACAACCAGTTCCCAATCAGTTTTGTAAAGAACTGGTAACCCTGCAGGCAGGGGCTTACCACTCAGGCATGGAACCCTTGCACGCTTTGTACAGCTTGACAACTGCTAGCCTTTACTAGGTAAAGTAAACTCCTTCCTTGGGGGGGGTCTTTTTTTTAAACCCCAGTTGGAGGTGGGCAGGGAGCAGCACCCATACAGAAATAAAAGATACATTTCCCATATATAGCTGAAACTGTATTTTAAATATACACAAATTGGCACCTTTTTTATATATTAAAAATATATGAACTAGTAGGAAAATATAAGCCATATATATGCTATGTGAATGGGCAGCATTCTTTGGAAAGTGCATTTGTAATATAAAACTATGTAACATATGGCCCATATATTGTCCATGCCCATGCATGTCATATATACATACCATATAGATTCCCACTATTTCAGATATATAAAAAGAGCATTTTTACATATTTAACTCTGTTTATATGTAACATATACATGTTTTCCCTGTATGGGCACTGGTCAAACATTTATACAGCTACACTCCATCCAGGTGTGAGAACAAAACCAATCACGGTTAAACAGTGCTGTGCAGTGATGGTAATACATATAAAGGCAAACAAGATGCTGGGATGCATATCTAGGGCCGGGGGATCAGTAGTAGGAGAGAGGTGGGTATACTGCCCTTGTACAGATTACTGGTAAGGCTGCTACTAGAGTATGGAGTTCAGTACTGGTGCCCACACCTCAAAAGAGCATTCACTTGCTGGAGACAGCCCAGGAGGGCTATGAAGATGACCACCACTGCACAGCACTGTTTAATCCTGACTGTCTCTTTTCTAACTCTTGAATCTTGCCACCAAATATTGTATGAAAGAAAGAAAAGCTGTCTAAATATATATTTTTTTATTGCAAAAACTTTTGTTAATGCACCAGTTAGCATTAAAGTGACAAAAGTTGGAAGGAAATAAAATGTTAGGGTAGAGCCCCTAACCCCCCAACACCCACCCACCATAGCATCTGTCAGTCTATGGATGGTGGTGGGGGTTAGGGGCTCTGTCCTAAAGTCTCATTTCCCAACATTTGTCACTTTAACCCTAAGTGATGCATTAACAGCAGCAATCCTTGTAACACTAATTTGCCAATATCTTAGCAACCATAGCAGATATGATAAAAATTCAAGTGTTGTTGACAGCAAGACCTCTATGCAAGATAAAATCTACGAAATCTGTATCACACATTGTTTCTGACCAAAATGCCAAGAGATCTACCATAACAGACCACGCATTCCACATTTCGTGCAAAGTTATTAACATACAAAAATGTGGGTTTAGCATTAAACCGCCTACTCAACCTTAACTATAATATATATATACATATATATATATGTACACATATACATACACACATACACGCATACATATACATACATACATACACATATACAAAAACATTCACCACCACAGCCTGCCAACCTCCATAAACATCTGCTCAGCACTGTACATGACTGGCTCTATTCACACTTGAGCCACAACGTATCAAAGTACTGTATGAAAAAAATTATGTGTGTATATATATATATATATATATATATATATATATACACACACACACACACACACATACATATTCTTACATATACACATATATAAAATATTCTACAAGATTCTAACACAGCCTGCCTGCGGCTTACCTCACAAAACTGTAGATTACCGAGTCTTGTTCTTCTCTGTAGGCTATGGCCGCCACCAGGATCCAGTGATCTCTGCCTCAAAAGTCCCCAGCTCCTGGTTCTCTGTGCTGGATAGTCTGGTCCCAAATGTCCCTGCTGCCAGCTGGAATGTGAGGAATCTTCCTGATGAGGATGTCAGGAAAAAAAAAGATCAGCTGCTCTGCTTTGCTTTCACACTGACTCACAGTGTGATTATATCCATACAAACAGAAGTTGAATGGATGCTAGATGTTGTAAAGTTCCCTCTTTTATAGGGCAAATTTGTCAGGAGAAACTATTGTTTGTTTTTCCCGCCGTAGTAGTATGGTTATTGCAGGTTTGTGATTGGTTCTCCTGACTGAACCAATCACACGCCTGAAATAACTCATCTGCTCTGATTGGGCTCCTTATTTTTTCTGTAGGGTGATTGGCTCCCTTCTGAATCCTGCTCTCTGCCTTTAAGCTCCTTTAAGCTGCTGCTGCTCCCTGCATTTTTCTGTTTGTTTTTGCAGAGTGTCTTATCTTTCAGGTAGTTGCAGGCGCAGCTGAGCTGGACTCTGGAGCAGGGCAGACTGAGGGCACTCTAGAACAGGCCAGGCAGGGCGCACTGTTGGGGGGCAGTCCTCATTTTAACCCTTAAAATGGTTCTGTTCCACATCCCAGCGACAGGGAAAGGTGCTGCCCACACAGAGCGGATGCTACAGACTCAGGCGTTAAAGCAGAAATGCATCATACACTAAGATGCTATATCAAAGCAAGGCTTGGTACACAAAAGTACTAGTTTCCACAGTGGGTTCTGAGCTTGCATCCCTTGTACCCCACAGTCTTGTGTTTGCGTTCCATATTCAGTGAGAAAAGGTTGAGAGATGAGACAGCACGAACCCTGCCTGTATTTATTTATGACTCTCTATAGATCAGAGTGTTTCTCTTACGTGATGACACCTGATGAGTAGAAAACGTACACAGGTTTAAATTACTTTCAGTATCTCTGTCCCTCCCCACTGAAGGACGGCTGCATCGTCGAAGGCTGAGTCGGGTTCCCGTTCCTTGGAGCTGGCAGCAGCAGTGCCTGGGGAAGGTATCCCCTGCCTGAGTCAATCAATCAATCATGGCTCTATTGTTCAGCAAAATGCCATTACAATCTTCTAATACAAACAGATTCACCATACAGTATACAGATTAAGTTATCTTACTCATATAGTTCAAACTCAGTAAAAGATATTATTCATCCATTTTTCCCACAAAATAAAATTCCAGTGACCATTTCCTACAGATCAACATTAAATATTCATCATATAGGTCCATTAAGGAAAGTAATTTAATTAAGATAGTCTCAGTAGAACTAGTAATACTAATTAATAATTAAAATTCATTCAGTGTTCTTGTCAAAATAAAACACATCAAAGCAGTTTAAGAATTTTAAAATAGCAAAATCCCTGAAGCAAATATCGAGTATCAATTTTTTAATTGGAAACTAATTACCAAGCAGTGGAACATGTTTAGGCTCTCATAAAGGGCTGACCATCCACCAAACATCCCTAGAAGAAACTATCTCCCATCCCTAGATAGGCCTGAAATTTAGCCAGCATGTTTAGGCCCAACTATAAGTAAAATCCTACTATTGAAGTTACTATGCAGCAGGATTATTTAAGGATACTTGCTCACCCGACCCAAATTAGAAATCTTAAGCTACCAGCAACAGCCATCCACTAGGCGCTTTCAGGAGCATTCCACTGCGCATGCAGTCCCATGCCCCTACTGCACTCCATTTCAGTGGGATTGATATGCCAGCTGCTAACTGTAACCAACTATGAGCCTTTAGAGACTGAGTCTTCCTCACAAAAACTCCCACAATTCACTCCACTTTTGGATCCAAACGTTAAAGCTGAGGTCCTGCCATAACAGGCTTAATCAAGCCACTGTAGAAATAAAGAAAGTTCTCCTAGGGAGCACAGTAACTAACTTCTAATGCCAGCTACCAGTTCCTTTTAACGTTAACATTCTATTAAAACAAGAACAACAATTTAATTTCCACATCTCAATCAAACGTAAAAATTAAATAGAGGCCCAGTCAGGTGAGGAGTCCTAATATAAATAGGTCCTACAATACTACGACCACAATGGAGAGCCAACTCATCAAACCCAATTAGGATATATTTAAGCTGCCTGCAGAACCCATCCTTTTAAGGTACTATCAAGGCCATTATACTGCACATGCAGTTCCATACCCGACTGACCCAATATGGAGGAATTATGTGCTGGCTGCTATTTATAGCAAGTATGGGTATTTTGAGATTACAGCTACCCCAAAAAACTCTCACACTTCTCTCCACTTTCAATTCCAGAACCTTAAACTGGACCTTATATAAAAAATTATTTGAAATGTGTGCAGTAGAATCCATTATTTCTGTATCACTGCTTTCTCTATTTCTTAACAGTGACAAAAAGAGAGCTCCCCAGAGAATTTTCTAACAGTATTCACTCTTAGGGTCTCTTATCCCAGTCCTACAGCTTGAAAATTTTATAATTGGGACTTACAAAACGTTTATTGCAACAACATATATCTAATAACTAAGCACCCATATAGGGGTTCTACATTTAGTATTCAACTATATTTCGGCTATCTTTCAATTTAAAGCTAACCAAATACACCAGAAAGTATAGTTCCATCAGTTTCTAATTGAGAGAGAAAAGGTTCCATTTACGTTATGGAGTCCATCCAGCCAGCAAAGTTTCTTCTAAAATTGATGATGATTTGCCGAGTGTTTTTGCTGAAAATGTGCAGAGAGAAACCCATTTAAAGAAAATTGCCCCAGTATTTAACTCCAACAAAAGGCTCTGATAGAAGCACCATACGGCATCAACAAACCTGGCTCCGCTCTCCTATTTTTAAGTCCACAGTGTCCATCAGCGGCTCTGGTGTTTGAAGCTACAGAAATACACCATCCAAATTTCCAGTGACCTTTCGCTCCTCGGGTCTCCTCTATGGCTCCAGCTCTCCTCTATTACAGCAGCACGTTGTACCTGTATAGTCAAAAAGAAGAAAAGCACTCCACTAAGCTCAGTAAAATAAAACAAGGAGGCACGTTAATTTTACAAAAAAAAACAGGCAACAGTGGCATATCTTTGTTAAGGCTTTTATAAGCCTATCAGCACAAATTGTGCTACCGTGCTTGCTTGCAGGCTTTTTCCTCCGTGTTTTTCTTCCACATTTTACCTCTCCTTATCCACCTTACTTGCAAACATTTTTCCTCCCTTGGTACACACAGCATCCTCAGGTGGCCACAATACAATAGCCTGAATGCCTGAAACATAAGAGAAGTCAGCATTCAAAACAAGTCGACATTCTTTCTCAAGGCTCAGTGATCAACTCTGTTTCTCAATTTTTAGACATGGCATAGTCAAATCCACTTGTATATAAAAGCCTTATACTGAAATAACTCAAGTTTCATTCAGCTATTAAAGGCTTTTCCATGTAAAAAACTGTAAAAACAAAACTTTACCATTGCTAAGCTAAGAATCAGTTGCTGTGAGGAGCGGGGGAGCAGTGAGGCCATCTTACTGCTCACTCCGCCCCCATGCCTGATGGCACTCGTGTCTCCCGAAGAAGCAACTGCAGCAGAACATCCCCTGCCCAAGTCCACAGCCCCCTCAGCATGCTTCTCCATTACTCTGTTGTCCAACAAGTCGGGATGGAGATGAGCTGGTGGAGGGACATAATAGGAGTGGACAGGACCGACCGATTCCGAATGTCATTATTTATGACCATCGCGTCTGTGGAAGAAACTGGGGTGGGATGACAACAGAGGAGTGGAGCGAGCTGTGAGGCACTCATCAACCAGTCAGAGTCAATGTGTAGAGTGAGTCCTTTTCTAATCATTCTGTACCATCCATCAATCGGTAGCCAGGTCAAACAAGGAGGAAGTAAGGTGGGCAGTTGCCAGTCCTGGAATGGTGGAAAACATGTTTTTAAAGTAACTACTGTTCTACTTAGTACTGTGTTGTTGAGTGGTCAGGTGGCAGAGTGGGCCAGAGACTGGAGTGGTGATTTGAATGACAACCACATTAATTGATAGTGAGGATGCCATTGCTTTGGTGCACTTCAGTTTTTTTTTTTTTTGGTGCCCGCAGTCCGATCGGACCGACTACAGAGTGAGAGGGGGAAGGAGCTGGGCCTGCAGGGAGTCAGGTAGTGGGACATGGACAGACTACAGCTGAGGACCTCCACTTCTGTGGGGGTGCATGGGGGCCTGACATGCCCCATAAAAAAAAAAAACGTTCTGTAACCCTTGGCCATGGTCAGCAATTCCGCCACTTCATGGGGGCACGAGGTGAGCTCCACAGCTGATTCCTCTGTTTCTGTGGGGGCGTCCACCATGACCCGTGGCCAATGATTGCCAATTCCTCCTGCATCTCTGTGGGGGTGCACCATGCACCAGACCTGCTCAGCGGTGATCCACGGCTGATTACTCCATTTACTCGGGCTCTAGGGGTGCCAGGCAGACTGTTAGTTTGCAGCTGGAGGGGGGTGCAAACTCAGAGGCAAAATGATCCAGGGGCACTGGGTCCCCTGCCTCCCAACTCCACCACTGGTTTGGTCATGCTCATAATGTCAGCAACCACACCTCCAAATCCCCACTGCCATAAGATGTTGGCTGCGCAAGCGCACCAGCATAAAAAGGGGGGGTTGCTTGGACTACCCACTATTACATGGAAATAGCAAAAGTGAACACATACTAGTGCTGCATGGAATGCAGAATTCTGCCAGAAAAATTAGCACAGTATAACCATTCTGCTGATGGAATTGCCATCAGCATTTCACTGGTTCTTCTCTGGAATTCCACCTGCTGTGATCCACAAAATATTCTGTAGAACAGCCTTTCTTTCTGTTGAAAAACATTCCTCAACAATTTCCATGGAAAACTTTGAGATCTGTGGAATAATAGTCAATGAAACAGCATTTTCCATGGAATACCATTCTACAACCATTGACATGAAAATATTGAGATCCATGGAATACAATTTATTTATTTATTTAAGAGTTTCACCAGGAAAGCGTCGCTGAACAACAGATTGCTCTTCTCATAGTATGTACTGAGGAAAGTGGAGTTGGAGTAGATACACAAAATATACAGTTATAAAAGCACATTAACAGTATACACAGTGTCACATGTAAAGAGAAATTACAGTATACAAAGCGAGAGTAACAAGCATGTTATTACAGCAGAGTTCCAAGCCAACAAAAGGCGCATAACAATTAAATATAGAGCAGACAGTGCTGCATTTTACATTGAGTGAGTAAAAAAAGTTGACTGGGCCACAAAAGAGAGAGAGAGAGAGAGAGAGCCTAGAGTGATGGGTGGGTAATTGGAGAATGGCAAGGTAAAGGTTGGTTACAGGTGCAGTTTACTGAGAGGAAATTCCACAAGGCAGAGGAAACAGAAGAGGGGAGGAGGATTGGTGAATTTTGGGGGAGAGTTCACAATTTAGGAAGCAATGAGAGAAGGCAGCCTGGCAGACAGAGGATGAACGGCATGGGATAACTAGGAAGAGTCAGCACATGACCTACAGTAGAGTGAGTGGGCAGGGGATGAGAGATAGTTAAGAAGGAGCTGAGGTAGGCAGGGAGTGAGCCGAACCAGAATTTGGAGACAAATTTGGTACAGTGAAGGAAACGTCTATTCTCACGTAAGGGGAAAGTCAGAGATTGATAGTTGTGGGTAAGGGCAGAGGCATTCAATGTGAAGAGGCAGAAGGAGTAAAAGAGGGTGTCCAAGCTGGCTATGGAGGTCTTAGAAGCAGCACTATAGACTACATCACAGTAGTTGAAGCTGGGTAGATCTTCTTCTGAACAAGTTCACGCCTTGCTGGGAGGAAAATTGCACAGTTCTGGTTCCCATATAATTATTGCCTAGATTTGGGTGCAACCTTTTTCAGGATGACTTCAACATGGACAGAGAAGGAGACATGTTGGTCTAGCCAAACCCAGAGATATATGAAGGTGGAGGTGTCCTCTGGGACCGTCCCATCGAGGGTGAAGGTTAGCAAGGAAGGGGGCCTTGAGAGTCTCTGCCTTGTGCCGAAGGTCATGGAGACTGTCTTTTTAGCATTTGGGAAGAGTTGATGTTCTCAAAACCAGTGCTGAACATTATTAAAGTCATGCTGATGTTTGTTTGCCACATCAGGAGGGGAATGCCCAGAATAGTAAAGGAATGTATCGTCTACATACATATGGATTGACGTAGATTTACAGAATCATGCTTCAAATCCTCCCTGTGGGGTTTCCTCAAATCTGCCTACTCCTGTCTCTGCACTTAAGGAACCTCCCCATCCAAACTGACTGGCTGAGGTGATCTAACCTGATTGTGACTGACATGGAGATGAGTTTCCTGATACTGAATGAACTTTATCAGCTGGCTAGCTCGTTGGTATTTAGCTGTACCAAACAGTAATATGTTTTCCATTCTTGCCTCATTGTTCATGTCAAGTGTAATTCTATGCCATTCTATGCTTATTGGGCTCTCGCCCTTGAAATGTAATACTTGTGATGCCTATTTACCCATACCGGCCTGAGGTATGGCAGATCCTACTCTGTATATCCTGCATTTGACTTCTGTTTCCACCCTCATGCTGAATGCATATGACTGTTTCTCCATGCCTGTACCTTGCTGTTACTGACTATTGTTGTAATGTTTTATTGCCTGGTGTTTCTTGTCTGTACCTTGTAATCTCCGGGCCTCACCTGAAATAGGCACTTGGCTGTCTAGTGTGCTCACCTGGTTAACAAAAACAAATAAATAAATAAAATAAATAAATTCATTGAGGAAGATAGAGAAGAGATTGGGCCCAACACGGATCCTTGTGGAACTCCACTGTTGATGGGAGAGGGGTCCTGCCTACTAAGTGAGCCTGCAACCAGTTTGTGGCAGCAGTAGACAGACCTGCCGTGGATAGAGAGTGCAGAAGTAAGGGGTGGAAAACCATGTCGAAACCATGTTGAAAGGCTTCGTGAGGTTGACAAATATAGTGGATGTGATTTGGCCACTGTCCATCCCAGAGACGATGGAGTCAGTGGGCCAGATATTCAAAAGAGTTGAGCCATGCGCAATAGGGTTGCACTTGCGCAAGTCCGAAAATGAGCCATTCTGTGATATTCAGCAGGAGGCAGTTGCGCCCCCCCAAATCACGCTGAGCAACAGCGCAATGATAATGAATGTATGTGCAACTGAAGGGGGAGGACCCATGCATAAATGGCGCAGTGCGAGATTCAACAACATGCGCCATGCAACAGGGGAGCAAGCGGAAGCCAGCCACAGCTGAAAATGAGCCAAAAATAAAGGGGAGCAAGGAGAGGCCAAGAACGCCATGAGGAAGGCACATGAGGCAGAACTCTAGCAAGAGAAACTGGGCAGCAGGGACACACAGGGCAGGCCAGAGAGGGCACCCTGGAACCCACAGGCTCAGGGCAAGGTGGGGAGCCACAGCAGAAGGGGAAGCACTTGCCACACAGCAGCAAGGCCAGCACAGTCAGGTGTTCCCAGTGCAGGGAAGTAGCACCAGGACAGCAGGAGAAATACAGAAACAGCTGCCAGTGGGGGTGAACACAAGCCAGGGACATGGCCAGTGCCACCATCCAGATGGAGGCAGTAATGAGGGGGGTGAGAAGGCGGGCAGCAGGGGTGCGTGGCCGTGGAAGGGCCCGTTGATGGTATGCCCCCAACAGGCAGTACCAAGCCCACACCAGCTTCGAGCTGCATAGTGATACGGAGATCGTGGACCAGTACCGCCTGAATTGGGCAATTCTGAGGCGGCTCTGTGAGCTGTGCAGTGATGTGATGCAGGCACCCACATGATGGAGCCATGCTCTGTCAGTGGAGATGAAAGTGACAGCTTGCATGTGCTTGCTTGCCACGGGTACCTTCCAGAGACCAACTGGGGACACCACAGGCATAACCCAGTTGGCCACGTCATGCCACCTCACCCAATTCTTCAGTGCACTGTTGCCACATGCTGCGGAGTACATCCATTTCCCCAGCACACTGGCGGAGTGCACAGCAAACATACAGGAGTTCCACAGGGTAGCATGTATGCCTGGCATGCTGGGGCAATAGACTGCACCCATGTGGCTATCCACACACCACCTGGCCCCGAGGGGGCCACATATATAAATCGCAAGGGCTATGCCAGCATCAACTGCCAGGTGGTGTGCGATGCCAGGGGATGCATAATCAATGTCTATTCCATGCGCCCTGGGGGAAGCACATGATGCCTTCATCTGGCACCTGTCGGCACTGTGCCACAGATTCTGATCACCAAACTAAATACACCACAAAAACAGCTCCTCCGTGTATACAGGTGCTCGAGTTAAAACATGTAATACAGCAAAGGCAAAACTCAACACTCTGTAGTTGTGCTACCTGTGTTACCTGTCGAATGTGAGGCTTGGCGTTCATTTGTCATATTAAACTTATGCTTGCATTCATGCCAATTACAGAGTGCTGAGTTTTGCCTTTGCTGTGATCACCAAACTAACCTCCACCCTCTACACACAGGTGACAGTGGATACCCACTCTGTCCCTGGCTGCTCACACCCTACCGGTGGCCCACAACCCCATCGCAGCAATGATACAATGAGGCACATGCCACCACACGTAATGTCATCGAGCGGGTGTTCGGGATGCTGAAGGCATGTTTCCATTGCCTGGACACCTCCGGCGGTGTCCTACAGTACAGCCCCTCAAAGGCCTGTGGGCTATTCCTGGCCTGTTGCATCCTGCACAACATGGCCAATGAATGTGGGATAGCCGTACAGATCAAAGAGGGGGACAGCAATGGGGACGATGAGGACACTGGTGACAATGGTGATGGGCAGCCCCCCCTTGGGCGACGGGACCCCCGACTGCTCCGGCTGGCACAGCTGCACCGGGGACACCATCACAGAGGAGCACTTCTGCCAACCCAGGTAAGTCATGGGGCCACGTGCAACCACCAGTGGCTAAGGCACAACCCACAAACATGCATGGACACACACCAGGGGTGCATGCTGTCAAGGGAACTGGCCGGGCATGGAACCACACACACAACCAGGGATGGGTGAGGTCTAACATGCCACGTGGACACACACACACACACACACACACACACACAAAAAACACACCAGACATGCGCAAAGGGTAGGAGGCACACTGACTCAGGTGCTACCCTCGCCACACACATGTCCACAGACCACCACGCCCACTGCCTGTCATTGTGCGTGTGTCAGATGCTGAGCACCATTGCACATTGGTGTACAACGCAATGCAGGCATCATCATGCACATGCAACTGCGGACAGCAGCTGGGAGGGTGTGCAGATGGACTGTGTGTCCGCGTGCAGGGCTGGGTACCCACCCGTGCATTGCCCGCTGAATGACACAATGCACACAGGGCAGCACCAGACAGTAGCCGCGTTGGGAGACAGGTCAGTCACGTGCCACAGTGCCCCGGTCACCACGGATGTGTGGGCGGCCCCATCGAGACCGTCAGCACTGACAGGCTGACCACTGGCCTCATGGGGTGGCACTGATGGTCCCCAGGGGTTCCACTGCGTGAACGACGACCATGCTCGCCACAGGGGTCTGCAGCACACCAAACATGCCTGCTCGGGATGCACACAGCTGAACCCGTGTCGACAAGGATGGTGTCGCACCCGATGCTGGGAATGGGGTGGACAGTGCACTGCGTGGTGTCTGTGACTCATGGGCAATAACTGTGTGCCCATTGTGGCCATGACAGCAATGAATGCCTGTGTCTGCCTGTCAATGGCAGCAGTCACATCCTCCCACAACCAGTCCATCCTGCCAGGATCAGAGAGGTGTCTCTGCTGTGACACTCCTATACCCACTCCAGACGCCGCGCAGTGGGCATCCACTGACGTCGCAAGACACATCTGCTGGTTGACTGATGCTTGCAATATGTGGGTGTGCTCATCCAAGAGGTCATCTGCCTCCTCGGCATCCTGTCCTTCAGGGTATGCGTGGCCCTGATGATCAGCACCCCTTGAGGGTGGGCGCTGCACACCAGGACCAGGTCTTGGCATGTCCACAGGCAGTGCACTGGCGCCACCCCTGACACTGTACCCCAAGCCCATTGGCCAACTGCTGATGCTGCCTCTCAGCTACGCTCCCAAGGGCTCACTGGTGCTGCCGCAGTGGCCGCAACAGTCCCACTGTCCTGTACACACGCCAGTGCTGCCCCACTGGTGCTGACAGGCACAGGCTGGGACTGGGATGACACACAGGCCTCCACGGCAGCACCACCCACAGCCATGGCCACGATGTTACCTGCTGTGTGGCCATCCTGTGGCACACACGTGTCACTGCCCATGGCATTTGCGACATCATCATCGGTGACGGACCCGGCACCAGCCCAAGTCACAGCATGCTGGCATCCATGGATGCTGGCACACTGGGACATGGGCAGGGCCTCCTCTGCACCTGTTCCAACAACATCAGTGTGGACAGCCAGTCGGGCCCAATGTTGCACTGAGCTGCGTATACCTGTGGAGGTGGATGGGCCCTCCTCCATCTCCATCTGACTGGCCTCAGTGGATAGGCCCACCACCACTGACCCATGCAGATGCTCAGGATCTGTAAGGGAAAGCAAAGTCTCGTTACTGCATGTGACCTACCCTGCTCCCCAATAGACAGACCATGACCTACCATGCAATGACGGGCTACCATCCGTCTGGAAGCCACCACCCAGAACACCCTCAATGGCACAATGCTGCATGCTGCCAGTAACCCTCTCCTCCTGTGGGGTCAGGCGTAGCACCTCTGGCTGTCCCCCACCTGTCGCAGCTCATGCTGCCCTGATGGCTGCCACCTTCTCTTTAATCCTCCTCCTGTCTGTGCCCATCTTCTTCTTGCACTCCTGCATGGAGTGCTGGTGGCTGCCATGCAGGTTCACTGCACGTGCCACATCCTCCCATGCAGCAGCACGGGCCTGTGGTGTTCCCTGCTGTCTGATGAGAAGTGGCTCCTGATCCAGGTAGGCCTCAAGCAGGGCATCCGTCTCAGCCTTGGTGAAATTAGGCCTCCTCCTCCTCCCACCACTCTGTTCCTCCTCCTCTCCCACAACTCGCTCAGTCATGATTTAGCCTGTGAGAATGAAAGTTGCTACCTGTGACTGTGCAGTCCCATGCATGTCCCAAAATCCACAGTCCACACTCCCAAACAGCATGCAAGTCACCAATAAACTGCAGTAACCGACTATGGCCAGTGCAGCCCAATGTTGCACTATAGGTGCAACCCATGCAAATGAGGTGAGCGCAACTTTAAGTGGATGCAAATTGCAGTGCTGCACCATTGAATGGCTGATTAGCTGATTTGCATATGATGGCTGAATATCGCATGCTGTGCGCTTTGCGCAATTGTATTGAGCGATGTGAGCCAAGGCGCAGTTCTGTGATATCGTAGTACACCCTAACTGCTCATGCCGGGTTGCTGACAGAGCGCCTGCCATGCTGCTGATGTGCTGTGCATGGGTGGCACTGCAGGCACAGCACCATTGTGCCAGTGGCGCTACAGCAATGTTCACCTATGGTGCTGTGGCACTGGGGCATCGTAGGTGCTCTGGGGCAACAGTGCGGTAGGCTGCTACTGGAGGTAGCACACAGACACCCAATTGCGCTACACGCATTGGGTTCAAATCATGCTGTGCCTGTCCATGCGCCAGAGACCCTTGACCCTGTGATGGACCTTTGATCCCCAGGCACAATGCATCAGGCATGGGTGCACCACTATCGTGCTGTTCGGTGACAGTGCAATAGGGAATGGCAGTGCTGTACCGTGCAGCATCTGCACGTGGTGGAACCACGCTGCAAAGCGCCATTTTGAACCTACTGAGCAAGAGATGGTGCGGGAGGAGAGCTGCCCAGTGGAGCCAGATCAAAATGGCAAACCTGGTTGCCATTGTTGAACCACTTATGGCCCACTGTTTGCGGAGGCACCCTGGACAGGTCCAGCAGCCAGGTGTGGCACGAGGTGGCCGACGCCCTGGAGGAGGCCACAGTAATGGGGCGGATGGCGGAGCACTGCCGCCACAGGTATGGGGACCTGAGGTGGAGGGACTCAGACCTGCTTGCCCGCCTGTGGGCACATGCCAGGAGGGTCACGGTGCCACGGCCAGGTAGGTGTAATGTCCACACACTTTTATCTTCCATATGGGTATCACAGTTGCATGTGTCTGGAACATGGGGGGAGGGACCGTCCAGTGTTGGCTGTGGTGTTGTTATCAGGGTGTGGGGTGAGTGGGTCTGGCTGGGTGGGATTGCATACACATGGGGGAAGGGGGACTTTGCTACAGGATTGTACTGATGTTCCTCTCTCCATGTTTGCACCTTAGGGCTGGAAGAGAGATGGCTGGCCAGGGAGCAGAGGTGCCAGCAGGAAGACAGGGCCAATAGGAGGGGGGCGAAGGTCCACAGTGCCAGAAGGACCGGCCTGATGATGGTGAGTGCCATACCTCCATGATTACTATTGCATGCTGTGTAACAGGGCAGGCAGTGGGGCATGGCCACCATTCATTGACACCACTGCCATGCATGCAACTTGTTACAGTCAGCACTGTCCAGTGGCACTGCATGTCTGGGAGTGCATCAATGGTGGTCCATGCGTGGACCGGGTACATGACTGTGCCACTGCCTTTGAACCACATAGCCATGTCACTAAATAGCCATGATGGTGCTGTGCAGGACTTGACTGGTGGGTGTGTACAGCAGTCCGCATGGCTGTATGTGCCTGGGTGAGCAGGTCTTGTGGACGTGATCACTGTGGGTGGTCACACACCATCACAGAGGCATGTCCCACTGACCGTATGCCATGCACAGTGGGTGGGCTGTGGGGCTGTGCATTCACACCTATTGACTGTGCTCCCTTGTCCTAGGTGTCCGCCAGCTGCAGGCAATCTGGGAGGCACTGTAGGAAATACTGACCATGGCGAGGGCATCATTGGACATCCTGCAAGGGATTGAGTGTCTGGGGGTCCGGCGGAGACATGGGAGGTGGAGCAGCCAGAACGGGGAGCTGGGCTCCCATTGACCATCTATATGCCCCTGATTTCCCCTACCCCCCGGACCCACCCTCACACCCCTCCTTTCCTGTCCCATTTGTTCACCCCTGCCCCTTACCCATCCCCACCTTGTTTGTGGCCCTCCCCCCACACATTTGTACATAGTTGTAAATAGTTTTGTTTGATATTTTTGATTCCAATTCTTTTGATATGAATACTGTGGTGGCCTCTGATTTGCAGCAGGCTATAGGTGCTCAGCTGCAGTGGTGTGCATGGCTTCAGGGGTGGTGCAGTCATGGGTATGTGAGTGTGTCCATGGGGAAGTGACTATGGTGTGGAAGTAGCTATCAGTCAGTGTCTGTGGTGTGTGTGTTGTTCCCTGTGCACTGGATGACTGTGTGCAGTGGTCCATGGTGCATGCTCTGTGTCCATGGCACACCTGTCAGCCCATCCATGGCCTGTGCAGCTGACACACTTGCATGTCTGTGACCTGCACGGTCTGCTGGCATGTCAGTGGTGGCTGTCCATGCAGGGCAGCCACTGTACCCATCACAATGCTGGGTTGCCTCCTGTCACTGGTGTGGTGCATGTCTGCCTTGGGTGACACTGTGGCCTCCGCGGTTGTTGTCCCACCTCCGTGCTGTGGCTTGTGTGTGTTGCAGGGGATGTGCACCACTGTCTGTGACTTGTGCTCTGGGAAAATGATGGTGGCATACAGGTCCACAGTGCCTGCACTGGGTGGCTGGCACTCCTGTGCCATGGAGGACTACTGTGTGTACACGGTTTCCATGGGCCCACGCTGGGGCTTGGTTGCCCCGCTACTGTGTCCCTGTCTTGTTGTGCCATTGGGTATGGGTGGGTGCTTGTCCATGCACTGTGGTGCATCCGGTGTCGTGCATGCTTCCACACACCACTGTGGGTGTCTGCACTGGCTGTTGTGGCCAGTGCTGGGTCGGGATGTGTCCTTGGGAGGGTGTGCAAGGTGCTGTACCACTGGTGGTGGTATCCGGGGCATGCCCTATCACATGTGGGGTACCTCTTGTGCCGACGCATGGTCAGTCTCTCAGCTGTACCTCAGGGGGGCTGTGCATGTTGGCACTGTGTATGCCATTGTTGCATCACTGTGTGCTGCCACCCGCTGATGGGTGTTCGTGGTGGGGCTGCCTTGCATGGTTCTGTGGTGCACAGGGTTGCATTGTCACAGTGGGAGTCATGGCATGCATGGGGTATCCTGCAGTGGTGGATGCTGCTCCTAGGCAAGGTGTCTGGGGTCACAGTGCAGAGTGTGCTCTGCATTGGGGGATGGTGTGGCACAGGTGGTCGGCCCTCCTTGTGCCAGTCACAGCTTGCCAGGGGTGTGATGGGGCACCATGGCCCAGCTGTGGGTTGGTTGCTTGTCTCCATGGGCCAGTGGTTATTCCAGCCCTTCCCCAGTTGTGCAGCGCATGGGGTGTGGGGGGACGATGTCTGTTCTGCTGTGTGTTCCTCTGCCCATCTGTGGCATGGGTGGTGGGCCCCTGCATCCCTGGTTGTGCAGTCGCATTGCTGCCCTGCTGCTGGGGGGTGTCCCTGGTTGTGCTATGGTACCTCTGGACTGCTCAGCTGAACATCCCTTGTTGCGCTATGGCGCATCAGATATGCATAGCTTCCCCTCCCTAGTTGCGCTATGGAGCAGGTGGTGCGATATTCAGTCATCAGCTGTAGGCACAGCTTGGCTGGCTCAGTTTTTGAATATCATGCCTCTTGCGCATGGGTGCAATGGACTTGCACTTGCTCCTGCTATTGCACACTTTTTGGGTGCAGTCTGAATATCTTTGCCAGTGAGCCTAATCAGGAGATAGTGGCAGAATGTTTTTTCAAAGTCATACTGGAAAGGTGTGCAGAAGTTGGAGTTTGAAAGGTAAGAGGAGTTGGGCAGGACCAGGTGTTCTTGTAGCTTGGCAAGGGTAGGAAGCAGAGATACTGGGTGGTAATTACCAGGGGTGGAAGGATCACCTGCTTTGAGAGAGGAAAAACAACAGCATGCTTCAATTCAGAAGGAATGGCAGCCCTATTGAAAGAGAGGTCGAGCAGGTCAGCCAGAGCAGAAGAAATAGCTGTGGCAGAAAGAAAAAACAGCATGGGGTTGAGACCATCAGGTGAGCTGCCTTTGGAAGGATTTGGAGCAAGTAATGCCATTAAGGTATCTGAGGCATTGATTTGTGAGAAGGAGAAGGGATTAAATTGTGTGTGTGAGCATGTGTGTGTATATATACGTGTGTGTGTGTGTGTATGTGTGTGTGTGTGTGTGTGTGTGTGTGTGGGAACAGATTGGGGAGGGGTCCAGCAGGGTAGGTGGTAGGGAGGATAGTAGAGCAGAAGCACAAGAGATAAAGAAGGAGTTGAATTCTGAGGCAACAATCAGGTGATCAGTAATGAGGTGTTGTTTATGTTGAGGAGGGTGGGAGGTAGGTAGAGGGAAAGTGTGCATAGTTGACCTTCCAGAATTTAGCAGGATTCATATGTATTTATGTTGGCTTGAAAGGTTGAGGTTGTAATAATCGGCTTTTAGCCAAATAGGTAACTGGTGCATTTACTGCGAAGGCGATAAGTATGTTATAGTCTTTTGTAGCTTGGAGACTTTGTGTTGCTTCAGGCTTTGTCCTGTGCTTTTTGGCATGCTATAAGCTCAGGAGGGATCTATGGGAGGTGGTTCCCATGAACTCTGATGTGGTGTAGAGGGCATGGTGGTTCCAAACTTTGAGGAATTTATCTTTAAATAGTCGGTGGCTAGCCTATAGAGTCAATTCCATGGAAATGTTTCAGAAAACAAATGTTGTATTTATTTGCTGCAGTATTCTGCCACTCCATTTCTGGTGAAATTTGGTGGAATTTCAAAATTCACAAAATTTAATTTCACCAGAATTAGGAAATTTACACAGGCACTAAGGTATGTCCTCCAATACATCATTTAGGAATAATTTTCAGGATAGAACATTAGATCAACTTAAATTGCTATATAGCCAGGGGTTCCCTTAATAGAGGTGGGTTAAAATAATTCTGGACTCAAACATGAACATCTTTCCAGTTACGGGAAGTTCTACTGTAGATTCTGGAAGTCATTAACCAAGTTGGTGAGGTTATTATAGAATTTATGATAAAAATATAATTTTATTTTGGACATTGTATCAGTGCTTTGGCTTGCATGCTTGTAGGTTTGAAGATTTTTCCCTTTATTTTGGAACTCCTTTCCAAAACAGAGTCCAGTGAAGCACTGTCCACTAGTAACAGTTTATTAGTTCCATTGCAGTTAATAAGCTACACAGCTGGTTCATTACACTGCTTGTTACTCAGTTACTTTGTTTGCTCTGTCCCCAAGTGACACTCCTCACTGGCTGCCCCACTCAATAGGCTGATGCTACCAGGTTCGATAGAAACATAGAAACACAGAAATATAGAAACATGATTTGTCATCAGATAAGGACTGTTTGGCCTACCTAGTCTGTCCATTTTTCTCTGCTTATAGTATCACTGCAGATCCTACTTGATCTCTGGCCCATTCACTCACTCACCCTCCTTTCCCTAAAATTCTCTTATGCCTATCCCGTGCATTCTTGAACCTCACCACTGTTTTTGCCCACCACCTCAGCTGGATGATTCTAGCTATCCCTGTTTCTATGAAGAAGTACTTCCTCACATCTATCCTTGAAGCGGATCGAATGACCAGACAGTGAAACCAAGCAGGTCGACCGCATTTTGCAGTCGGTTGCCAGTTTCTTAGCAAAGCAAGTGTTTTCTTCTGGGGCATTGCCTCTGAACTGCCCACGGTGGGCTGCAGACCCCGCATCCCCACTTAGGATTCTCAACCCAAGTTGGAGCTGATTCGGGGGGTGGTGACCCCTGACTAACAGTGCCGGGTTCCAGTGAGTTCCTTACAGTGATGTGACATTGTTGTCGCTATAGGGGAAAGCACTGTCGACATGTCACTGACAGTGCGGCATACCCCTTGAATCTACATCCTTGCAGCTTCTTATTGTGCCCCCTTGTTCTTGAGCACCTTTCTTCTGAAAGATAATTCCCTCCTGTACCTTATTTACCCCCTGTGAGGTATCTAAAGGTCTCTATTATAGCTCCCTTTCCCACCTCTCTTCTTGGGTGTACATATTTAGGTTCTTAAGTCTCTCCTTGTAGGGCTTTTGATGTAGACCCTACACCATTTGATATGCCCTCCTCTGGACCACCTGCACTCTGTCTATAGCCTTCTGGAAATGTGGTCTCAATAACTGGACACAAGTATTCTGGTTGAGGTCTTACAAATGATTTATACAGAGGCAATATCATCTCCCTCGTTCTGCAGGTGATACCCTCCCTATCACCCCAGACTCCCACTAAGCTTCTCAACTGTCTTGTCACACTGCCTGGCCACCTAAAGTCAACTGTTAAGATTACTCCCAGGTCTCTTTCCAGCTTGGTGGTCATCAGTACTACTCCTACAATTTTGTACTCTGCCTTGGGTTTTGTGCTGCAAGTGCCTTAATTTTCACTTCTTTATGTTGAAACCCAGCTGTCATACCTTTACCACTCCTTGTGTTTTCATAGGTCTCTGCTCATTCATTCCCCCCCCCGAGTGTCCACCCTATTGCATATTTTGGTATCATCCGCAAAAAGGCAGAAATTCCTTTAGTGCTACTCTGCAATGTCACTTATAAAGACATTAAAGAAGACCAGTCCCAGCACTGATCACTGAAGCATCCTGTTGATCACCCTCCGTTCCTCAGAGAGAACTCCATTTACCATCACCATCTTCCACCTATCTCCTAACCAATTTCTTACCCAGTTTATCACCTTTGGCTCCACTCTTAAGCTAGCCAGCTTGAATACTAAAATCCTATGTAGAATGGCATTGAAAGCCTTAAAGAAATCTAGATAGGCCATGTCCACCACTCCACTCTGCTCTAATTCCTTGGTCACCTAATCAATGAAATCTATAACATTTGTGTGACATGACTCCCCTTCCCCAATTCCATGCTGCCATAGGTCTCATAACCCACTGGATTCAATATATTCCACAATCCTTTCCTTTGGCAGTGACTCCATTAGCGTTCCCACCATTGATGGCATGCTGACTGGTCTATAACTGCCGGCCTCTTTCCTGCTGCCACATTTGTGAAGTGGGACTACATCTGCCCTCATCCAGTTCACCTGAACCACTCCTGTTTCCAATGAGCTGTTACATTGGACTGTCAGAGATGCAGTCAGCACCTCTCTGAACTCTCTCAATATCCTTGGGTGCACCCCATCTGGCTCCATTGCTTTGTCCACTTTCAGATTAGTGAGTCCCTTCAGGACACTCACCTCTGAAAAAGGACTAATGTCTTCCTTCCTCCCTCAATGCTCCTATTATTACATTTTGGGGCGCTCTCCTTCTCTTTCTTCCATGAACACTGAACAAAAAGAATTTGTTCAGGATTTCTGCCTTTTCCTGGTCCCTCTCTGTACAGTTCCCCATTTCCATTTAAATCTTACAATCCCACCCCCGGTCTTCCTCATTTCACTTATCCCAAGCACTGCTGTGGGGAATGGCTGGAGGCTGGATGGCATGCTGCTGATTCTTACTCCTAGGGTGGCTCTGGTGACTGAGGTCAGGCTGGCCTGAAGGGCTGGTTTCAAGGTGAGGGGAAGTAAAGTCTGGGATGTCAGGGCTGGTAACCAGTGTAGTTGAGTTCTGGCAAGTAGTCTTGGCTATCCTTCTTTTGGTTGATCTCCAATATGACAGGGTCCCAGTTTCAACTGTCTGCCTGTAATTGGGGGCAGGAGTGGCCCCCTTTTGGGTGCCTGCTTAGGCCTATCTAACTAGGCAGTGACTCAGGGGTGGAGAAATACTAGTGACTACCATGCCCCAGTGAGTCCTCGAGCTGGACATTCACAACATAATATATATATATATATATATATATATATATATATATATATATATATATATATATATATATATCACCTTAATAGTAGTGGGTGAAGTCCCTTAACTTTGCTATGCAGAGTATTTCACATTATAACTTGAATTTTGCAAAATTCTCCACAAAGCAAAAACTTCCCATTCCTCATCAGCACAAATTTCCCATTGCTTTATATGGACTTTGTATTCCTTCACTTTTTTTTGCTCTTTAAGGTGAATTTTGCATTGATTCATGGGATGGCGAGTCACATGGGTTCTGTATTGGTTTGCACAGCCTCAGTTCAGCATAGTGTGTGAAGTGGAAAGCTGGAGTTAGCTTGCTCTCAGAGCTCTGAGATTCAAACCATTAAAAAATGTTCAAAAAAGTATTTTTATTGTTTGGATGTTTGAGTCCAATTATAGTACATCGAGTGTAGTAAATCCTTGTGTAACCCCCTTGTTACCCGGGGTTACTAGAATCCCAGTAAGACCTAGTGGTAGGCAGGGAAGGCAGTTTGTGAAACTCCAGTTAAATGGGTTTCACACTGTCTCACTCTGTTCTCAGTCTCAGCTGAGACTGAGGGATGACATCACCAACAGAACTATCACAGCTGCATGAGCCACATTGGAATCTGCAGCAAAGGGAGTTGAGTTAGAACGTTGGGAGGTTTGAAGTCAGTCTTCCGTCAGTCTTCAGTGGTGAGTGAAGTGAGGAACTTGCTGAGAAAGCAGCTCAGTGAAGGCTCTAGGAGCCTCAGCCCTGACAGAGGGCTACTTTTAAGTAATAAGGTGTGTTCTCCACCTTAAAGAGAGACACAGAAGATAACTGAAGTGGTGCAGACCGCTGTTTTGGGTCTCAGTGCCACTCCCTTTGGGGGCAGAAGAAGGTTTCCCTACAAGTTCCTGGGGCAACCCCCTAGTTCTGTTTGTGAAGGAAAAGCTGCCTATGTGTTCCAGTGTTTATTTGGGAGAACAAGAAGATTTTGAGTCACCTGCGGGGCACCTGCAACGTGAGGGTGAGTGTCTGCTATTGCTAAAAGGGCCTATGTTTTTCACCCTGGGAATTGTGTGACAATGTGGGTATTGAACTACTAAATATTGGGAAGCCTAGAGTAATGGGCTAAGCAAGTTAAAAATAGATTCAAGTCCAGAGTTTGTTGGGATGCAAATAATATGTAGAGAAGATGTGACAGACGTCTACCCAGAATCTACATTTGAAAGTTCAGTAAAGGAATTGTTCAGTTTCCAGAGAAATGGCCAGGTGTGGGCTGTGGGAGCTGGAGGTGGGTGGCCCCCCATCTTTAGTGACCAGGTCCACCTCTACAGATTTCTTCTGTGGATTTCTACTTTACCTCAGGCACTTGGCCAGTGATGAGGGAAGTACCCAGATGTGGGATTGTAAGGAAAATTCTCTCTAGGAGTCGAAGACTCTAGTGTGGTTTGGGGAGCCACAACAGGATAATCGGTTCATTCCTCAAATGGACCGCGGATCAAGTGGCCAGTGGGCCAGTGGGGAAAACCCAAGTAATGTACAAGTCAGGCTGTGTACCCAAAGCTGCGTGCAAGTCTGGGCTGTGTGCCTGGTGGGTTTAGAGCCTGAGGGCTGAAAATGGTGATAAAGTGTTCTGTTGTCTCTAATCTGCATTACCAGGAAAAGTAGCCCCATGGGGGTCCATCTATGCTTTGTTTGTTCAGCTTGGAAGTGAATAAAAGCCACACTGAAGAATCCCATTCCTGGTTCTGGACATTACAGTTATTGCTTCCTGTGTTCGGATTTACTTGGGTGCCCCTGTCCAGAGTAGCCAAACCTAGGTCCCCTGTGCTGAGTAACCTCATCCTCCCTGAACTCAGGTCCCCACCAGGTACTGCTGTCAGCTTCAACAGCATGCCACCTGTCATTTTGCTAAAAAGGCGGGGATGAGGGGTTACAAAAATGGAGGCACCGCTTTGGATTTTGTTCTGGAAGGAAGGTGCTTGGGCAAGGGGGGCTAACGTTTTGGCTATCTGGCAGTGGGTAGCCCAAAAAAGCTGACGTAATTTCCCTAGTGTTGCTGTGTGCTGTGGATCTTGTGCTGCTGTTTAAAATTGCCAACTGTTTACCAAGGAGCAGTAAAGCCAAAGAGTGTGCCCTTGTCCTGCAACAAATTGTTTATAGCATTTTTGCCTGCTTTTAAAATGAACTGTGGTAAAGAAAAGTGTGGAAGACTAGGGGTAGCAACAGAAAAATTGTGCCCTGGATGTTTGAAATGCTTTTAAAATAAACTGTGGTAAAGAAAAGTGTGGAAGACTAGGGGTAGCAACAGGAAAATTGTGCCCTGGATGTTGGAAATGCTTTTTGAATGAAAAAAGAGACTTGCAGGTGTAATGGCTATGTTAAATGGTTGAAATGGGCTCCCGCCATGGAGTCAGTTAGAAAAAAAAAAAGTTGCATTCTGCAATTTAAATTTGCCTGCTCGACAATCGCCATGAGGAGAAGAGCCCTCACAAGGAAGAAGAGGCTCATTTGCATGGCGTCGTGTGATTGGTCAGGCTGAGATCAGTCCCGCCCCGAGCCAGCTCTACAGAGACTGCCCCAGCATTCGAGAGGGAGTGTGAGTGGAGTGCTTGTACTGGCTAGTGGAGGAGCGTCTCGGAGTGTTAAAATCGCTGTAAACCTTGTGAAAATAGACTTTCTTGTTTAAAATTGGGCTCAAAACACTAATCGATTGTTGAAACTGCAGAAGTGGTGGTTGAAAAGACGATCGGTAGGACTGCCCACCCGTTTCTGTTCTGAGGCCTCCAAGAACTGGCTGCAGGCCGTTTTTCCCCATCGCAGCAAACTGCTACTGATAACAGTAAGTAACAACCTAAAAACTGCTCAAACTGTGATTTTCTGCCTATGCCATATAAATGTGTACAGCAGTGTAGTCAGCTTTGCAAGTAATGACTGTGTCAAGTCCTGCCAGAAAGTGCAAGTCTGTTAAGCCGTTGACTGTGTGTATAGTAATGAATTCAGCCTCAGTTTAAAGATTAAGCCAGACAGAGACTGTGGGTTGTAGCCAAAGTGCAGCACTAGTTATATAGGCAATCCTGTGCTAAAAACCTGAAGCTTTAAGGGACTGTGAGACAAAGAAATGTTTCCAGCAAGTAAAAAGTTTGTGGAAAATCCTGTAAATGTGTTTAAAGCAAGAATAGAGCAAGTTGTGCAGTTTGAGCAAAAGTTATCAGTAGTTTGTGTAAATCGGGTGTGCAGTGGCTTGACCCAGATTCAGAATGTTGATGCACAGGAGTGCTGCCGCCGCCATTACAGGGTGGGGTAGTAAAGTAAACACAGCAGCAGAGGAGCCATTTTACAACTAAAGAGTGTGTTCAGTAAAGTGGGACTTTCAGTTACGGTGAACTTTTGTTCATTTTTCTGCAGTTATGGCCTCAGGACCAGCTCATTACCTGGATCATGCCCGGGTTGCAGTAACAGCAGCAGTAAAGAGACTGAGGGATATTGAAAAGTGGTGCTACGGAGGACAACTGCCTCCTCATGTGGCGATTCCTGGTTTTCCAGTGCATGTATGTCAAATATGCTTGAGAACTGGAAGGGACGTCTTCATGATTCCTCACTGTGCTGGATACCTAGAAAAATATGGCTTGTATAAAGCACCTCAAATTCATTTGGCTCCCACATGGACAAAGGTTCAGGAATCTGCAGTTGGCAGCGCACAGCACCAGGTGGAGCCTGTGGAGGAAGGCCCCTCAGGGGAGTGTGGCACAAAGCTAGAAGCTGCAGATTTAGAGACAGAACCAGAAGTTGAAGTTTCAGATGCTGGATCCCAGAAAGAAAGTTTGGATAAAGCATCAATAGATCCCTGGGGGGCCTAGCCCAAGTCTCTTAGGTGAAGATGAGATGAGGGAGGCCTTGGGTGGGAGGTGTTGACCTCCGCACCTAGTGATGAGTGGATAGTCTCAGGAGTGAGAATGACTGCTCAGTCCTGGGCTCAGATTCTCAGTGAAGAGGAAGATGAGGGGGAACCTATGTGGCTTTGTGAAAAAGGAATGGGTACACAGCCTCAAGATTTTGCCTCGGAGGAATGTATGGAAGAAAGTGGTGATGCCACTGTCCTGGCTTTGCAAGAGGAAGAAGTCAGGGATCCGTTTCTAATTTCTTTAAGGATGCGAAGCTGGCAGAACCAGGACTGGCCATCCCCAAGCCAGGCCAGCGGTCTCAGATTGACCAAAGCAAGTAAAGAGGAGAGACTGGTTCGTAGGAAGGCAAATGAGATCTATGGTATGACCTTTCCTATCTTTCCCTGGAAAGTCTGGGAGAAGATTGAGAACAGCAGGAAATCCTGGATCTGGGATGAAGCAATGAAAAGTGTGCATCCTGGGGCCAACAAGCATGTGAAGAGCAGACTGTTTCACGAAAAGTATACCCAGTGGAAGAGAGACAGGACACTGTTTATAGACAGAGTGAGAATAGTGGACGGAGAGGGATGTGAAATCTCCCACTGTGTGAATTATGTGCACCCAGATGGGGTAATAATTCAAGCTCCTGACCCCCGGTACTATTGGCCTCAGTGCAAGGACCTCCCCACAAATGTGCCCGTGCCTACTAAATGGAAAGCCGAGCAGTGGTAGTCAATACCGCCACACCAGACTGTGAAGTGCCTTTATTGATCCACCAATATGGACATCCAGGACTCAGGTGCCCCACATTCATCAGTCTACAGTGTACTGGCCTTTCCAGAATCCATCAACTGCCCCAGATGACTTCAGATCCAGAGAGACACCAGCCCAGCTGTATCCTGTTCATCGCCTGGTAATTGGATGACGCGGACCAGCTGTTTTCTTTTTGTTCCTGTTCTAAGGTTCCATCTCCAGAGATGACATCAGCTCAGCAGTTCCCAGATGTGCCCTCGTGTGGTTCCCAGAAGATGTCCTCCCAGCTGTATCGGAAGAATGCTGCCAGGTAGAGTCTTCGTCAGAGGTGCAAGTCGGTCCCAAAATTTCCATACTACAAGTGGCTGGTAAATCTGAACTTTTCTATCTTTATGACATTAAATGACACACCCTACACTAGCAGACTTCAAAATGTGTGAACTGTCCTCAAAGACTCTCCCCTTCGGGACTTTGGCCTGTTAGAACTGTGCTTCACCGGGCTCTGGCCCAAGAGAGACTCTTTATTGGACTAGCCTTCGGGCATTGTGGTCACTAGTTGGAACGTTTAGGGCACTCCGTTCCCCCAAATGTGTATTGTAAATAATGTCATTGTTTTCTAATGTAAATACTGTTTTCTACCCTTTTCTAAAAAAATCATTTTGGGCTGTTTCAGTGTTTTGATGGTAGGGGTCTAGGTAGACTGTGTGTGCAGATTAGGAGTGTGTTTTCTTTCTTTTTCTTACAGGTGTTCCTGGGAGTACAGAAGAGAAGACAAGAAAAGGAGGAGGGGCTTGTTGGAGTTCCTTTTCAGTGCTTTAGTGTGTAGAAATTTAAAGTACTGTGGTGTTATTGTTGTTATTACTGTATTAACCCTTTCCTTCCACAGGTGTGGTTGTGGGGGTATGGAGGAGACAGTAACACGGTATAAAATGTGGTATTTTAATGGTGTGTGGTTGCAGATTGCCCAAAGTCGGGGAGGTCCCTGGGTTGTTTTTGTTTTTGGGGGTATTAGATTAGAAGCAGATAGGTTTTCCCTAGAGGGCTGTGGTCCTGAATGGCCATTGGGACTGCAGTGCTGATCTATCAGGGCTATGCTCTGGATAGTTCTACCAGAGCTACTAGGCGTCCATAGTAAGTGGATAGAGTAGAGGCTGATATGTCAGCTAAAGGCCTCTAGGCCCTTAGTGTTGCCTGCTTGTGCTTGCACATGGTAGGAGGGGCCTGATCACCCCTCTCATGGGTAGCACATAGGGTGGGAAGCAAGGCGGGTAAATAACGACCATGACAGTCATTTCCTGGTCAAGGGTGAGGGTAACCCTTGTTACCCGGGGTTACTAGAATCCCAGTAAGACCTAATGGTAGGCAGGAAAGCAGCTTGTGAAACTCAGTTAAATGGGTTTCACTGTCTCACTCTGTTCTCAGTCTCAGTTGAGACTGAGGGATAACATCACCAATAGAACTATCACAGCTGCATGAGCCACATTGGAATCTGCAGCAAAGGGAGTTGGTTAGAACGTTGGGAGGTTTTGAAGTCAGTTTTCCATCAGTCTTCAGTGAGTGAGTGTGAAGTAGGGAGCTTGCTGAGAAAGCAGCTCAGTGAAGGCTCTAGGAGCCTCAGCCCTAACAGAGGGCTACTTTTAAGTAATAGGGTGTGTGTCTCCACCTTAAAGAGAGACACAGGAGATAACTGAAGTGGTGGAGACTGCTGTTTTCGGGTCTCAGTGCCCTTCCCTTCGGGGGAGGCAGGAGAAGGTTTCCCTGCAGGTTCCTGGGGCAACCCCATAGTTCTGCTTGTGAAGGAAAAGCTGCCTATGTGTTCCAGTGTTTGCCAGGAGAACAAGAAGATTTGTGAGTCACCTGTGGGGCACCTGCAGCGTGAGGATGAGTGTCTGCTCTTGCTAAAGGCCTATGTTTTTCACCCTGGGGTGTGTGACAATGTGGGTATTGAACTACTAAATATTGGAAGCCTAGAGTAATGGGCTAAACAAGTTAAAAGTAGGTTCAAGTCCAGAGTTTGTTGGGATGCAAATAATATGTAGAGGAGATGTGACAGACGTCTGCCCAGAATCTACATTTGAAAGTTCAGTAAAGGAATTGTTCAGTTTCCAGAGAAATGGCCGGTATGGGCTGTGGGAGCTGGAGGTGGGTGGCCCCATCTTTAGTGACCAGGTCCACCCTACAGATTTCTTCTGTAGATTTCTACTTTACCTCAGGCACTTGGCCAGTGATGAGGAAGTACCCAGATGTGGGATTGTAAGGAAAATTCTCTAGGAGTCAAAGACTCTAGTGTGGTTTGGGAGCCACAACAGGATAATCGGTTCATTCCTCAAATGGACCACAAATCAAGTGGCCAGCGGGGAGCCGGGCCAGTGGGGAAAACAAGTAGTGTACAAGTCGGCTGTGTACCCAAAGCTGCGTGCAAGTCCATGCTGTGTGCCTGGTGGGTTTAAAGCCTGAGGCTGAAAATGGTGATAAAGTGTTCTGTTGTCTCTAATCTGCATTACCAGGAAATGTAGCCCCATGGGTTCCATCTATGCTTTGTTTGTTCAGCTTGCAAGTGAATAAAAGCCACACTGAAGAATCGCATTCCTGGTTCTGGACATTACAGTTATTGCTTCCTGTGTTCGATTTACTTGGGTGCCGCTGTCCAGAGTAGCCAAACCTAGGTCCCCTGTGCCGAGTAACCTCATCCTCCCAAACCCAGGTCCCCACCAGGTACTGCTGTCAGCTTCAACAGCATGCCACCTGTCATTTTGCTAAAAAGGCAGGGGTAAGGGTTACACTTGTGTGTTTATATCATTGAACATTAATTGATTTGGTGTGAATATTGCATCCTAAATTAGTACTTTCAGTGTCTGTACCGACAGACACTGCAGAAGTGTGCTTCGGTATGGCAAGCCATTAGGGACATAATTCATAATCTCTGGCTGTATAGTAAAACACATACACTATATGGTGAAACACATACATCATATAGTGAAATATATACATTATATAGTGAATACATACACAATGTAGTGAACCACATACAGTATCTGCTGAAATATATACGCCATATAATGAAATACATATACTGTATATTGAAATACATAGATTATATAGTGAAACACATACGCTATATAGTGAAATGCTTACACTGTATAGTGAGATACATACACTATCTACTGAAATCCACATACTGAGTACTGAAAATCCACATACACTATATACTGAAAGAAATGTACTATGTACTGAAACATATACACTACCTATTGAGTTACATACACTACAGATTGAAACATCCACATAAACTATCTACTGAAACAAATACTCTATATATTGTAACACATACACTATATATTGAGAAAAATCTGCATACACTATATACTGAAACAAATACACTATATATTGAAATACATACACTATCTATTGAAGTGCATACACTGTAGATTGAAAAAAGCACATACACTATATATTGAAACAAATACACTATATATTGAAGCATCTACACTTTATATTGAAATACATACACTATTGAAATAAATACACTATGCACTGAAAAATCTGCTTACACTATATACTGAAACAAATACACTACATGGTGAAACACATACACTATGTATTGAAACACATACACTGTAGATTGAAAAATTCACATACGCTATATACTGAAACAAATAAACGATATACTCAAATGGACTATGTTCTAAAACTACCCATCCCCCTGCCCCTCCCCCTTGAATGGCCTGCAGCTGAACTCCTTGCCTGTTGCATTCAGTTAGCTGCTGGCTTCATGAGAGGATGTTTAAAACTGAAGAGAAGGTAAACAAAACAGGGCTATCTCTTATTCTACTTCTTTATGGGGTTTTGCATCTTGTTTTGATTGCACACCTTTAATCAAATTTCAGAACATTGTGATGTGACAAGAAACTTTTAGAACTAATTTAAAATGCTATGGTTTATTCTTTTAAATAAGTGCTGCCTTCATTTACTGTTAGACACTTTTGTATAGGAAGCTAAAACTTAGGATATTCCTAACATGCCACTCTCATACAATATAAACACAGGAAACTGCATGCATTTTTCTAAGTTAATGTTATGATTGATTTATATGCAATTAATTACTGTGTTGGTCAAGCAACTTTTCTGAGCTGAATGTTTGGGAAGTGTACTGCAGGAGCTGTGAAAGTGTAAGTCAAATGCTTTCGTAGTTTGTACTCTACTGAGTTAGTTTGATTTAGTTTTTGTTTTATTTGAATGTTTTGTTCAATAAAGGTTCTTGGTTAAGAAAAATACATATATATATATTGCAACAATCACTCAGGGCCCAATTCTTGTCTGAGCTCAGCTGGCATATGCATGATTGTACTTTCTGTTCTGAATAACTTCACTGTGATGCCTCACTGGTGGCTCTCACAGCTCGTAACCTCCACATTACATATCTGCAGAGCATTGCAAGGTGAATACAGCTTACAGGCACTTGGTCTCCACTAATAAACCAGCCCTGGTCTAGCCTCATAGTGCATAATTGTGCTGTTTATATGGTATGACTCTTATTGAGTCTGAGATTCCCAAACTGTGTTTTATCTTTTTCAAATGAGATGTTTATCTTCTAGGTCACCCACTGACCCCTTGTGCACTGCCTGTCCATCCACATCACCCAAAATCACCAGGACTTACCTGCTCTGAGATCTCCCATGCCCCCCCCGTGGTGGGGCCAGGAGGGAGAGTGCCAGTCACAAGGAGCCACATATTCAGACAGGAGCAGAGCTTGGTTGGTAATGCAAAGCCTGTGGCAGGTTTGTGGATTATTTTGCCATTGGAGGTTTTCTGCCTTTGGCTTATCCCCTGGACCGTCAAGCATGCAATGATGCCAATAGAATTAAAGGCAATTTACTGCTTTGTGCCTGTCTGAGCCCTACCAGCGTTCCTCACCTAGGTGAAGCTGTTAAAGAGTGGGTAGACAGACTCCTTCCCTGAGAGGAGAGCAGTCCCAGATGCTAATCATCTGTCCTGAAAGCTAACCCCTGTTTGACCCAGGTCCTCCCCGAAACTGGGCCACTGGCATGGGAGGCAGTACAGTTACCACCAAGCCTAAACTAAACCACTAAACCAGACTGTATTTTTATAAGTAATAAAACAACACTCGGGTGAAAGAAGAAACTATATTTTAGCTACAGTTATTATAAATATTTAAGACACATCACAATGTTTTGAAATTGAATAAAGGTTTTCCAAGGAAAATAACATAAAATAATACATAAATATGAGAATAAGATAATCCATTTTGTTTACTTTCTGCATCTTTAAGAGGCATCGCAGGATTTTTGTCAATTAGGGTCCCATTTTCAGAAGGTTAGCAGAATGCTAAACATCTAAGCACTGTGCCATGTGGGAGAACAGCATGGTTGAACAGGTACCATATATTTAGCATCCCCGATACTAACCTGATAATGTGCATATGCATATGTACTACTAAAGCCTTGCAAATGAGGGATCCTCTCCTGCATACAGAGCACAGTGTTGTATAAAAGGTTTGAAAGTGTTAACAACTGAAATCGCAATACTGTTTATGCTTGCAAAAATCCTGCCCTCATTTGAGCACACAGTGGTGCATATTGTCACCAACCTCTGGTCACCATTATGATGCTCCCAAGTAGTATACTAAAATTATCCTTGGCATATAAAGGTTCTACACCCATGATCATGAGTTTAAATGGCTCCAGTTATTATTATAGTAAAATGATTCTTGGTGTCTAGTGCACCCCACCCAAACATACTAAGCTGGGAGCTCTTTTCTAGATGCGTCCTGTGGAAGGGAACTTGTACAAGTGGGGCTTAGGTAGCACAAAAGTTCAAAATACATAACATATATGAAGCAGAGTGGTACACAACTACAAATTACATTGGGAATAATACATGCAAGATGTGAGAACTTGAATAACAAGCAAACAATTGACAATGCATATACAGCGCAGTCAGAAGCCAAAAATATATGCTGGCGATCAAATACAGAACAGTTTAAATCAACACTAGCTATAAACATTTGTGCATAATGGAGTTTGCCTTTTAAGGGGCAGACCCAGTTGTACTGGTGCACCCCTTCCTTTTTCATCAGGATGGTATGCTCAGAAGGGGAAGGAAGGGGAAGGGCTTGGGGATAGAACAATGGACAAGCAACAGGAAGGGGAGGGGCAAGTGGAGGTACATAAGGGGCAGCACAGAAGTGGTTCAGACACTTTTGCTGGAGTTTTGATTATTCTGAACTGCAGCACATCAGATTGGCATCAGAACAAAGGTGGGGGATTTGGTCAGGTAAGCAGCAACAGACTTTCTTAAAAAAAGGGGGGCTGTAATTAGATGAATGATAAGGACAAGTATATCATGATTAGGCAGTGAATCTGTGGTAGATCATTGTGGACAGTTGTCAGGAATAACCCTCTTTTAAAAAAAAAAGCTGCCCTTGTGGTGCAGGGGTAGTTTCTCTGACTACACAGTACAGTAGAAGGTTTGTGTTGTTTGCATCTTGTTAGGGTCATTATGAGTGGGTAAAATGAAAAGGTAGAACACCTCAGACTGTGTGCTGTTTATGCCTGCATTTAAAAAAAAAGAAAAGCATGAGTAAAATAGATAGAACATTGCTAGGGGGCAAGATTGGTGCCCGTGTGTTAAAAAGACATGGAGGCTGTTGTGAATGCTGAAAGTAACCCTGTGAGGTGGAGAAGGAGACCAAAAGGAGGTTGAGGGGAGGGGCAAGAGCACCACACGGTTATTATGGCTGTTTTCAGTCAGCTGGGGCAGACGCCCATTTTTCACAAGGTTTGTTAACGGCTAGTAGTAGTTGGTGAAGAGTGAGAGTGCCACAAGTTCATGGATGTCTCAGCGGCAAGGCAAAATGCCTGTTTTTATTTAAAAAGGTTTTTGGTGGCCATGAGAAGGCAGAAGGTAGCGTTGGGTGGAAAGCAGGCTGGAAAAGGCCATCAGCGGGGTGAGAGTGCCACATGGTTTTGAGCATTGTTTTAGGATGGCAGGACAGACGCCCACTTGTTCAGAGGCACAGTGGGAGCAGACTTTAAGGAGCAGCTTGAAGGGCTGGATACTGGATGAGAGCAGAGCCCGTATTGGCTATAGGAGCACCGCTGGGGGTTACTGCAGGGGAGCCTGCATGGGAAGCGGAGGGAGGGAGGAATGATTGGGAAGAAGAGGAATGATGGCATTTGCTGTTTAGTGAATACACGAGGGTGGAAGCATGAGGGGCAGCAGGCTTTGAGGCCCTAGAGAGTGCGGTGCGCAATAGGAAGCCATTGGGCCTACAGCTTTCTGGGTGGTGGGGGCACCAACAGGGGTTGGATCACATGCTGAGCTGCAGGGAATGTTGTGGGGGGTCACAGGGACCCATGAGGTGAGTCAGAGCAGTGCAGCCTGTCTGGTCACACGCTGGCGACTGTGTGTGTAACTGGGGAGACCAAAAAGGGGGCTGACTGGGGGGACAGCACCAGGCTCAGTGCCTATGACCCAGTGGGGTTAGTGGATTGAAATATGGGCCTTTTTATTTAAGGGCCTGAAGGACAGGCCAAGCAAGTAGAGGCGATTGACAAGCGGAAAGGTGGTGTGACACCACATGCTGGGGGAAGCATGCGCATGTGGAGGGATGGAAAAACAAGGAGAGGTTTATAAAAAAAAGCCATAAGCGGCCATAGGCATGACATCACACACTGGGGGAGGGAACAGACCAAGAGGGAGCAGGGACCTCGAGTCAGCTGGGCAGGAGGGCCCAGTGACAAGAGGCCTAGCAATCTGGAGGAGAGGAAACCAGGGGGTCTGAAAATGAAAGGGGGGGCTTGCCAGGGGGGCCTAGCAAGGGGCAATGGGAAGTGATCAGAGGACTGGGGAAACTGGGCCCAGACACACGGTGGGATGCATTTGGGGCCAGGTCCAAAAAAAAAGGGGGAGCAGGTGCATCTCAGTTGGAGGCTGCCTATGGGGGAGGTGGGCCTGGCCTCTCAGGTTATGGCCCCAGATTTCTGTTTTAAATAAGTTTCTCTTCTTTTACAGTGTTTTCGCAAGTGACAAAGCAGAGATCATGGCCCCCAAGAAGAGCAGGCCTTTGAAGGAAGACGCCTACAAGGCGATAATGGAGCTGGCTGAAAAGGCCAATAGGATGTGGGAGTTGGTGGAAGGGGAGGAACCAGGGAGGTCTGGGGAGAAAAGGAAAGTGGGGAAGGGAAAAGGGGGCAGAGGGAAGCAGCCAGCGGAGAAGCCACGCAGCCCAACCAGGGCACAACCACAGATGGCGGGGCCAAACAAGCTGGCTAATCCAGTACCTCTGCACCCAGGAGACCTGGCCCCATCAGTACCTACCCAGGGCCAGGTGGTGGTTCCCCCAGTGGAGCACAGCCTGGATCCCCAGCATACAGTGGTTCCTCCACAGCCACTAGTAGGCTTACCAACCCTTCACCCAGAAGGAAACATGCTGGGGCATCAGGATGCTAGCAGGCAGCAAGGAACGGATAAGGTCACAGGTAATGCACCCCGCTCCATTGGTGACAGCATCAAGAGATACATAGGTCAGATCATTTCGGCATTTGGTTCAGGGGGCTTGAGCTGGACGGAGGCTGCACTAGCCGAGATTAGGACAGGAGATGAGGTAGTGAAGGAGAAGGAAGGTGGAGTTGAAAAGGAGGGAAAAGGAACAAGGGAGATAGGAGATCCAGGGATGAGAGTGGATGAACTCGTACCATTGACCACAAAAGGAAAAATATGGAAGGGAGACTATGTGGATATTTTTGCTTTAGTAAGCCACGATGCAGCTGCGAAATATGAAGAAAAAGAAGATATTGGAAAAAGTGAAATGGCAGCTGCAGTGGTTTTGTGAGGCAAGAAAGAGGAGGACAAATTCACTAAAGGGAAGACTTGGGAGGGGTGGTTCATAGGTTTCGCCACATTCTCAGCCATAGTATTGGAAAGAAGGCCTGAGTTGGGTATCCCGCTCATCACATACTCCCTGATAATAAGGAGAGCAAAGGCAAAAGTGGGTGTGGTTTGGGTATATTATGACGAATTCTTTTGGCAAAGAATGGCCACATATGGGGATGTACAATGGGACATGAAACAGCTAGATTTGTGGACATATTATGTAACCAATCAGTCCACACCGGAGGGAGAGTTTGGTAAAAAAGGTACCATGCTACAAAGATGTTGCTGGGCCTACAATAGGGCCTTTTGCTCATGGACACAATGCCGTTTTTGGCACACCTGTTCAAAATGTGGGGGATCACATCCGGCGAGCAGATGCAGGACGACATGGGTCCAAGGAATGCAAGGAATAGCTTGGCAGAAGACACCAAGAGAAAGGACTGCTGTGTGACTGAACTTCTCTGCTTGGACTAAAGTAGAAGAACTTTTGTATTTGGACCTTTAATTTAGGGTAAAAAACTAACATACAAAACAAAAACAAAAAAAAGTGTGTGTTTGGGTTAACTGAACTGAATGGGTAACTGAAAAGTCATCTAGGTGTAAATCTCAGGTGACTGAAAGGACTTAACTGCTGTGAGGTTTAAATTACTTGTAGAAAGATCTGGTAAGTAGGGGAGTGGCTTAGCTAGAAGGCTACATTTAAAAGACTGCCTTAGAAAGATTCTGCTAATAGCTTGGCAGAAGACACCAAGAGAAAGGACTGCTGTGTGACTGAACTTCTCTGCTGGGTTCATTGCCCTCCTTCCTTCCTCCTCCCCCCCACCCAAAGCTAGTTCTATTTTTATAGGCACAGGATTTGACTGATAACAGGAACTTCCTGTTTAGGGCAGGAAGTGAGTGATCACAGACCACCAAGGACCCACCATCCTAGAAGGGCAGAGTAGCTCTCCGGCCCCTCTGGCTGCTGGAGGTCTGCCTCTGACCAACAAGTGGTCTACTGAGAAATATAGGATATTCTTGTCTCAGAACAGGACAATCAGGAGCTTAAAAGGGCACACAGGCAGAAAGTAAGAGAGAGAGAGAGAGAAAAAACAGACGAAAGAGTAGGATTGCAAACAGTTAAGGGGTCAGAAATAAGACATGATTGGGTGGTGCAGTGCAGTGGCTGTGGAGCAGCAGTCTTCCGGAGATATTCTGGAGGATGCGGTGTTGTCCCATCTGCAGAGGCACCTCCTGGGCTGAGGAGGTTGCTCATCTCCAGGCTGAGTTGGCCAGGATTTGTGGGACCTCCTCTTCCATCCAGGGACCACCAGTGCCACTGCCATTGCCTCAGAGGGTTGCCAAGAAGAGGGCCGGTTGGACCACAGTGGGCTCAGGGAGGTAAGGGTGGTGGGCAGGCACATCCCTCCAGTTGTACCTCTCACAATTCCTATGCCAATTCTGGCAAAGTGTGGTTCCTCTATGGAGGCACCTACAGTGGAGACCAAGGAGGATGCTGGGAACCTCCACAAAGGAGACCCACAGGAGGGTGGCAGGGACTCTGCAGGAAGGAAACAACTCCTGGTGGGGACTCCATTGTTAGGAAGGTAGAACTGGGCAAGGAAGGGAGAGGAGGTAGGTGCCTGCCTGGCGCCATGGCAGGAAGGACAGGGAGCGAATCCTCAGGATTGCCGGAGCAGCTGCACAGGAGGGAGCTGGATGTCATTGTCCACCAGGGACAAATGACCTGGCTAAGAAAGGGATTAGAGAAGTGCAGGAAGAGTTTGTGGAATTGGGGAGGGCTTGGTCAAGTAGCACGCATGGTAACCTTCTGGAGGTGCTACCATCTATGGCATAGGAGAGGCTAGGGTGTTCCTTACCATGGGATTCAATCAGTGGTTGAAAAACTGGTGTGGAGCTCAGGAGTTGGCTTCATTGAGACTGGGGTCCACCTGGGTGGTGAAGCCTATATTGGCATGATGGGCTATATGTCCGGGAGGGGAACCAGGATCCTAGGTGATAGGTTTAAATGCTTCATTGGCAAGCTTTTAAACCAGCCAGGGAGGGAACTGGAAAGGAGGAGGAAAATCCTACCCCCAAACAATCACAGTAGTAAGTGTGGCAAACACCAACATGGAGGTGTCAATAGGGAGAAGGGCTGGGGTAAATGGAGAAAGTGACAAAGGCAAGAAGGACAGGGATGGGGCAAAGATGGTAAGGCCATCAGAAATGGAGGTAATGAGTACCAATGCCCGTAGTCTGGAAACAAGCTCCCTGAGCTGGTGGCCTTAATGGAAGGAGGATGCCTGGATATCTAGCAGTCACAGAAACATGGTACACAGAGACCATGACTGGGATGTTAACATACCAGGCTACATAACCTACAGGAGAGACAGGCAGGGGAGAAGAGGGGGAGGAGTAGCTCTCTGTAAAGGAAGGGATAAAAGCAACTGAACAAAAGAGTAAACAGGGAGGAGAGGAGGTACTGTGGGTCTGTAGGATGGAAAGGGCACCACAATATGCACAGGGTTGTGTACAGACCCCATGTCAGGAGAAGGAATGGACAAGGATATGATGGAAGGCATTCTTAGAATGGCAGAGAAGAGATACTGTTGATGGGAGACCTGAATATGCCAGATGTTAACTGGAGCACATTTGCTGCAGCCACATCCAGAAACAGGGCCATTCTTGATGCCCTACAGGTGGCAGGCGATTAACAGCTAGTTTCAGAACCCACTCATGGGGAGCAATCTTAGATCTCGTACTCTCAAATGGGGGCAGTGAGAGGATCTCAGATCTAGAAGTAGGTTGCCATCTGGGGACAAGTGACCATCAAACAGTGTAGTTCACATTAAACTCAGCTACAGAGTCAAGCCATACAAAAGTGAGGGTACTGGACTTTAGGAGGGCTGACTTTGGCAAGATGGGAGAGTGCCTCAGAAAAGCTACTAGCAAACAGGCTAGAAGGAATGTGGAGCAACAATGAGGAATTATCAAAACTGCCATCACAGATGCAACAAGTCTTGTGTGAAGCAAATAAACAAATCAAAACAAAAAGAAAAAGCCACTATGGTTCTCAAGAGAGGTGGCTGTGAAAGTCAGGAAGAAAAGATAGCATTCCGGAAGTATAAGGAAACACAGAAGGAGCAGGACAGAGAACTGTACCAGTTAAGGCAGAAAGAAGCAGGGAGGAAGTCAGAATAGCAAAGGCCCAAACTGAGGAAAAGATAGCCAACTCAGTTAAGAAGGGATAAAACCTTTTATAGGTACATCAGCGGTAGAAAGACAAAGGGAGGGATAGTGAGGCTGAATAGAATGAACGGTTGGTGGGCAGAGGGGACAGTGAAAAAGAAATACTGGAATGAATATTTCTGCTCAGTATTCAAAAAGGAGGAGGAAGTGCCTAATCCAATTAACAGAAGCACTCTTGATAGGGGGTCGATCCCAGTCCTTCACAGAAGAAAGGGTTCTGCAAGAACTCCTAAAACTGAAGGTGGACAAAGCAATGGGTCCTGATGGAATTCACCCCAGAATTCTAAAAGAATTAAGGAAGGAACTAGTGAAACCACTGGCTACTCTTTTTAATAAATCATGGGAGGATAGTGTGGTACCCGAGACTGGAGGAAGGGGATGTGATTCCTCTTCACAAAAGTGGGACCAAGACAGAGGCAGGAAACTACAGACCTGTCAGTCTGACCTCTGTGGTAGGGAAAGTGATGGAGTCACTTGAAGGAAAGAATAGTTGAGTACCTAGAGGTCAGTGGAGCACAGGATCCAAGGCAGCATGAGTTCACAGCGGGAAGGTCATGTCAGACGAACCTAATAGATTTCTTTGACTGGGTGACCAAAGTAGTAGACCAGGAGGGGCTGTGACATGGCTCACCTAGACTTTAGCAAGGCATTTGACACAGTCCCACACAAAAGATTGATAGTCAAATTAACCAGCCTGGGAGTGGGTCCCAGGGTGGTAGCCTGGGTAAAACATTGGCTGGACAACAGGACACAGAAGGTAATTGTAAATGGAGTCCACTCTGAAGAAAGGGCAGTTACTAGTGGGGTACCGCAGGGTTCAATATTGGGTCCAGTCCTTTTTAATGTCTTCATCAGTGACATTGCAGAGGGACTGGAAGGAAAAGTATGCCTTTTTGCAGATGACACAAAGATCTGCAACAGGGTTGATACACAAGGAGGCGTGGAAAGGATGAAAAGGGACTTGGCAAGGTTGGAGGAATGGTCAGACGTATGGCAGCTAGGATTCAATGCAAAAAAGTGCAAAATAATGCACCTGGGAAACAAGAACCAGGGAAGAATACACAATGGGTGGGGAGGTAGTAACAACAACAAAACAGGAAGGGACCTGGGGTGATCATATCAGATGACCTTAAGGTTAGCAAGCAATGTGAGAAGGCAGTAGGGAGGCCAGGTATACTGGGATGTATAGGGAGAGGCATCAGCAGCAGAAAACAGGAAGTTGTTATCCTCTGTACAGACAGTTGGTGAGACCCCATCTGGAATACTGTGTCCAGTTCTGGAGACCCCATCTCCACAAGGACATAGACAGGATAGAGGCAGTCAGAGGAGGGCAACTAAATGGTGCAGGGTCTGCAAGAGAAGCCCGTATGTGAGGAGAGACTAAGGGCTTAATATGTATACCCTTGAGGAAAGAGGGAGGGGGGACATGATAGAAACTTTCAAGTACCTCAAGGGAATCAACAAAGTCCAAGAGGTAGCATCTTTCAGAAAGAGACTTGCAAGAACAAGGGGACACAATTTAAAGATAGAAGGAGGGCGGTTCAGGGCAATGTGAGGAAGTATTATTTCAGAGAGGGTAGTGGATGCATGGAACAGCCTTCCTGAGGAAGTTGTGGGGTCTAAAACTGTGGGAGAATTCAAGAATGCATGGGACAGACATAAGGCAATTCTTGTGGGGGGCAGGAAGATAAAGGCTGTTGGTTAACTAGGATCTGCGAGCCTATCCTGTAGGTAGGGAAATGGGCAGACTAGATGGGCCTAGCGGTCCTTATCTGCCATCAAAGTCTATGTTTCTATGTTTCTATGAACTGGGAGGCAGGGGTCGGGTCAACAGTTTTTTGGGAAGGCAAGGGTATAAAGGCCAGACATGGAGTAGAGGGAGGGTAGGGACATGCAAATAGAGGAGTCAAAATCATTGACCAGCAAGGTCGGGCATCAGTCAGAGGGGGGGAGCTGGGGGGAAAATAGAAACGAGGACAGGGGAACAATTTAAAGCAACTAGAACCCCTATCAAGATAGAGGCATGGAGGGAATGGTTGGACAGATACCCAGACAAGAAAATGGCAGAAACGATTAAAGAAGGTTTTCACACAGGTTTTTCACTACAGTGTGAGGGACCAAGGCAGGCCAGAGAGGGAGGGAAGACATGTTACAACAGAAGATAGAGAAGGAGAAGGCAGCAGGGAGAATAGAGGGACCATACGACACCCCTCCCATTGGAGAACATGAGGATTTCCCCATTAGGCTTGGTTCCCAAAAAAAAAGAAGGGGAGTTTAGGGTGATTAATCACCTATCCTTTCCCGAAGGTGAATCGGTGAATGATTTTATTGGTGAGGAGTATAGTAAAGTGATATATTCCACCCTGGAAGATGCCGTCCGGATTATCCGGGCAACTGCAGATGCATGGATGGCAAAAACAGACATAGAGTCAGCTTTCAGATTACTTCCGGTTAGAAGAGAGGATTGGGACCTGTTGGGGTTTAAAATTGGGGGACAGTACTATTTCGACAAAGCCATGCCCATTGGTTGCTCTATAGCATGCACCACATTCGAAGCCTTTAGCTAATGTTTCGTGGATATTCCAAGAAGGGACTGGTTATAAAACAGTGATTCACTATTTGGATGATTTGATTTCCTTTTCATAGGCAGTGGGAAAAGGGAAATGGAAAGAATGTTAGCCAGTTTCCAACAGCTGTGACAGGAACTAGGGGTCCCACTGGCACCGGAAAAAACAGAAGTGCCCAGTAGGGTGTTAGAGTTTCTGGGCATTGAGATAGATGCTCCGGGGGAAATATTTCGGTTACTGGACAAAAAAGTGAGAAAATTGAAGGAGTTGATTAAGATACATACCAGTAGAAGGAGATTACAGCTAAAGCAGGTACAACAAGTTTTGGGGCATCTGAACTTCGTGTGTAGGGCTATTGGGCCAGGGAGGGCTTTCAAAAAGAGGCTAGCAAGGGTCACAGCCGGAGTGACCAGGCCACACCATTGGGTAGACATGACAAAGGGAGTTGAGGAGGATTTCAAAGTATGGGAGGAATTCCTTAGTGAATATAATGGCTGCTCTTTCTGGCAAGAGGAATGGGTGTACAACACAGACCTCGATCTTTACACAGATGAGGCCGGAGGCCTGGGCATGGAGGGATATCTGAGGTGCAGATAGTTTGCAGAGCCCTGGCCTTCAGATTGGGTGAGGGACGGGAAGGTGAAGGACATAACCTTGTTAGAGATCATGCCCATCTGGGCATGCACCCTGGTTTGAGGAGAAAAATTACGGGATAAAAAAGTAACATTCTGGTGTGACAATAGAGCAGTGGTAGAGGTCTTGAACAACAGAGGAGCCAGGTCAGAAACAGTCATGCAAGTTTTGTGACTCTTGGTGCTAAGGGCATTGCAGTTGAGCATGTCTTTCAGAGTGAAACACATAGAGGGGTTACACAACACCCTGGCTGACAGCCTTTCCCGTCTGCAGCTGGATCATTTCTGGAGGCTGGCACCAACAGCGGAGGAGCAAAAAACGCCCATAGCAATGAACATATGGGACACTGGCAAGAAGGAGCAGAAATGTTATTCCACAGTTGATGGGTGCCATGGACTCTGAGGACCTATGATGGGGTCTGGCGAGTGTTTCAAACATTCAGGGCAACTCACCACATGGAGGTAAGTAGGCCACTCACAGAAGAACAGTTGGGGAAGTTCACCATGAAGCAGTGGCAGAAGGGGACAGCCCATGCCACAATGGGGGTCTACTTGGCAGGAATTAGTGTGATCTGCAGTTTAAAAAGATGGCAGGACCCAACGAAGTCAATGTTCATTAGAAGAATGATGCAAGGATGGGGTAGGTTAAAGCAAGGGACGGTGGATAATAGGAGACCAATAGGGGAGCAGTGGCTGGTGAAACTGAAGGGTGTGTTGCCAGCAATATGCAGATCAAAGGCGAGGCCCAGTTATTCCACACAATTTATGTGGTAATGTTTGCGGGGCCATGACAGTGAGCAAAGTGGTGGGCCAGGGCAGGCAAGACAGGGACGGGGACTGGAATGGGAATGTAACCCTTTGTTACCGGGGTTACTAGAATCCCAGAGAGATGACATCATTATATAGAATTGTTACAGCTGCATGAGCCACATTTGGAACCTTCAGCTCAGAGAGTTCTTAGAACTTTGGGATTCAAAGAGAGAGTCAGTTTAGTTTTGTCCTTGAGCAAGAAGGAAGCATCAGACTGTAGTTTGAGTTTTGCCTTCACACAGAAGGAAGTTTTTCTGTGTTTCACCATTTATAAAGTGGTGGAGACCATCCCCTCGGTCTCAGTGCCCCCTCCCTCTGGAGGGGGGTGAGGAAAAGTTCTTTGTGGGTTCCAGGGGCAATCCCCTTCTCCCACCTTGGGAAGAAAGCTGCATGTTTTAATTTAAGTTCAGTCTGTTCATGTATAACAGCAAAGATTACATTTCTTCGCCTGTGGGGCACCTGCAATGATTGGATGAGTGTTTGGCTCCAGTGTAAGGGGAAAACAACTGTTTTTTTCAGTCAGGAAATGTTATTGGGGACTGCTGTTTGGGAGGACTATATACACTAGGACAAACAAATAGAGCAGTCAGTTTAAAGTTTAAATGGATTTAGAGTTTGCAGTAGAGGGGGTGCTTCAGGTCATCCACCGTCAATCTACATTTTAAAGTCTAAAGTTCTGTGTGTCCAGAGAAATGGCCGGGTATGGGCTGTGGGAGCTGGAGGTGGGAAAACCCCATCTTTAGTAACCAGGTCCACCCTCACGGATTCTTCTTGTGTTTTTTGCTACTTGCCTCATGCGCTTGGCCAGTGATGGGGTGGGTACCCAGACGCGAAGGTCGCAGAACTGAAAATCTCTCTCAGAGTCGAGACTTAAGTGGTGTGGGGAGCCACAGGATGGGAAAAATTACTCCTTGTTGGATGGAAGTCTCCCTGTTTGATGGGAGTTTCGAATTGGAAGTACGAAAACAAATCTCTCTAGGGTATCGAGACTTCAAGTGGTGGGGAGCCACAGTTTAGGAGCCTCCTTGTTTGATGGGATGTCTTTCAAGTAGAGTTTGGGTTCATTCGCCAAGTGGACCGTCAGTCAAGTGGCCGGCAGGGGAGCCGGGCCAGTCGGGCTATGTATCCAATGCTCATGCAAAGTCCGGGCTGAGTGCCTGGTGGGTCCAAAGCCAGACAACTGTTGTATTATGTTCATTCCTCAAATGGACCGCTGTGTTTAACCTCTAATCTGCATTACAGTTACGTGACCCTGTGGGGGACCATACAGAGCTTTGTTTATGTTCAGTGAATTAATAAATAAAGCTACACTGAAAAATCCCAATTCTGGTTCTGGACATTACAGTTATTGCTTCCTGTAGTTGGGTTTACTTGGGTGCCCCTGTGCAGAGTAGCCAAACCTAGGGTCTCTTGTGCCAGGTAACCTCATCCTTCCCAGAACCTGAGAGACATATGTATATCCATGTTACAAAAATGGACATATGCCTTACAGGAAGATATAAATTGGGGGATGAAGGAAATACAGGTCATGATTAAGAGGTCAAAGATGGATCAAAGGGGTCAGGGTTGTATGGTAACACTAAAGAAACATGTAGAGGGCACAGTGTGCCCAGTGCAGGCTTTGTGGGCTTTCACCGCAGAGCGTGGAAATAGGACAGGAAAATTATTTCTGCATGGGGATGGAAGCAGAGTCATGAGTTATCAAGTCACAGCATTACTCAAGAGGGGCATGCAATTCCTGGGGGAGGATGCGGTGAATTATTCCTCCCACTCTTTATTGATAGGGGCTGCCTCACAGTGGGCAGCGGCAGGGGAGATGGTAAATAATATTTTGAGAAGGGGCTCTGGTGGTCAGCCAGTTATAAAAGATGCATCTGAACACTGCAGTGTGGAGACTAACGAGTAGCTTATGTTTGTGACAGATGGGGAGCCACGGAGGGGACAAGGGAGATGATATGATGGTGAGAAAATAAGATCATAAATAAAATATCTATTCTGTTTAAACCCTATAGGAAGAGGGAGGATTACAGAAGTCTGGATCTGTGGCCACTCCTATATTTATTGGGCAGAAAGGAAAGCTGAGAAAAAGGCTGGGGGAAAGCAGCTTTACCAGGAGGTGAAACAATGTAAACTGGTATGGCGCAGTATTCAAGGGATGAGATGGGTGCAACTGCTCCCCACCTTGAAAGAGCTGAAGGAGAAGCGACTCACTTCAGACTTAATTATTATTCATTTGGGGGGTAATGACCTTGGGGGCAAGCCATGGGTAGACACATATATGCAGATAAAAAGGGACTTAGAGACAATACAGCAGTGGTGACCTAAGGTATTCCTGGCCTGGTCGGATATGATACCAAGGAGGGTTTGGAGACTGGAACACAGCCATAGAGCTGTGGATAGGGCCAGAAAAAAGATGAACAGAAGGGTAGGGGCACTAGTGAGAAAAATGGGAGGACAAGTACTATTGCAAGGGGTGGAAGAGTGGGTAGAAGATTTCTATAGGTTAGACGGCATCCACTTGTCAGATCTGGCCATAGATATGTTTAATACGGAAATGATGGGTTTTATAGAAGCATGGAGGAGACATGCAAAAAATGTATTAAAAAAAAGGAAGAGAAGGCTTGGAGGGGTCTCTCCGAGGTGAAAGGGGGACAGGACCCAAAGTGGGGGGAAAACCAGTCATCCAATGCAAGCTGGAGACTGGCTAGTGGGGAAAAAGGGGGGGAAGGAGGGGAAGGGGAAAGAAAAAGGAATAAGACAAAAAGAGGAAGAAGTGGAAGGAGGAAAGCAGTCTCGGTTTTCACCATTACCTAACAGAAAAGGAGAAGAAGAAGGCACCCAGGTTCTCACCTGGGGGGAGAAAAAGAGGAAGAAAGAGGGATGATCAGAGATGGATATATGGATGGAAATAAATGAAATTGTGAAAGATATAACAATAAAAGATGATAAAATGGAACATGGAATTATGATATATAAATAAATTAATTGCCAAATCTGAGCACAACAACAAACAATGGTCTCTGTCTTTTTGTGAGGAAAGGGGAATCCGGGACAATGGAGTTTGCCCTTAAGGGCAGACCAGGCTGTCCTGGTGCACCCTTCCCTTTTCATCAGGATGGTGTGCTCAGAAGGGAGGGGGAAGGTAGGGAAGGCTCGGGATAGAACAATGGACAAGCAACAGGAAGGGAGGGGCAAGTGGAGGTACATAAGGAGCAGCACAGAAGTGGTTCAGCCACTTTTACTGGAGTTTTGATTCATCCCACCCACCCTACAAAACAGGGCAAGAGGGAAGACAGAAAAGGGACTGTATGGTAGGGCTGTAAAAGATGGATGATGGATAAGTCTGGTTGGACAGTTATGGGACTGCCAAAGGTGGATGGCAGGTAATAATATGTTTATTGCCTGCCAAAGGTGGAGGGCAGGTGAGAATATGGTTATTGGACTGCCAAAGGTAGATGGCAGGAAAAAGGAGGGGGAAAAGGGGGAGAAGGAGGGGAGGGGGGAAAGAAAAAGGAATAAGATGAAAAGAGGAAGAAGCAGAAGGAGGAAAGCAGTCTCAGTTTTCACCATTACCTAACAGAAAAAGAGAAGAAGAAGGCACCCAGTTTCTCACCTGGGGGAGAAAAAGAGGAAGAAAGAGGGATGATCAGAGATGGATATGTGGATGTAAATAAATGAAATTGTGAGATCTATAATAATAAAAGATGATAAAATAGAACATGGAATTATGATATATAAATAAATTAATTGCCAAATCTGAGCACAACAACAAACAATGGTCTCTGTCTTTTTGTGAGGGAAAAGGGGGGAATCTGGGATAATGCCTAGAGTGGAAGCATAAGTGCCAAATTAAAGCTGTACCTAAACTGGAAAAAAGTCATAGGAGAGCAAGAGGGAAAACTAGAGCAAGTGCAGAAGGGAGAGGTGAGACCTCTGAAGTGGTTTGAAAGAATCCATGGGAGGGAGATTGGTGAATGGCTGGGGCAAGGGAGTTCCAGATTTTAGGGAAGCGGTGGCTGAATGTGACTTTGCCGATGGTTGTGGAAACTGAAGGGACTGCTAGGGTTCCAATATTTCAGCTTCTGATGGTATGGCTGTGGGGTAACGTCGGAGAGCTAGGAGGGTAGGGAACAAAACCAGATTTGGCCCACAAACTGACACAGTGGGCATAGTGTCTGTCCACAAGAAAAGAAAAAGAGAGAGATTATATATAAAACAGTGATGAGTCCAAGAAGGATAGTTGAGAGTGTAATGGCAGAAATAGTTGAAGGCTGTGCCCAGTCTGGCAAGGGTAGTGACTGGGCTATGCTGTAAACCACATCACCACAGTCAGAGATTTGGAGGGTCATTCACTGGATAATAGCATGGTATGCTGAGGTGGGATACAGTCACAGTACCTGTAAAGTGCACCAAATTGGGTGCAGCTTTGACTATAGCATCCACTTGCTCAGAAAAGTTTAGTGATGGTCTAGCCAGATACCAAGATAACTAAAGGTGGTAACATCCTCTCAGGGAGCCATCCAGGGTATGGAAAGTAGGAAGGGAGGGAGCCTAGAGAGTCTGTGCCTTGTGCCAAAGGACATGGAGACAGCTTTCTTGGCATTGAGGAAAAGCTGATTTGTGTGTGGTCAGGGCTGAACTTGATCAAAGTCCAGCTGGAGTCTGTGGACCTGTTGCGAAGAGGACTGTGTCATCTGTGTACATGTGAATGGATACAGACAAGCATATGGAGGAGAGATCGTTAAGGAAAATGGAGAAAAGTAGTGGGCCTAACACAGATCCTTGTGGGACCCAAGTGTCTACAGGCAGGGAGGAGAGTGGGGGTCACCAATTTAGACTGCTTGTGACCTACCCCTGCAGTAGGAGTGGAACAGTGATGGCTAAGTCAGAGAGGCCTGCAGCCTGGAGTTTGGCTAATAATTGCAGTGGTAGACAGGGTTGAATGCTTTGGCTAGATCGACGAAGATAGCAGAGGTGAATAGACTGTGATCCGTACCACTATGGATGGATTTGGTGAGCCTGAGCAGGGAGATGGTGGTGGAGTGATTTTTGCGGAAGTCAGACTTTGTATTGGGTGAAGAAGGAAGAGGAGTCCAGAAAGGGAGAGAGTTGTGACAAGATAATTTGTTCCAGTATTTTGAGGGAGGAGAGAAATGATAACTGTTTGTACCTGATGGGTCAACATCTTTTGGAGGAGGAGTAACAGTGGCAGTCTTCCAGTCAGCAGGGATGGAGGAACATCAGAAAGAGAGGTTAGGAGGTCATCCAATGGGGAGGAGATTGCAGAAGCAGTCAGGATGGAGGAGCTTGTTATCCAGGCCATCTGGGCCCTATCCTGGAAGGATTAAGGACAGGAAGTGTCGTGTGATAAAGGATGAGTTACTGGAGAAAAAACAATAGGGAGAAGAAAGGAGATGAGAATCATGCAGGCTGGCAGGGGTGAGAGGGAGGTGAGGAAAGGGAGAGGGAGGAGAGGAGAGAGGAGGTACAGGTAATGAAAAGGAATTACATCTCTATGGTGATGTAGGAGAGGTTAGAGATAGGGGTGCCACTGACTCTGAGGACAGGCAAAGGAGTGGGAGGGGAGAAGAGATTGTGACAGCCTTCCAAAATTTAGACATGTAACCAATGTTGGTACTGAAGTTAGATGTAAAATTCTCACCTTTGGCAAGCTTTTTGCCATGGTACAGGTGCTGCAGAGGTGATGATACCTCTGGAAGCCATGGGGGATGGGTTACATTTATTTTCTGACCAGGTCAAATCATGCACTTGCAAGTAAGCTATGAGCTCAGCCATGTTCTGAAAAAGAGTTCCAGTCAGAGAGAGCAGTGAATGAATAAGATCTCCTGGAGGTGGTTAGACATAGTTTTGGTACGACAAGCAGGGGAAGTGAGGCGGAGTAAAGGGTGCGCGGTGCACATCAGCGCTAGTTCACCAAGGCAAGGAGGTGTAAAGTCATGGACGAGCTTGAATATAAGGCTCAAGGAGTACCTTAATTTAACAATGTAAGAAAACCATCCTAGTGAGGAGAGGACATCACAGTGGTGAGAATGGGCATTAGCCCCCAAAGCAAACTTTCCAATCCTGTGGTATGCCTGAGACTGGAGGGTCATGGAGGCAGAGTTCATAGAAAGAAGTAAGGGAGCACCATAGGTTATGAGAGGTAGGAGGGAGGAGGAGGCAATTTTCAGGCATGAGGCAGATGTGAGAAGCAGATGAATACGGTAGAGGAGATCTAGTTTCTGATTAAGAGATTTAACGATATTTGAGGCATGAATGCTGAAGGATAGCATAGAGTCCAGAGTGAACCCCAGGTGTTTAAATGAGTGCACTACCTCTAAGGTATCGCCATTAAGGGTTGAAAAGTGAAAGGGTGGGGGAGTAGGATTAGGTATTGGATGAAGTGAGAAAAGCATACATTTAGTTTTCTTTGTGTTAAGGACAAGATTATTGAGATTGAACCAATCTTCAAGGGAAGCAAAGTCAGAGGCAAGGTCATAGTTAATATGGTCAGTGTGTCAAGAGGAGCGGTATAGGATTGCATCATCTGCATAGAGATGTATGGAGGTACCACCACAGAAGCGGGGGAGGTCGTTCATGAAGAGCGAGAATAATATGGAGCCCAGAATGGATCCTTGTTGTACCCCATGGGTAACTGGGCATAGGTCGGAAAGGGAACCAACCCACTTCACTCTCTGGGACCACCCTGTCAGATAACTTTTGACCCAGTTCAGGACTCTGTTGTCCATACCGATGAGAAGAAGGTGGTGGAGAAGGAGATCACGATTCACTAGATCAAATGCCTTGGTGAGATCAACGAAAATGGCACCCGTGGCGAGACCTTTGCCCATAGCATGAAATATGTCAGACGTAACTTTTATCAGGGCAGTGAGAGTACTATGTTTCCTTCTAAAGCCATGCTGACAAGGAGAAAGGAGGCGTTTGCTCAGTTGGGTCATATACTCAATGACAATTGTTTTCCCTACATTCCTTCCTTCTTCCCAATATTCTTTGTTAACATCCAGTGGCCACCTAGGGTTTCTCCCATATAACAAAGCAACATGAGAAAAACCTCTGGATGCCTGTGGGACTTCTCAATAGGCATATAAAAGGAAAGGCAAATATTTGGCCCAATCTCTTCCCTCCTCCTGTACGAACTTCCTCAACATGTGTTTTAAGGTCTGGTTAAACCTCTCAAAAGCACATACTATCACAACACCCAACTGCTGGTACAGTTTCTTCAATTTCACAGCGTTAAAATTGCTGCCCTGAACCATCAAAATTTCCATCAATGTACTGACTGCTAAATAACTTGTCTAGTTCCTCAGTTATTCTGTGGGCTGCGACAGTTTACAGAGATATGGCTTCAGGGTATTTAGAAGTGTAATCACATATTACTAGGATATACTGATTGCCTTTAGAACTTTTTTCTAATGGACCCACAATATCCATGGCCACTCTCTCAAAGGGTGTTGTAACCAGTGGCAGGTGATGATGGAGAACTTTATTTTTTTGGCCCACTTGTGCCACTTTTTGTCATTCTACACACAAGTGGCAGTACTCTGTGACCTGCTCACATAAACAGGACAGTAGAACCTTGTTAATAAACAATTAATGGTGCAATCCCTTCCTGCTTGGCCTGCCAAGGGAATATCATGGGTCTAGTATATTAATTTTATTACAATATTTTTCAGATACCATCAACTATTCAACTACTTCCCCCATGTTGGGGTTAACACACTCCCTGTATAACATACTCTCTTTCAACACATATTTAGGAGAATTATTCTCTGTACCCTTGTCAACCTGCAAAATCAAAAGGGTTAGCATTTTGTCTATCTTTTATTCAGTCTCAACATCACACCCTTTTAGAGTTTGTCCCAAATCATACTCATCTGTATGGGAATGGAAATGAATCCACTGTTTTTTCAATTATCTCTTTACAGTTTTTGTCCATCTGGTCATTCCAGGAATCCCAAAAATTTCCTTGTAAAGAGAAAACATACTTGAAACTGTTCTTGTTTAGCCTGGGCTCTTGTGGTCACTGCTGCCGGTCCCTTATTGTCTTTGATCAAAGGTTCAGAGTCTGGATCATCATGTCCAATAATTACCAGTACTGGCAGATGAAGCATACGACCTACTGATATATTGTGTATATTCCCTCGGATAGTCATATTCATATTTATTACAGTAAAGGCCTAGTGGATATTTAGGGAAAGTGGGCAGACTGGGTGGGCCTGGCAGTCCTTTTCTGCCATCACCTTCCTATGTTCCTGTATTCACTGTTGTGGTGGGAGAAAAATGAGTGTCCCCATGAATACAAATTACTCCAGTGTTAGACTCTTTAGGTGAGGAACAGTCCACCACATCAGCTCACACTAGGGTCTGACAGCTTCCTCAGTCTATAAGTTGGATGTCCTGACTGGAGCCAATGTCCACAGTAGTTGTATATTGCCCCTAACTGGCCAAAGTTAAATGTGTTTGTTCTATTCACTTTTTGGATCAGTTTCTCATGATATGACCCTTTCCCTGGCAACTTAGGCATATAATATCAGGTGGCAATGACTTCCTTCCTGTCTTGCCATCTTGTTTTGTATAAGCATTAGTTGGTGTTCAAGAAAATGTAGGAGTTCTTACCAGATTTAATGGGTGGACATCAGTTCTTTGAAATCCTCTCTGCTTGGCTGGTTGGGCTGTTAAATAGTCTTCAGCCATGAAGATTTTTTCTACAACTCAGATCTGTGTTCTCGTACCCAAACTTGTATATCCTGTGGTAAAATTCACATAAATTGCTCAATAATCACTTTCTCTATGACTTAGTCCATTGTTTTATTTTTGGGTTGCAGCCATTTGTAGCACAGTTCCTTCAACGCACATAGGCCTCTTGTGGTGTGTCTGTTGATTGAAATTTAAAGTTCAAAATCTCTGTCTATATGTTTCTATGTTGATTTCATATATTCTTAATACCTCCTGTTTCACTAGTTCATAATTGTTGGCATTTCTGCTCTCCATACGGCTGCATGCAAGTTGTGCTCTTCCAGTCAAGTAGGGGGCTAACTGTACAATTCCTGAGCCAGTTACATGCCTGGGCTACCCTCTCAAAAGTGATCAGGAAGGCTTTCACATCATCTGCTTCAGATATTTTAGTCAGTTTTATGTCCTTAGGAGAGGCCTTGGATCTGGTTGGTTGTCCAGTCTCTAGGGCTTGTATAGCCCTCATAGGGTCGGCCCATTTTTCATCCTGCCTCTGCTGGTCAATTTCCCTCTGCTAATCCATCTCCAGCTGCTTGACACAGAGCCACCTCAGCAGCTCGCTGACATTCTCAGGAGGTTCATCTGATATGTCATTTCCTGTTTCCTGCATGCTGGTATCCAATTGGAATTCAGGCCTTGTTTTACTCTGGGCCCCCATGCTGAGCCCAGGAAGAGGCTTCCCACCCAATTTCTCAGCCATGGCTCAAGTCATCTCTCTTTAGGTCTTGTTGTCTAGCAGCTCTTCTCATTGCTCCTGGTGCATCTGCCTACCTGTGTATCAGGGCGATATCAACTGGAAATGGTTCTATGTGATAATAGCAACTGCACAAAGGCGATCACTATTATCATGACCTGCATTATAATATGCAGAAAAAGGCTACCGGGAATTGTGCTCGTGGGGGGGCTTTGCCCCTCCGTACCTCCTAAATAAAGATTCTCAACTCCAGGGGGGTGCATGTTGGGAAGGGGGCACATCCCAGATCAAAAAAAAAACTAAGTCCCACAGCCACAGGAATCACAAAATGAAACACCCGCCCCCCAGTCCCGAACCTGGGACCTGCTCTGTCGGAGCCATGCATCCTACCCACCACACCACATGGCTGGCTCAGCAGAAGCAGGTTCCCCATGGCTCACATCCCTGTTCCCCATCCCTCCACATCCGGTCACCCACCCTTCCTTCCTGTCGCCATCTTAACTTCATGATTGAAGCATTCGCCATCCTGGTATGGTCGCCCATGATGAAAGCGACTGTTATATGGGTTGCCATTATGATGGTCACCCATATGCGGTTGCCATAATCATGGGCTACCACTTGAAATGTTCCCCACCCAGTTTAGACATTCCAGTTTATCCCACGTCTGATACCAAGTTTATGGAGGGATGTGGGTAAGACAGGTGGACAACACACAAGTGTTGAAGTTTTGACATACAGCTTACATGAACATTGTTATGAAATCACATAAACAAACAAAATATAAAAAAAAACTGAAAATTAAAAAAAATAAATAAAATTGTACAAGTATCCGCAATAGCAGTAGAAGAGAGATCCCAGGCTTTTCAGAGCTTTCTGCTATTTTTCACAAAAAAAATGAATATTGGATCAGACTAGGCTCTCCTATTTTGTGATGTGATGGTTTTAGCTTACAGTATAAAATCCCTGTCATTGGTGCCCACTGGCTCCTAAAGAATCCCCAAATGAGATGCAGGTCAGCTTTTCTTTTGGCTATTTGGCATTTGTCAAGATTAGCCCACAATGCAAATAATAATAATAAAATAATCATCAGTCTGTTTGAGACTGGGTTTTTTAGGACATTTTGCTTATTTACCTAGAAAAATAGACTGACGATTAGTTTAGAATGCCAGAGAGAGACAGAGCGTGCTTCTCCTCTTGCTCTTCTCGACGTTCCAAAACCTGACAGCCCAAAGAACAAGAAACCAAATGACATTAAAAGTTTGGCAAACAGAAAACAAAATGAACATCACATTTCTTGGAAATATTGGTGCTTTTAATTTTCTTTATTATTGTTCAATACCACCTGACTCTTTGTCAATGTAGTCAAAGTCAGGTAGGTGCTAAAGGAACACTCAGATGCTTTTCTTTTCTTGTTTTGTTTTTATGTTTTTTTTTAAACACTGGACCTACCAGTCTTAGAACAAAAATTTACAAAAATAAAATGCATGGCTTGTTCAGGGGAAAAAATGCACTGGAGCAGCTGAAAGACACCACTATTATTTATTGAATATTTACAGCCACTCCGAGGTCTGCCCTGACAGAGAGATGCATGGCTCCTAGCTGGCTGTATTGTAACAATGCGAGTGCAGTATACCAATTACCTGGTAACAGAAAAACACAATAAATGTTGCAGGGTACATTTTTACACATTGCTGATACTTTGGAATATACTCTGGAGAATCTGGAGAACTGGTGCCCTCTTGATATGAAGTGTCTTCAAAACTGTAGTTTGCATAGGGGGACGGGGGGAAGGAAGAAAGAAAGAAAGAAAGAAAGAAAGAAAGAAAGAAAGAAAGAAAGAGAGATTCTGCAGGCAGCCAGCCTGGAAGAACAATATAAAGACAAGAAAGAAAGAAAGAAAGAAAGAAAGAAAGAAAGAAAGAAAGAAAGAAAGAAAGAAAGAAAGAAAGAAAGATGGATGGATGCAAGCACTGTTGCAACAGACTTGAGGGGTGAAATGAGTAGAAAAGCTCCCTCATATACAGGGGTAGGGTCCAACCCTACCACACCAGCCAAAGTCGATCTGATGATCGCCATCTTCACTTCAGATCTTTGTCGGGCATGACACAGCTATATTTTAAGAGAACACACACTGAGCATGTGCAATTTGCAGGCACCACCTGACTTTCAGCAACCAGTCAGAGATATGGAATCTCGGCAAAAGCAAGCATTCTGCAGCTCTGTTTGCTATTAGAGCTCTGGTGTCAGGGGAACAAAAGGCCTTATTGTGTGCTCTCACTCTGTGCTATTTTTATTTTTTTGTCAGAAAAAAGAAAGTTTTTTTTTGTTGCTACAAGCAAGTCTTGAAGAAGAACAGTTTCTTGCAGCTGTGTAAACTGTCCCAATTGGTTGGGTTCCATAGGCAGGGAAATGGAAGGAAAAGAGCATTGTGAAGGCAAACGGGGGGGAGAGGGAGGGACCCTGGCCTGTTCTTGCAGTGCTGTTATGCTGTTTGTTGTACTGAAAGTGTCCAAACCAAAGTTTTTTGTAGTTTTCTTCGCTGGGTGCCTAAGCCCCAAATCTGTCAAAAACGTTATCAAACTGTGGTTCTGGTGATTTGGGGTGGCTGGGTCCAGATGCCACCACTTGTCTGATCCCCCACAACCCAGATCTTAAGAAATACTTGATCAAAGTGCAGTGTAGTTTTGGTGAGTGGTTGAGCTCCTCCCAAAAAAATCTTGTAAAAGACTTTATCCAGTTGCAGTGTAGTTTTCGTGACTGGCAATGGGTGCCACTGCCTGCCTAATCACCCCCCCCAAATCTTGTGGAACATTTTATCCAATTGTAGTGTAGTTATCATGACAGGCAGTGGGTGCCTAGACTGCCTGAGGGAGCTGGAGCTCTTCACAAAATCTTGATAAACACATTATCCAGTTGCAGTGTAGTTTTCATGACAGGCAATGGGTGCCACTGCCTGCTTGGCCTGCCTGAGCCACCCCCCAAATTTTGTGAAACACTTTATCCAATTAGTTTAGTTTTCATGAGAGGTAGTGGCTGGGTGCCTGGCTTGCCTGTGGGATATGGAACCACCCCCCAACATCTTGTGAAACACTTTATCCGATTGCAGCATAGTTTTTGTGACAGGCAGTAAGTGCCTGTCCTACCTGAGAGAGCAGACCCCTCCCAGTCTTTTGAAACACTTTATCCAATTTCATGAGTCATACTAGGACTCATACTAGGAAACTTCGGGTACAACAAGCCCTTAGGCCCATAAAGACCCAAAATTTACATATAGCTAGGTATACTTGTATGAGATAACAAGTATCTATCCAGCCTGTTTTTAAATGTAATTTTATTATTGCTTAGAACAATATCCAATGGTAATTTATTCCAGGGTTTCACTACCCTTTGTAAAAAATAGGATGCTCTTTTTTTGTATTATATTTACCTTGTTCTAACTGGAGTGAATGCCCTCTAGTATTTAGTGTACAATCACTTGTTTATATACTAGGCCACAATAAAGCAATAGATTTACATCATTAACCATATCCCAGCAAATAACAGGTCACCTCTAAGGCACCTTAACTCTAAAGACATTAAATTCAATTTGAATAACCTATCAGCATAACATATATTTTTGTTAGAAAAAAAGATTTTGTAATTCTTCTTTGTACTCTTTCTATTCTGTCAATATCTTTGTATAAATATGGGCACCAAAGTTGAGAAGCATAGTCCAAATATGGACGTACATATGTACAAAAAAGAGGAAACAGAACATTGGCACTTCTAGAAGCAATATGTCTCTTAATTGACCGCCATATTTTATTGGCTTTATTAATACAATTTGTAATTTGAATATCAAAATTAAACTTGTGGTCTGTCGTAACACCAATAACTTTTTCATGTGCCTTACTCATAATTGGCTCCCCATATAAATAATGTAGATGACTGATATTTATTTTTCCAAAATGCAAAACTGAACATTTTGATATATTAAATCTTAAATTCCAATGTATAGACCATTCTTGTAAAGTATCCAAATCTCTTGGAATGACTAAATCATCATTCAAAGAGCTTGCTATGTTTACCATCTGACAATCATCAGCATACTTTGTGATCTTACTATCAATATTACATGACAAATCTGAAATAAAGCATTGAAAAATAATCGGTGCAGGGACAGACCCTTGAGGTACACCACTCAGAACTGGATTCCAAGATGATCTAAAACCATCAATGGATACAGACTGTCTTCTATTTTTTAACCAGTTGTTAATCCAATTGATCAATAATGGGTTAATTTTTAATATTGATAATTTTTTTTATCAAAGCCCAATGAGATACTGAATCAAATGCCTTCTTAAAGTCCAACACACCAACATCACGACATTCCCTTGTCAAGTTTATCCCTAATATCATAAAACTGACAAAATTTGTAACAACTGATCTTCCTTTATAAAGCCATGTTGAGTAGTATTCTTAGGTGCAATAGTTAGAGACAATTTCTCCTTAATAATATGCTCAAGCAATTTATATACTATTGAGGTAAGAGAGATGGGATGATAATTTTCTACCAAATTTCTATCCCCTTTTTATATAATGGAGTGATATATGCATCTTTCCAATCAGTTGGCACATGTCCAGATCTTAAACTTCTATCATATATTAATTTCAAGGGTAAACTTAAATGATCTTTCATTAATAATAACATGTCTCCAGAAATTCCATCTGGGCCTGGGGGAGTGCCCTTTTTTATAGATTCCAATTTACTTTTTATATTTTCTAAGGAAATTTCCATAGTTGTACCCTTGTTATTAATGTTGTAATCCTAATCTGGTGTCAGTTGATTGAAAGAATTACAAAAATAGAAGTTAAGTTCATTAGCCATTTTATCGCTAATGACTGTCCCATTTATTTTCAAAGGGCCCACTTTGCAGTCCTGTTTCTTTAAGGAATTTATATAACTATATAATATTTTATTATTTCCTTTTGTGCTTGAAATGCTGTATTTTTTTGGAAATTTTGTTTTGATTATCTTATTTCTCTTTACACTTTTTGCAAGTTTTAAAAGAAGATTGCAATCTATCACAATTACTTTCTTTATATTTTTTAAATAATTTATTTTCTTCTTAATCATCTTAATTATTTTAACAGACAACCATTTAGGACAATATTTCAATTTTCTTTTTCTTTATTTTAGGGATACACTTATTTACTACTCCTAATAATATTTCTTTGAAGGTTAACCATACTTCATTAACATCATCTGATGTCAATAACTCATTCCACTTTATCGTAGATAAATGTTCCATTAGGGCAACCCTATCTACTTTATTATATTGGTAGATTTCAGTGATGTTGTCAGAAACCAAGAAGGAAGTTTGAAGACTAAAACTAACTGCATTGTGATCACTTTTACATAATGGTCCAGACACTGAACAATTTAATATTTTTAGTGGTACACTACTCAGAACCACATCCAATATATTTAAACCTCTGGTTGGTGAAGAAACTGATTGAATCAAATCTAATTCACTACAAGTTTGTAGAAAATCTTTGAAATCATATGTACTGCTTTATTATTTACTCAATTGATATCACCCATATTCAGATCACCCATTAATATAATATCTCCTAAATCTGCTGTTATAGCCATCTCAGACTTTAATTCTTTTAAAACTTGTTTATCTGAGTTAGGTGCTCTGTAACAAAGACCCAAAATAATATTTTTTGGCCCTAACTCTAACCTTACCCCTGTTGATTCTACAATGCTTACATTAATTTTTATTTTATTTGATATCTCTGTAGCAGTTATCTCAGAGTTAACAAATAAAGCAATTACACCACCTCTATGATTTTCCCTACCTAAATGAAATAGTGAATAACCTGGAATAGAAGATATCTATTCCGGGTTCTTTGGCCACCATGTTTCCGTAATACCTACAACACCCAGTTTTTCAGACAATACCCTGACAACTAATTCATCAAACTTTGACACCAAACTTTGGGCATTGAACAATTGAAAATCTAAACTGACATAATTGTTGTTTCTACCAATACCTTGTTTATTTTTAGACTTAAAGCCCCCCCACCAATGGTTTAAACACAAGGACTTAATTGAGGTCTGAAAGTGACTACACAGTTCATATACACCATTTTTATTCAGGTGTAGTCCATCTTTTGAAAACAATGATTTATTATTAACAAAACTCTCCCAACAGTTAATGAACTGAACATTTGCATTCTTACACCAATTAAACAGTCTAGCATTGATACGTCCAATGGTGTGATTTTTTTTCCAGTTTAGCACATGGAACAGGAAGAATGTTAAGAATAAAAATTTTACAATTCTTAGAAGCAGCACATTTTTCAAGGTCAATAATATCTAAACAAATATCTTTTTCATGCTCATATCTGATATTGTTTGTCCCCACATGAAAAATAATATTGGATGGTTGTAAAATTATATCCTCAATTTTCTCAGTAATATCTTTGACTTTTGCACCTGGGAAACAATGTATTGTCACATTGTTATTTTGAAACATATTACTAACAAATTTTATAATAGAATCTCCTATAATCAAGGTAGGTAGTACTGGGTCAAAGCTCTCATCCACTGAATTAACAGTAGGAGGAGGTGGCAATAAGCATAAATCTGTTTCTAATCTCAATCTCCAGATAGCTGTTGGCAATCATTATCTGGGATTCCAACAGCTCTTCTTCCTTTTTTAAATTTCATTTTGGGTATAATCACCCATTCATCTTCAACATTGATATTTCCTTCTCTGGGCCATTTGTTGTTCAGAACTATAAGTTTTCCAACTTGTTCACTATGTTCATGTGGTATAGAACCATGATTTAACTCAATTTCATTAGTAGGAACAGTCAATGATGTTAAGACTGTTACTACTGGGTCAATTTGGGGAATAGCATTATTGGTGCTCTGTAATGGAAGATCACAAAGCATATTATCCATGTAACATTCTAGATCTCTTAATTCTTTAATAGAATTCAATTCTGATGATATTTTAAAAATGTCCTTTTTCAAAGTGTTTAACTCAGAACAATTTGAGCAACCCTGTGGTTGGGGTATGCCATCAGTATTTGACAAAATACGTAGTACATGTTTACAAACAGTACAGACTATCATACAATGCCCTGTATGTAACATAAATGATAAGATGTTATCTGTAATATTATCCATTTTGAATTTTTTTTATGTGTACCACTAAATTATCAAATAAACCAATGCAAGACACCTACCAATTGATTATTTGACTTTAATAACCTGTTATGTATCGCAGTACTCGCGCACGTGAAATTGCGCGCTCGCTCATGGTGTGAGTGTCTTATATGGGAAACGGGACCCAGAAGTCACTACACATGCCCAATTTCAGGCGTCCCACTCCTAGCAACCACTGCTAGAGTCTGGAAAAGTCCTACTACTCCCCAGATTTAAAATATGTCCTAGATTCTGAGTGTTGTTTTTGTGACAGGCAGTGGGTGCCTGGCCTGCATGAGGGAGCCAAAGCCCTGCCCCAAAATATTTTGAAACCCTTTTTCCAATTCCACATAGTTTTTGTGACAGGGAGTGTGTGTCTGCAATCCCCTTTTTGTGAAAGACTTTATCTGGTTGCAGCAAGCTGCCTATAACTGCCATAAAGATGAAGCAAGGATGTCCTGAAAGGGAAGTATGGAGGACTGGGAGAGGAGGAGGAGCAGTAGGGAAAAGGTTCCACTATTGCACCTTTTCCCACAGCAAGTAGCAATTCTGTAAGTATTAGTCATAGTCATGTGGCCCATGGTGGGGGTGATGTACATGGTGAGGACATTAGAGGGAGAAGGACAGAGACAGGAATTGGTGTTGGTGTTGCTAGTGGGTCTGAGACTGAGAGGTGTACTAGAATGGGTTGTACAATAGTGCATCCAAACAAACCATGAGGATTTGTTAGTCCACAAAAATAAGCTGGTTGTATGCCTGCTGTAAGCAAGAGCTTTCTCAGTCACAGTCAGTGTCTTTTTCTCAGTCAGTCACAGTCAGTGTCTAGTGGTGCATCAGGTGGTGCAGAAACCAGCCAGAGCAAAGCAGAAACACACAGATCTTTCACTGCTCATGGTCCTCCTCCTCACCTTGCTTTCCCTACTACATGTGGTGGTGATGCAATGCCCAGGATCCTACATCACATACCGAAGATGTACAGGTAAACCATCCTCCTATGCATCTTGTTGGAACCATACAACTGCAGCTGGCAGTACAAGGTGAGGTGCCAACTCAGCAACCCATACACCTACATTGTGCTGAACACCATGGGCATTTTCCAGTTAGGTGCTATCTTGAGGCACTGTATGGTGCTCCTTCTCCAAATGTACCCACAAACCCCAAATCAGAGAGTGAGTCTGGGTCTGACACTGCTGTTATCCTGTCACCCAAGGAAAAATAATTGCTTGGCTTACACATTTGAGGTGCTGCTTATGGTATACCAACCACTCTGTTTTATAAAAGCAAGCCAGTGGTACATCCACCTCTAGCACATCTGTTTGCAGTGGAAGAGACTGCCACAGAGGATGAGGATATGGAATTGGAGGTGCCAGAGGAGGGAGAGGTGCTGATGATTCAGAAGGTGGAAGCAGATGCACAGGAAAAAGAAGAGGAAGCAGGGAAAGTAAGTAACTAAAATGTCATCTATAGGAGCCACCCTTCCATTGCTCAGAGTGCCTTTACAATGTAATTGCAGACAGCACAATGAAACATCTTAAAATACAAACCATAATCCACTTAAACAACACAGAAATACTACAATGTCATGTTCCTAGAAATGCTTTTTCAAAGAAATGTGTTTTGAGGGAGTTTTTAAAAAGGGCATGAGAAGTATTAAGCATCAGATGAGAGCGAGGTGGAGACAGGTGGGGAAAGACAAGTCATGGAGGAGAAGCAGAGAGCATTGGAGGAGGAAGCAGGAGAAGGGGAACAAGAAGTGTAGGTTTAGAGTCTGTTGTCAATCACAACAATATCTTCTGATGAGGACTTTGAGTCTAAGGAGTACAGGCCACCACCACCACCACCACCACCAGTTCAGGAGGACAAGACTGGAAAAGTAAGAGAAGCAATGAAGAAGAGAAAAGAACAAATGTGACTTGATGAAATAGGGAAATCCAAATCCCAAGCCAAGTTCCCAGTGTCACCTGATAAATGTACTGCCTCTGGTGATCATATGATGCAGACACATCATTCCTCCCCTCATGACCAGGAAAACAAATTCTCTGTGGTCACCTAGTTCTTCTTGGGCCCCTGGTCTGGTACCATAGAATTTGTGTGAGATAAGGATTGTAGCCCACCTAGTCTGCCCATTTTCCTACCTAACAGATAAGCTGCAGATCCTAGTTAACCAACAGCTTACTTCTTCCTACCCCCACTAGAACTGCCTTATGTCTGTCCCATGCATTCTTGAATTCCCCCACTGTTCTTGACTCCACGACCTCCTCAGGGAGGCTGTTCCATGCATCCACAACCCCTCTCCGTGAAAAAATACTTCCTCACATTACCTCTGAGCCGTCCCCCTCTATCTTCAAATTGTGCCCCCTTGTTCTTGCACATCTCTTTTTCTGAAAGATGCTACCCTCTTGGACTTTGTTGATTCCCTTGAGGTACTTGAAAGTTTCTATCATGTCCCCTCTCTCCCTTCTTTCCTCAAGGGTATACATATTAAGCTCCTTTAGTCTTTCTTCGTATGTCTTCTGGTGCAGACCCTGCACCATTTTGTGCACTCCTCTGGACAGCCTCCACTCTGTCTATGTCTTTGCGAGATGGGGTCTCCAGAGCTGCACAGTACTCAGATGGGGGTCTCACCAACTGTCTGTACAGAGGGATAACAACTTCCTGTTTTCTACTATTGATGCCTCTTCCTATGCATCCCAGTCCCCAGCCTTACTTACTGCCTTCTCACATTGCTTGTCCACCTTTAGGTCATCTGATATAATTACCTCTGGTCCCTTTCCATTTTTACTGTTGTCAGTATCTCACCCCCCATTGTGTACTCTTCCCCTGGGTTTTTGTTTCCCATGTGCATTACCTTGCACTTCTTTGCATTGAATCTGAGCTGCCATACATTTGACCATTCCTCCACCTCTTGCCAAGTCCCTTCTCATCCTTTCCACTCCATCTGGTGTATCAACCCTGTTGCAGATATTTGTGTCGTCTGCAAAGAGACATACTTTTCCTTCCAGTTCCTCTGCAATGTCACTTATAAAGACATTAAAAAGGACCATTCCCAGTACTGAACCCTGTGGTACCCTGCTAGTAACCCTCCTTTCTTCACTGTGTACTCCATTTACCACTACCCTTTGTGTCCTGTTATCTAGCCCATTTTGGCTAACTTGTGTATTAATCTTATGTGTGGGACTGTATCAAATGCCTTGCTAAAATCTAGGAAGGCCATGTCCCCAGCCCCTCCCTGGTCTACTACTTTAGTCACCCAGTCAAATAAATCTATTAGATTCATCTGATACAACCTTCCCATCATGAATCCATGCTGCCTTGGGTCCTGTGCCCCACTGGCCTCTAGGTACTCAACAATTCTTTCCTTCAGAAGTGATTCCATCATTTTCCCTTCCACTGACATCAAACTAACTGGTCTGTAGTTTCCTGCCTCTGTCCTGCTCCCACTTTTGTGAAGAGGAATCACATCTGCCCTCCTCCAGTCCTCAGGTACCACCCCATCCTCCCATGATTTGTTAAAGAGTAGTCAGCGGTGTCACTAGTTCTACCCTTAGTTCTTTTAGAATTCTTGGGTGAATCCATCAGGCCCCATTGCTTTGTCCACCTTCAATTTTATTAGTTCTTTCAGAACCCTTTTTCTGTAAATGGACTGGTATTGACCCTGTCTTCAGAGTGTTTCTCTTGCTTGGTTTAGGTACCTCCCCTCCTCTTCCTTTGTGAATACTGAGCAGAAATATTCATTCAGTATCCCTGCTTTTCACTGTCCCCTCTACCCACATTCTCTCCCTTTATTAAGCCTCAGTATACTCCTTTGGTCTTTCTTCGCTCCCTAATGTACCTATAAATATATGTACCTATATGGTAGTTATACACTGTAGCTAAGAAAGCCAAGAGGTGTTCCACAGTATGAAACCATTTTGGGATGACTCCCACAAATCCATTGAGAGCGTGCTGCACTATGTGTGTGTGAAACAAACAGCAGGGGTAAATCCACATGGACATTGGGAACCAGTGTTCTGGCTGATCATCTAAAATGTGAACACGCGATCTTGCAAGTAGTCACATTTCTTCACAATTCACACCCAGGCCAGTCTCGGCACCAGCAGCAGCCAGTTGCAGAATGTGGGATCAGATGGTTTGCTCAAATTATGAGCCACATGGCAACAGCAGCCAAGGTCAACTGACACTAGTGGCGCTTCTGGGGGTCGATACCAGTCCATTTACAGAAGAAAGGGTTCAGGAAGAAACATATATATATATATATATATATATATATATATATATATATACATACATATATATATATTTATATATTACATATTGTATATTATAAGGAGAGGGACATGTGGGGAGTGGTGCAATGCACTGGCTGTGGGGAAGCAGTTTCCAGGAGACTTTCTGGAAATTGCATTACTGTCCTATTTGCAGGCAACTGTCAGCTCTGAGGGAGGAGGTAGCCCACCTCCAGGCTGAACTGGCAAGGACTAAGGAGGCCTCCCCCACCCAAAGAGCACCACTGCCACAGAGACTGCCAAGTATGAAGAGCAGGTGGACCACAGTGGGTTCTGGGAGGGTACGGGTGGTGGAACAGAGGTGAAGCCCCTTAGTTGTACGTCTACACAAACCATATGCCAGTCTGGCAGAGCAAGGTTCCTCTGTGATGGCACCCTCAGTGGAGACCAAGAAGAATGCTGAGGACACCCACAAGGGAGACCCACAGAAGGGTGGCAAGGGACACCACAGGGGAAGGAAACAGCTTCTGATAGGGGACTTAGTTGTTAGAGGGGTAGACCTGGGGAAGGGAGAGGAGAGGGAAGTAAGGTGCCTGCCTGGTGCCATGGCTTGGAGGGACAAGAAGTGAATCCTCAGGATTGCAGAAGCACCATCACAGGAGAGGGAACTAGATATCATTGTCCACCTTGGGACAAATGACCTAGCTAGGCATGGGATCAGTACAGTGCAGGATGAAATTGTGGAGTTGGGGAGGGGCCTCAGAGAGGTAGCAAGCACAGTTACCTTCTCAGAGGTGATGCCAGTCCATGGCAGGGGTGAGGCTAGGGTACTACACATCATGCAGTTTAATGAATGGTTGCAAAACTGGTGCAGAGCACAGGGCTTTGGCTTCATTGGGGTCTGGGGGTACACCTGGAGAGATGAAGGTTTATACTGGCACGATGGTCTGCATCTGTCCATGAAGGGAACCAAGATCCTAAGTGACAGGTTTAAATGCTTCCTTGGCAAGCTTTTAAACTAGCTATGGGGGGAGGGGGTGCTAATAAGAGGCAGGAAATTTCAAGCCTCCCCCCACAAAACATGATGGGTAGTAAGGTAAAGTCTGAGGCACAGTGCTCAACAGAGGGCAGGACAGGTGTAAATGGAAAAATAGACAAGGGCAAAAAGAGCAGGTATGGGGGGGAAAAAAGGATAAAGCCAACATTAAATGGAGGGCAATGAGTACAAACATCCATAGTCTGGGAAACAAGCTTCCTGAGCTAGTAGCCTTGATGGAAGATGAACACTTGGATATTGTGGCAATCACAGAAACATGGCACACAGGGAACCATGACTGGGGTGTCAACATACCGGGGTACACAGTCTACAGAAGGGACAGGGAGGGGAAGAGAGGAGGTGGAGTAGATCTATACATAAGGGAAGGGATCAAAGCTACAGAACTAAAAAGTAAAGGGGGAGGACAAGAGGCACTCTGGGTCACCTTGGAGACAGGGAATGGCATCACAATATGCACAGGGGTTGTATACAGACCCCCATCTCAAGGGGAGGAAATGGACAAGAAAATGATAGAGGACATTCTCTAAAATGGCTGAAAAAGGGGAGATACTGTTAATGGGAGACCTGAATATGCCAGATGTTAACTGGATGACATGTACTACAGCCACATCCAAGAGAAGGGTCATTCTCGATGCCCTGCAGGGGGCAGGCCTTAGACAGCTAGTGTTGGAACCCACTCAGGAGGAAGCAATACTAGACCTGGCACTCTCAAATGGAGAGAGGATTACAAATTTAGAAGTTGGTAGACATCTGGGAACAAGTGACCACTGCACAGTGTGCTTCACAGTAAGCACAACCATGGAGACAAGCCATACAAAAACAAGCATACTGGACTTTAGAAGGGCTGACTTTGGCAAAATGGGTGAATACCTGAGGAATACACTAGCAAATAGGCAAAAAGGAGGGGTGGAAGAACAATGGAGAAAAATCAAAACTGCCATCATAAAGGCAACAAGCCTTTGTGTGAAACAGATAAGGAAAACAAAGCGGAGTGAAAAACCACTATGGTTCTCAAAAGAGGTGGCAGGGAAGGTTAAGGAGAAAAAGGCTGCATTCAAAAAGTATAAGGCATCACAGAAGGAGCATGGCAGGGAACTGTATCAATTAAAACAGAAAGAAGTGGGGAAGGCAGTCAGAACAGCAAAAGCCCAAACTGAGGAAATAATAGCCAAGTCAGTTAAGAAGGGGGATAACACCTTTTATAGGTACATTAGGGAGCATAGAAAGGTTAAGGGAGAAATAGTGAAGATTAATAAGGGAGAGGGGAGGTGGGCAGAGGGAGACAGTGAAAAGGCAGAGATATGAATGATTACTTTTGCTCAGTATTCACAAAAGAAGATGAGGAGGAGGAGTTACCTAAACCAGACAATAGAAGCACTCTGTAGGGGTTGACACCAGTCCATTTACAGAAGAAAGAGTCCTGAAAGAACTCCTAAAACTCAAGGTGGACAAAGCAATGGGGCCTGATGGGATTCACCCCAGAATCCTAAAAAGAACTAAGGGAGGACCTAGTGACACCACTGACCACACTTTTAACAAATCATGGGAGGGTGGGTGGTACCTGAGGACTGGAGGAGGGCAGATGTGATTCCCCTTCACAAAAGTGGGAGCAAGGCAGAAGCAGGAAACCACAGACCTGTAAGTTTGATCTCAGTGGTAGGGAAAATGATGGAATCACTTCTGAAAGAAAGAATTGTTGAGTACCTAGAGGCCAGCAGGGCACAGGACCCAAAGCAGCATGGATTTACAGCAGGAAGGTCATGTCAGATGAATCTAATAGATTTCTTTGACTGGGTGACCAAAGTAATAGACCAGGGAGGGGCTGTGGATATGGCCTACCTAGACTTTAGCAAGACATTTGATACAGTCCCTCACAAAAGATTAATAATCAAGTTAGCCAGCTTGGGAGTGGATCCCAGGGTGGTAGCCTGGGTTGCAAACTGGCTGCACAACAGGACACAGAAGGTAATAGTGAGTGGCACACATTCCGAAGAAAGGGGGATCACTAGTGGAGTACCTCAGGGCTCAGTACTGGGTCCAGTCCTCTTTAACATCTTTATAGGTGACATTGCAGAGGGTCTGAGGAAAGGTATGCCTTGCAGATGATACAAATATCTATAACAGAGTTGATACACAAGGGGGGGTAGAAAGGATGAGAAGGGACTTGACAAGGTTGGAGGAATGGTCAGACATATGGCAACTAAGATTCAATGCAAAGAAGTGCAAAGTATTGCACCTGGGAAACAAAAACCCAGGAGAAGAGTACACAATAGCAGTGGAGGTACTAACAACAACAAAAATGGAACGGGACTTGGGGTTAGTCATATCGGATGATCTAAAGGTGGGGAAGCAATGTGAGAAGTCAGTGAGGAGAGCCGGGGGATACTGGGATGCATAGGAAGGGGCATCACAAGTAGAAAAAGGAAGTGGTTATCCCTCTGTACAGACAGTTGGTGTGACCCCATCTGAGTACTGTGCAGTTTTGGAGACCTCATCTACTGAAGGACATAGACAGGATGGAAGCAGTCCAGAGGAGGGCAACTAAAATGGTGCAGGGTCTGCATCAGAAATCATACGAAGAGAGACTGAGAGAGCTTAATATGTATACCCTTGATGAAAGGAGGGCAGGGGGGACATGATAGAAATGTCCAAGTACCTCAAGGGAATCAACAAAGTCCAGGAGGGTAGCATCTTTGAGAAAAAGAGATGTGTAAGAACAAGGGGACACAATTTAAAGATAGAGGGGGGACAGCTCAGGGGTAATGTGAGGAAATCTTTTTTCACGGAGAGAGTGGTGGATGCATGGAACTGCCTTTCTGGGGAGGTTGTCGAGGCTAAAACAGTGGGGGAATTCAAACATGCACGGGACAGACACAAGGCAATTGTAGTGGGGGGTGGCAGGCAGTAGGCTGTCGGTTAACTAGAATCTGCAGCTTATCCAGTAGGTAGGAAAGGGCGGACTGAGGGCCAAGTGGTCTTATCTGCCATCAAAGTCTGTTTCTATGTTTCTTCCTCAACACCACTTCTACCAACACCACCACCAGCAGCACCACCACCAGGCAGGGATAATAGTTGTAGTGGATGCGTAGCAGCACCAGTGCTATTCTAGAATTTATTGCCACCAAACATACCACACTCCAGGAGTCATTACATGCCTTCACAAAATGCCACCTACTTTTCTAACTGCTGTGTGAATCATACTATTGGTGAGATAATGGCATTTGATCTGCAGCTATTCCCCGTGGAGGAAGACACTGACTTTCGAAGACTGTTTTATGAGCTAAAACCCAAATACAGCATTTCACAAGGCCTTATGATTTCTCAGCATGTTTTCCCTGCAATGTATGCAGCTGTATGCATGCAGATGGTGACTTGTCTTGCAGGCAAAGGGGGGATAAGTGCATTTCACTAGTGACATCTGGAGCAGTACTGAAAACCAAAGCTTCCTCAGTCTCACTGCTTATTGGATTGTGTCAAGCACCAGCAGCACCAGCACCACCACTGCCCCACCTCCACCACCAACACCAGCCCCAGCAGGAGTTATCGTGAAGCAGATGGTCACACAGAAGAACAACACTACAGGAAGTGCCTTGCTTAATGTGTCAGTAATGGAGGGGAAACACAGTGTGGAGAACATTCTGTTCTTCATACAACCAGTGATGGACATCTGGATATACCCTCACAGCCTGAAGGTGGAAATATTTTGTCACAGACAGTGGGAGTATCATGCTGAAGGCCATGAATGATAGGGGTTTCTGTCAAGCACCTTGTTTTTTTGTTTTGTTTAATTAAAATCTGGTAAATTTATGAGCCAATGGCCCATTTTCATGGTTGACCAGAGTTACATTCATTCATTCATACATTCATACATAATTAAATACAACCTTGCTTTGCACATGCACTGAATCTGGTGGTGAGTTATGTGCTTGAGAAACATGCACAGTTAAAAAGAAATACTGACACCATTCAGGACATTACAAGATATTTCCATTGTTCTCCCAAATGTACTGCGCTCCTTCAACATTACCAACAGAAGAACAATGTCCCACAACATTGCTTGATTAAAGTTGTGGCAACAAGGTGGAACTCTAACTTTTCATGGTGGAAAGAGAAGTAAAACAGAAATTTGTGTTCCAGGCTATGAAATTTAACAGTGTGCCTTGTGGGGGATACCTGTCCGAGGTGCAGTGGTGTGTGCTGCAAAGGCTGGTTCTGCTTCTGAGACCTTATGAACAGACCACCAAAGATCTGTCTGAAAAATCCGTTACTCTTAGCATGGTCCTGCCTATGGTGAGTGTACTTGAAGAAAACACACATTATATGACATTTATCACAACAGCAACCCAGCAAAGCAAGGCCGGTCACAGTGGTGCTATTGGTGGTGCTGGTAGATGTGGTGTGGTTGTGGCATTAGTGGTGATGATAATGATTTGAGCAATGGCGATCATGATATTAGTGCTGGACAATGTGGTGGTGGTGGTGACACTAGTTCATCATCTAAGCAGCAGCTGATGACAGATACAGTCCTTACTGGGTTAGTGGCAGAGGTGTTTCTGATACAACTTGAAGAACAATTTCATAGCATTAGATGGTTATTCCGTGATAATAGCGAGTAAAAAATTGTGACTACAAAATAGCGAATCAATTATAGCAAAAATCATATAGGCAACAGCAAAATAACAGCACATGTTCATAACAGCGATAATTGCTGTACAAAAATGGTTACTATTTAAATCATGATCGTGGATCTCTGTGTGTCCCAATCTCAGCAATTGCTGCAGTACAAAAATGACAATTCTTACTATGGTCACAGTCACAGTCAGCAAAAGTATCCATGCAAATTTAGTGTCAGAGCTGATGCGGTGCAGTTAGTTGCCTTGTAAAATGTCTTTTGAGTGCTTCATCAGAGAGGTAACATTATCAAACCTAAGTTTAACTAGTACACAATGCACCTGAGATAGAATAAGTTATGCAGTGCCCTTTTAGCATGTCTTTTGAGTGCTGCATTGCTTGTTTTTGGAGAGAGAGAGAGACAACAAAGTGGTAAACCCATCAATGTTAGAAACTTACAGTGGGCAAATCTAAGGCGTGAACTAGTTGGAAGTAATGATCTAAAGCATACCTTTCAGCAATTAAGCAGTTTTGCAATCAGATTGTGGTGGTATTCAGTGATTCAGGGATTATTTCAGTTGCTGTGTGGTACGTGTGTAGGAGATTGGGATAGAGATCCATGATGCAATTTAAACACAGATTTTCAGCAGCTAAGCAGTTTGCAATCTGATGGTGGTGGTATTCAGTTATTATTTCAGTTTCTGTGCGGTATGTGTGTTATGTAAGTATGAAGACAGGGACACAGAAGAATCCAAGATCACAATTTAAGCACAGCTTTCTGAGAGATCCTGCTATGCGCTGTGTTTGCAGTTTTTACATACGCATTTATCTGCTATCGCTAATTGTGCAGTCGCGGGTCACTGTTATGAATTCATTATAATGGCAATCGCTATTTTTTTCTGCTATTTTAATATAGAACCGCATTAAACTGGACACCCAATTTTGCATGGCAACATTGCTGGATCCCAGATATAAAGATGTCTGCATTCATCCTGCTCATGTTGACTATGTCTAACAGAAAGTCTTGCAGACACTTAAGATAAAGCAGTGCAGATAACACACAGAATCCAAAACTCAATCTACTCCTCCTCCTTCTCTTGTGCCTGTTTCCTATGCTTCCAGTGCCAGGGCATCAGCATCATGATGATGATATCAATGGGAACAGGAAGAAATTGATACTCAATTCCAGGAGACACAACAAAAGACATCTGGGAGTTGTTTGACAGACAGTTCCAATGTTGCACAGACGACACGAACATGATACCAGACTACATGATGGAGACTTATTTAAGAGAGCCACTGTCTTGCATAAATATTGATGCCATAAAATTCTGGCAGGACTGAAAATTATTAGGCCTGATCTGGCTAAAGTGGCTTTGGACTTGCTGGGATGTACCCTAGAATCAGTTGTTTCTAAAAAGGGTTTCAACACAACTGAGGATATTGCCTTACCATATTGCTCCAGGCTAGATCCAGATAGTGCTGAATTCCCAGCCTTTCTGAAACTTAAATTTACCACTCGTCAACTTCACCTGTCCATTTGATTATCTCAAATTCCAACAGGTGTCAGCAACTAACCCTATACCTCCCGCAGGCAAGTTTTCACACTCTCCCACTGGTACTGGCAGCACAACAGTCCAGCTCAGTACCATCACTCCTAGCAGCACAGTCACCAGTAGTGAAAGGATGTGGACACACCCAGGCATCTCAAGTCCTCCAGAAGATAGTACAACAACTTTTAGCATGTCATCACCAACAAGCTCACTTTGAGCAGGTGGCAGATGCCGCCTGCCTCAGTGCAACTCAGTCTCAGCCTTACATGCTTACAAATAGTAAATCAGACCTGTGATGTCACCTAAACCACTGGCACTGAAAAAGGATGATGATGACAGTGGTCACCTTAGGCAGCATGGGATTGGCTTTCTGGGAGAACATCAAAATAATGTTGCCATTGGGCAGCATCTGTTACAGTAAAGTTTAGCACTAAATGTAACAAGCATTTGTCAATGCTGAATGTTTGCTTGCTGGCACTGGCATTGGAAATGCAAGAGTTAGACAGATGCAGAATAGGATTGGCAGTAAAGTATTGAACTGACACCAACCCCACACCCACCCTGCAGAGATGGACAGGCATTGGGGTTTGCATTTGGGTCATCGCCCATAACGCTCATGCCATTTCACCTCACCCTACCCTGCAGACACCGACAAGTGCTGAGGTGTGCCTTGGGGTGTTTGGCTTACACTCACCCCATTTCATAAGGAAATACACTGAAATGGGTGCAGTATAGGAGAATGGGGTGAATTTTGGGCCTAAAGTGTCCAAGGCACACCTCAAAGCCTGTCACTAGCCGCAGGGTGGGGGTGGGGGTGGAATGATGTGAGCATTACTGTAAACACTCCCAAGTCACACCCCTGATGCCTGTCAGTCTCTACAGGGTAGGGCGTTAGGGTCAGAAACCCTAATGACCTGGGCATTTCTTGGTATTTGCACTCTGAGTTTTCAACATGGGCTTTTTGTGACCCCACTGCATGAACAGTGACACTATCAGTTTGTTAGCTGAAAGGTGATTTTGCACAGTGACTGCACCATTTGGTGACACAGGCGTGAAAACACATTTCATACAGGATGTAAAAATGACAGCTGTACTGTTCATGAGGAGGTGTAAAAATGGTTGTTGAAAATCTGAGTGAAAATATAAAAACTGGTGAAGTCACAAGCGTGGTAGAAACTGTACAACGGACACCCATAATGCAATTATTTTTGGGATTTTTTGCACCAGATTTTCAACATAGGCATTTTGGGACCTCTTCTCATGAACAGTGGCACTGTGATTTTCTTACTCTGTCCCGAACATTGATTTTGCACAGCGGCCACTCCCATTGTGTGCCACAGGTGCGAAAACATGTTTCAGGCAGGATGTGAAAAATGACAGCTGTACTGTCCATAAGGAGATGTGCAAAAATGACAATGTTGAAAATCTGGAGTAAAAATATAAAAATATGGCGAAGTTACAAGCATGCATAGAAACTGCTCAATGCATGCTGGTAATTCAGTAATTTTTTGGAGTTTTTTCACCAGATTTGCAACGTGGGCTTTTTGGGACCTCTCCTTATGAACACTGTCACTGTGATTTTCTTAATCTGTCCTGAATGTTGATTTTGCACAGCGACTGTGCCGTTGTGTGAAACACATTTTGGGCAGGATGTGAAAATGACAGCTGTACTGCTCATAAGGAGGTGTGGAAAAATGGAGTGAAAATATTAAAATTCTCAAAGTTATGAGCATGCATGGGAATCATGCAATGCATGCTTGTAATAGTAATTTTTGAATTTTCCACTCAATTTGCAACATAGGCTTTTTCAGGAGCCCACCTCATTAACAGTGACACTTTATTTTGTTAATCTGTCCCAGAAGGTGATTCCACGCAGTGACAGCGAAACACCTTTCAGGACCGAATAACAAAATGACAATGAGATTGGGTCCCAAGAACCCCATGTTGAAACTTTGGAGCCAAAAGTCACAAAAATGGCCAAGATATCCACCTAAATTGAACCCCCATCCCCACTGATGCCATTATACAGCTTACCAGCATTTCTTCAGTTTGCAGTCAGCTTTGAAGAGTGCAGACGTGTTCCTGCTCCACCGAAGATCGTTGCATGGGGCTCTGGAGGTAATTATGGGGTGAGGAGGGGTGCGGGAGGTGTGGTGCACAGAGGGTGGGTGCAGTCGGGGAGGGGGTGTCATGACCCAGAGGGACTGTTTTCTTTTACAGAACAAAAAAAAAAAAGACATTGCAGGAAGGTTTTTTTTTTTTTGCAGGTTTACTTGGGGCACACTGGGGTGGGCCCCAGTGTGCCATCTGTGTTTTTGGGGAGGGGAGACTGAAGCCAATGGGGATTGGGCCCCCTGTCAGCAAAGAAAGAGTGTCTGTGTTTGGAGGGAGCATGATGCCAAGGGGGATTGGGCACCCCCCCTCAGCACACAAATTCCAACAAGGGGGACATGACACCAATGAGGATTGGGCTCCACATCAGCAAATGAACTGGGAAGGGGGCATGCCAACAGGGGGATTGGGAACCCCCAACGTTGGCTTTGAGAGGTGGATAGCAACAGCCACCACCATGTTTCTTGAAATGTTACACCAGGCAAGGCACGCATTTCAATGAGGGGGCACTTTTTCATAGCAGAGGCAAATTTCTTTCAAGTTGGTGGCACACATTTGAGCTGTCATCATAGACAGCATGCTCATTCATTTGTGCCACAGAGACAAGCCCCAAAAAGCAGTGGCGGCACTGGCCACAACACTGCCACACCTCCACAACCTGCTACTCCAGCAAGCTGTCACAACTTGTTTCTTGTGCATACATGCAAACAAACATAATAGATTATTCAGGACAATGCAGGAAAGCAGCAACTAAGGCAAACAGAATGCTGGGGTGCATTGCTAGGGGATCATTTTTAGAAGGCAGGAAGTAATTCTACTGCTGTACAAATCCTTGGTGAGGCTGCACTTGGAATACTGTGTGTAGTTCTGGTGCCCTTATTTAAAGAAGGATATTATGCTCCTGGAGAGGGTGCAGAGGAGAGCATCTAAGATGATCCTTGGAATGGAGGATAAACCTTATGGAGAGACTTAGGAGCTAAACATGTTCTCCGTGGAAGACAGAAGGGACAGAGAGTACATGATCGAGACCTTGAAATACCTGAAAGGTATTAATAGAGTAAACACAGAGGGGGTGTTCAGAATGAAGGGGAAAGGGACCACAAGGGGACATAGCCTGAAACTGGTTGGTGGGAAGTATAGAAAAGACCTGATGAAGCATTACTTCATGGAAAGGGTGGTGATACCTTGGCATGCGCTACCTGAGGAGTTAGTATCAAGAGAATCAGTGGAATGTTTTAAAAGAGATGGGATAGATTCATGGGTTTGGTACAGGTAGGGAGGGTAGACACGGGAACTTTGAATGGAAATCCGGGGAGGATGGAAGGAGAGGGAGATGGCAGCAGCAGCTATCAAACTGTGAGCTGCATCTTGAGCAGATGCAATGGACCTCAAGGCTTAATCTGCTGGCATTTTCATATGTTGGTATGTTCATATATGGTTTATGCATAAAATCACACAGGAATGTCCCACATAGAATCATAGAAGGTGATGGCAGAAAAGGACCTCATGGCCCATCTAGTCTGCCCTTTACCCCACTATCCCACCATATTTCGGAATGTTAGTGCAAGAGGGTGTACTAGTAATAGTAACGGTAATTTACATTTTATTTTTACATTGGTGGAAAACATAAAGCAAACAGCATGGCAAATGTGATGTGCCTTTGATTTAAATGTTCCTTTCACATTCATGTTAACACTTCAGACATATAGAATAATACATAGGCAACCATACACTGCAGTGCTATGTTTCTGTGGAAGGGTCAGATAACATCTTAGACCTCAAGAGCAAAGCTAAAGCGGTCTCTATGATATCATCTCAGCCCCAGATGGTAACACCAGCCTTGTTGTAAATATTTGCCCATACATTATGTTCTATAACATATGTTTGTCTTACTTAATTTACCTTATTTTAACTCTAGAACTGTAGCTAAATAAACATGAAATGCAAACACCAGGATACGAGTAAAACAGTTAATGTGATTTAAGGACAGGTTCATGAGTTGGCAACACTTATAATAATAGTTCATGGGGGGGAAGAAGGGGGGATTCAGTCTTGTTGATATATTTCTTATGAGGAATCTGCAGCATAGGTAAGCATGAGGAGACTTAATAGAAGATTTTATGCTGTTGTACCACAGTAGTGCCATAACTACCATGTTACAACAGCATTCTGACATCACTCCTGTAGTGAAACAGCATCTGGAGTGTATGGATGTCTATGCACAACAACATTGAACCATTTACTATTATGGTGTTGCTATTAATAAAAATAATCTTAACCTGTATTGCTTTTGTTCAGCAAGAGGCATTATGTCTCATACAGAACTCGGAAACAACTCCTCAAAAAGCAGTGCTCCACATCTGCAGGGGCTCTGCTGTTTGATGATGTTATGACCTGGAGTGCTGGGTGTAAATGTTCACTTTAATAAATTTTAAAGTACTGGTAATGGTACTACAGCAGCACAGTTTCCAAAGTATTCCTTTTCAGATGTGGAGCACTGCTTTTTGAGAAGTTCTGACTAATTAGGGGCTTGCATCCCCTTGCAGTGAACCATTCAGCTTGTTTGAGTGCAGGTTTCATTCATGAGGACTGTTGAACTCAGAAACAAGTATGAAGACCCAAGGTTTATTTTGTGGATTGTAAATATTTAGAAGACCATCCTGTACATGTCGATATATATATATATATATATATAAAATAACCCTAAATATAGGGGCTCGACTGTGCCCCTATAATATATATATATATATATATATATATATATATATATATAGATATAGATAGATGGATGGATAGATAAATAGATAGATAGATAGATAGATATATGAATTTGACACGAGTTGCAGAAACAGAAGAGGATATCCCCTAAATGTCTTCTGTTTTCTTCCTCCTGTCAGTCATGTCGTGATATGCTTTAGTCATTTTTTGATAAATTCCACATTTCCCTTTCTAGTACCTTAATATCTTCATGCCATTAGCCTCTCGTCAGTTGCTACTCTCTTTCTTTCCATATTACCAATATATTCCATAACATCAGTTACTCCAGTCCATGCTATTCATCTGAATGACTGGAGTGGAGTAACTGTTGCCGCAGAATGTGCAGGTCATATGAACAGAGAAAGAGCAGTAGCTCCTGAGGTGAGAGGGATTCAGAGTAGTTACAGGGACAATCAAAAACAACAAAAACTGGATTATTATTATTATTTTAACCAAAAAAGGTCAAAACATATCAGAATGTAGGATGGACATAAAAAGAAAAACAAGGAGGCATCTGGAGGTACAAACACTTTTTGAAATTGTCATCACCTTTAACACAGTATTTCTCATTTGAATTGCCCATATTTTTAATATTTCCTGCCTTTTTTGATTTATTCACAGAAAGCAGACAGCCATTGGTACACCTGAATGAGTTTATCAAAAATAAAATTGGGCCTGAAAAGAGGCAGCTTTGCTGTCTGGCACACCTACCTAGTCAACAAAAACTAAACAAAACTGAAATAGATAAATAAAACAACAGCGGTATATGTGTGTGTTGGGGACTACATATGACTATGAATTTAATGTTAGACTTTATTTTAATTCAAGACACTTTGCAAACATATTTAATTATGGAGCAAGGCTGACTTCTGGTCAGAGGCCAATAAAATGTACTTTATAGATGATAAACATGGCCAGAACAAGGACTGAGGTGGATCAATTGTTTGCAAAGTGATAATAAAATGCTTGTCAGAAAAGTAATATCAAATACAGTGCACTCCACTTATAATGGACTGGTTTTGCTATGTATTAAGCACTGATTTTACTTTGGGGTGTTCCGGGTACTGAAAATGACTTGTTGGGTCAATAAAACCTATCCAATCACTAACTGTGTCTATTTCACTGTTCTCAATTAAGCCGTCTTATAAATTTATATGACCATACTGTTGTAAGAACTTTTCTGCTCAACCTTAAGAGTGTTTTATTAACAGGGCAGGGTGGGGCAGGCTAACAGACAGACAGAGACTCTAATGAAAGCAACACTAATATCTCTTACCTTGATGGTTTTGTCTATGGGGGGTGATTCTCAGCATCAGACACCACCTCTATTCCACACATCATGACTCCCTAGTCCCTGGCAGCCCCCAGATTTCTGATTTTTGAAAGGGAGGAGAGGTTATAATTCCTTGTTTTTTTTTGTGTGATGAACCAGAGCAGACAATCAGGAATGGTAGAACCGGATGAGTGTATTTTTTGGCAAAATTTGGGAAGTGAAGTCACTGTCGGCCCCCTTTTGAGGAGGAAGCCCTTGTCTGTCATGCACAGTCTGGCCCTTTTCAGCTTCACATGACTTTTTTTTTAACTTTCTTTTTTATCCCACCTGTCTGCCCTCTCCATCCACTCCTTCAGACCGGTCAATCCCTCTGACCACCATTACGGAGTCTGCCCCTAGAGTGCCAGGCTTCTCCATTGTGCTTTCTTGGATCCCCGGATAACCCCCCCGGGTTGGGTGAGGAAGGACCCCCTTCCTCAACCTTCAGAGGACAGCCTGCACAATGGGGTCTGCCCATGGATTGGTGGCCGGGAGGCACAGATTAGTCTTCATCTAGAACCGATGAAGGTTTTTTTCTGTTTTTCTGTGGTCCCCTTCTGCCCCGTGAGGACACCGACTCAGGTAGGTGATGTGCTGATGCGCGACGCCTGCCAAGTGCCTAACAGTGTCCTCCCCTCCCTGACTCCAATGCCCTGGGAGCCACCAAAGCCCCAAAAGTTGGTGCTCCCACTGACCCTCAGGGACGTCGGGTGCATGAAGCACCCCTGATAACCCACCATGAAGGAGGAGAGCATCGATTGGGATGCTCGATCCTCCTTCCCCCTGTCGACCCCTGGTGATCTGAGTCCATTCCCAAACCCAAGTCACTGGTGTGGTGCAAGGTGTGGCATCCAGCGCCTCAACCCTCAGCACCACCAGGCTGACCACCACATGACTTTTTTAAAGGCAGGATATTCTGCTCCATCGAGATAAGAGACACAAAAACAATAGCAGTTTTTTTTAACTATTATCATCCTGCACTTGCCCAACAGAATTTTTTGAAGAGAGGAAACACATCCTTCCTACATTTATAACTTTTTTCAACGTTTTGCAAGCAGCGTGCTACAGATAACTTCAACCTGCTTCAATCCCAAGCGATTCTTGACTACCAAACATATTTTCCCATGCAAAACAGATTACAAGAAATATTTTACATGCTGGCTAAATAGTATTAAAAGCTCAAATATCGACTTTGAGAGGCGGATGGCAACAGCCGCCATGTTTCTTGAAATGTTACACCAGGCAAGGCATGCCCTGCAATGAGGGGGCACTCCCTCATTGCAGCGGTGAAATTGTTTCAAGTTGGTGGCACGCTTTTGAGCTGCTGTCATAGACAGCATGCTCATTCATTTGTGCCACAGAGACAAGCCCCAAAAAGCAGTGCCAGCATTGGCCACAACATTGCCACACCTCCACAACCTGCTACTCCAGCAAGCTGTGACAACTTGTTTCATGCGCATGCATGCAAGCAGACATAAAAAAGCTATATTTACAAAACATTGTTTAAAAAATCAAATATGCAGATTTGGGAAGGCAAGGCAGGCAAAGCAATGCCCTCATATAGCACGGTAGTACTTGCATGTTTCTTTGGGATACATATTTTCTGGAGGGGATTTATTTTTTTAAAACCTGTGTGGAACTAATATAGTAATTTGTATGAAGGGCAACAGAGATGGGGGCCTTGAGGTAAGCCAAGGAAACTAAGAATTCCTATAACTCTTAGCACCTAATGTTTGCAAAATATTATATATATATATATATATATATATTTACAAAGAATAAAAAGTAAATATATAAATTTGGGAAGGTAAGTTAGTCATAGTAATGCCTTATTACAGTATGGTAGTGCTTGTACTTTCTTTGGGATGCATATTTGGGGAGATTTATTCTGAAAACCTATCTGGCACTAACATAGTAATTTGCAAGAAGAGCAAATAGGGACTACTGCCCCCCCACCACCACTTAGCATTAAATGTTAACAAAATATTTTTAAAAACTTAAAAAAGAAAATAAGTACAAAAAAGAAAAAAGTAAATATACAAATTTTGGAAGGTAGGCAAAGCAACACCCTTGTATAGTATGGCAGTACTTGTACTTTCCTTTGAGTTGCATATTTATTTTAGGGGGGGTTATTTTGAAAGTCTATGTGGAACTAACATAGTAATTGGCATGAAGGGCAAACAGGAACTATGGGGGAGCTTTGAGGTCACCACCAGCTGCCACAAATAAGCTATAGTAATTCATGGCCATTGCTGACCCCAGGACATGTCCCCTTTTTCTGTAGCATGTTATACCCTATGCCATATACAACATTGGGAGACAAAGTAATTTGACTGAAGTGTCAAAGCCAAACCAAATTTAACCCCCCCCCCCCATTGCTGCCAGGACACTTCGCTCACCTTTAATTTGCACCAAGAAAAATACTATGTTGTTGTCCTAGTAAATAAAGCTTGTATACTGATTACACATATGGGATTGCAGCCTTATAATAAATATATTGTAAGCATCCCCAGGAATATTTTATGGTCAAGAAAAGTCTGGTTATAGTTGAGAACAGCATATGGATTAGTTGTGTAAGGATGAGACACCACACCCCATCATTAAGTCATGGTGTTAAGACAATTAAAACAAGCATTTGTCAATGCTGAATGTTGTCACGCTGGCATTGGCAGAGGCGGAGCTAGAGAAACATAGCACTGTGATTTTATGAATGTGTCCCAAAAGGTGATTTTCCACAGCGAGCACGCCATTGTGTGCCACAACTGTGAAAACACATTTTGGGCAGGCTGTGAGAAATGGCAGCTGGACTGTTGACAAGGAGGTGTGTACAAATGCCAGTGGTGAAAATGTGGCATGAAAATATTGCAGATTTACGAAGTTAGAAGGGTGTGTGGAAACTGCACAACGCAAGCTTGCAACACAGTAATTTTATGGACTTTCGGCACCAAATTTTCAACATAGGCATTTTAGGACCTCTGCTCATAAACAGTGTCACCATCATTCCCTCAAGCTGTCCTGAAAACTGATTTCTCACTGCGACCGTGCAATTCTGTGCCGGATGTGCGAAAACACATTTCAGCCAGCTATACTGTTCATACGGAGGTGTAGAAAAATGCCAATGATGAAGTGCTGGAGTGAAACTATTACAAATTCACAAAGTCACGAGCATGCGTGCAAACTGCACAATGCACGCTTGTAAAACACTCATTTTATTGACTTTCGTCCCCAAATTTTCAATGTAGGCATTTTAGGACATCTGCTAATGAACAGTGTCACTGTCATTTTAATAATGTGTCTCAAAGACGGACTTTCCACAGCGACCACGCTATTCTGCGCCAGAACTGCAAAAACAAATTTTGGTCAGGATGTGAAAAATGACAGCTGTACTGTTCATTAGGAGGTGCAGAACAATGGCACTGTTGAAAATCTGGGTGAAAATATTGTAAGTTTGCAAACTTATGAGCGTGCGTGCAAACTGCGCAATGCACGCTTGTAACACAGTCATTTTATGGAGTATTGCCACCAAATTTCCAACACAGGCATCTTAGGACCTCTGCTCATGAACAGTGTCACTGTCATTTTTGTAATATGTCCTGAACACCAATTTCTCACAGCAACTGCACTATTCTGTGCCGGAAGTACGAAAACACATTTTGGCCAGGATGTAAAAAATTACAGCTGTACGGTTCACAAGAAGGTGTGGTAAAATGCCAATGTTGAGAATCTGGCATGAAAATATTGTGAATTCGCTAACTTACGAGCGTTCGTAGCAACTGCGCAACGCAAGCTTGTAAAACAGTCATTTTTTGGATTTTTTCCACCAAATTTGCAACATATAGGCTTTTGAGAGCCCCCTATGAGAGTGGCACTGTCATTTCGATTATTGTCCTGAAAGGTGATTCCATGCGCAGTGATCATGTAAATCACCTTTCAGGACCGAATAACGCCATGACAGCAATAGAATTCATGAGGAGAGGTCCCAAAAACTCCATGTTGAAAATTTGGTGCCAAAATTCCCAAAAATGCCTGAGATATGCACCAAAGTTGAAAAAAAACTATTTATTCCATTATACAGCTTACCGGCATTTCTTCAGTTCGCGGTCAGCTTTGAAGAGTGCAGACGTGTTCCCGGTCCACCGAAGATCGCCGCGCTTGAGCTCTGAGGTAAATATGGGGTAAGGGGGTGGGGAGGCAGGATGCACAGAGGGTGGGTGTGGGTGGGGCCAGGAGACTACGAGGGACAGTTTTGTTTTACAGGTAAAAAAAATAAATAAACATCATGGGACAGTTTTTTTAGGAGATTTGGCACGCTGGGTGGCCTCCTGGTGTCACTTAACTTTTGGGGAGGTTCTGTAGCTGATGGGAGATGGGGCACCCTGGCCAGCATACAAGCACAGTGGGGAAGAATTTATGTTGATGGGGATTGGGCTGCCCGTTGTACACAAAGAAAGTGGGGGGAAGCCGGGGATTGGGCACCCTCGGCATTTAACAAGGGGGGTCTATTATGCCGATGGAGACTGGGCCTTCATGGCACACAAGGAAAGTGGGGTAGGAGCCTAGGGACGGGGCACCCCCTGGCATATAACAAATGGGGTGCTTTATGCCGACGGGGAGGGCTCCCCTAATAGCACATACATAGGGGCAGGGTAAACCAACAGGGAGGACTGGGCACCCTGAAGTCAGCAGTTCAGTGGGCGAGCCAGGTTTGGGAGCTAGGGGGCAAGTCAGTCATTTTGAAAAGCTAAGATAGTAGCGAATTAAAGATCATTTGAAATTGTGACCGTTATGGCCATTAACTTGTACATTGAACATTCCTATCTATTGCATATTGAAACACCTTGCACATGGCAACAAACATTGTAACATCTCTGCTACAAATGTAAACAGCCCTCGTATTGCATATTGACCAAATGCATTTTTATTTTGTAGACCCTGATTTCAATTCCTACCCCATAAAAAGAGGGAAAATCATGTTTGCAACAGCCACTGACATGCATCAGCACCCCAATGCATGACAGAATACTATACAGATACATGAGAAGAGATTTCAAATAAAAATTAGAACCACAAATGTGCCATCCAGCCTACCTCACACAAAGTGTGCTGCTCCTGACTGTAGTGGATCACTGTTCTATTCTGCCTGCCTGCTCTTGTCTTGCTTGTTCTGTTCTGGGGTGGGGGGAGTATTTAAAAAATAAAAACATCTGCTCATCTTCAGTTCATTTCACCTATATACTCTATGGGATTCCAAATTCAATCAGAGGTACTAAACCAGAAGAAATAAAACAATTATTGGCAAAGTCACCAATAGCTGTGGATCACTCTTTTGGTTTCACTGCCCTTAGCCACCATGGCAATATATAAATGACACAGTATCCCCCCTCCCCATCTCTCAATTTTTTCACACAAATGTTGGATTCAGACAGTGACACTCAAAATGTAGTGAAATGAGGGGAGTCACTCACATCACTGTCTGGTCCTAATAATATGGGACACATTTTCAGACAGAGAAACATTCAGAAAACTTGAAGCTAGCTAGTGACTTAACAGCTAATCACACCAGTCCATCTGGAACAGTGGAACACTGAGAGAGATTCGCACAAGAGAACTAAAACCTGGTACTGTAAAGCAGGGATATTTTTAACTTCATTAACAGCCAAGGAAAACCTGCACTATTCAAGACAGACAAGCAGAGGGTTAGCTGCACTAGCCCAGGCCACTTTGTACTAGGTTTTGGGCTAGTAAAACAATGTTAAACAATGGAATCATTGTGTATGCTCACTGCTGTGCATTTATTTATTTATTTAACCAGGAGACACACTCTACTAAGCTGAAAGCATGTTTACAGGTGCGACCTGGGTGCTCAGGGCCACACAGAATGCAAGTGGGGCTGTGGGATTCAAACCCAGATTTGAAGCTCAGAGCCTTAAACCACTGTGCTATACTGCTTGAACACCTGCCTTTCAACACAGAACTGCCAAGTCAACAGTCTGAGGCAGTGTGATGTCACCTACTGGTTAAAGGTAAAGTGAGCACTCAGCACTGGTTTGGGGGAAAAAGAGATTGCAAGTTTCATACCCAAAAGAGGTATCCATGTGACTATGAATATCCACTGTGTGACTTGGAGCAAGTCACTTGTCCTCTCAGTGCTTTGCTTCAGTCCACCCAGCAGAAAAATATGCAGAAGCCAGGGAAGCTGGAGATGAAATGTAAACTGTTGCAAATGAGCCCGGGCCAGCCTGGGCATCCAGGACAAACATAGGAACAGGAATGTGACAGCAGATATGAACTGCCAGGCCCACCTCGTCTGCCCATGTTGGCTAAATATCTACTAGGGCTGTCCTGCAGCCCGTCCCTCCTCCCTCTGAGGAATACTGCTCTGCTGAGTGGCACTACTGCTACTAGAAATAGAATGCCCCCCTGAAACAGATTCATTTTATTTATTGAATTTTGTTGACATCTGCTCTCAATAGTCACACAAGCACCCCACTACCCCCATTATATTCCCAGCTAAAATAAACCACTGTTGTACTGAACACTGGATTTATTACCATCTAGTTCTGGATGAAAGCTGGCTGAAAATATTGCTATGCTTCTTTTGGGGGGGGCTCAGAGGCTGTGTTGGCACTCAGCAAGAGTTCAGTATGCAATGTAACTACTGCCTTCCTTTCACAATAATAAGAAAAAGCCAGCTTTCTTGAATTTAACACATGATATCAATTTCTAAGAAAACTCCTGGCTCCACAACCAGTTCCCAATCAGTTTTGTAAAGAACTGTAACCCTGCAGGCAGGGCTTACCACTCAGGCATGGAACCCTTGCACGCTTTGTACAGCTTGACAACTGCTAGCCTTTACTAGGTAAAGTAAACTCCTTCCTTGGGGGTCTTTTTAAACCCCAGTTGGAGGTGGGCAGGAGCAGCACCCATACAGAAATAAAAGATACATTTCCATATATAGCTGAAACTGTATTTTAAATATACACAAATTGGCACCTTTTTTATATATTAAAAATATATGAACTAGTAGGAAAATATAAGCCATATATATGCTATGTGAATGGGCAGCATTCTTTGGAAAGTGCATTTGTAATATAAAACTATGTAACATATGGCCCATATATTGTCCATGCCCATGCATGTCATATATACATACCATATAGATTCCCACTATTTCAGATATATAAAAAAGAGCATTTTTACATATTTAACTCTGTTTATATGTAACATATACATGTTTTCCCTGTATGGGCACTGGTCAAACATTTATACAGCTACACTCCATCCAGGTGTGAGAACAAAACCAATCACGGTTAAACAGTGCTGTGCAGTGATGGTAATACATATAAAGGCAAACAAGATGCTGGGATGCATATCTAGGGCGGGGATCAGTAGTAGGAGAGAGAGGTGGTATACTGCCCTGCACAGATTACTGGTAAGGCCGCTACTAGAGTATGGAGTTCAGTACTGGTGCCCACACCTCAAAAGAGCATTCACTTGCTGGAGACAGCCCAGGAGGGCTATGAAGATGACCACCACTGCACAGCACTGTTTAATCCTGACTGTCTCTTTTCTAACTCTTGAATCTTGCCACCAAATATTGTATGAAAGAAAGAAAAGCTGTCTAAATATATATTTTTTTATTGCAAAAACTTTTGTTAATGCACCAGTTAGCATTAAAGTGACAAAAGTTGGAAGGGAAATAAAATGTTAGGGTAGAGCCCCTAACCCCCCAACACCCACCCACCATAGCATCTGTCCAGTCTATGGATGGTGGTGGGAGTTAGGGCTCTGTCCTAAGTCTCATTTCCCAACATTTGTCACTTTAACCCTAAGTGATGCATTAACAGCAGCAACTTGTAACACTAATTTGCCAATATCTTAGCAACCATAGCAGATATGGATAAAAATTCAAGTGTTGTTGACAGCAAGACCTCTATGCAAGATAAAATCTACGAAATCTGTATCACACATTGTTTCTGACCAAAATGCCAAGAGATCTACCATAACAGACCACGTGATTCCACATTTTCGCAAAAAGTTATTAATATACAAAATGTGGGTTTAGGTATTAAACCAATACTCAACCTTAACTATATATATATATATATATATATATGTACACATATACATACACACATACACGCATACATATACATACATACATACACATATACAAAAACATTCACCACCACAGCCTGCCAACCTCCATAAACATCTGCTCAGCACTGTACATGACTGGCTCTATTCACACTTGAGCCACAACTTGTATCAAAGTACTGTATGAAAAAAATTATGTGTGTATATATATATATATATATATATATATATATATACACACACACACACACACACACATATTCTTACATATACACATATATAAAATATTCTACAAGATTCACCACCACAGCCTGCCTGCGGCTTACCTCACAAAAACTGTAGATTACCGAGTCTTGTTCTTCTCTGTAGGCTATAGCCGCCACCAGATCCAGTGATCTCTGCCTCAAAAAGTCCCCCAGCTCCTGGTTCTCTGTGCTGGATAGTCTGGTCCCAAATGTCCCTGCTGCCAGCTGGAATGTGAGGAATCTTCCTGATGAGGATGTCAGGAAAAAAAAAGATCAGCTGCTCTGCTTTGCTTTCACACTGACTCACAGTGTGATTATATCCATACAAACAGAAGTTGAATGGATGCTAGATGTTGTAAAGTTCCCTTTTATAGGGCAAATTTGTCAGGAGAAACTATTGTTTGTTTTTCCCCGTAGTAGTATGGTTATTGCAGGTTTGTGATTGGTTCTCCTGACTGGAACCAATCACACGCCTGAAATAACCATCTGCTCTGATTGGGCTCTTATTTTTTCTGTAGGGTGATTGGCTCCTCTGAATCCTGCTCTCTGCCTTTAAGCTCCTTTGCTGCTGCTCCTGCATTTTTCTGTTTGTTTTGCAGAGTGTCTTATCTTTCAGGTAGTTGCAGGCGCAGCTGAGCTGGACTCTGGAGCAGGGCAGACTGAGGGCACTCTAGAACAGGCCAGGCAGGGCGCACTGTTGGGGGGCAGTCCTCATTTTAACCCTTAAAATGGTTCTGTTCCACATCCCAGCGACAGGGAAAGGTGCTGCCCACACAGAGCGGATGCTACAGACTCAGACGTTAAAAGCAGAAATGCATCATACACTAAGATGCTATATCAAAGCAAGGCTTGGTACACAAAAAGTACTAGTTTCCACAGTGGGTTCTGAGCTTGCATCCCTTGTCACCCCACAGTCTTGTGTTTGCGTTCCATATTCAGTGAGAAAAGGTTGAGAGATGAGACAGCACGAACCCTGCCTGTATTTATTTATGACTCTCTATAGATCAGAGTGTTTCTCTTACGTGATGACACCTGATGAGTAGAAAACGTACACAGGTTTAAATTACTTTCAGTATCTCTGTCCCTCCCCACTGAAGGACGGCTGCATCGTCGAAGGCTGAGTCGGGTCCCCGTTCCTTGGAGCTGGCAGCAGCAGTGCCTGGGGAGGGTATCCCCTGCCTGAGTCAATCAATCAATCATGGCTCTATTGTTCAGCAAAATGCCATTACAATCTTCTAATACAAACAGATTCACCATACAGTATACAGATTAAGTTATCTTACTCATATAGTATTTCAAACTCAGTAAAAGATATTATTCATCCATTTTTCCCACAAAAATAAAATTCCAGTGACCATTTCCTACACGATCAACATTAAATATTCATCATATAGGTCCATTAAGGAAAGTAATTTAATTAAGATAGTCTCAGTAGAACTAGTAATACTAATTAATAATTAAAAATTCATTCAGTGTTCTTGTCAAAATAAAACACATCAAAGCAGTTTAAGGGGTACATTTAAAATAGCAAAAATCCCCTGAAGCAAATATCGAGTATCAATTTTTTTAATTGGAAACTAATTACCAAGCAGTGGAACATGTTTAGGCTCTCATAAAGGGGCTGACCATCCACCAAACATCCCTAGAAGAAACTATCTCCCATCCTCGGCTAGGCCTGAAATTTAGCCAGCATGTTTAGGCCCAACTATAAGTAAAATCCTACTATTGAAGTTACTATGCAGCAGGATTATTTAAGGATACTTGCTCACCCGACCCAAATTAGGAAATCTTAAGCTACCAGCAACAGCCATCCACTAGGAGCGCTTTCAGGGAGCATTCCACTGCGCATGCAGTCCCATGCCCCTACTGCATTCCATTTCAGTGGGATTGATATGCCAGCTGCTAACTGTAACCAACTATGAGCCTTTTTAGAGACTGAGTCTTCCTCACAAAAACTCCCACAATTCACTCCACTTTTGGATCCAAACGTTAAAGCTGAGTCCTGCCATAACAGGCTTAATCAAGCCACTGTAGAGAAATAAAGAAAGTTCTCCTAGGGAGCACAGTAACTAACTTCTAATGCCAGCTACCAGTTCCTTTTAACTTGTAACATTCTATTAAAACAAGAACAACAATTTAATTTCCACATCTCAATCAAACGTAAAAAATTAAATAGAGGCCCAGTCAGGTGAGGAGTCCTAATATAAATAGGTCCTACAATGCTACGACCACAATGAGAGAGCCAACTCATCAAACCCAATTAGGATATATTTAAGCTGCCTGCAGAACCCATCCTTTTTAGGGTACTATCAAGGGCCATTATACTGCACATGCAGTTCCATACCCCGACTGACCCAATATGGAGGGAATTATGTGCTGGCTGCTATTTATAGCCAAGTATGGGTATTTTGAGATTACAGCTACCCCAAAAAACTCTCACACTTCTCTCCACTTTCAATTCCAGAACCTTAAACTGGACCTTATATAAAAAATTATTTGAAATGTGTGCAGTAGAATCCATTATTTCTGTATCACTGCTTTCTCTATTTCTTAACAGTGACAAAAAGAGAGCTCCCCAGAGAATTTTCTAACAGTATTCACTCTTAGGGTCTCTTATCCCAGTCCTACAGCTTGAAAATTTTATAATTGGGACTTACACAAACGTTTATTGCAACAACATATATCTAATAACTAAGCACCCATATAGGGGTTCTACATTTAGTATTCAACTATATTTCGGCTATCTTTCAATTTAAAGCTAACCAAATACACCAGAAAGTATAGTTCCATCAGTTTCTAATTGAGAGAGAAAAGGTTCCATTTACGTTATGGAGTCCATCCAGCCAGCAAAGTTTCTTCTAAAATTGATGATGATTTGCCGAGTGTTTTTGCTGAAAATGTGCAGAGAGAAACCCATTTAAAGAAAATTGCCCCAGTATTTAACTCCAACAAAAGGCTCTGATAGAAGCACCATACGGCATCAACAAACCTGGCTCCGCTCTCCTATTTTTAAGTCCACAGTGTCCATCAGCGGCTCTGGTGTTTGAAGCTACAGAAATACACCATCCAAATTTCCAGTGACCTTTCGCTCCTCGGGTCTCCTCTATGGCTCCAGCTCTCCTCTATTACAGCAGCACGTTGTACCTGTATAGTCAAAAAGAAGAAAAGCACTCCACTAAGCTCAGTAAAATAAAACAAGGAGGCACGTTAATTTTACAAAAAAAAACAGGCAACAGTGGCATATCTTTGTTAAGGCTTTTATAAGCCTATCAGCACAAATTGTGCTACCGTGCTTGCTTGCAGGCTTTTTCCTCCGTGTTTTTCTTCCACATTTTACCTCTCCTTATCCACCTTACTTGCAAACGTTTTTCCTCCCTTGGTACACAGCATCCCAGGTGGCCACAATACAACAGCCCGAATGCCTGAAACCGTAAGGGAAGTCCGCATTCAAAAACAAGTCGACATTCTTTCTCAAGGCTCAGTGATCAACTCTGTTTCTCAATTTTTTAGACATGGCATAGTCAAATCCACTTGTATATAAAAGCCTTATACTGAAATAACTCAAGTTTCATTCAGCTATTAAAGGCTTTTCCATGTAAAAAACTGTAAAAACAAAACTTTACCATTGCTAAGCTAAGAATCAGTTGCTGTGAGGAGCGGGGGAGCAGTGAGGCCATCTTACTGCTCACTCCGCCCCATGCCTGATGGCACTCGTGTCTCCGAGAAGCAACTGCAGCAGAACATCCTGCCCAAGTCCACAGCCCCTCAGCATGCTTCTCCATTACTCTGTTGTCCAACAAGTCGGGATGGAGATGAGCTGAGTGGAGGGACATAATAGGAGTGGACAGGGACCGACCCGATTCGAATGTCATTGTATTTATGACCATCGCGTCACATGGAAGAAACTGGGGTGGATGACAACAGAGGAGTGGAGCGACTGGTGTACCTAACAACCAGTCAGAGTCAATGTGTAGAGTGAGTCCTTTCTAATCATTCTGTACCATCCATCAATCGGTAGCCAGGTCAAACAAGGAGGAAGTAAGGTGGGCAGTTGCCAGTCCTGGAATGGTGGAAAACATGTTTTTAAAGTAACTACTGTTCTACTTAGTACTGTGTTGTTGAGTGGTCAGGTGGCAGAGTGGGCCAGAGACTGGAGTGGTGATTTGAATGACAACCACATTAATTGATAGTGAGGATGCCATTGCTTTGGTGCACTTCAGTTTTTTTTTTTTTTGGTGCCCGCAGTCCGATCGGACCGACTACAGAGTGAGAGGGGAGGAGCTGGGCCTGCAGGAGTCAGGTAGTGGGACATGGACAGACTACAGCTGAGGACCTCCACTTCTGTGGGGTGCATGGGAGCCCTGACATGCCCCATAAAAAAAAACGTTCTGTAACCTGGCCATGGTCAGCAATTCCGCCACTTCATGGGGCACGAGAGCTCCACAGCTGATTCCTCTGTTTCTGTGGGGGCGTCCACCATGACCCGTGGCCAATGATTGCCAATTCCTCCTGCATCTCTGTGGGGGTGCACCATGCACCAGACCTGCTCAGCGGTGATCCACGGCTGATTACTCCATTTACTCGGGCTCTAGGGGTGCCAGGCAGACTGTTAGTTTGCAGCTGGAGGGGGGTGCAAACTCAGAGGCAAAATGATCCAGGGGGCACTGGGTCCCCTGCCTCCCCAGCTCCACCACTGCGTTTGGTCATGCTCATAATGTCAGCAACCACACCTCCAAATCCCCACTGCCATAAGATGTTGGCTGCGCAAGCGCACCAGCATAAAAAGGGGGGGTTGCTTGGACTACCCACTATTACATGGAAATAGCAAAAGTGAACACATACTAGTGCTGCATGGAATGCAGAATTCTGCCAGAAAAATTAGCACAGAGAATCTATCTGCTGATGGAATTGCCATCAGCATTTCACTGGTTCTTCTCTGAATTCCACCTGCTGTGATCCACAAAATATTCTGTAGAACAGCCTTTCTTTCTGTTGAAAAACATTCCTCAACAATTTCCATGGAAAACTTTGAGATCTGTGGAATAATAGTCAATGAAACAGCATTTTTCCATGGAATACCATTCTACAACCATTGACATGAAAAATATTGAGATCCATGGAATACAATTTATTTATTTATTTAAGAGTTTCACCAGGAAACGTACGCTGAACAACAGATTGCTCTTCTCATAGTATGTACTGAGGGAAAGTGGAGTTGGAGTAGATACACAAAATATACAGTTATAAAAAGCACATTAACAGTATACACAGTGTCACATGTAAAAGAGAAATTACAGTATACAAAGCGAGAGAGTAACAAACGCAGGCTTATTACAGCAGAGTTCCAAGCCAACAAAAGGGCATGTAACAATTAAATATAGAGCAGACAGTGCTGCATTTTACATTGAGTGAGTAAGAAAAAGTTGACTGGGCCACAAAAGAGAGAGAGAGAGAGAGAGAGAGAGGCCTAGAGTGATAGGTGGGTAATTGGAGAATGGCAAGGTAAAGGTTGGTTACAGGTGCAGTTTACTGAGAGGAAATTCCACAAGGCAGAGGAAACAGAAGAGGGGGAGGAGGATTGGTGAATTTTGGGGGGGAGAGTTCCACAATTTAGGGAAGCAATGAGAGAAGGCAGCCTGGCAGACAGAGGATGAACGGCATGGGATAACTAGGGAAGGGGGAGTCACATGACCTACTGTAAGTGAGTGGGCAGGGGATGAGAGATAGTTAAGAAGGAGCTGAGGTAGGCAGGGAGTGAGCTGAACCAGAATTTGGAGACAAATTTGGTACAGTGAAGGAAACGTCTATTCTCACGTAAGGGGAAAGTCAGAGATTGATAGTTATGGGTAAGGGCAGAGGCATTCAATGTGAAGAGGCAGAAGGAGTAAAAGAGGGTGTCCAAGCTGGCTATGGAGGTCTTAGAAGCAGCACTATAGACTACATCACAGTAGTTGAAGCTGGGTAAGATCTTCTTCTGAACAAGTTCACGCCTTGCTGGGAGAGGAGTACACAGTTCTGGTTCCCATATAGTGTGCCTAGATTTGGGTGCAACCTTTTCAGGATGACTTCAACATGGACAGAGAAGGAGACATGTTGGTCTAGCCAAACCCAGAGATATATGAAGGTGGAGGTGTCCTCTGGGACCGTCCCATCGAGGGTGTGGAAGGTTAGCAAGGAAGGGGGCCTTGAGAGTCTCTGCCTTGTGCCGAAGGTCATGGAGACTGTCTTTTTAGCATTTGGGAAGAGTTGATGTTCTCAAAACCAGTGCTGAACATTATTAAAGTCATGCTGATGTTTGTTTGCCACATCAGGAGGGGAATGCCCAGAATAGTAAAGGAATGTATCGTCTACATACATATGGATTGACGTAGATTTACAGAATCATGCTTCAAATCCTCCCTGTGGGGTTTCCTCAAATCTGCCTACTCCTGTCTCTGCACTTAAGGAACCTCCCCATCCAAACTGACTGGCTGAGGTGATCTAACCTGATTGTGACTGACATGGAGATGAGTTTCCTGATACTGAATGAACTTTATCAGCTGGCTAGCTCGTTGGTATTTAGCTGTACCAAACAGTAATATGTTTTCCATTCTTGCCTCATTGTTCATGTCAAGTGTAATTCTATGCCATTCTATGCTTATTGGGCCTCGCCCTTGAAATGTAATACTTGTGATGCCTATTTACCCATACCGGCCTGAGGTATGGCAGATCCTACTCTGTATATCCTGCATTTGACTTCTGTTTCCACCCTCATGCTGAATGCATATGACTGTTTCTCCATGCCTGTACCTTGCTGTTACTGACTATTGTTGTAATGTTTTATTGCCTGGTGTTTCTTGTCTGTACCTTGTAATCTCCCGGGCCTCACCTGAAAATAGGCACTTGGCTGTCTAGTGTGCTCACCTGGTTAACAAAAACAAATAAATAAATAAAATAAATAAATTCATTGAGGAAGATAGAGAAGAGGATTGGGCCCAACACGGATCCTTGTGGAACTCCACTGTTGATGGGGAGAGGGGGGTCCTGCCTACTAGGTAGGCCTGCAACCAGTTTGTGGCAGCAGTAGACAGACCTGCCGTGGATAGAGAGTGCAGAAGTAAGGGGGTGGAAAACCATGTCGAAACCATGTTGAAAGGCTTCGTGAGGTTGACAAATATAGTGGATGTGATTTGGCCACTGTCCATCCCAGAGACGATGGAGTCAGTGGGCCAGATATTCAAAAGAGTTGAGCCATGCGCAATAGGGTTGCACTTGCGCAAGTCCGAAAATGAGCCATTCTGTGATATTCAGCAGGAGGCAGTTCTGCTTCCCAAATCACGCTGAGCAACAGCGCCAATGATAATGAATGTATGTGCAACTGAAGGGGAGGACCTATGCATAAATGGCGTGAAAGGAGATTCAACAACATGCGCCATGCAACAGGGGAGCAAGCGGAAGCCAGCCACAGCTGAAAATGAGCCAAAAATAAAGGGGAGCAAGGAGAGGCCAAGAACGCTACAGGGAAGGCACATGAGGCAGAACTCTAGCAAGAGAAACTGGGCAGCAGGGACACACAGGGCAGGCCAGAGAAAGGGCACTTGGAACCCACAGGCTCAGGGCAAGGTGTGGGGAGCCACAGTGCAGAAGGGGGAAGTACTTGCCACACAGCAGTAAGGCCAGCACAGTCAGGTGTTCCCAGTGCAGGGGAAGTAGCAGCCAGGACAGCAGGAGAAATACAGAAACAGCTGCCAGTGGGGGTGAACACAAGCCAGGGACATGGCCAGTGCCACCATCCAGATGGAGGCAGTAATGAGGGGGGTGAGAAGGCGGGCAGTAGGGGGTGCGTGGCCGTGGAAGGGCCCGTTGATGGTATGCCCCCAACAGGCAGTACCAAGCCCACACCAGCTTCGAGCTGCATAGTGATACGGAGATCGTGGACCAGTACCGCCTGAATTGGGCAATTCTGAGGCGGCTCTGTGAGCTGTGCAGTGATGTGATGCAGGCACCCACATGATGGAGCCATGCTCTGTCAGTGGAGATGAAAGTGACAGCTTGCATGTGCTTGCTTGCCACGGGTACCTTCCAGAGACCAACTGGGGACACCACAGGCATAACCCAGTTGGCCACGTCATGCCACCTCACCCAATTCTTCAGTGCACTGTTGCCACATGCTGCGGAGTACATCCATTTCCCCAGCACACTGGCGGAGTGCACAGCAAACATACAGGAGTTCCACAGGGTAGCATGTATGCCTGGCGTGCTGGGGCAATAGACTGCACCCATGTGGCTATCCCACACACCACCTGGCCCCAGGGGCCATATATAAATCGCAAGGGCTATGCCAGCATCAACTGCCAGGTGGTGTGCATGCCAGGGATGCATAATCAATGTCTATTCCATGCGCCTGGGGAAGCACATGATGCCTTCATCTGGCACCTGTCGGCACTGTGCCACAGATTCTGATCACCAAACTAAATACACCACAAAAACAGCTCCTCCGTGTATACAGGTGCTCGAGTTAAAACATGTAATACAGCAAAGGCAAAACTCAACACTCTGTGTTGTGCTACCTGTGTTACCTGTCGAATGTGAGGCTTGGCGTTCATTTGTCATATTAAACTTATGCTTGCATTCATGCCAATTACAGAGTGCTGAGTTTTGCCTTTGCTGTGATCACCAAACTAACCTCCACCCTCTACACACAGGTGACAGTGGATACCCACTCTGTCCCTGGCTGCTCACACCCTACCGGTGGCCCACAACCCCATCGCAGCAATGATACAATGAGGCACATGCCACCACACGTAATGTCATCGAGCGGGTGTTCGGGATGCTGAAGGCATGTTTCATTGCCTGGACACCTCCGGCGGTGTCCTACAGTACAGCCCCTCAAAGGCCTGTGGGCTATTCCTGGCCTGTTGCATCCTGCACAACATGGCCAATGAATGTGGGATAGCCGTACAGATCAAAGAGGGGGACAGCAATGGGGACGATGAGGACACTGGTGACAATGGTGATGGGCAGCCCCCCCTTGGGCGACGGGACCCCCGACTGCTCCGGCTGGCACAGCTGCACCGGGGACACCATCACAGAGGAGCACTTCTGCCAACCCAGGTAAGTCATGGGGCCACGTGCAACCACCAGTGGCTAAGGCACAACCCACAAACATGCATGGACACACACCAGGGGTGCATGCTGTCAAGGGAACTGGCCGGGCATGGAACCACACACACAACCAGGGATGGGTGAGGTCTAACATGCCACGTGGACACACACACACACACACACACACACACACACAAAAAACACACCAGACATGCGCAAAGGGTAGGAGGCACACTGACTCAGAATGCTACCCCTCGCCACACACATGTCCACAGACCACCACACCCACTGCCTGTCATTGTGCGTGTGTCAGATGCTGAGCACCATTGCACATTGGTGTACAACGCAATGTAGGCATCATCATGCACATGCAACTGCGGACAGCAGCTGGGAGGGTGTGCAGATGGACTGTGTGTCCACGTGCAGGGCTGGGTACCCACCCGTGCATTGCCCGCTGAATGACACAATGCACACAAGGCAGCACCAGACAGTAGCAGCTTTGGGAGACAGGTCAGTCACGCGCCACAGTGCTCCAGCCACCACGGATCTGTGGGTGGCCCCACCGAGACCCGTCAGCACTGACAGGCTGACCACTGGCCTCATGGGGTGGCACTGATGGTCCCCCAGGGGTTCCACTGCGTGAACGCGACCATGCTCGCACAGGGGTCTGCAGCACACCAAACATGCCTGCTCGGGATGCACACAGCTGAACCCGGTGTCGACAAGGATGGTGTCGCACGATGCTGGGAATGGGGGGTGGACAGTGCACTGCGTGGTGTCTGTGACTCATGGGCAAATAACTGTGTGCCCATTGTGGCCATGACAGCAATGAATGCCTGTGTCTGCCTGTCAATGGCAGCAGTCACATCCTCCCACAACCAGTCCATCCCTGCCAGGATCAGAGAGGGTGTCTCTGCTGTGACACTCCTATGCCCACTCCAGAGCCGCACGCAGTGCATCCACTGACGTCGCAAGACACATCTGCTGGTTGACTGATGCTTGCAATATGTGGGTGTGCTCATCCAAGAGGTCATCTGCCTCCTCGGCATCCTGTCCTTCAGGGTATGCGTGGCCCTGATGATCAGCACCCCTTGAGGGTGGGCGCTGCACACCAGGACCAGGTCTTGGCATGTCCACAGGCAGTGCACTGACGCCACCCCCTGACACTGTACCCCCAAGCCCATTGGCCAACTGCTGATGCTGCCTCTCCAGCTACCGCTCCCAAGGGCTCACTGGTGCTGCCGCAGTGGCCGCAACAGTCCCACTGTCCTGTACACACGCCAGTGCTGCCCCACTGGTGCTGACAGGCACAGGCTGGGACTGGGATGACACACAGGCCTCCACGGCAGCACCACCCACAGCCATGGCCACGATGTTACCTGCTGTGTGGCCATCCTGTAGGCACACACGTGTCACTGCCCATGCATTTGCGACATCATCATCGGTGACGGACCCGTCGCATGCTGGCATCCATGGATGCTGGCACACTGGGACATGGGCAGGCCTCCTCTGCACCTGTTCCAACAACATCAGTGTGGACAGCCAGTCGGGCCCAATGTTGCACTGAGCTGCGTATACCTGTGGAGGTGGATGGGCCCTCCTCCATCTCCATCTGACTGGCCTCAGTGGATAGGCCCACCACCACTGACCCATGCAGATGCTCAGGATCTGTAAGGGAAAGCAAAGTCTCGCTACTGCATGTGACCTACCCTGCTCCCCCAATAGACAGACCATGACCTACCATGCAATGACGGGCTACCATCCGTCTGGAAGCCACCACCCAGAACACCCTCAATGGCACAATGCTGCATGCTGCCAGTAACCCTCTCCTCCTGTGGGGTCAGGCGTAGCACCTCTGGCTGTCCCCCACCTGTCGCAGCTCATGCTGCCCTGATGGCTGCCACCTTCTCTTTAATCCTCCTCCTGTCTGTGCCCATCTTCTTCTTGCACTCCTGCATGGAGTGCTGGTGGCTGCCATGCAGGTTCACTGCACGTGCCACATCCTCCCATGCAGCAGCACGGGCCTGTGGTGTTCCCTGCTGTCTGATGAGAGTGGCTCCTGATCCAGGTAGGCCTCAAGCAGGGCATCCGTCTCAGCCTTGGTGAAATTAGGCCTCCTCCTCCTCCCACCACTCTGTTCCTCCTCCTCTCCCACAACTCGCTCAGTCATGATTTAGCCTGTGAGAATGAAAGTTGCTACCTGTGACTGTGCAGTCCCATGCATGTCCCAAAATCCACAGTCCACACTCCCAAACAGCATGCAAGTCACCAATAAACTGCAGTAACCGACTATGGCCAGTGCAGCCCAATGTTGCACTTTTATAGTGCAACCCATGCAAATGAGGTGAGGCGCAACTTTAAGTGGATGCAAATTGCAGTGCTGCACCATTGAATGGCTGATTAGCTGATTTGCATATGATGGCTGAATATCATGCTGTTGCGCTTTGCGCAATTGTGTTGAACGTGCTGAGCCAAGGGCGCAGTTCTGTGACATGCGTAGTACACACCTAACTGCTCATGCCCGGGTTGCTGACAGAGGCGCCTGCCATGCTGCTGATGTGCTGTGCATGGGTGGCACTGCAGGGCACAGCCACCATTGTGCCAGTGGCGCTACAGCAATGTTCACCTATATGGTGCTGTGGCACTGGGGCATCGTAGGTGCTCTGGGGCAACAGTGCGGTAGGCTGCTACTGGAGGTAGCACACAGACACCCAATTGCGCTACACGCATTGGGTTCAAATCATGCTGTGCCTGTCCATGCGCCAGAGACCCTTGACCCTGTGATGGACCTTTGATCCCCAGGCACAATGCATCAGGCATGGGTGCACCACTATCGTGCTGTTCGGTGACAGTGCAATAGGGAATGGCAGTGCTGTACCGTGCAGCATCTGCACGTGGTGGAACCACGCTGCAAAGCGCCATTTTGAACCTACTGAGCAAGAGAGATGGTGCGGAGGAGAGCTGCCCAGTGGAGCCAGATCAAAATGGCAAACCTGGTTGCCATTGTTGAGCCACTTTATGGCCCACTGTTTGCGGAGGCACCCCTGGACAGGTCCAGCAGCCAGGTGTGGCACGAGGTGGCCGACGCCCTGGAGGAGGCCACAGTAATGGGGCGGATGGCGGAGCACTGCCGCCACAGGTATGGGGACCTGAGGTGGAGGGACTCAGACCTGCTTGCCCGCCTGTGGGCACATGCCAGGAGGGTCACGGTGCCACGGCCAGGTAGGTGTAATGTCCACACACTTTTATCTTCCATATGGGTATCACAGTTGCATGTGTCTGGAACATGGGGAGGGACCGTCCAGTGTTGGCTGTGGTGTTGTTATCAGGGTGTGGGGTGAGTGGGTCTGGCTGGGTGGGATTGCATACACATGGGGGAAGGGGGACTTTGCTACAGGATTGTACTGATGTTCCTCTCTCCATGTTTGCACCTTAGGGCTGGAAGAGAGATGGCTGGCCAGGGAGCAGAGGTGCCAGCAGGAAGACAGGGCCAATAGGAGGGGCGAAGGTCCACAGTGCCAGAAGGACCGGCCTGATGATGGTGAGTGCCATACCTCCATGATTACTATTGCATGCTGTGTAACAGGGCAGGCAGTGGGCATGGCCACCATTCATTGACACCACTGCCATGCATGCAACTTGTTACAGTCAGCACTGTCCAGTGGCACTGCATGTCTGGGAGTGCATCAATGGTGGTCCCATGCGTGGACCGGGTACATGACTGTGCCACTGCCTTTGAACCACATAGCCATGTCACTAAATAGCCATGATGGTGCTGTGCAGGACTTGACTGGTGGGTGTGTACAGCAGTCCGCATGGCTGTATGTGCCTGGGTGAGCAGGTCTTGTGGACGTGATCACTGTGGGTGGTCACACACCATCACAGAGGCATGTCCCACGACCGTATGCCATGCACAGTGGGTGGGCTGTGGGGCTGTGCATTCACACCTATTGACTGTGCTCCCTTGTCCTAGGTGTCCGCCAGCTGCAGGCAATCTGGGAGGCACTGTAGGAAATACTGACCATGGCGAGGGCATCATTGGACATCCTGCAAGGGATTGAGTGTCTGGGGTCCGGGCGGAGACATGGGAGTGGAGCAGCCAGAACGGGAGCTGGGCCTCATTGACCATCTATATGCCCCTGATTTCCTCACCCCGGACCCACCCTCACACCCTCCTTTCCTGTCCCATTTGTTCACCCTGCCCTTACCCATCCCCACCTTGTTTGTGGCCCTCCCCCACATTTGTACATAGTTGTAAATAGTTTTGTTTGATATTTTGATTCCAATTCTTTTGATATGAATACTGTGGTGGCTTCTGATTTGCAGCAGGCTATAGGTGCTCAGCTGCAGTGGTGTGCATGGCTTCAGGGGTGGTGCAGTCATGGGTATGTGAGTGTGTCCATGGGGAAGTGACTATGGTGTGGAAGTAGCTATCAGTCAGTGTCTGTGGTGTGTGTGTTGTTCCCTGTGCACTGGATGACTGTGTGCAGTGGTCCATGGTGCATGCTCTGTGTCCATGGCACACCTGTCAGCCCATCCATGGCCTGTGCAGCTGACACACTTGCATGTCTGTGACCTGCACGGTCTGCTGGCATGTCAGTGGTGGCTGTCCATGCAGGGCAGCCACTGTACCCATCACAATGCTGGGTTGCCTCCTGTCACTGGTGTGGTGCATGTCTGCCTTGGGTGACACTGTGGCCTCCGCGGTTGTTGTCCCACCTCCGTGCTGTGGCTTGTGTGTGTTGCAGGGGATGTGCACCACTGTCTGTGACTTGTGCTCTGGGAAAATGATGGTGGCATACAGGTCCACAGTGCCTGCACTGGGTGGCTGGCACTCCTGTGCCATGGAGGACTGCTGGCCATGTATACACGGTTTCCATGGGCCCACGCTGGGGGCTTGGTTGCCCCGCTACTGTGTCCCTGTCTTGTTGTGCCATTGGGTATGGGTGGGTGCTTGTCCATGCACTGTGGTGCATCCGGTGTCGTGCATGCTTCCACACACCACTGTGGGTGTCTGCACTGGCTGTTGTGGCCAGTGCTGGGTCGGGATGTGTCCTTGGGAGGGTGTGCAAGGTGCTGTACCACTGGTGGTGGTATCCGGGGCATGCCCTATCACATGTGGGGTACCTTGTGCCGACGCATGGTCAGTCTCTCAGCTGTACCTCAGGGGGGCTGTGCATGTTGGCACTGTGTATGCCATTGTTGCATCACTGTGTGCTGCCACCCGCTGATGGGTGTTCGTGGTGGGGCTGCCTTGCATGGTTCTGTGGTGCACAGGGTTGCATTGTCACAGTGGGAGTCATGGCATGCATGGGGTATCCTGCAGTGGTGGATGCTGCTCCTAGGCAAGGTGTCTGGGGGTCACAGTGCAGAGTGTGCTCTGCATTGGGGGGATGGTGTGGCACAGGGTGGTCGGCCCTCCTTGTGTGCCAGTCACAGCTTGCCAGGGGGTGTGATGGGGCACCATGGCCCAGCTGTGGGTTGGTTGCTTGTCTCCATGGGCCAGTGGTTATTCCAGCCCTCCCCCAGTTGTGCAGCGCATGGGGTGTGGGGGGACGATGTCTGTTCTGCTGTGTGTTCCTCTGCCCATCTGTGGCATGGGTGGTGGGCCCTTGCATCCCTGGTTGTGCAGTCGCATTGCTGCCCTGCTGCTGGGGGTGTCCCTGGTTGTGCTATGGTACCTCTGGACTGCTCAGCTGAACATCCCTTGTTGCGCTATGGCGCATCAGATATGCATAGCTTCCCCTCCCTAGTTGCGCTATGGAGCAGGTGGTGCGATATTCAGTCATCAGCTGTAGGCACAGCTTGGCTGGCTCAGTTTTTGAATATCATGCCTCTTGCGCATGGGTGCAATGGACTTGCACTTGCTCCTGCTATTGCACACTTTTTGGGTGCAGTCTGAATATCTTTGCCAGTGAGCCTAATCAGGGAGATAGTGGCAGAATGTTTTTTTCCAAAAGTCATACTGGAAAGGTGTGCAGAAGTTGGAGTTTGAAAGGTAAGAGGGGAGTTGGGCAAGGACCAGGTGTTCTTGTAGCTTGGCAAGGGTAGGAAGCAGAGATACTGGGTGGTAATTACCAGGGGTGGAAGGATCACCTGCTTTGAGAGAGGAAAAACAACAGCATGCTTCAATTCAGAAGGAATGGCAGCCCTATTGAAAGAGAGGTCGAGCAGGTCAGCCAGAGCAGAAGAAATAGCTGTGGCAGAAAGAAAAAGCAGCATGGGGTTGAGACCATCAGGTGAGCTGCCTTTGGAAGGATTTGGAGCAAGTAATGCCATTAAGGTATCTGAGGCATTGATTTGTGAGAAGGAGAAGGGATTAAATTGTGTGTGTGAGCATGTGTGTGTATATATACGTGTGTGTGTGTGTGTGTGTGTGTGTGTGTGTGTGTGTGTGTGGAACAGATTGGGAAGGGGTCCAGCAGGGTAGGTGGTAGGGAGGATAGTAGAGCAGAAGCACAAGAGATAAAGAAGGAGTTGAATTCTGAGGCAACAATCAGGTGATCAGTAATGAGGGTGTTGTTTATGTTGAGGAGGGGGGGGAGGGTAGGTAGAGGGGGAAAGTGTGCATAGTTGACCTTCCAGAATTTAGCAGGATTCATATGTATTTATGTTGGCTTGAAAGGTTGAGTTGTAATAATCGGCTTTAGCCAAATGGGTAACTTTGGTGCATTTACTGCGAAGGAAGCGATAAGTGTTATAGTCTTTTTGTAGCTTGGAGACTTTGTGTTGCTTCCAGGCTTTGTCCTGTGCTTTTTGGCATGCTATAAGCTCAGGAGGGATCTATGGGAGGTGGTTCCCATGAACTCTGATGTGGTGTAGAGGGGCATGGTGGTTCCAAACTTTGAGGAATTTATCTTTAAATAGTCGGTGGCTGCGCCTATAGAGTCAATTCCATGGAAATGTTTCAGAAAAACAAATGTTGTATTTATTTGCTGCAGTATTCTGCCACTCCATTTCTGGTGAAATTTGGTGGAATTTCAAAAATTCCACAAAATTTAATTTCACCAGAATTAGGAAATTTTACACGGGCACTAAGGTATGTCCTCCAATACATCATTTAGGAATAATTTTCAGGATAGAACATTAGATCAACTTAAATTGCTATATAGCCAGGGGTTCCCTTAATAGAGGTGGGTTAAAATAATTCTGGACTCCAAACATGAACATCTTTCCAGTTACGGGGAAGTTCTACTGTAGATTCTGGAAGTCATTAACCAAGTTGGTGAGGTTATTATAGAATTTTATGATAAAAATATAATTTTATTTTGGACATTGTATCAGTGCTTCTGGGCTTGCATGCTTGTAGGTTTGAAGATTTTTCCCTTTATTTTGGAACTCCTTTCCAAAACAGAGTCCAGTGAAGCACTGTCCACTAGTAACAGTTTATTAGTTCCATTGCAGTTAATAAGCTACACAGCTGGTTCATTACACTGCTTGTTACTCAGTTACTTTGTTTGCTCTGTCCCCCAAGTGACACTCCTCACTGGCTGCCCCACTCAATAGGCTGATGCTACCCAGGTTCGATAGAAACATAGAAACACAGAAATATAGAAACATGATTTGTCATCAGATAAGGACTGTTTGGCCTACCTAGTCTGTCCATTTTTCTCTGCTTATAGTATCACTGCAGATCCTACTTGATCTCTGGCCCATTCACTCACTCACCCTCCTTTCCCTAAAATTCTCTTATGCCTATCCCGTGCATTCTTGAACCTCACCACTGTTTTTGCCCCACCACCTCAGCTGGATGATTATTCTAGCTATCCCTGTTTCTATGAAGAAGTACTTCCTCACATCTATCCTTGAAACGGATCGAATGACCAGACAGTGAAACCAGCAGGTCGACCGCATTTTGCAGTCGGTTGCCAGTTTCTTAGCAAAGCAAGTGTTTTCTTCTGGGGGCATTGCCCCCTGAACTGCCCACGTGTGGGGCTGCACCCCCGCATCCCCCCACTTAGGATTCTCAACTCCAAGTTGGAGCTGATTCGGGGGGGTGCAGGACCCCTGACTAACAGTGCCGGGTTCCAGTGAGTTCCTTACAGTGATGTGACATTGTTGTCGCTATAGGGGAAAGCACTGTCGACATGTCACTGACAGTGCGGCATACCCCTTGAATCTACATCCTTGCAGCTTCTTATTGTGCCCCCTTGTTCTTGAGCACCTTTCTTCTGAAAGATAATTCCCTCCTGTACCTTATTTACCCCCTGTGAGGTATCTAAAGGTCTCTATTATAGCTCCCTTTCCCACCTCTCTTCTTGGGTGTACATATTTAGGTTCTTAAGTCTCTCCTTGTAGGGCTTTTGATGTAGACCCTACACCATTTGATATGCCCTCCTCTGGACCACCTGCACTCTGTCTATAGCCTTCTGGAAATGTGGTCTCAATAACTGGACACAGTATTCTGGTTGAGGGTCTTACAAATGATTTATACAGAGGCAATATCATCTCCCTCGTTCTGCAGGTGATACCCCTCCCTATGCACCCCAGACTCCCACTAAGCTTCTCAACTGTCTTGTCACACTGCCTGGCCACCTAAAGTCAACTGTTAAGATTACTCCCAGGTCTCTTTCCAGCTTGGTGGTCATCAGTACTACTCCTACAATTTTGTACTCTGCCTTGGGTTTTTGTGCTGCAAGTGCCTTAATTTTCACTTCTTTATGTTGAAACCCAGCTGTCATACCCTTTACCACTCCTTGTGTTTTCATAGGTCTCTGCTCATTCATTCCCTCCCCCCCGAGTGTCCACCCTATTGCATATTTTGGTATCATCCGCAAAAAGGCAGAAATTCCTTTAGTGCTACTCTGCAATGTCACTTATAAAGACATTAAAGAAGACCAGTCCCAGCACTGATCACTGAAGCATCCTGTTGATCACCCTCCGTTCCTCAGAGAGAACTCCATTTACCATCACCATCTTCCACCTATCTCCTAACCAATTTCTTACCCAGTTTATCACCTTTGGCTCCACTCTTAAGCTAGCCAGCTTGAATACTAAAATCCTATATAGAATGGCATTGAAAGCCTTAAAGAAATCTAGATAGGCCATGTCCACCACTCCACTCTGCTCTAATTCCTTGGTCACCTAATCAATGAAATCTATAACATTTGTGTGACATGACTCCCCTCCCCCAATTCCATGCTGCCATAGGTCTCATAACCCACTGGATTCAATATATTCCACAATCCTTTCCTTTGGCAGTGACTCCATTAGCGCTCCCACCATTGATGGCATGCTGACTGGTCTATAACTGCCGGCCTCTTTCCTGCTGCCACATTTGTGAAGTGGGACTACATCTGCCCTCATCCAGTTCACCTGAACCACTCCTGTTTCCAATGAGCTGTTACATTGGACTGTCAGAGATGCAGTCAGCACCTCTCTGAACTCTCTCAATATCCTTGGGTGCACCCCATCTGGCTCCATTGCTTTGTCCACTTTCAGATTAGTGAGTCCCTTCAGGACACTCACCTCTGAAAAAGGACTAATGTCTTCCTTCCTCCCTCCAATGCTCCTATTACATTTTTGGGGCCGCTCTCCTTCTCTTTCTTCCATGAACACTGAACAAAAGAATTTGTTCAGGATTTCTGCCTTTTCCTGGTCCCTCTCTGTACAGTTCCCCCATTTCCATTTAAATCTTACAATCCCACCCCCGGTCTTCCTCATTTCACTTATCCCAAGCACTGCTGTGGGGAATGGCTGGAGGCTGGATGGCATGCTGCTGATTCTTACTCCTAGGGTGGCTCTGGTGACTGAGGTCAGGCTGGCCTGAAGGGCTGGTTTCAAGGTGAGGGAAGTAAAGTCTGGGATGTCAGGGCTGGTAACCAGTGTAGTTGAGTTCTGGCAAGTAGTCTTGGCTATCCTTCTTTGGTTGATCTCCAATATGACAGGGTCCCAGTTTCAACTGTCTGCCTGTAATTGGGCAGGAGTGGCCCCTTTGGGTGCCTGCTTAGGCCTATCTAACTAGGCAGTGACTCAGGGGTGGAGAAATACTAGTGACTACCATGCCCCAGTGAGTCCTCGAGCTGGACATTCACAGCATAGAATATATATATATATATATATATATATATATATATATATATATATATATCACCTTAATAGTAGTGGGTGAAGTCCCTTAACTTTGCTATGCAGAGTATTTCACGTGATAACTTGAATTTTGCAAAATTCTCCACAAAGCAAAAACTTCCCATTCCTCATCAGCACAAATTTCCATTGCTTTATATGGACTTTGTATTCCTTCACTTTTTTGCTCTTTAAGGTGAATTTTGCATTGATTCATGGGATGGCGAGTCACATGGGTTCTGTATTGGTTTGCACAGCCTCAGTTCAGCATAGTGTGTGAAGTGGAAAGCTGGAGTTAGCTTGCTCTCAGAGCTCTGAGATTCAAACCATTAAAAATGTTCAAAAAGTATTTTATTGTTTGGATGTTTGAGTCCAATTATAGTACATCGAGTGTAGTAAATCCTTGTGTAACCCCCCTTGTTACCCGGGGTTACTAGAATCCCAGTAAGACCTAGTGGTAGGCAGGGAAGGCAGTTTGTGAAACTCCAGTTAAATGGGTTTCACACTGTCTCACTCTGTTCTCAGTCTCAGCTGAGACTGAGGGATGACATCACCAACAGAACTATCACAGCTGCATGAGCCACATTGGAATCTGCAGCAAAGGGAGTTGGTTAGAACGTTGGGAGGTTTTGAAGTCAGTCTTCCGTCAGTCTTCAGTGAGTGAGTGTGAAGTAGGGAACTTGCTGAGAAAGCAGCTCAGTGAAGGCTCTAGGAGCCTCAGCCCTGACAGAGGGCTACTTTTAAGTAATAAGGTGTGTGTCTCCACCTTAAAGAGAGACACAGAAGATAACTGAAGTGGTGCAGACCGCTGTTTTTGGGTCTCAGTGCCACTCCCTTTGGGGGGGCAGAAGAAGGTTTCCCTACAAGTTCCTGGGGCAACCCCCTAGTTCTGTTTGTGAAGGAAAAGCTGCCTATGTGTTCCAGTGTTTATTTGGGAGAACAAGAAGATTTTGAGTCACCTGCGGGGCACCTGCAATGTGAGGGTGAGTGTCTGCTATTGCTAAAAGGGCCTATGTTTTTCACCCTGGGAATTGTGTGACAATGTGGGTATTGAACTACTAAATATTGGGAAGCCTAGAGTAATGGGCTAAGCAAGTTAAAAGTAGATTCAAGTCCAGAGTTTGTTGGGATGCAAATAATATGTAGAGGAGATGTGACAGACGTCTACCCAGAATCTACATTTGAAAGTTCAGTAAAGGAATTGTTCAGTTTCCAGAGAAATGGCCGGGTATGGGCTGTGGGAGCTGGAGGTGGGTGGCCCCCCATCTTTAGTGACCAGGTCCACCTCTACAGATTTCTTCTGTGGATTTCTACTTTACCTCAGGCACTTGGCCAGTGATGAGGGAAGTACCCAGATGTGGGATTGTAAGGAAAATTCTCTCTAGGAGTCGAAGACTCTAGTGTGGTTTGGGGAGCCACAACAGGATAATCGGTTCATTCCTCAAATGGACCGCGGATCAAGTGGCCAGTGGGCCAGTGGGGAAAACCCAAGTAATGTACAAGTCAGGCTGTGTACCCAAAGCTGCGTGCAAGTCTGGGCCGTGTGCCTGGTGGGTTTAGAGCCTGAGGGCTGAAAATGGTGATAAAGTGTTCTGTTGTCTCTAATCTGCATTACCAGGAAAAGTAGCCCCATGGGGGTCCATCTATGCTTTGTTTGTTCAGCTTGAAGTGAATAAAAGCCACACTGAAGAATCCCATTCCTGGTTCTGGACATTACAGTTATTGCTTCCTGTGTTCGGATTTACTTGGGTGCCCCTGTCCAGAGTAGCCAAACCTAGGTCCCCTGTGCTGAGTAACCTCATCCTCCCTGAACTCAGGTCCCCACCAGGTACTGCTGTCAGCTTCAACAGCATGCCACCTGTCATTTTGCTAAAAAGGCGGGGATGAGGGGTTACAAAAATGGAGGCACCGCTTTGGATTTTGTTCTGGAAGGAAGGTGCTTGGGCAAGGGGGGCTAACGTTTTGGCTATCTGGCAGTGGGTAGCCCAAAAAAGCTGACGCAATTTCCCTAGTGTTGCTGTGTGCTGTGGATCTTGTGCTGCTGTTTAAAATTGCCAACTGTTTACCAAGGAGCAGTAAAGCCAAAGAGTGTGCCCTTGTCCTGCAACAAATTGTTTATAGCATTTTTGCCTGCTTTTAAAATGAACTGTGGTAAAGAAAAGTGTGGAAGACTAGGGGTAGCAACAGAAAAATTGTGCCCTGGATGTTTGAAATGCTTTTAAAATAAACTGTGGTAAAGAAAAGTGTGGAAGACTAGGGGTAGCAACAGGAAAATTGTGCCCTGGATGTTGGAAATGCTTTTTGAATGAAAAAAGAGACTTGCAGGTGTAATGGCTATGTTAAATGGTTGAAATGGGCTCCCGCCATGGAGTCAGTTAGAAAAAAAAAAAGTTGCATTCTGCAATTTAAATTTGCCTGCTCGACAATCGCCATGAGGAGAAGAGCCCTCACAAGGAAGAAGAGGCTCATTTGCATGGCGTCGTGTGATTGGTCAGGCTGAGATCAGTCCCGCCCCGAGCCAGCTCTACAGAGACTGCCCCAGCATTCTGAGAGAGGAGTGTGAGTGGAGTGCTTGTACTGGCTAGTGGAGGAGCCCTCGGAGTAAAAATCGCTAAACCTTGTGAAAATAGACTTTCTTGTTTAAAATTGGGCTCAAAACACTAATCGATTGTTGAAACTGCAGAAGTGGTGGTTGAAAAGACGATCGGTAGGACTGCCCACCCGTTTCTGTTCTGAGGCCTCCAAGAACTGGCTGCAGGCCGTTTTTCCCCATCGCAGCAAACTGCTACTGATAACAGTAAGTAACAACCTAAAAAACTGCTCAAACTGTGATTTTCTGCCCTATGCCATATAAATGTGTACAGCAGTGTAGTCGCTTTGCAAGTAATGACTGTGTCAAGTCCTGCCAGAAAGTGCAAGTCTGTTAAGCCGTTGACTGTGTGCATAGTAATGAATTCAGCCTCAGTTTAAAGATTGAAGCCAGACAGAGACTGTGGGTTGTAGCCAAAGTGCAGCACTAGTTATATAGGCAATCCTGTGCTAAAAACCTGAAGCTTTAAGGGACTGTGAGACAAAGAAATGTTTCCAGCAAGTAAAAAGTTTGTGGAAAATCCTGTAAATGTGTTTAAAGCAAGAATAGAGCAAGTTGTGCAGTTTGAGCAAAAGTTATCAGTAGTTTGTGTAAATCGGGTGTGCAGTGGCTTGACCTAGATTCAGAATGTTGATGCACAGGAGTGCTGCGCCGCCATTACAGGGTGGGGTAGTAAAGTAAACACAGCAGCAGAGGAGCCATTTTACAACTAAAGAGTGTGTTCAGTAAAGTGGGACTTTCAGTTACGTGAACTTTTGTTCATTTTTCTGCAGTTATGGCCTCAGGACCAGCTCATTACCTGGATCATGCCCGGCTGCAGTAACAGCAGCAGTAAAGAGACTGAGGGATATTGAAAAGTGGTGCTACGGAGGACAACTGCCTCCTCATGTGGCGATTCCTGGTTTTCCAGTGCATGTATGTCAAATATGCTTGAGAGCTGGAAGGGACGTCTTCATGATTCCTCACTGTGCTGGATACCTAGAAAAATATGGCTTGTATAAAGCACCTCAAATTCATTTGGCTCCCACATGGACAAGGTTCAGGAATCTGTAGCTGGTGCACAGCACCAGGTGGAGCCTGTGGAGGAGGCCCCTCAGGGGAGTGTGGCACAAAGCTAGAAGCTGCAGATTTAGAGACAGAACCAGAAGTTGAAGTTTCAGATGCTGGATCCCAGAAAGAAAGTTTGGATAAAGCATCAATAGATCCCTGGGGGGGGGGCCTAGCCCAAGTCTCTTAGGTGAAGATGAGATGAGGGAGGCCTTTGAGTGGGAGGTGTTGACCTCCGCACCTAGTGATGAGTGGATAGTCTCAGGAGTGAGAATGACTGCTCAGTCCTGGGCTCAGATTCTCAGTGAAGAGGAAGATGAGGGGGAACCTATGTGGCTTTGTGAAAAAGGAATGGGTACACAGCCTCAAGATTTTGCCTCGGAGGAATGTATGGAAGAAAGTGGTGATGCCACTGTCCTGGCTTTGCAAGAGGAAGAAGTCAGGGATCCGTTTCTAATTTCTTTAAGGATGCGAAGCTGGCAGAACCAGGACTGGCCATCCCCAAGCCAGGCCAGCGGTCTCAGATTGACCAAAGCAAGTAAAGAGGAGAGACTGGTTCGTAGGAAGGCAAATGAGATCTATGGTATGACCTTTCCTATCTTTCCCTGGAAAGTCTGGGAGAAGATTGAGAACAGCAGGAAATCCTGGATCTGGGATGAAGCAATGAAAAGTGTGCATCCTGGGGCCAACAAGCATGTGAAGAGCAGACTGTTTCACGAAAAGTATACCCAGTGGAAGAGAGACAGGACACTGTTTATAGACAGAGTGAGAATAGTGGACGGAGAGGATGAAATCTCCCACTGTGTGAATTATGTGCACCCAGATGGGGTAATAATTCAAGCTCCTGACCCCCGGTACTATTGGCCTCAGTGCAAGGACCTCCCCACAAATGTGCCCGTGCCTACTAAATGGAAAGCCGAGCAGTGGTAGTCAATACCGCCACACCAGACTGTGAAGTGCCTTTATTGATCCACCAATATGGACATCCAGGACTCAGGTGCCCCACATTCATCAGTCTACAGTGTACTGGCCTTTCCAGAATCCATCAACTGGCCCACCAGATGACTTCAGATCCAGAGAGGACACCAGCCCAGCTGTATCCTGTTCATCGCCTGGTAATTGGATGACGTCGGACCAGCTGTTTTCTTTTTGTTCCTGTTCTAAGGTTCCATCTCCAGAGATGACATCAGCTCAGCAGTTCCCAGATGTGCCCTCGTGTGGTTCCCAGAAGATGTCCTCCCAGCTGTATCGGAAGAATGCTGCCAGGTAGAGTCTTCGTCAGAGGTGCAGGTCGGTCCCAAAATTTCCATACTACAAGTGGCTGGTAAATCTGAACTTTTCTATCTTTATGACATTAAATGACACACCCTACACTAGCAGACTTCAAAATGTGTGAACTGTCCTCAAAGACTCTCCCCTTCGGGACTTTGGCCTGTTAGAACTGTGCTTCACCGGGCTCTGGCCCAAGAGAGACTCTTTATTGGACTAGCCTTCGGGCATTGTGGTCACTAGTTGGAACGTTTAGGGCACTCCGTTCCCCCAAATGTGTATTGTAAATAATGTCATTGTTTTCTAATGTAAATACTGTTTTTCTACCCTTTTCTAAAAAAAATCATTTTGGGCTGTTTCAGTGTTTTGATGGTAGGGGTCTAGGTAGACTGTGTGTGCAGATTAGGAGTGTGTGTTTTCTTTCTTTTTCTTACAGGTGTTCCTGGGAGTACAGAAGAGAAGACAAGAAAAGGAGGAGGAGGGGCTTGTTGGAGTTCCTTTTCAGTGCTTTAGTGTGTAGAAATTTAAAGTACTGTGGTGTTATTGTTGTTATTACTGTATTAACCCTTTCCTTCCACAGGTGTGGTTGTGGGGGTATGGAGGAGACAGTAACACGGTATAAAATGTGGTATTTTAATGGTGTGTGGTTGCAGATTGCCCAAAGTCGGGGAGGTCCCTGGGTTGTTTTTGTTTTTGGGGGTATTAGATTAGAAGCAGATAGGTTTTCCCTAGAGGGCTGTGGTCCTGAATGGCCATTGGGACTGCAGTGCTGATCTATCAGGGCTATGCTCTGGATAGTTCTACCAGAGCTACTAGGCGTCCATAGTAAGTGGATAGAGTAGAGGCTGATATGTCAGCTAAAGGCCTCTAGGCCCTTAGTGTTGCCTGCTTGTGCTTGCACATGGTAGAGGGGCCTGATCACCCCTCCTCATGGTAGCACATAGGGTGGGATGGCTCAAGGCGGGTAAATAACGCATCATGACAGTCATTTTCCTGGTCAAGGTGAGGGTAACCCCCTTGTTACCCGGGGTTACTAGAATCCCAGTAAGACCTAATGGTAGGCAGGGAAAGCAGCTTGTGAAACTCCAGTTAAATGGGTTTCACACTGTCTCACTCTGTTCTCAGTCTCAGTTGAGACTGAGGGATAACATCACCAATAGAACTATCACAGCTGCATGAGCCACATTGGAATCTGCAGCAAAGGGAGTTGGTTAGAACGTTGGGAGGTTTTGAAGTCAGTTTTCCATCAGTCTTCAGTGAGTGAGTGTGAAGTAGGGAGCTTGCTGAGAAAGCAGCTCAGTGAAGGCTCTAGGAGCCTCAGCCCCTAACAGAGGGCTACTTTTAAGTAATAGGGTGTGTCTCCACCTTAAAGAGAGACACAGGAGATAATGAAGTGGTGGAGACTGCTGTTTTCGGGTCTCAGTGCCCTTCCCTTCGGGGGAGGCAGGAGAAGGTTTCCCTGCAGGTTCCTGGGGCAACCCCATAGTTCTGCTTGTGAAGGAAAAGCTGCCTATGTGTTCCAGTGTTTACTTGGGAGAACAAGAAGATTTGTGAGTCACCTGTGGGGCACCTGCAACGTGAGGATGAGTGTCTGCTCTTGCTAAAAGGGCCTATGTTTTTCACCCTGGGGATTGTGTGACAATGTGGGTATTGAACTACTAAATATTGGGAAGCCTAGAGTAATGGGCTAAGCAAGTTAAAAGTAGGTTCAAGTCCAGAGTTTGTTGGGATGCAAATAATATGTAGAGGAGATGTGACAGACGTCTACCCAGAATCTACATTTGAAAGTTCAGTAAAGGAATTGTTCAGTTTCCAGAGAAATGGCCGGGTATGGGCTGTGGGAGCTGGAGGTGGGTGGCCCCCCATCTTTAGTGACCAGGTCCACCTCTCCGGATTTCTTCTGTAGATTTCTACTTTACCTCAGGCACTTGGCCAGTGATGAGGGAAGTACCCAGATGTGGGATTGTAAGGAAAATTCTCTCTAGGAGTCAAAGACTCTAGTGTGGTTTGGGGAGCCACAACAGGATAATCGGTTCATTCCTCAAATGGACCACAAATCAAGTGGCCAGCGGGGGAGCCGGGCCAGTGGGGAAAACCCAAGTAGTGTACAAGTCGGCTGTGTACCCAAAGCTGCGTGCAAGTCCATGCTGTGTGCCTGGTGGGTTTAAAGCCTGAGGGCTGAAAATGGTGATAAAGTGTTCTGTTGTCTCTAATCTGCATTACCAGGAAATGTAGCCCCATGGGGTTCCATCTATGCTTTGTTTGTTCAGCTTGCAAGTGAATAAAAGCCACACTGAAGAATCGCATTCCTGGTTCTGGACATTACAGTTATTGCTTCCTGTGTTCGGATTTACTTGGGTGCCGCTGTCCAGAGTAGCCAAACCTAGGTCCCCTGTGCCGAGTAACCTCATCCTCCCCAAACCCAGGTCCCCACCAGGTACTGCTGTCAGCTTCAACAGCATGCCACCTGTCATTTTGCTAAAAAGGCAGGGGTAAGGGGTTACACTTGTGTGTTTATATCATTGAACATTAATTGATTTGGTGTGAATATTGCATCCTAAATTAGTACTTTCAGTGTCTGTACCGACAGACACTGCAGAAGTGTGCTTCGGTATGGCAAGCCATTAGGGACATAATTCATAATCTCTGGCTGTATAGTAAAACACATACACTATATGGTGAAACACATACATCATATAGTGAAATATATACATTATATAGTGAATACATACACAATGTAGTGAACCACATACAGTATCTGCGAAATATATACGCCATATAATGAAATACATATACTGTATATTGAAATACATAGATTATATAGTGAACACATACGCTATATAGTGAAATGCTTACACTGTATAGTGAGATACATACACTATCTACTGAAATCACATACTGAGTACTGAAAATCCACATACACTTATATACTGAAAGAAATGTACTATGTACTGAAACATATACACTACCTATTGAGTTACATACACTACAGATTGAAACATCCATAAACTATCTACTGAAACAAATACTCTATATATTGTAACACATACACTATATATTGAAAAATCTGCATCACTATATACTGAAACAAATACACTATATATTGAAATACATACACTATCTATTGAAGTGCATACACTGTAGATTGAAAAAGCACATACACTATATATTGAAACAAATACACTATATATTGAAGCATCTACACTTATATTGAAATACATACACTATTGAAATAAATACACTATGCACTGAAAAATCTGCTTACACTATATACTGAAACAAATACACTACATGGTGAAACATACACATTATGTATTGAAACACATACACTGTAGATTGAAAATTCACATACGCTTATATACTGAAACAAATAAACGATATACTCAAATGGACTATGTTCTAAAACTACCCATCCCCTGCCCCTCCCCTTGAATGGCCTGCAGCTGAACTCCTTGCCTGTTGCATTCAGTTAGCTGCTGGCTTCATGAGAGGATGTTTAAAACTGAAGAAGGTAAACAAAACAGGGCTATCTCTTATTCTACTTCTTTATGGGGTTTTGCATCTTGTTTTGATTGCACACCTTTAATCAAATTTCAGAACATTGTGATGTGACAAGAAACTTTTAGAACTAATTTAAAATGCTATGGTTTATTCTTTTAAATAAGTGCTGCCTTCATTTACTGTTAGACACTTTTGTATAGGAAGCTAAAACTTAGGATATTCCTAACATGCCACTCTCATACAATATAAACACAGGGAACTGATAAATTTTTCTAAGTTAATGTTATGATTAGATTTATATGCAATTAATTACTGTGTTGGTCAAGCAACTTATCTGAGCTGAATGTTTGGGAAGTGTACTGCAGGAGCTGTGAAAGTGTAAGTCAAATGCTTTCGTAGTTTGTACTCTACTGAGTTAGTTTTGATTTAGTTTTTGTTTTTATTTGAATGTTTTGTTCAATAAAGGTTCTTGGTTAAGAAAAATACATATATATATATTGCAACAATCACTCAGGGCCCAATTCTTGTCTGGAGCTCAGCTGGCATATGCATGATTTTCACTTTCTGTTCTGAATAACTTCACTGTGATGCCTCACTGGTGGCTCTCACAGCTCGTAACCTCCACATTACATATCTGCAGAGCATTGCAAGGTGAATACAGCTTAGCCAGGCACTTGGTCTCCACTAATAAACCAGCCCTGGTCTAGCCTCATAGTGCATAATTGTGCTGTTTATATGGTATGACTCTTATTGAGTCTGAGATTCCCAAACTGTGTTTTATTTCTTTTTCAAATGAGATGTTTATCTTCTAGGTCACCCACTGACCCCTTGTGCACTGGCCTGTCCATCCACATCACCCAAAATCACCAGGACTTACCTGCTCTGAGATCTCCCATGCCCCCCCCGTGGTGGGGCCAGGAGGGAGAGTGCCAGTCACAAGGAGCCACATATTCAGACAGGAGCAGAGCTTGGTTGGTAATGCAAAGCCTGTGGCAGGTTTGTGGATTATTTTGCCATTGGAGGTTTTCTGCCTTTGGCTTATCCCCTGGACCGTCAAGCATGCAATGATGCCAATAGAATTAAAGGCAATTTACTGCTTTGTGCCTGTCTGAGCCCTACCAGCGTTCCTCACCTAGGTGGCTGTTAAAGAGTGGGGTAGACAGACTCCCCTTCCCTGAGAGGAGAGCAGTCCCAGAGATGCTCAGTCATCTGTCCTGTAAGCTAACCCCTGTTTGACCCAGGTCCTCCCCCGAAACTGGGCCACTGGCATGGGAGGCAGTACAGTTACCACCAAGCCTAAACTAAACCACTAAACCAGACTGTATTTTTATAAGTAATTAAAAACAACACTCGGGTGAAAGAAGAAACTATATTTTAGCTACAGTTATTATAAATATTTAAGACACATCACAATGTTTTGAAATTGAATAAAGGTTTTCCAAGGAAAATAACATAAAATAATACATAAATATGTAGAATAAGATAATCCATTTTTGTTTACTTTCTGCATCTTAAGAGGCATCGGCAGGGATTTTTAGTCAATTAGGGTCCCATTTTCAGAAGGTTAGCAGAATGCTAAACATCTAAGCACTGTGCCATGTGGGAGAACAGCATGGTTGAACAGGTACCATATATTTAGCATCCCCCGATACTAACCTGATAATGTGCATATGCATATGTACTACTAAAGCCTTGCAAATGAGGGATCCTCTCCTGCATACAGAGCACAGTGTTGTATAAAAGGTTTTGAAAGTGCTTAACAACTGAAATCGCAATACTGTTTATGCTTGCAAAAATCCTGCCCTCATTTGAGCACACAGTGGTGCATATTGTCACCCAACCTCTGGTCACCATTATGATGCTCCCAAGTAGTATACTAAAATTATCCTTGGCATATAAAGGTTCTACACCCATGATCGCAGTTTAAATGGCTCCAGTTATTATAGTAAAATGATTCTTGGTGTCTAGTGCACCCCACCCAAGCATACTAAGCTGGGAGCTCTTTTCTAGATGCGTCCTGTGGAAGGGGAACTTGTACAAGTGGGGCTTAGGTAGCACAAAAGTTCAAAATACATAACATATATGAAGCAGAGTGGTACACAACTACAAATTACATTGGGAATAATACATGCAAGATGTGAGAACTTGAATAACAAGCAAACAATTGACAATGCATATACAGCGCAGTCAGAAGCCAAAAATATATGCTGGCGATCAAATACAGAACAGTTTAAATCAACACTAGCTATAAACATTTGTGCATAATGGAGTTTGCCTTTTAGGGCAGACCCAGTTGACATAGTGCCTTCCTTTTCATCAGGATGGTATGCTCAGAAGGGGAAGGGAAGGGAGGCTTGGGATAGAAACAATGGACAAGCAACAGGAAGGGAGAGGGCAGTGGAGGTACATAAGGGGCAGCACAGAAGTGGTTCAGACACTTTTGCTGGAGTTTTGATTATTCTGAACTGCAGCACATCAGATTGGCATCAGAACAAGGTGGGGATTTGGTCAGGTAAGCAGCAACAGACTTTCTTAAAAAAGGGGCTGTAATTAGATGAATGATAAGGACAAGTATATCATGATTAGGCAGTGAATCTGTGGTAGATCATTGTGGACAGTTGTCAGGAATAACCCTCTTTTAAAAAAAAAAGCTGCCCTTGTGGTGCAGGGGTAGTTTCTCTGACTACACAGTACAGTAGAAGGTTTGTGTTGTTTGCATCTTGTTAGGGTCATTATGAGTGGGTAAAATGAAAAGGTAGAACACCTCCAGACTGTGTGCTGTTTATGCCTGCATTTAAAAAAAGAAAAGCATGAGTAAAATAGATAGAACATTGCTAGGGGCAAGATTGGTGCCGATGTGTTAAAAAAGACATGGAGGCTGTTGTGAATGCTGAAAGTAACCCTGTGAGGTGGAGAAGGAGACCAAAAGGAGAGGTTGAGGGAGGGGCAAGAGCACCACACGGTTATTATGGCTGTTTTCAGTCAGCTGGGGCAGACGCCCATTTTTCACAAGGTTTGTTAACGGCTAGTAGTAGTTGGTGAAGAGTGAGAGTGCCACAAGTTCATGGATGTCTCAGCGGCAGGGCAAAATGCCTGTTTTTATTTAAAAAGGTTTTTGGTGGCCATGAGAAGGCAGAAGGTAGCGTTGGGTGGAAAGCAGGCTGGAAAAGGCCATCAGCGGGGTGAGAGTGCCACATGGTTTTGAGCATTGTTTTAGGATGGCAGGACAGACGCCCACTTGTTCAGAGGCACAGTGGGAGCAGACTTTAAGGAGCAGCTTTAGGGCTGGATACTGGATGAGGAGAGCCCGGGTTTGGCTGCTAGAGAGCACCGCTGGGGGTTACGTAGGGAGCCTGCATGGGAGGCGGAGGGAGGAGGAATGATTGGGAAGAAGAGAATGATGGCATTTGCTGTTTAGTGAATACGGGGTGGAGAGCATGAGGGACATGCTGAGGCTCTGAGGCGTGCGGTCGTGTAATGGGAAGCCATTGGGCCTACAGCTTTCTGGGTGGTGGGGGCACCAACAGGGTTGGATCATATGCTGAGCTGCAGGGAATGTTGTGGGGGTCACAGGGACCCATGAGGGTGAGTCAGAGCAGTGCAGCCTGTCTGGTCACACGCTGTGGCGACTGTGTGTGTAACTGGGGAGAGCCAAAAGGGGGCTGACTAGGGGACAGCACCAGGCTCATGCCTATGACCCAGTGGGGTTAGTGGATTGAAATATGGGCCTTTTATTTAAGGGCCTGAAGGACAGGCCAAGCAAGTGGGGGATTCGACGAAGCGGAAGGTGGTGTGACACCACATGCTGGGGGAAGCATGCGCATGTGGAGGGATGGAAAAACAAGGAGAGGTTTATAAAAAAGCCATAAGCGGCCGTACGGCATGACATCACACACTGGGGGAGGGAACAGACCAGAGGAGCAGGGACCTGAGTCAGCTGGGCAGGAGGGCCCAGTGACAAGAGGCCTAGCAATCTGGAGGAGAGGAAACCAGGGGTCTGAAAATGAGGGAGGGCTTGCAGGGGGCCTAGCAAGGGGCAATGGGAAGTGATCAGAGGACTGTGAGAAACTGGGCCCAGACACACGGTGCGGATGCATTTGGGGCCAGGTCCAAAAAAAAAGAGGACAGGTGCATCTCAGTTGGAGGCTGCCTATGGGGAGGTGGGCCTGGCCTCTCAGGTTCAGCCCAATTTCTGTTTTAAATAAGTTTCTCTTCTTTTGCAGTGTTTCATGAGTGACAAAGCAGAGATCATGAGCCCCAAGAAGAGCAGGCCTTTGAAGGAAGGCGCCTACAAGGCGATAATGGAGCTGGCTGAAAAGGCCAATAGGGATGTGGGAGTTGGTGGAAGGGAGGAACCAGGAGGTCTGGGGAGAAAAGGAAAGTGGGGAAGGGAAAGGGGGCAGAGGAAGCAGCCAGCGGAGAAGCCACGCAGCCCAACCAGGGCACAACCACAGATGGCGGGGCCAAACAAGCTGGCTAATCCAGTACCTCTGCACCCAGGAGACCTGGCCCCATCAGTACCTACCCAGGGCCAGGTGGTGGTTCCCCCAGTGGAGCACAGCCTGGATCCCCAGCATACAGTGGTTCCTCCACAGCCACTAGTAGGCTTACCAACCCTTCACCCAGAAGGAAACATGCTGGGGCATCAGGATGCTAGCAGGCAGCAAGGAACGGATAAGGTCACAGGTAATGCACCCGGCTCCATTGGTGACAGCATCAAGGAGTACATAGGTCAGATCATTTCGGCATTTGGTTCGGGGGGCTTGAGCTGGACGGAGGCTGCAGTAGCCGAGATTAGGACAGGAGATGAGGTAGTGAAGGAGAAGGAAGGTGGAGTTGAAAAGGAGGGAAAAGGAACAAGGGAGATAGGAGATCCAGGGATGAGAGTGGATGAACTCGCACTATTGGACCACAAAAGGAAAAATATGGAAGGGAGACTATGTGGATATTTTTGCTTTAGTAAGCCACGATGCAGCTGCGAAATATGAAGAAAAAGAAGATATTGGAAAAAGTGAAATGGCAGCTGCAGTGGTTTTGTTAGGCAAGAAAGAGGAGGACAAATTCACTAAAGGGAAGACTTGGGAGGGGTGGTTCATAGGTTTCGCCACATTCTCAGCCATAGTATTGGAAAGAAGGCCTGAGTTGGGTATCCCGCTCATCACATACTCCCTGATAATAAGGAGACAAAGGCAAAAGTGGGTGTGGTTTGGGTATATTATGACGAATTCTTTTGGCAAAGAATGGCCACATATGGGGATGTACAATGGGACATGAAACAGCTAGATTTGTGGACATATTATGTAACCAATCAGTCCACACCGGAGGGAGAGTTTGGTAAAAAAGGTACCATGCTACAAAGATGTTGCTGGGCCTACAATAGGGCCTTTTGCTCATGGACACAATGCCGTTTTTGGCACACCTGTTCAAAATGTGGGGGATCACATCCGGCGAGCAGATGCAGGACGACATGGGTCAAGGAGGTATGCAAGAATAGCTTGGCAGAAGAAGACACCAAGAGAAAGGACTGCTGTGTGACTGAACTTCTCTGCTTGGACTAAAGTAGAAGAACTTTTGTATTTGGACCTTTAATTTAGGGTAAAAACTAACATACAAAACAAAACACAAAAAAGTGTGTGTTTGGGTTAACTGAACTGAATGGGTAACTGAAAAGTCATCTAGTGTAAAATCTCAGGTGACTGAAAGGACTTAACTGCTGTGAGGTTTAAATTACTTGTAGAAAGATCTGGTAAGTAGGGGAGTGGCTTAGCTAGAAGGAAGGCTACTTTAAAGACTGTCTTAGAAAGATTCTGCTAATAGCTTGGCAGAAGACACCAAGAGAAAGGACTGCTGTGTGACTGAACTTCTGCTTGGACTAAAGTAGAAGAACTTTTGTATTTGGACCTTTAATTTAGGGTAAAAACTAACATACAAAACAAAAACAAAAAAGTGTGTGTTTGGGTTAACTGAACTGAATGGGTAACTGAAAAGTCATCTAGGTGTAAATCTCAGGTGACTGAAAGGACTTAACTGCTGTGAGGTTTAAATTACTTGTAGAAAGATCTGGTAAGTGGGGGTGGCTTAGCTAGAGGAGGCTACATTTAAAAAAGACTGCCTTAGAAAGATTCTGCTAATAGCTTGGCAGAAGACACCAAGAGAAAAGGACTGCTGTGTGACTGAACTTCTCTGCTGGGACTATATTGCCCTCCTCCTTCCTCCCCCCCCCACCCAAAGCTAGTTCTATTTTTATAGGCACAGGATTTGACTGATAACAGGAACTTCCTGTTTAGGGGCAGGAAGTGAGTGATCACAGACCACCAAGGACCCACCATCCTAGAAGGGCAGAGTAGCTCTCCGGCCCCCTCTAGCTGCTGGAGGTCTGCCTCTGACCAACAAGTGGTCTACTGAGAAATATAGGATATTCTTGTCTCAGAACAGGACAATCAGGAGCTTAAAAGGGCCACAGGCAGAAAGTAAGGAGAGAGAGAGAGAGAAAAAACAGACGAAAGAGTAAGGATTGCAAACAGTTAAGGGGTCAGAAATAAGACATGATTGGAGGGCAGTGCAGTGGCTGTGGAGCAGCAGTCTTCCGGAGATATTCTGGAGGATGCGGTGTTGTCCCATCTGCAGGCACCTCTCTGGGCTGAGGAGGAGGTTGCTCATCTCCAGGCTGAGTTGGCCAGGATTTGTGGGACCTCTCTTCCATCCAGGGACCACCAGTGCCACTGCCATTGCCTCAGGGTTGCCAAGAAAGAGGACGGTTGGACCACAGTGGGCTCAGGGAGGGTGAGGGTGGTGGACGCAGGCACATCCCTCCAGTTGTACTCTCCACATCCTATGCCATTCTGGCAAAGTGTGGTTCCTCTATGGAGGCACCTACAGTGGAGACCAAGGAGGATGCTGGGAACCTCCACAAAGGAGACCCACAGGAGGGTGGCAGGGACTCTGCAGGGAAGGAAACAACTCCTGGTGGGGACTCCATTGTTAGGAAGGTAGAACTGGGCAAGGAAGGGAGAGAGGTAGGTGCCTGCCTGGCGCCATGGCTTGAAGGGACAGGGAGCGAATCCTCAGGATTGCCGGAGCAGCTGCACAGGGAAGGGAGCTGGATGTCATTGTCCACCTAGGGACAAATGACCTGGCTAAGAAAGGGATTAGAGAAGTGCAGGAAGAGTTTGTGGAATTGGGGAGGGGCCTTAGTCAAGTAGCACGCATGGTAACCTTCTTGGAGGTGCTACCCATCTATGGCATAGGAGAGGCTAGGGTGTTCCTTACCATGGGATTCAATCAGTGGTTGAAAAACTGGTGTGGAGCTCAGGAGTTTGGCTTCATTGAGACTGGGGTCCACCTGGAGTGATGCAAGCCTATATTGGCATGATGGGCTATGTGTCCGGGAGGGGAACCAGGATCCTAGGTGATAGGTTTAAATGCTTCATTGGCAGCTTTTAAACTAGCCAAGGGGAGAACTGGAAAGGAGGAGGAAAATCCTAGCCCCCCCAAACAATCACGGTAGTAAGTGTGGCAAACACCAACATGGAGGTGTCAATAGGGAGAAGGGCTGGGGTAAATGGAGAAAGTGACAAAGGCAAGAAGGACAGGGATGGGGCAAAAGATGGTAAGGCCATCAGGAAATGGAGGGTAATGAGTACCAATGCCCGTAGTCTGGGAAACAAGCTCCCTGAGCTGGTGGCCTTAATGGAAGAGGATGCCTGGATATCGTAGCAGTCACAGAAACATGGTACAGAGAACCATGACTGGGATGTTAACATACCAGGCTACATAACCTACAGGAGAGACAGGCAGGGGAGAAGAGGGGGAGGAGTAGCTCTCTGTAAAGGAAGGGATAAAAGCAACTGAACAAAAGAGTAAACAGGGAGGAGAGGAGGTACTGTGGGTCTCTGGAGACTGGAAGGGCACCACAATATGCACAGGGTTGTGTACAGACCCCATGTCAGGAGAAGGAATGGACAAGGATATGATGGAAGGCATTCTTAGAATGGCAGAGAAGGGAGATACTGTTGATGGGAGACCTGAATATGCCAGATGTTAACTGGAGCACATTTGCTGCAGCCACATCCAAGAGCAGGGCCATTCTTGATGCCCTACAGGTGGCAGCGATTAACAGCTAGTTTCAGAACCCACTCATGAGGGAGCAATCTTAGATCTCGTACTCTCAAATGGGGGCAGTGAGAGGATCTCAGATCTAGGAGAGGTTGCCATCTGGGGACAAGTGACCATCAAACAGTGTAGTTCACATTAAACTCAGCTACAGAGTCAAGCCATACAAAGTGAGGGTACTGGACTTTGGGAGGGCTGACTTTGGCAAGATGGGAGAGTGCCTCAGAAAAGCACTAGCAAACAGGCTAGAAGGAGGTGGAGCAACAATGGGAATTATCAAAACTGCCATCACAGATGCAACAAGTCTTTGTGTGAAGCAAATAAACAAATCAAAACAAAAAGAAAAAGCCACTATGGTTCTCAAGAGAGGTGGCTGTGAAAGTCAGGAAGAAAAGATAGCATTCCGGAAGTATAAGGAACACAGAAGGAGCAGGACAGAGAACTGTACCAGTTAAGGCAGAAAGAAGCAGGGAGGGAAGTCAGAATAGCAAAGGCCCAAACTGAGAGAAAAGATAGCCAACTCAGTTAAGAAGGGGATAAAACCTTTATAGGTACATCAGCGAGCAGAAAAGACAAAGGGAGGGATAGTGAGGCTGAATAGAATGAACGGTGGTGGGCAGAGGGGACAGTGGAAAAGAAATACTGAATGAATATTTCTGCTCAGTATTCACAAAAGAGGAGGGGGAAGTGCCTAATCCAATTAACAGAAGCACTCTTGATAGGGGGGTCGATCCCAGTCCTTTCACAGAAGAAAGGGTTCTGCAAGAACTCCTAAAACTGAAGGTGGACAAAGCAATGGGTCCTGATGGAATTCACCCCAGAATTCTAAAAGAATTAAGGAAGGAACTAGTGAAACCACTGGCTACTCTTTTTAATAAATCATGGGAGGATGGTGTGGTACCCGAGGACTGGAGGAAGGCGGATGTGATTCCCCTTCACAAAAGTGGGACCAAGACAGAGGCAGGAAACTACAGACCTGTCAGTCTGACCTCTGTGGTAGGGAAAGTGATGGAGTCACTTGAAGGAGAAGAAGTTGAGTACCTAGAGGTCAGTGGAGCACAGGATCCAAGGCAGCATGAGTTCACAGCGGAAGGTCATGTCAGACGAACCTAATAGATTTCTTTGACTGGGTGACCAAAGTAGTAGACCAGGGAGGGGCTGTGGACATGGCTACCTAGACTTTAGCAAGGCATTTGACACAGTCCCACACAAAAGATTGATAGTCAAATTAACCAGCCTGGGAGTGGGTCCCAGGGTGGTAGCCTGGTAAAACATTGGCTGGACAACAGGACACAGAAGGTAATTGTAAATGGAGTCCACTCTGAAGAAAGGGCAGTTACTAGTGGGTACCGCAGGGTTCAGATTGGGTCCAGTCCTTTAATGTCTTCATCAGTGACATTGCAGAGGGACTGGAAGGAAAAAGTATGCCTTTGCAGATGACACAAAAGATCTGCAACAGGGTTGATACACAAGGAGGCTGGAAAGGATGAAAAGGGACTTGGCAAGGTTGGAGGAATGGTCAGATGTATGGCAGCAGGATTCAATGCAAAAGTGCAAAATAATGCACCTGGGAAACAAGAACCAGGGAAGAATACACAATGGGTGGGGAGGTAGTAACAACAACAAAACAGGAAAGGACCTGGGGTGATCATATCAGATGACCTTAAGGTTAGCAAGCAATGTGAGAAGGCAGTAGGGAGGCCGGGGTATACTGGGATGTATAGGGAGAGGCATCAGCAGCAGAAAACAGGAAGTTGTTATCCTCTGTACAGACAGTTGGTGAGACCCCATCTGGAATACTGTGTCCAGTTCTGGAGACCCCATCTCCACAAGGACATAGACAGGATAGAGGCAGTCAGAGGAGGGCAACTAAATGGTGCAGGGTCTGCAAGAGAAGCCCGTATGTGAGGAGAGATAAAGGGCTTAATATGTATACCCTTGAGGAAAGAAGGGAGGGGGACATGATAGAAACTTTCAAGTACCTCAAGGGAATCAACAAAGTCCAAGAGGTAGCATCTTTCAGAAAAAGAGACTTGCAAGAACAAGGGGACACAATTTAAAGATAGAAGGAGGGCGGTTCAGGGGAAATGTGAGGAAGTATTATTTCACAGAGAGGGTAGTGGATGCATGGAACAGCCTTCCTGAGGAAGTTGTGGGGTCTAAAACTGTGGGAGAATTCAAGAATGCATGGGACAGACATAAGGCAATTCTTGTGGGGGGCAGGAAGATAAAGGCTGTTGGTTAACTAGGATCTGCGGCCTATCCTGTAGGTAGGGAAATGGGCAGACTAGATGGGCCTAGCGGTCCTTATCTGCCATCAAAGTCTATGTTTCTATGTTTCTATGAACTGGGAGGCAGGGGTCGGGTCAACAGTTTTTGGGAAGGCAAGGGTATTAAGGCCAGACATGGAGTAGAGGGAGGGTAGGGACATGCAAATAGAGGAGTCAAAATCATTGACCAGCAAGGTCGGGCATCAGTCAGAGGGGGGAGCTGGGGAAAATAGAAAGCGAGGACAGGGGAACAATTTAAAGCAACTAGAACCCCTATCAAGATAGAGGCATGGAGGGAATGGTTGGACAGATACCCAGACAAGAAAATGGCAGAAACGATTAAAGAAGGTTTTCACACAGGTTTTTCACTACAGTGTGAGGGACCAAGGCAGGCCAGAGAGGGAGGGAAGACATGTTACAACAGAAGATAGAGAAGGAGAAGGCAGCAGGGAGAATAGAGGGACCATACGACACCCCTCCCATTGGAGAACATGAGGATTTCCCCATTAGGCTTGGTTCCCAAAAAAAAAGAAGGGGAGTTTAGGGTGATTAATCACTCATCCTTTCCTAAGGTGAATCGTGAATGATTTTATTGGTGAGGATATAGTAAAGTGATATATTCCACCCTGGAAGATGCCGTCCGGATTATCCGGGCAACTGCAGATGCATGGATGGCAAAAACAGACATAGAGTCAGCTTTCAGATTACTTCCGGTTAGAAGAGAGGATTGGGACCTGTTGGGGTTTAAAATTGGGGGACAGTACTATTTCGACAAAGCCATGCCCATTGGTTGCTCTATAGCATGCACCACATTCGAAGCCTTTAGCACATGTTTGCAGTGGATATTCCAAGAAGGGACTGGTTATAAAACAGTGATTCACTATTTGGATGATTTGATTTCCTTTTCATAGGCAGTGGGAAAAGGGAAATGGAAAGAATGTTAGCCAGTTTCCAACAGCTGTGACAGGAACTAGGGGTCCCACTGGCACCGGAAAAAACAGAAGTGCCCAGTAGGGTGTTAGAGTTTCTGGGCATTGAGATAGATGCTCTGGGAAATATTTCGGTTACTGGACAAAAAAGTGAGAAATTGAAGGAGTTGATTAAGATACATACCAGTAGAAGGAGATTACAGCTAAAGCAGGTACAACAAGTTTTGGGGCATCTGAACTTCGTGTGTAGGGCTTGGGCCAGGGAGGGCTTTACAAGAGGCTAGCAAGGGTCACAGCCGGAGTGACCAGGCCACACCATTGGGTAGACATGACAAAGGGAGTTGAGGAGGATTTCAAAGTATGGGAGGAATTCCTTAGTGAATATAATGGCTGCTCTTTCTGGCAAGAGGAATGGGTGTACAACACAGACCTCGATCTTTACACAGATGAGGCCGGAGGCCTGGGCATGGAGGGATATCTGAGGTGCAGATAGTTTGCAGAGCCCTGGCCTTCAGATTGGGTGAGGGACGGGAAGGTGAAGGACATAACCTTGTTAGAGATCATGCCCATCTGGGCATGCACCCTGGTTTGAGGAGAAAAATTACGGATAAAAAGTAACATTCTGGTGTGACAATAGAGCAGTGGTAGAGGTCTTGAACAACAGAGGAGCCAGGTCAGAAACAGTCATGCAAGTTTTGTGACTCTTGGTGCTAAGGGCATTGCAGTTGAGCATGTCTTTCAGAGTGAAACACATAGAGGGGTTACAAACCCTGGCTGACAGCTCTTCCGCCTGCAGCTGGATCATTTCTGAGGCTGGCACCAACAGCGGAGGAGCAAAACGCCCATAGCAATGAACATATGGGACACTGGCAAGAAGGGCAGAAATGTTATTCCACAGTTGATGGGTGCCATGGACTCTGAGGACCTATGATGGGGTCTGGCGAGTGTTTCAAACATTCAGGGCAACTCACCACATGGAGGTAAGTAGGCCACTCACAGAAGAACAGTTGGGGAAGTTCACCATGAAGCAGTGGCAGAAGGGGACAGCCCATGCCACAATGGGGGTCTATTTGGCAGGAATTAGTGTGATCTGCAGTTTAAAAAGATGGCAGGACCCAACGAAGTCAATGTTCATTAGAAGAATGATGCAAGGATAGGGTAGGTTAAAGCAAGGGACGGTGGATAATAGGAGACCAATAGGGGAGCAGTGGCTGGTGAAACTGAAGGGTGTGTTGCCAGCAATATACAGATCAAAGGCCGAGGCCCAGTTATTCCACACAATTTATGTGGTAATGTTTGCCGGGGCCATGACAGTGAGCAAAGTGGTGGGCCAGGGCAGGCAAGACAGGGACGGGGGACTGGAATGGGAATGTAACCCCTTTGTTACCCGGGGTTACTAGAATCCCAGAGAGATGACATCATTATATAGAATTGTTACAGCTGCATGAGCCACATTTGGAACCTTCAGCTCAGAGAGTTCTTAGAACTTTGGGATTCAAAGAGAGAGTCAGTTTAGTTTTGTCCTTGAGCAAGAAGGAAGCATCAGACTGTAGTTTGAGTTTTGCCTTCACACAGAAGGAAGTTTTTCTGTGTTTCACCATTTATAAAGTGGTGGAGACCATCCCTCGGTCTCAGTGCCCCCTCCTCTGGAGGGGTGAGAAAAGTTCTTTGTGGGTTCCAGGGCAACCTTCTCCCACCTTGGGAAGAAAGCTGCATGTTTTAATTTAAGTTCAGTCTGTTCATGTATAACAGCAAAGATTACATTTCTTCGCCTGTGGGGCACCTGCAATGATTGGATGAGTGTTTGGCTCCAGTGTAAGGGGAAAACAACTGTTTTTCAGTCAGGAAATGTTATTGGGGACTGCTGTTTGGGAGGACTATATACACTAGGACAAACAAATGAGCAGTCAGTTTAAAGTTTAAATGGATTTAGAGTTTGCAGTAGAGGGGTGCTTCAGGTCATCCACCGTCAATCTACATTTAAAGTCTAAAGTTCTGTGTGTCCAGAAAATGGCCGGGTATGGGCTGTGGGAGCTGGAGGTGGAAAACCCCATCTTTAGTAACCAGGTCCACCCTCTCTGAGTTCTTCTGTGTTTTGCTACTCTTGCCTCATGCGCTTGGCCAGTGATGGGGTGGGTACCCAGGCGAAGGTCGCAGACTGAAAATCTCTCTCAGAGTCGAGACTCTAAGTGGTGTGGGGAGCCACAGGATGGGAAAAATTACTCCTTGTTGGATGGAAGTCTCCCTGTTTGATGGGAGTTTCGAATTGGAAGTACGAAAACAAATCTCTAGGAGTCTGAGACTTCAAGTGGTGGGGAGCCACAGTTTGGGAGCCTCCTTGTTTGATGGGATGTCTTTCCAGTAGAGTTTGGGTTCATTCGCCAAGTGGACCGTCAGGTCAAGTGGCCGCAGGGAGCCGGGCCAGTCGGGCTATGTATCCAATGCTCATGCAAAGTCCGGCTGAGTGCCTGGTGGGTCCAAAGCCAGACAACTGTTGTATTATGTTCATTCCTCAAATGGACGCTGTTTAACCTCTAATCTGCATTACAGATTCGTGACCCTGTGGGACCATACAGAGCTTTGTTTATGTTCAGTGAATTAATAAATAAAGCCACACTGAAAAATCCCAATTCTGGTTCTGGACATTACAGTTATTGCTTCCTGTAGTTGGGTTTACTTGGGTGCCCCTGTGCAGAGTAGCCAAACCTAGGTCTCTTGTGCCAGGTAACCTCATCCTTCCCCGAACCCGTAGAGACATATGTATATCCATGTTACAAAAATGGACATATGCCTTACAGGAAGATATAAATTGGGGGATGAAGGAAATACAGGTCATGATTAAGAGGTCAAAGATGGATCAAAGGGGTCAGGGTTGTATGGTAACACTAAAGAAACATGTAGAGGCACAGTGTGCCCAGTGCGGCTTTGTGGGCTTTACCACATGAGCGTGGAAATAGGACAGGAAAATTATTTCTGCATGGGGATGGAAGCAGAGTCATGAGTTATCAAGTCACAGCATTACTCAAGAGGGGCATGCAATTCCTGGGGGAGGATGCGGTGAATTATTCCTCCCACTCTTTATTGATAGGGGCTGCCTCACAGTGGGCAGCGGCAGGGGAGATGGTAAATAATATTTTGGAGAAGGGGCTCTGGTGGTCAGCCAGTTATAAAAGATGCATCTGAACACTGCAGTGTGGAGACTAACGTATAGCTTATGTTTGTGACAGATGGGGAGCCACGGAAGGGGGACAAGGGAGAGATGATATGATGGTGAGAAAATAAGATCATAAATAAAATATCTATTCTGTTTAAACCCTATAGGAAGAGGGAGGATTACAGAAGTCTGGATCTGTGGCCACTCCTATATTTATTGGGCAGAAAGGAAAGCTGAGAAAAAGTCTGGGGGAAAGCAGCTTTACCAGGAGGTGAAACAATGTAAACTGGTATGGCGCAGTATTCAAGGGATGAGATGGGTGCAACTGCTCCCCACCTTGAAAGAGCTGAAGGAGAAGCGACTCACTTCAGACTTAATTATTATTCATTTGGGGGGTAATGACCTTGGGGGCAAGCCATGGGTAGACACATATATGCAGATAAAAAGGGACTTAGAGACAATACAGCAGTGGTGACCTAAGGTATTCCTGGCCTGGTCGGATATGATACCAAGGAGGGTTTGGAGACTGGAACACAGCCTATAGAGCTGTGGATAGGCCAGAAAAAGATGAACAGAAGGGTAGGGGCACTAGTGAGAAAAATGGGAGGACAAGTACTATTGCAAGGGGTGGAAGAGTGGGTAGAAGATTTCTATAGGTTAGACGGCATCCACTTGTCAGATCTGGCCATAGATATGTTTAATACGGAAATGATGGGTTTTATAGAAGCATGGAGGAGACATGCAAAAAATGTATTAAAAAAAAGGAAGAGAAGGCTTGGAGGGTCTCTCCGAGGTGAAAGGGGACAGGACCCAAAGTGGGGAAACCAGTCATCCAATGCAAGCTGAGACTGGCTAGTGGGGAAAAAGGGGGAAGGAGGGAGGGGAAAGAAAAGGAATAAGACAAAAGAGGAAGAAGTGGAAGGAGGAAAGCAGTCTCGGTTTTCACCATTACCTAACAGAAAAGGAGAAGAAGAAGGCACCCAGGTTCTCACCTGGGGGGAGAAAAAGAGGAAGAAAGAGGGATGATCAGAGATGGATATATGGATGGAAATAAATGAAATTGTGAAAGATATAACAATAAAAGATGATAAAATGGAACATGGAATTATGATATATAAATAAATTAATTGCCAAATCTGAGCACAACAACAAACAATGGTCTCTGTCTTTTTGTGAGGGAAAAGGGGGGGAATCCGGGACAATGGAGTTTGCCCTTTAAGGGGCAGACCAGGCTGTCCTGGTGCACCCCTTCCCTTTTCATCAGGATGGTGTGCTCAGAAGGGAAGGGGGGGAAGGTAGGGGAAGGGCTCGGGGATAGAACAATGGACAAGCAACAGGAAGGGGAGGGGCAAGTGGAGGTACATAAGGAGCAGCACAGAAGTGGTTCAGCCACTTTTACTGGAGTTTTGATTCATCCCACCCACCCTACAAAACAGGGCAAGAGGGAAAGACAGACAAAAAGGGACTGTATGGTAGGGCTGTAAAAGATGGATGATGGATAAGTCTGGTTGGACAGTTATGGGACTGCCAAAGGTGGATGGCAGGTAATAATATGTTTATTTGCCTGCCAAAGGTGGAGGGCAGGTGAGAATATGGTTATTGGACTGCCAAAGGTAGATGGCAGGAAAAGGAGGGGAAAAGGGGAGAAGGAGGGAGGGGGAAGAAAAGGAATAAGATGAAAAGAGGAAGAAGCAGAAGGAGGAAAGCAGTCTCAGTTTCACCATTACCTAACAGAAAAAGAAGAAGAAGGCACCCAGTTTCTCACCTGGGGGAGAAAAAGAGGAAGAAAGAGGGATGATCAGAGATGGATATGTGGATGTAAATAAATGAAATTGTGAGATCTATAATAATAAAAGATGATAAAATAGAACATGGAATTATGATATATAAATAAATTAATTGCCAAATCTGAGCACAACAACAAACAATGGTCTCTGTCTTTTTGTGAGGGAAAAGGGGGGAATCTGGGATAATGCCTAGAGTGGAAGCATAAGTGCCAAATTAAAGCTGTACCTAAACTGGAAAAAAGTCATAGGAGAGCAAGAGGGAAAACTAGAGCAAGTGCAGAAGGAGAGGTGAGACCTCTGAAGTGGTTTGAAAGAATCCATGGGAGGAGATTGGTGAATGGCTGGGGCAAGGGAGTTCCAGATTTTAGAGGCGGTGGCTGAATGTGACTTTGCCGATGGTTGTGGAAACTGAAGGGACTGCTAGGGTTCCAATATTTCAGCTTCTGATGGTATGGCTGTGGGGTAACGTCGGAGAGCTAGGAGGGTAGGGAAACAAACCAGATTTGCCCACAAAACTGACACAGTGGGCATAGTGTCTGTCCACAAGAAAAGAAAAAGAGAGAGATTTATATATAAAACAGTGATGAGTCCAAGAAGGATAGTTGAGAGTGTAATGGCAGAAATAGTTGAAGGCTGTGCCCAGTCTGGCAAGGGTAGTGACTGGGGCTATGCTGTAAACCACATCACCACAGTCAGAGATTTGGAGGGTCATTCACTGGATAATAGCATGGTATGCTGGAGGTGGGATACAGTCACAGTACCTGTAAAGTGCACCAAATTGGGGTGCAGCTTTTTGACTATAGCATCCACTTGCTCAGAAAAGTTTAAGTGATGGTCTAGCCAGATACCAAGATAACTAAAGGTGGTAACATCCTCTACAGGGGAGCCATCCAGGGTATGGAAAGTAGGAAGGGGAGGGAGCCTAGAGAGTCTGTGCCTTGTGCCAAAGGACATGGAGACAGCTTTCTTGGCATTGAGGAAAAGCTGATTTGTGTGTGGTCAGGGCTGAACTTGATCAAAGTCCAGCTGGAGTCTGTGGACCTGTTGCGAAGAGGACTGTGTCATCTGTGTACATGGAATGGATACAGACAAGCATATGGAGGAGAGATCGTTAAGGAAAATGGAGAAAAGTAGTGGGCCTAACACAGATCCTTGTGGGACCCAAGTGTCTACAGGCAGGGAGGAGAGTGGGGGTCACCAATTTGAGACTGCTGTGACCTACCCCGCAGTAGGAGTGAACAGTGATGGCTAAGTCAGAGAGGCCTGCAGCCTGGAGTTGGCTAATAATTGTGGTAGACAGGGTTGAATGCTTTGGCTAGATCGACGAAGATAGCAGAGGTGAATAGACTGTGATCCGTACCACTATGGATGGATTTGGTGAGCCTGAGCAGGGAGATGGTGGTGGAGTGATTTTTTCGGAAGTCAGACTTGTATTGGGTGAAGAAGGAAGAGGAGTCCAGAAAGGGAGAGAGTTGTGACAAGATAATTTGTTCCAGTATTTTGGAGGGAGGAGAGAAATGAGTTGCTAACTGTTTGTACCTGATGGGTCAACATCTTTTGGAGGAGGAGTAACAGTGGCAGTCTTCCAGTCAGCAGGGATGGAGGAACATCAGAAAGAGAGGTTAGGGAGGTCATCCAATGGGGAGGAGATTGCAGAAGCAGTCAGATGGAGGAGCTTGTTATCCAGGCCATCTGGGCTCCTATCCTTGGAAGGATTAAGGACAGGAAGTGTGTCGGTGATAAAGGATGGAGTTACTGGAGAGAAAAAAACAATAGGGAGAAGAAAGGAGATGAGAATCATGCAGGCTGGCAGGGGTGAGAGGGAGGTGAGGAAAGGGAGAGGGAGGAGAGGAGAGAGGAGGTACAGGTAATGAAAAGGAATTACATCTCTATGGTGATGTAGGAGAGGTTAGAGATAGGGGTGCCACTGACTCTGAGGACAGGCAAAGGAGTGGAAGGGGAGAAGAGATTGTGACAGCCTTCCAAAATTTAGACATGTAACCAATGTTGGTACTGAAGTTAGATGTAAAATTCTCACCTTTGGCAAGCTTTTTGCCATGGTACAGGTGCTGCAGAGGTGATGATACCTCTGGAAGCCATGGGGGATGGGTTACATTTATTTTCTGACCAGGTCAAATCATGCACTTGCAAGTAAGCTATGAGCTCAGCCATGTTCTAGGGAAAGTGGGGTACCTTTTCTCATGTCCTGCTCTGGGGGGGCATGGCAGTCCCATATTTCGAGGAATTTTGTTTCAAAATGTGTTAGCATGGAGTCAGTGGAGCAGACCAATGAGAAAGGGGACCAATCAGAGAGGCTTAGGTCATGGTGCAAGGGGGTGAGGTCCAGGGATTTGAAGGAAAATATAAGCATTGTTTTGGTGGGGATGAGGGGACTTTAGTTAAATGTGAGGCATCAGAGGGTTGTGATTCTGGTGTCAAATCAGAAGAGAAGGAAGTCAAGAGTGGAATTTATTTATTTATTTATTTAATTTATTTTTTGTTGACCAGGTAAGTGCACTAGACAAATCCTGCCTGTTTTCAGGCACGACCCGGGGAAGGGGGGATACAGATGAATGCCAACTGACCTCAAACCAGATTAAGCTGTTGGTGGTATTTTTAGTGAATGAGGGAAATTTGGACAGGACACCGGAGAAATTCCCCTACTCTTTTCGATAAGTGCCTTGGGATCTTTAACATCCACCTGAACTACCACCAATCCAGGCAGATGGGACCTCGTTTTAATGTCTCATCCGAAAGATGGAATGCCACAGGGATCCATCCTGACTCTTGCTCTCTTAAATATGCTCATTAGCAATGTTTGAGAATGAATCTGGGTTTGTTTCTCTTTGAAGATGACACCAAGCTCATGGGAGGGTAGATAGTGATGGGGGAAGTAGGAAACTGCAGACTGACATATAAAGATTAGAGAGGTGGCCTAAGGTTTGGCAATTGAAATTCAATGCCCAAAAGTGCAAGGTGATTCACTTAGGGGACAAGAACCCCTGGACAGAGTACTGGATAGGAGGTGTAGAGCTGAGCACTACAGCTGAGGAAAGGGACCCAGTATTCATCATTAGTGACTCCCTTAAACAATCAAGCTAGTACAGCTAGGCATCTAGTAAGGCAAATAGGATACTAGGATGTGCCATAAGGGGTTCTGATAGTAGAAGAAAGGAGGTTTACTGCCTCTTTATTGATAGTTGGTGAGGCTGCACTTGGTATACTGTTCAGAGTTCTGAACTTCTGAAGACCTCACCTCAGGAAAGATAAGGACAAAGGGTGATCAGGATGATTCAGAGCTGACAGGATAGATCATATGAGGATCTGCTCAAGGCACTGAACATGTCTTCACTGGAGACCAGACAAGAGAGGAATGATATGATAGAGACCTTCAAGTTCCTGTAAGGAATAAACAAGGTGAATGGAGAACTACTTAGCATGAGTAACAGTTCAAGGGCATGGGGGCACAAGTAGAAACTGATGGGAGGGAGGTTCAAGAGGGATATTGGAAAGTTTTTATTTTCCAGAACTGGTGGTGGAAATGTGGAATAGTCTGCCAACTGAGATGGCAGGCACCAAAACCATAAATGGTTTCAAGCATGGCTGTGACAAAGTGAAGGATATAATGGTTACTCAGGCTGATAGTAGTAGGGAGGGGGAGCAAGGGAGTGGATAGTGAAGGTTAGTACCCTGCATAGGCAGTAGGTTCTGAGATTTAATTTGGGAAACAGGGGCAGACAGGATGTACCATTTTTTTCCTGTAATTGTCTATGTTTCTATGTTTCTATTTTTCCATGATCCCTGACATCTAGTAGCCCCACCTGCCAGTCACAGATCTGAGCCCCCTCCCAAAGCCATCCAGCCAGGCCCCTCCACCCCTTCCCCATTGGCCCACCATTTACCCAAGATTGCAGCCACTTCCCTGTGATTGTGATCGGTACAGCATCTTAGCTCATTACCTTGGCTGATCACTGTCTGAGTGAAAGGGAGTGAGTGCACACCTACTGTAGAACATCTGTTTCTATAGTAGGTGTGTGCTCACTTTGTGTCACTCAGAAAGTGGGCAGCCGAGGTGGCGAGCAGAGAGGCTGGACCTGTCACTGTCACATTGGGAGGGACTGGCAGCTGGGGTAATTTATGAGCCACCATGGGGAGAGGGGTGGAATGACTTTAATGGGAGGAATTGGGAGGGGGCTCACACTTGCAATCAGGGTGATCTAGATGCCAGGGATCCTCTTAATATAGTAATCAGGTGCATCTGAATGGTGATTGGGGTTGGGGAAATTCTAGATGCCAGGGATAATTTTATTATATCAGGGGCATCTGAATTGCAATGAGGAGGTGGGGGCTGGCACTGCTTTGTATAATACCTCCATGCAGTCATGCACAGAGGCATTGTGCGGAAATGTTAGTTAGCCAATATGGGCCAGCAAATGTCCCACTAGCACCTTTCCTGTCCTATGGACTTAGCATGCTGAGAGTTGAAAAAGACTCATGGGGTAAAGGTGCTATCCTATTTGGAACATGCTTTCTCCCTTTGTTCCTCTGAATCCCTGTCCACTGGAGGCTGTGATAGTGCCTAGTCATGCCATAGTGGTCTATCCAATGGGAATCAGTGATGACTGTACAGTGTGGTTCAATATTATGATGGGTGCAGAGGCAAGCAAGCTACAAAAAGATGATGGTCCTGGACTTTAGTAGGTTGAATTTTAAAGAAATCGGAGACTTCTTCAGAAGCAGCCTAGCAGGGGAGGATTGTCAAAGAGGGGTAGAGGAACAGTGGAGAAAATTAAGTAAAGGCATAGGGAAGGCAATCAGCATCTGCATGAAGTAAGTGAGCAAAAGCAGGAGAAAACAAGCATTTGTCAATGCTGAATGTTGTATTGCTGGCATTGGCATTGGTAGTGCAGGAGTTAGAGAGATGCATACTAGGAATAGCAGTGAAGTATGGCAGTGACGCCAACCCCACACCACCCTGCAGAGACTGACAGGCATTGAGGTGTGCATTTGGATCGCTGACCATAACTAGGGTTGCCACCTTTTAAGAAGCCCAAAGTGGGACATTTCTTACTGAAGCATAATTATTTGCAGGACAGTACGTAACCTTGATCAATGCAACATACTTGTTTTCTCTATATAATCAGTATTAAGGCTAACTATTGTAGTTTCTTAGTTGCTTCTATTGTTTCTTATCATTTTAATGTATTTTAGTTAGGGTATTCTAGTTTTCTGCAACATTTAGTGGAAAGTTAGAAAATATTTTTTCTACTATAAAGTCAGGACATGTAGTATTTTTCATGTTTTTTTTTTTTGCAGGACACAGCTCTCCAAATCAGGACTGTCCTGTGAAAATCAGGACAGGTGGTAACCCTAACCATAATGCTCATGCCATTTTACCTCATCCTACCCTGTAGACTCCAACAAGTGTCACGTTGTGCCTTGGGGTCATCGGGCCTTATGCTCACCCCATTCCATAAAAAATTCTTTGAGATGGGTGCAGTACAGGAGAATGGGGTGAACTTTGGGGTCGAAAAGTCCAAGACATGCCTTGATGCCTGTCACTGGCTGCAAGGTGGGGGTGGGGTAGAATGGTGTGACCACTACAGCCGACAATCCAAAGTCACCCCCTTGATACCAGTCAGTCTCTACAGGGTGGGATATTATGATTAGAAACCTTAATGCCCTGGGCATTTGTTGGCATTTGCACTCCAAATTTTCAACATGGGCTTTTTGTGACCCCACCTCATGAAGGCATTTGGGACCTCTGCTCATGAACAGTGGCACTGTGATTTTGTTAATATGTCCTGAACATTGATTTCCCATAGCAACTGTGGCATTCTGCACCAGATGTGCGGAAGCACATTCTGGGTAGGATGTGAAAAATGACAGCTCTACTGTTCATAAGGATGTGAGAAGAAATGGCAATATTGGAAAAATCTGGGGTGAAAATATTAGAAGTTTTCAAAGTTACAAGTGTGCATGGAAACTGCACAATGCATGCTTGTAACAGTCATTTTGTGGAATTTGTTCTCCAAATTTTCAACATAGGCATTTTGGGAACCCATCTTATGAACAGTGATGCTGTTATTTCATTAATCGGTCCCTAAAGGTGATTCTGTGCAGTGACCGTGAAATCACCTTTCAGGACTGAATAATGAAATGACAGTGACTGAGTTCATGAGCTGGGGTCCCAAGAACCCCGTGTTGAAAATTTGGAGCCAAAAGTCACAAGAATGGGTGAGATATCTACCTAAATTGACCCACCCCGCCATTGATGCCATTATACAGCTTACCAGCATTTCTTCAGTTCGTGGTCGGTTTTGAAGATTGCAGACATGTTCCCACTCCACCAAAGATCACAGAGCTGACTCTGGAGGTAAGTATGAGGTGGGGGTGTGGGGAGGTGGGGTGTGCAGAAAGTGGGTGCAGGTTGGGGAAGGGGACCTGATAGCAAAGGACCATTTTCTTTGTTTCAGGTTATAATAAAAATAAAAGAAAGAACACCGAGGACCATTTTCTTTTTTTTACAGGTGTAAGGAAAATGTTGGGCAATTGCGGTGGGTTCCCAGTGTGTCGCATGGGTGAATGGTGTGATGTTAGTCACACTGCGGTAGGCAGGGGAAGGAAAATGCTGATGCAATCAGCTTTTGAACACGGAGGCACACTGGGGTGGGCTTCCAGTGTGCCACACAAACTTGAGGGGTTAACTATGTCAACAGGAGGATTGGGCACCCCCAAAGTCAGCTTGCTGGGGATTATGAGAGGTGGACGGCAATGGCCGCAACCATGTTCGTTGAAATGTTACACCAGGCAAAGAATGCCCTGCAATGATGAGGAGCACCTTCATTGCAGCGGCGAAATTGTTTCAAGTTGGTGGCATGCTTTTGCAGTGTTGTCATAGACAGCATGCTGTTTCATTTGTGCCACAAAGCCCAGCCTGAAAAAGCAGTGGCACCATTGGCCACAACACAACCGCACCTCCAAAACCTGCCACCACTATACGTTGTCTGCACTGTGTGCACAAGACAACATAAAAGGACAATTATGGTACTGTAGGGAAGTTACCATGAAGGTGTCTGGTTAAGCAATTCCTACACTGTTTTAGAGGAGTGGGATAGCCCCACAATGGCACCCACAGCTGAGACCAAGGTGGAGGGGCAGATCCTCAGGGATGCAGCACCAGGAAAGGGGGAAAAAACCCAGTGGAGGAGGAAGCTTCTCTTGGTTGGGGTCTCAGTTGCCCTAGGAGTGAAGTTAAGGGAACCCAGCAGGAAGGACAGGGAGGTAAAGTGCATTTCAGAAGGCACTGCATGGTGGGATGAAAAGTGGATCAATAGGATCACAAGGGTAATGGCAAGGAGGGAGGAACTGGATGTTATCGTCCACCTGGGGATGAATGACTTAGCAGGAGACAAAGTGGAAGTAGCTAGAATAAAAAAGGATTTCAGGAACTTGGGGGGAGTCTGAAGCAAGTAGAACACTTCAAGGAGGCAGTGTAGTGCAGTGGTTTATGGCTCTGAGTTGCAAACCTGGAGACCTGGGTTTGAATCCCCCAGCTCCCACCTGCATACTGTGTGACCCTGAGCAAGTCACTTCCTTGTGCTCCCAGGTCACACCTGTAAACAAGCTTTAGCTTAGTGTGTCTTTCCTGGTAAAAAAAAAAACAAGAAACACTTCATCTCCTTCTTGGATGTGCCACCTGTTTATGGCAGGGGAAAGGCTAGGGCACTCCACATCCAGTAATTCAACTCCTGGTTGAAGAAATGGCATGGAAGGGAGGGTTATAGCTTCATGGGGGACTGGGGCCCCACCTGGACGAATGCAAGCCTGTATAAAGATAATGGCCTGCATTTGTCAGGGAAGGTGACCTGAGTAAGAAGTGTGAATGCTTCAGTGACAAGCATTTAAAATGGCTGGGAGAGGGGGGGAGTCAGGAAGGTCAGGCAACTTAGTATCCAATCCCCGGGCACATGCAGGAAAATCAGTTGATTTCTGGGACACACTGAGAGCAGAAGGAGAGTGGGAAGAAGCAGTGAATTCTAGGCCACACAAGAAAGACAACTGGGGAGGGAGGATGAAGCAGAGATGGGGAGGGGGAAGGAAGCAGGAGAGCAGCAGCAAGAGAAGGAGGGGGCTAGGATACAAAATATGGAAGGTATGGTAACAAATGCCTGCAGCCTGTGAAATAAAATCCCAGACCTGGAGGCATTGATAGTAGAGGCAGACCTGGACATAGTAGCAATAACTGAGACATGGTACACTGTTAATCATGGGACATTGATGTACCAGGTTATGCTCTGTTCAGGAGGGATGGAGGGTAAAAAAGGAGGGAGCATGGCCCTGTACATCAGAGAGGCTATAAAGGAGACAGAGGTGCAGGGTAGATAGGGGAGTCTAAGGCACTGTGGGCCATCCTTGAACCTGGCAAAGGCTCAGCAATATGAACAGGGGTGATCTTCAGGCCTTCAGCACAGGGGGAAGAAGTGGACAGGGAGCTTGTGGATGAATACACAATATGGTAACAAAAGGTGAAGTCCTGCTGCTGGGGGATTTCAGTATTCCAGATGTGGATTGGTCCACCCAGGCAGCTGCTTCAGCCAGAAGCAGAAGCATCCTGGATTCCCTACAGGGGGCAGGTCTAAGGCAGCTTGTGCTTGATCCAGAGAAAAGGTCATTCTTGACTTGATACAGACCAATGGGGACAGAATGCAGATGTCTGTGTGGAGGGGCAACTGGGGTCTGGTGACCACCACATAGTGTTGCTTAGCATGGGACCCGGGACCCAGTCCAGTCACATGAGGGCAAACATTTTGGATTTCAAGAAGGCAGACTTCACTGACATGGGGCGATACATCTGAATAACCTTCTTTAGAAGCTTGTAAAAGGGTGGCATTCACAAGGTATGAAGAAACAGAGAAGAATGAGGATAGAGAGGTGTATCAGGTAAAACAGAGGGAAGCAGGTAACGTAATAAAGGGATCAACAGCTCAGACAGAAGAAAGCATAGCCAAAGGGTATCAAAAGAAGAGCAGACTTTCTTCAGGTACATAAGCAAGGAGAAGGCGGCAAGGGGAGGGATTCTGAGAATAAGGAGGATGACAAAGGGAGACTGCACAGAGGGGATTAGAAAAAAAGTATGCATCCCAAACAGGTACTTCTACTGTTTTCATAGTGGAAAGAGACAGGGACAGTTCATCAAGCAGCAGCATGAACACTGGAGGGGAAGAGAACACAAGTCCATTTTCAAAGGAAAGAGTATTATTAAAGGGACTTCAAATTTTAGGGTGGACAAGGCCATAGGGCCGGATGGATACACCCAAGGGTATTAGGAATTAGGCAGGGAGGTGCTTGCTGTACTACTCATGGCCTTATTCAGCAACTCACTGGAAACAAGAGTGGTTCCAGAGGACTAGAGGAGAGCAGAGACAGTTCCATTGTGTAAAAGCATCAGCATGGAGCAGGCTTGCAAATTTATAGCCTGGTCTGTCTTACTTGAGTCATGGGGAAATTAATGGAATCCATACTAAAAGAGAGACTGTTAGAGTATCTTAAATCCAGTGGGCTGCAAGACCACAGGCAGCAAAGATTCACAGGGGAAAGGTCATGCCAGATGAAGCTGGTAGATTTATTTGACTGGATGACCAGGGAAATAGATAAGGGGAGAGCAGTGGACATGATTAATCTGGAGTTTAGCTAGGCCTTCAGTGCTGTGCCACACAGGAGGCTGATAAAGAAACTGAATGGCCTAGGGTTGGGATCCAAAATGGTTAATTGGGTTCAGTGTGCCTGTGCAACTGGTTTTGTGCTTGTGTAACATAGATAATCTTTAGCTGTTCACCTCTCTATCCATGGGATATACCACCCTGTATGGGTATGAAGGGAAGGAACCCTAGAGGATGGTTCAACCCCTTGAGGTGCTGCTGCAGGAGTGATTCCTTTGGCTAATGGTACCTTAGGAAGAAGCTCATGGGAAAGAAAGGCATGCTGCTGGAGAAGGAGGGGTGGATGGAGGGGGCAAGAAAAAAATATCTGTGTGTGGAGTGTGGAGAGCAGCCCTTAAATGGGCTGAATGGGAATGTGTTCTGTTGCACTGCCCCCTTGAACTATAGACTGTAGCCTTCCAATTAGTATAGTAGCTAGTTAATGGATAAGAAACAGAGGATGGTGGTTAATGGCACTCACTCTAATATTGGGAGAGTGATCAGTGGGGTACCACAGGGCTCAGTACTGGGACCAATCCATTTAAACGTTGGGGACACTACAGAAGAACTGAAGGGAAGGTATGCCTTTTTGCAGATGATATCAACATTTGCAGTGGGGTGGACACCCAGGACTGGTGAAAAGAATGATGAGGGATCTTGTGAATTTTGAGGAGTGGTAAAAAGCATGGCAGTTGGATTCAATGCCAAAAAGTGCAAAATCATGCACCTAGGGCATAGGAACCCAAGAGCTGAGTATAGGATGGGGAGGGTTATTGACCGTCAATAAACAGGAAAGGGATCTTGGGATTTTTATATCTGAGGCCCTCAAGGTGGCACTGTTGCAAAGCAGTGAGTAGGGCTAGTGGGATGCTGGGGTGTGCAGGGAGGGTATCTCCATCAGGAGGATGGAGGTGGTGTTGCCAGACCCCACCTGGAGTGCAATGTAATTTTGGAGAACAAACCTCAGAAAGAACATAGACAGGGTGGAGGAAGTCCACAGGAGGGCAACTAAAATGGTGCAGGGTTTACATGAGGAGAGACAGAGGGATCTCAGCATGTACACCCTAGAAGAGAGGAAAGGGAAAAGTGACATAATACAGGCCTACAAGTATCTTATAGGAGTGAACAGGGTCCGGGGATTCACTTTCAAATGTGAAAGAGCACCAGGACCAGGGGGAATGCAATGAAGCTGGGGTGGGGGTCAAAAGAGAGATGTGAGAAAATATTGGTAGATGCCTGGAACAGATTACCAGCTGAAGTGGTGGAGGGTAAAACAGTAGGAGACTTCAAGCATGTGTGGCATAGACATAGCGGTATATTAGAGAAGAAGTGGGCGGGTTGATGGAGATCAGACAGCATGTGAGAAGGAAAATGAAGCAGGAAATATCTAGGCAGACTAGGTAGGCCAAGCGGTCCTTTCCTGATGACAAATTCAGTGTTTCTATGTTTACGATCGCACACCTACTATGCAAACAGCTTTTACTACAGTAGGCATCTAATTGTGAACTGTCATTCAGTTGGTGGCTGCTATGGATATGAGTGGATGGTCTGTGCTGGTCACCATACACCGGAGGTTATGGGCAAGTGGGGGCAGTTGTAGTGGTACTGGGTGGGCTGGTCAGGGGAGAAGATATTATACTTATGGGGCAGGGGAATTACTCAACGCCAAGGATGTGGTATGGGAGAATTACAGCTCTCGCCAGACTACTAATTGGGACATGTGGGGAACCTTGGTCTGGATATCAGGCAAATGATACCGAGGAATTACTGATCTTATCAAGTGTCTGATTGGGGCCCAGTTGATCAGTGGTGGGGGGTCTGCTGTCTGCTGGACACATGGGACAGATGTTTTATTACACAGGAATGAATTTGCGGGGGCACTGGACACCGGGACAGTTATGCCATGTACCTGTGGAGGGACCAGGGCTAGTGGTAGCCTGACATGACCAGGTGTTGGGAGTGAAGGATGCATGTCCATAACACCTGGTTTAGGTAACTGTAACTAGTGTTGCACTAATGGATAGCAACACCTCCCAACCCTCCAGCATGCCGATGTGCCTATGTGCAAGATGCTGTCAGCTGCTTTCCTAGGTGCACAAGGATGGATTAGGCCACTTACAAATGGGATAGTGACTTGTAACCTACAACGATATGACCCTGTGCAGTACTATCCTGCTTTAGAGGTGCAAATTGGAATTAGCAAGTTGATAACCTGTCTAACACACAAAAAAAAGCTTGAATATTCTGCCTTAGGGCTTTTTAAAACCATTGTAACTCTGTTAAATGAACAAGGAAACACCCTGGAGTTGTGGTTGGTGACGGTGCACCTTGGCCTCATGCCCACTGCCGGACCCCACCCACCTAGGTCCCAATCCTCTGCATGCCTCCTCTACTTGGATGATACTGGATGTCTTGGGTGCTGGAAGGAGTGACAGCCATGCCCTATGGATAAGCCAGGGAAGTCTCTTGTCAGGTGGAGTTAGGCATTAGCGGAGCCTCGGGAGGGGACCCAGAGTGTGGGCATGGGGGCAGGTTGAGTGGGAGAAAATGGGGATGACGCCTGAGAGAGGACACATCTCCGGTGATCAGAAGAAAACGAGTTGGTGAAAAAGGAAAAAAAACATTTCCCAAACAGCATTCCCCCTTTGGATTTGAACCCAAATCACCTTTTGATAATGCAGCCACCAAACTACCTGACTATCTAACTGCTGCAGGTATAACCAAACCCAAACCCACTGGTATCAATTCAAAAAAGACGCCCTGAATTTGTCCCCAAGTACCTAAATGCCAAGCAGCAGGCCTGAGGTGCAGCTGGTTGGCTGGCACTGGCACACCCACCTGAACCAAATAACCCCCCCAACATGTTTCCTTTGATGTCTTTAAATCTTGAACTGGCTTTCAGCGCCACTGGACTTGAACAGAGATAACTACATGTAGTATGTATATTCCCCAGGTGCAGGGCAATTCCTGCCCTCACTCACAGCTCTGCTGTATTAGTCCTAGGATGGCACACATGACTGAAGTCCTGGGGAGGATGGATCAGTAAACGCAGAATCAGGCCTGATGCTTAACACTTGAAGGTGTGGAAGCCGCAGCTTGGATCTTCAGTGCGACCCAAGGTCTTGCAGCTCTGTCCCCCAGCCCACAGAGGCCCACTGCAGGGCATCACACAAGACCCACAAGCCACAAGGGACCCAAACATGGGAGCGTACCCACAGTCTGGCTCCCCCACAGGTCAGAGCACCCCAGCACCCAGACACAAACCCACAATCCCTTGCCACCAGCAGCCCCACTTGATGGGGTCAGCGAGCTCCCCACCTGGCATGTTTAGGATTGATTCTTCAGATCATTTCCATTCTTTCCTCAGTTACCTGCTACTCTGTGTAGTCAAGCAGTCTCAGTTACCTTCTCAAATATCAGGCTCTGGGGGCACTGTGCAGAGTCTGAAATTCCAGGATTTAACACAACAGTCTCCCATCTTGCTGCATCTCAGGAGCAGACAGCAGGCACCCACCCAGACAGCACCCGCTCATCCCCCTGCCCCCACAGTCTTTCAGATCCAACACAGTAGCCACTCTTGTACTCTGGCTCGCACACAAGTTCAGCAACTCTTTTTCAGAAATACATCAAGAAAGTCCCATTTCTCACCATGCAGGTGCTAGTCAACTCCAGACAAAAGAGGCTCTCTTGTCAGCTTCTTAAAATCTGGGTTCAAATCCAGTTTTCATGTCCATTTTCTACAATTCATTTTTTTCTGCCAAAAAACAGTCCTTTAACCTTATCTTTCCCTTTTCCTGTTGATGTCTTGTCATAGCCAGGGTCAGACAGAACCTTTTACACTTTTTCTTACTTCTCTTATCAAAAATCTTTGATCATCCGTGTCTCACTGATGTGGCACAGATAAAACTGAAGAGGCTTTCTCCCCATCCTACTGACACAAATCCATTTTCTTAATCTTTTTTCTCAATCCGTTTAACCTGTACTCTGAACAATTTCATCACTGTGGTGCAATTTCTCTGGCAGCAACAAAATACTGCAGATCTCCCTCTCTGCAGAGCTGCCTGCAAAATCTAGATGGGGAAAGGCACGACCAGCTCTGGGGGACAGATGGCTAGCAACCCCCTCACAGCACCACAACCCCACCTTCTCCCTTGGAGCTGGGGACCCCATCCCTGTGGAGGGGCTCCCACCAAACAGAACTTTGAAACCAAAGTTCTTCCCCCTTGGGAGCTTTCTGGCAGCTCTATTGGCAGGAGCAACTGTCAACCAAAATTAACATGTATGAGGTTCCCGCAACACTTCACTGGTTGCTGAAAAAGGCGCACAGACTGTCCCCAGTATTTTTCCCCCCAAGAGTCTTCACTGAAGCTCTACTCTTTAGCAGCCTCTTCCCTCTGATGGCCCAACAAAAAATTTAGCATTTTTAGTTATTTTCCAGCCAGTCGCTAACGCTGAAACTTGGTTTCCCCAGCACCAGACAGGCTGAGAAATATGTGTAGTATAACAGCAGCAGGAATGAGGAATAAATGTTCTAGCTCTACCTGGATTAGGTGAGTGGGCGACCACCAGATTACCAAAGAATTATTTTTTTTATTGTGTCCAGAACTGACAGTGTGTGCATGTGTGTGAGGGGGGTTGCTGGCAGGCTGCGTGTGTGCATTTAAAACACAATTCCCAGAATCATTAACTAGCACTAACAATGCAGTGTGTTAGCACTTCAAGAAAGCATTTAATATACCTGTATGCCTTATATGCATTAGAGTAACCCCCAGTTGTATGAGCATCTGGCTGCAATTAGTAATCCTCTGCAAAAAAAAAAAAATAGTGCCACATTAACAGGTTAGCACTGCACAGAAGAATGCTTTTTAAAATAGTACCAGCCATGCTTATCACAATGCAGTGCTAATTCTGTTACAGTGGTATGTGGGCCCCCATTTCAGATTAGTGTTGTGCACTCCTAAGTGCTGCACCTGAGATAGCGCTCAGCCACAGAAGGTGGTGGCAAATGGCACTCACTCCAGTGAGGAGAGAGTGACCAGTAGGGTGCCGGAGGGCTCAATAATGGGACACGTCCTCTTCAGTGTCTTTATAAGTGGCATAACAGAAGGACTGGAAGGGAAGATGTGCCTTTTTGCAGATGACACCACAATCTGTAATAGCGTTGATAGGTGCAGATGGAGAGAATGAGTGGGGACCTTATAAAATGTAAAGAGTACTATGGGACATGGTAGCTCGGGTTCAAAGCCAAAAAGTGCAAAATCAAGCATCTAGGAACTAGAAGCCTAGAGGCTGAGTATAAAATGTAGGGGGAGGTACTTATGGTCACTAAGGAAACCTTTTATACAGTACTGTGCTCTGTATGCAGGAGAGGATTACTCATTTGTATGGCCGTAGTAATATATATGCACATGCACATGATCAGGGTAGCATCAGGTTATGCTGAATATGACACCAATCCAACCATGCTGTTCCCACAGTGTAATGTTTAGCTCTGCATGCTAACCTTCTGAAAATGGAGCATTAACTGAGTAAAAATCCTGGCCGATGCCTCTTAAGATGCAGAAGGTAAACATAAAAGGGTTATCTAATGTATGTGTTTATGTATTGCTTCATCGTATTTTGCTTGCAAAACCTTTATCCGATTTCAAAACATTGTGACGTGACTTAAAATGTTTATAACAGACTAGTTAAAATACAGTTTGTTTTCTTCTTTTACCTATATGCTGTCTTTATTTACTTATAAAAAACACAGTCTGGTGGGCTGGCCTAGCAGCTTGGTGGTGATTGCACTGCCTCCCATGCCAGTGGCCCAGTTTTGGGGGTGTACCTGGGTTGCACAGAGGTTAGCTGGGGGGAGATTTGATTGAGCATCTCAGGAAATGCTCTCCTCTCAGTGAGGGGAAGTCTGACCACCCTGCTCTTCAACATCCACCTAGCTGAGGAGGGCTGGCAGGACAGTGGAGTTGCATAAGTGTGAGGGCTCAGGCAGGCACAAAGCAAGCATGTGCCTTTATATGCAATTTCATCATTGCATGCTTGGCTGCCCAGGGGATGAAACCAAAGGTAGATACCCCCAATGGCAGAATGATCCAACAACCTGCCACAGATTCTGCACTGCTAACCAGGCTCTGCTCTTGTCTGAAAATATGTCTCATTGCCAGTGGCCCTGGCCCTCCCCCTCATGGCCCCAACACAGGGGATGTGTGTGTGTGTGTGTGGGGGAGGATCTCAGAGCAAGTATGTCCTATGGATGTAAGTCATTGGGATGGAGATGTCAGTGAGCAAAGGGGTAGCAGGGTGACTAAGGAGATAAAAATCTCTGTTGAAAAAAAAAGAAATAAAACACAGTTTGAGAAGCTCAACCCACAAAACAGACTGTGCATGCCTCCAGTGAGGCATCACAGTAAAGTTATTTATTAAAACAATGCAAATTATATGCATATGCCAGCTAAACTCCTGATGAGAAGTGGGCACTGAAGGATTGCAGCAAAAATATATATTTTTGTTTCTTAACCAAGAAACGTTTATTAAACAGAACATTAAAATAAAAACAATCAAAACATAGTCCATAGGGTACAAACTAGCAATGTTTTTGGCTTACACTTCCACAGATCCTGAAGTGCTTCCCAAGTATTCAGCTCAGATAAGTTGCTGGACTAACACAGTAATTAATTACACATAAAACCAATCAACAATTTAACTTGGAAAAATGCATGCAGCCCCCTATGTATACAGGTATGTTAGGGAATATCCTGTATTAGCTTCCTATACAAATGTCTTGTCTAACAGTAAATGAAGGCAGCACTTATTTAAAAGAATAAATGAGAGCATTTTAAATTAGTTCTAAAAGTTTCTTGTCACATCACAATATTCTGAAATTTGATTAAAGGTGGGCAAGCAAAACAAAAGGTAAAACCCCATAGAGAAGTAGAATAAGAGAAGGCCCTGTTTAGTTTACCTTCTCTGCAGTTTTAAACATCCTCTCATGAAGCCAGCAGCTAACTGAATGCAACAGGCAAGGAGTTCAGCTGCGCTGCAGGCCATTCAAGGGGGAGAGGCAGGGGGATGGGTAGTTTCAGAACATAGTCCATTTCAGTATATAGTTTATTTGTTTCAGTATATAGTGTATGTGAATTTTTCAGTCAACAGTGTATGTGTTTCACCATGTAGTGTATTTGTTTCAGTTCATAGTGTATGCAGATTTTTCAGTGCATAGTGTATTTATTTCCATAGATAGTGTATGTATTTCAATATAAAGTGTAGATGATTCAATATATAGTGTATTTGTTTCAGTATATAGTATATGTGCTTTTTTCAGTGTGCAGTGTATGCACTTCAATAGATAGTGTCTGTATTTCAATATATAGTGTATTTGTTTCAGTATATAGTGTATGCAGATTTTTTTCAATATATAGTGTATGTGTTGCAATCTATAGAGTATTTGTTTCAGTGGATAGTTTATGTAAGCAATAATACCCGACAGGGCAGTATTGTGTATACCGATCACCAGGGCGTACGAGGCCCGATGCAAGCCACAGGCGGAGGGCCTTATAGCCCCTGGAAGTTGTCCAGTATAGCACAATACCACCCACCTTGGAGGGTATTATTGCACTTAGAAAATGGGCACTGTCAAAAAATTACGTTTAATAAGAAAAATGTTAATGAAAATTTTATTTCAAGTTAGATTTGCCCCATATGTTTGTCCCATGCCCTCTTGAATTCTTCCACTGATTTAGCCCCCATCACTCTGTCTGGCAGTCCGATTCACTCCACCACCCTCTCTGTGAAGTAATGCCCTCTCACATTACCCTGTATCTTTTTCCTTGCAGTCTGAGGCTGTGCCCTCTAGTTTTGACCCCCTCGTTCCTCTTAAGTAAACACTCTTCACCCACCTTATTGAGCCTCTTTACATATTTAAAAGTTTCAATCATGTCTTCCCTTTCCCTCCTTGTCTCCAGTGTGTACAGATCCAGCTCCTTACACCTCTGCTTGTATGACTGTCCCTGCATACCCTGCACCATTTTGGTTGCTCTTCTCTGAACCTTCTCCAACACATCTATGTCCTTGTGGAGATGAGGCATCCAGAACTGAACCCCATACTTCAGGTGCGGCCTTACCATGGCTTTGTAAAGGGGCATTATTACCTCCCTCTTTCTTCTAGTAATGCCCCTGCCGATGCATGCCAACATTCAATTGGCCTTTCCCGCCGCCCGCCTATATTGGATTCCTACCTTAAGGTTCGAGGAGACTATGTTCCCCAGATCTCTCTCCTGTTCTGTTACTTTAATTTCCTCCATACCTAGGATGTACCCTGCTCTTCTGTTCCTACTCCCCAAGTGCATCACAGTGTACTTCTAGGCATTAAATTTCATCTGTCACATCTCAGATCATTTTTCAAGCATCTTAAGTCCTTCCTCATGTCCTCCATCCCCCTCAGGGTGTCCACCCTATTGCATATTTTCATATCATCAGCAAATAGGCACACCTTCCCCCTCAAACCCTCAGCAATATCACTAATGTAGATGTTGAAGAAAAGTAATAAAATGAAATGGGTAGCCATCTTGGCACTGGGGGCCAGCATATTCATCTCAAGAGCAGGCACATGGCACTGTGGACTCAGCACTTGAGGGGAGCTGCTGCTGTAGTAAGGAGTTCACCCTCATCCACCATATTGAGTATGATTTCCTCATCCCAAGTCAGTGTAAGTACCCATGTAGGTAAAAGCCATGAATTAACACTGAAGAATTACTACAGGCACAAGGAGGAGGAGGATTTTTAATGTTTCAATAGTGGTCAGAATTGCTGTGGTGGTCCATATACTGTTGTAATTATACTACATCAACCCCTGTGCTTAAAACAGGTAAAATAACATTTATTGGCTTGTCACCTGTGCACCCACCATCCCACATTAAAGGCACCCCATCCATGGCAGTTTGCAGAGAAGAGACATTTGGCACACCATGTGCAAAACACAGAACAATGCAGCCCATGTTACTCAAACTTTTTGCACATCACAGTAAATATCTGCCAAATCATGCAGCTGCGTGTGATCTCAATACTGCCATAGCGAAACTGCTTGCAATTGATATGTTGCTATTCTCCTTTGTGGAGAATGTGGTATTCCAATGGTTTGTGGCACACGCATGTCGTAAATTTAAGATCCCATCCAGGACATACTTTGCCACCTGTGCTGCCCCTGAGTTATATTGTACTGTGACAGAGTCTGTAAGACATGCCCTTCAGCACTGTGTATCACCTTACATTCACTTAAGTATGGATATGTGGGCAAGTGGCAAAATGGTGGGTAGTTCTTATCTGTGTATTATTGCACACTGGGCACAGCTACCTGGGGTTGTCTGTGATGGTGGGATGGGAAAGCAGTGTAATAAGTCAGACTGTGGTGGTAGCAACCTTCATGGGATTAGATAGCATGCCACACTTGCAATGCAGAGTGCAGCTGGTTTGCATAGAAGCAAAAACATGCTAGACTTGCTACTGAGAGAAGTTCATGAGTGACTGCACCCCTGTCCCTAAAACTGGCTTCATATTTAGTGGTAATGGGTTAAATGTTGTCAAATGTATCAGCAATGGTGGATCTGTGAGGGTTCCCTGCATGGCCCACTGTTTAAATCTTGTGGTACAAGAGTTTCTGTAGTACCCAGAAATAAAGTAAATACTGACAGTTGCACGCTATGTCTGTGCCACTTTGCACATTGTGGAAAGGCCTGTGGCCATTTTAGGCAGCTGCAGATCCAAAACAGCCTCCCTCAGCACTGCCTCAAGCTTGTAGTTGTCATGAGATGGAACTCCACACTTTACATTGCAGAGCACTTGTACGAGCAGTACAAGGCAACCTCCGAGTACCTTGTTATGCACAGTAACCGAGACAGTTCCGACATATCAGTGTCTATGACAACTAAGCAATGCCGACTCATGGATTCAATAATATTAATTCTGAGGCCATTTGAACATGCTGCACAGGCAGTAAGTAGAGACACTGCATCCATGCCCACCCTCCAGTGTAAGTGTGGAGAGGGTATTTCGTTCTGCAGAGGCCATAGTGCATGACCATCGTACTAACCTATCATGTATAAATGTCATCATGCTGACATTTATCAAAATGAATGAAGATCACATACCATGTAGGTGAAGCAAATCTATGTTTGTACCCAGTCACGGTGATGGTAGTGCTGATGATGAGGTCAAAGCAGACAATCCTGGTGGCAGCATCAAATGGTGTACCACTGAGGCTAATGATACGCTCATGGAAAAAGAATTTCCAAGTGGGTACAACTCCAGCATTGAGGATTTCAAGGGCTGCTTCCTCATTGATGATGATGAGGATGTTGGTGGAAGGGCATAAAGAAACAAATGGCATTAAAGTGCTTATTCCTGTTATAACTGTTATATGATATGTCGTTATAGTACACCTTCCCCTTCCTTGATTTTGTCTGTACATTTCACAGAATGTGCACAGTTATTATTACCTGCAGTCTGCTAAACATGTCAGCTTGTAGCCACTGTCATCATGCTGAATAAATAACAGGTATCCTGACACTGAAATACAGTAATACACCCCAGCAAAACCACTGTGCCTCTAGAGAGTAAGAGAGAGACAGACAAATAGACAGACAGACATTGTACCTGTGCTCAATGTAAGAACCCTCAGCCAGTCACAGTCACCCTGCTTCTACAGAGAGAGAGAGAGAGAGAGAGAGAGAGATTGTACCTGTACCCAATGTAAGAACCCTCAGCCAGCCAGACACCCTGCTTCTTGAGAGAGAGAGAGAGAGAGAGATTAAGAAAGAGATTGTACCTGTGCCCAATGAAAGAACCCACAGCCAGGCACAGCCACTCTGCTTCTTGAGAGAGACAGAGAGAGAGATTGTACCTGAGCACAATGTAAGAACCCTCAGTCAGCCACATCCACCCTGCTTCTTGAGAGAGAGAGAGAGAGAGAGAGAGATACTGAGAGAGAGATTGTACCAGTGCCCAATGTAAGAACCCATAGCCAGCCACAGCAGTATGCCTCACGTACAGTGACACCAACACAGCGACCTACATCCCTGTCGGCAAAATTGACATCTTGCAAACAGGTTGTTGTATTGGTGTGCCCGAGACAGGGGCACTCCTTCCCCAAATCAACTCCATCCCAGAGAAGATAATCATTATCAGTAGTTTGGGGGGTGCGGGGGATGGGGGTTCGTTGGACTTTGCCCCCAATACAAAACCAGGACTGGGAGACATATGGGAGTTATGTCTTCCACAACTTGCTGTCAACATAACTCCCATCACTATGATGCTGGTCGACAAAAGTGTTGTTGAACCGGCATCATAGAGCCAGCCACAGCCACTCAGCCTCGAGAGAGAGAGAGAGAGAGAGAGAGACAGACAGACAGACATTGTACATGTGCACAATGTACTGTAAGAACCCTCAGTCATCCACAGCCACCCTGCTGAGAGAGAGAGAGAGAGAGAGAGAGAGAGACATTGAACCTGTGCCCAGTGTAAGAACCGTCAGCCAACCACAGCCACCCTGCTTCTTGAGAAAGAAAGAGAGAGTGAGGATCTGGTGCCTTTGCACAAAGAACCACAGCCCACCATGGTGAGTTCATGTCCTAGGAATATGCATTAAATTAGCTCTTATTGTACCATTTTGGTACTTTAGTCACTTTAGCAGAAATTTGGTTTCTCTTTTCATCATCATTATTAATTAATCAGAATATCCCAATGATCATGTTATAGAGTACCAACATTCACCAACACTGTTTTAAATTTCAGAAATAATGTACTAAAAATTAATCTGGATTCCAGCATTCAGTAATGGCGGATTTTTCTTTAAAAACAAGTCACCTCCCTGTGTTACATAACTTCTTTAAACTAGAACTGCATGATCAGTACAATATGATATGAGAACAAGTAACATCAAAATACTTGTGCCACAGTGAGCAATAACTTGTAATGTTGGTTATTCTCTCTTGTTATTTCCCTGAAGGTGTTGCACTGCTAGCCTGGCTGCAGCCAGCAATGCACCATCACACAGTCCAGAAACATGACACCTGTCATCGTGATTAACATCACTTATTTACAGTAAGTATGTATTGTATCATGTACTGTCTTTCTGACTTGAACTGTGTTTCTGACTTGAACTGTGTTGTTAATCTCTTCTTTACCTTTTTATGTTGGCTCGTGCTTGCACAGCCAATATTTTGCATTAATAGCAGATTTGGAGGCGTGGTCACTGTTGGGTGAATGCAGGGCATGCATCAGTAGGTGCGGGCCTCATTCCCCAATAAGCCAGCATGCAGGCACCACACCAGGAATGCATAATGTGGCAAGCACATCTAAGGAAAGATCCACTGCAATGACAGCCAAGCTCATCATGCAGTGGCACCAAAACATGCTCTCCCTATGTGCCTTTCCTGGTGAAGCCCTTCACATGGTGTTGCTGACTGCCGCCACGTGGAGAGACGTCTTTAGGGGTGCCCAATCCCCCTGTCGGCTGTCCCAACCCATGTAATTTGCTGATGGGGGTGCCCACTCCCCACTGGCATAATGCAACCCCCTCCCATTTAAAGTGTATGCCAAGGGGGTGCCCAGTCCTCCACGGCATCATGTCCCACCCTTCCTGGTTTCATTTGCCAATGGGGGAGCCCACTTCCCATTGGCATAATTCCCATCTCCATTTGTTGTGTGCTGACAGGGTACCCAATCCTCTGTTGGCTACAGAACCCCCCAAAAAATAATACTCAGGTGGCATGCTGGGAGCCCACCCCAGTGTGCCAAATTACCCTGCACAAGAAAAACAGTCCCACAGTTTTTTTTTTTTTTTTTTAAACCTGCAAAGCAGAAAATGGTTGACTTTGTTGACTCCGGTGGCCCTCCCCAACCCATGCCCACCCTCTGCACACCCTGCCTCCCCACACCCCCCTCACTCCATCCTTAACTCCGCAGCATGGCGTGACAATCTCCGGTGGACTGGGAACACGTCTGCAGTCTTCAAAGCTGACCGCGAACTGAAGAAATGCCGGTAAGCTGTATAATGGCATAAATAGGGTTTTTTCAACTTTGTCTCATATCATGGGCATTTTTGGGAATTTTGGCACAAAATTTTCAACATGGGGTTATTGGGACCCTTCCTCATGAATTCAGTCACTGACATGGCATTATTTAGTCCCGAAAGATGATTTTGCGGTCACGGTGTGGAATCACCTTCCGGGACTGATTAACAAAATGACAGTGCCACTGTTCATGAGGGGGGCTCTCAAAAAGCCTATGTTGCAAATTTGGTGAAAAGCATCCAAAAAATGGCTGTTTTATGAGTGTGCATTGTGCAGTTTCCACGCACACTGGTAACTTTGTGAATTTGTAATATTTTCACTTCAGATTTTCAAAATTGGCATTTTTCCACACCTCCTTATGAACAGTACAGCTGTCATTTTACATATCCTGGCCAAAATGTGTTTTTACACGTCCAGCGCAGAATAGCACGGTTGCTGTGTGAAATTAGTTTTTGGGACAGTTTGAGAAAATGACAGTGACACTGTTCATGAACAGAGGTCCTAAAATGCCTATGTTGAAAATATGATGATGAACGTCCATAAAATGACTGTGTTATAAGCGTGCATTGCACAGTTTCCATGCACCCTTGTAGCTTCGCAAATTTGCAATATTTTCATGTCAGATTTTCAACACTGCCAATTTTTCACACCCCTTTATGAACAGTACAGCTGTCATTTTTCACAGCCTGCCCAAAATGTGTTTCCGCACCTGTGGCGCACAATGGCCTGGTCGCTGTGGGAAGTCAACCTTTGGGACAGATTAACAAAATCACAGCACCACTGTTCACGACAGGCGGTCCCAAAATGTCTATGTTGAAAATGTGGCTAAAAAAATCCCAAAAATAACTGGGCTACGGACGTGTGTTGCGCTGCTTCTATGAATGCTCATGACTTCACCAATTATTCATATTTTCACTCCAGATTTTCAATGTTGCCTTTTTTTTACACCCCTCATGAACAATACATTTGTCATTTTTCATATCCTGCCCAAAATGTGTTTTCATCCCTGTGTTGCCAAATGGCATAGCCACTGTGCAACACCACCTTTCAGCTAACAAACTGATTGTGCCTCTTTTCATGAGCTGGGGTCACAAAAAGCCCATGTTGAAAGTTTGGAGTGACAATACCAACAATGACATTAGGATTTCAAATTGCAACACCCCACCCTGTAGAGACTGCCAGGCATCAGGGGTGTGACTTGGGATCATTGATTGAATGTTCATGCCATTCCACCCCCACCCCCACCCTGTAGCTAGTGACAGGCAACAAGGTGTGCGTTGAAGTGTTTGGCCCTAAAGGTCACCCCATTCTCCTATACTGTACCAGTTTCAGCGTATTTCCTTATGGAATGGGGTAAGTATAAGGCCCAAAGACCCCAAAGCACACCACAACACTTATCAGTATCTACAGGGTAGGGTGAGGTAAAATGGCATGAGCATTATAGCTGACGCCCCAAAGGCACACCTCAACATCTGTCAGTCTCTGCAGGGTGGGGGTGAGGTTGGCTCAGTTCAATAGTTCACTGCCATTCCTATTATGCATTTTATTTATTTATTTCATTTTTGTTGACCGGGTAAGTGCACTAGACAAGTCCTGCCTATTTTCAGGCATGACCTGGGGAAGGGGGATACAGATGAATGGCAACTGATCTTGAACCAGATTAAGCTGTTGGTGGTATTTTTTTTTTTAGTGAATGAGGGAAATTTGGCCAGGACACCGGGGAAATTCCCCTACTCTGCTGCTGCACTGCTGCCAGTAGGGGGGAGTGGCCATTGTCAAGATGGCCACTCTGAGTGGGATGCCAAAGGAGGAAGACGTCTGCATAGTGGGAGAGTTGGCCTCTGCTCCCACTGTTTGCAATAAGGAGGCCATTGCTTACATCACTGTGGATATTGATTCAGATATGGAATTTCATGATGCAGTGGTTCATTGGGAAGATTCGGTCAAGTTTGCAAATAAACAAGAGGAAAAGTTTTCAATGTTGGTTAAAACTGAGACACACAGACATGGATTTGTGGAAAAATGGACTGAGCCCTTTCCGGGAACTGAAAACCTGGCTACACACCTGAAGTGTTATAATGTTCTCCCTGACAGCAGCGCAGTCACTGCTGCCAAAATCTTAGCTGAGCTAGCTCCCTTGGGAGGCTCCGCGGAGTGCGGTGAGTCTTTAAAGCCTATGTCTGACAATGCGGGTCTTGCTAATGGTGGGTTGAATAGTGAAGACAACGTTCCTACTCTGAAAAGTGAGAGCTCACTGCATGCAGGTACTTTACCTTTGTTTGAACAAGCCCTGAGTCTATTGGTAGCAGGGGAAAGGCAAGAGGTTTGCTCACCAGACAGCTTTTTGGAACAGCAAGCAGTCACAAAGTCCCTATCGGTGTCGCTTCTGTAGGATAAACTCTGCATTGACAGCTGCAATGCTATTCCTGTCAAACACTCAGCTGTGACTAAAGAATCTGAAGGCCCCATAGGGCGCGGTCACATACCACACAGCCTCGCTCCCATACCAGGTGTTTCAAATGCAGTTCTTGCTCCTACACAGGCTGGCAGTAAAATCACATATCCCAGTGAGTGTCTACAGCCTGATAAATCATTGGATAAATTACAAGATAAGAGTTTCTTGATGGCAAAGCAACAAACACTGCATCAAGGGTTGACTACAAATGCATTTGCTCAGAATGAGTCAGCACCATTAAGTATATCGGCTGGGTTTGTTCTGAAAAACCCTATTAATGTGGAATTCCAAGTTCAGCCTGAAGTTATTTATCAATCTTCGGCTATCTCCCAAAAGGGGGTTACTGAATTTTTCTTCCCTAATAAGACTACACTACATCAGACAAATCCTGAAACCACACAGCCAGTTGTGTCAGGACTTCCTTGTCTAAAAGATGAAAGGACTCAGGAAGCCTGGTCTCCAGGTAAAGCTCTTAGAGGGGCTGGCTGGAAGCAGGCTTTAACAGGTGTCTGGAAGCCTGATCCAGCTTGGGATGCAGATTTTTCTCTTTCACAGCACTCCCTGGAGTGGAAACCAGATTCTCAGTGAAAAGATTTGACGGAAAGTCTAAATGGAAAAAATAACTTATCTGAGGCATTAAGACTCCCCCTGACTGTTATGGTTCCAGAGGTACAAGCTTTCCTACCCCCCTCTCCAGACCCAGACTTAGCCATGCCACTTCAGGAGCATCTTTCCCCTTTACAAAATCCCTCTTTAATGAAGCCTCCTCAACAGAAGCCACTTATGTCAGAATTATTTTCAAATTCAAAAAGGGAAGCAGCGCCTCTACGAAATGCTGTTTGGATACTCTACAAATGGGGTTTGGAGGACATGCTGGACAGATACTATGTGGGGAAAACTCTGCTGAAAGATTCTCTACATTTCACTCCTAAAGATGTGTATGCTTTTATTAATATCTCTGGGGAAGATAATTTCAATATAAGCTTCCGGACACTGCATGCGTTGGACTTATTTTGGGATAGGTATGGTCAGGTAAAGTTTTCTCCCACATGGACCCCTTTTTTGGTTGTACCTTTATCGAAGTCTTTAATAAAATACATTACAGTCATGTTTAGGAATGAAGAGGTCCATGTGGAAGATTTCTCCTTTTGGTTATCTCAAAAATGTGAGGTTTTGAGCGATCCTGAACCCATCTTAGATTCTGAACAATTTTGGATGGGGGGCTGGAAGTACAAAATTAAATTGAGACAATCTGAGTCAGGGATAGAGCATATTCCTAATTCATTTCTGCTAGGAAGGGATAGGGGCGTGTGTTTTTATAGCGGACAACCGCATGCTTGCTACAAATGTGGGGCTAGGACACATCTTTCTAGTGATTGTGATCAGCCACGTCGTGACAATTGTGGGGAAGTAAGGCATTTAACTATGCATTGTAATAATCAGTCTAGATGTGGTCTCTGTGAAGAACATGGCCACGTGTTCCGAGAATGCCCTTGGGCCGCTAAAAACAAAACATCTTGCATAAACTCAGATCTCCTAATTCAGAAGGCTCAGGATGCTGCAGGCTCCCCCCCTTCTTTCCAAGCACCTCGTCCACCACCTCCCTCCTCCAATAAAGTCTCCTGGCACAGATCTTTCCACTTGCAAGTCCTTAAAGGAATCTGACAAGGTTGCACAAATAACTGTTTCAGGCTCTGTGGAAGTTAAAAAATATTGCATGGGTCCACCTGACCCTTTGGAATTTCCTCCAGTGTGCTACACTGAGGTAGCTGCAGAGGTTGATGGAGAAGAATCTAAGGTTTTGGGCCCTGGGTCATCTTTGCCCAAACGTATATCATCTAGAAATTTACATCCTAAAACTCCTCCTTTGGTTCCTATTATAGAAACAAGCAATTCTTATGCTGCCCTGTTTACCCCATGGGGGGACACAGAGATGGAGTTGGGAGATTCAGACTCTCAAAAATCATCCTTATCCACCCGGTCACAACCGGTGGATAACTATAAAGAGAAGAAAATTAAAAAAAGAAAAAAATAGAGGGTCTGTTTACATCTCTATAAACAATAATGAGGTTGTCTTGGGGCTCTTTAAATACCCATAGTCTGCTAAATACTGCTAAAAGGCAAGCCCTTTTTCATTATATACACGAGCGGCATATATCTGTGTGTTTTTTACAGGAAACCTGGATGCACTCTGTAGACCAGCTTTCTTCCTTCAAACGGGATTGGGTTTGGGGACCTTCCTTTTGGTCCTTTGGAATGGATACAGCAGATGGCATAGGCATTTTATTTACCTCATACTCCTTTAAGTTGCATAATTTAATTGACCTTATTCCAGGCAGAGTATTGATATTAGATGGGAAATGGCATGATACGTGCTACCACTTTATCAATATTTATAACCCTCAAACAAAAGCTGGCAAAGTAACCTGTCTAAAAGCTATTCAACCTTTCTTGGTGACACCAGTTAAGGGGCTATGGGTTGGAGATTTTAACTGTACAATCATTGACTCACCTAAACAAAAAAGAAAATATATTGTGATTCACATGCGCTGGCCAACATTATTAAAGTAGCTGGTTTACTTAATTGTATTTCTTTTTTTTTCTCAAGGACCTCGATATTCCTTTACAAAAAGAAAATTTTTTTCCTTGCTAGATTATATGCTAGTCTCCCCTTCTATGCAAGTTAAATCTTTCGAAATGATTCCTTGTGAATTCTCAGATCATTCTTTTCTATTATGTAATTTTCAGTTGTCAGGTCTCCTTGAGCATAGGCAGGTTAGGTGGAAGCTTAATAACTCCACACTAGACTTACCTTATATACAGTCTGGGGTGAGATATATCTTAAAAGCTAGATTATCAGTGGCCTTTCTGTATTCTGATTTAGGGGACTGGTGGATAGAGACCAAGGCAGATTTATGCAATTGGTTCAAAAAATAAGGGGTAAGGACGAAAAATCACAATTTTTTAAAATATTTGTCCCTTAGGCAACAACTTCAGAAACTTGCAATGATAGCATATACCTCTCAATTTGATTATTCTGATCAAATCACTAAACTAAAAGAGAATATGAGGGTTTTTCAGTATAACAGAGCAAAGACCCTAAAAGCTATTCTCTCTAACGGTATAAAAAAAATCCCCTATAGGGGATCCATTTGAGATTTGCAAAAATTTGAGGGATTCGTCTAATATTGACTCACTAAAGAAGCCTGATGACTCAATAGCCATCACAGTTGTACAGCTAAGAGAATTAATTATAGATCATTTTCAGACTTTGGAACCTCCTTTTCCAATTTCTGATACTTCAATGCTTTTATATTTAAGTGCTATTAGTGTTCCCTCCAAGTTAACAGAATCTTCTAAATTACTGGATCCAATTTCTCAAGAGGAAATCTTAAATGTAATTTAAGGGAGGCCCACAGGAAGGAGGCAGAGGATGCCACAAGGAAAGGAAGCAGCTCCTGGTGGGGGACTCAATTATTAGGGGGATAGAACTGGGGGGAGCAGGGAAAACTGAAGTAAAGTGCCTGCCTGGTGCCATGGCTTGTAGGGACAGGAAGCGATCCTCAGGATCACGAGAACAGCTGCACGGGAGTCTGAGCTGGATGTCATTGTCCACCTAGGGACAAATGACTTGGCTCAACATGAGATTAGAGCAGTGCAGAAGGACTTTGTAGAACTAGGGAGGGGCCTAAGACAAGTAGCATACACAGTATCCTTCTCAGAGGTGCTGCCTGTAAATGGCATGAGTGAGGCAAGGGTACTCTGCACCATGCAGTTTAATGAGTGGTTGAAAAAATGGTGTGGAACACAGGGGTTTGGCTTCATTAGACTGGGGTTCCACCTGGAGAGACACCAGCCTATACTGGCAGGATGGTCTGCATCTGTCCAGGAAGGAACAAGTCTTTTGAGCAATCGGTTTAAATGCTTCATTGGCAAGCTTTTAAACTAGTCAAGGGGAGGCACTGATAAGCAGCAGGAAAATCCCAGCCTCCCTACAAAACAGGGTACTAAATGGAAAAAGACCGAGGTAGAAAGGTCAGTGGGGATGCTGCAACAGAAAGTAAAGCCATCAAAAATGGAAAGCAATGAGTACCAATGCACGTAGTCTGAGTAACAAGCTTCCTGAATTAGTGGCCTTGATGGAGGAGGAACATCTGGATATCGTGAGTAGTCACTGAAACATGGTTCACAAAACCATGACTGGGACGAAACATACCAGGATACACTAGCTACAGGAGAGACAGAGAGGGTAAAGAGGAGGAGGAGTAGCTCTTACATAAGGGAAGGAATCAAAGTAACAGAACAAAAGAGAAAACAGGGAGAGAAGAAGCACTGTGGGTAAATTTGGAGACCAGAAATGGCACCACAATCTGCACAGGGTTGTATACAGACCCTTCTCAGGGAGAGGAAATGGACAAGGAAATGATAGAAAGTATACTTAGTATGGCAAAAAAAGGGAGATATTGCTGATGGGTGATCTGAATATGCCAGATGTTAACTGAGTGCAGTTGCCGCAGCCACTCAAGAGTGGGGTTATTCTAGATGCCCTACAGGGGCATGCCTTAGACAACTAGTATTGAGCCCACCTGAGAGGGAGCAATCTTAGACCTGGTTCTCTCAAATGGAGATGAAGAGAGGATCACAGAAGATAAGGGGCAGCCATCTGGGAACTAGCTGACCATCTAACAGTATGGTTCACAATAAACACAGCAATAGAGTCAATTATACAAAGGCAAAGGTACTAGACTTTAGGAGGGCTGACTTTGCTAAAATGGGTAAGTGCCTAAGGAATGCACCAGCAAATGGGCAGGAAGGAGGGGTGGAAGAACAATGGGGAATAATAAAAACTGCCATCACAGAGGCAACAAGCCTTTGTGTGAAGCAAATAAACAAAACTAAACGATGTAAGAAACCACTATGGTTCTCAAAGGAAGTGGCAGTGAAGGTTCAAGAGAAAAAGAAAGCTTTCAGGAAGTACAAGGAATCACAGAAGGAGCAGGACAGGGAACTGTATCAGTTAAAGCAAAAGAAAGCTGGGAAGGCAGTCAGAACAGCAAAGGCCCAAACTGACGAAAAGATAGCCAACTCAGTTAAGAAGGGGATAAAACCTTTTATAGGTACATCAGGGAGCGAAGGAAGACCAAGGGAGGATAGTGAGGTTAATAAAGGGGAGGGTGGGCAGAGGAGACTGTGAAAGGCAGAGATACTAAACAAATATTTTGCTCAGTATTTACAAAGGAAGAGGGAATACCTAGAACAAACAGTAGAAACACACTGGATACAGAAGTTGATACCAGCCCATTTACAGAAGAAAGGTTCTGAAAGAACTCTTAAAACTGAAGGTGGACAAAGCAATGGGGCCTGATGAGATTCATCCCAGAATTCTAAAAGAACTAAGGGTAGAATTAGTGACACCACTGACTACCCTGTTTAACAAATCATGGGAGGATGGGGTGGTACCCGAGGACTGGAGGAGAGTAGATGTGATTCCCCTTCACAAAAGTGGGAGCAAGGCAGAAGCAGGAAACTATAGACCTGTTAGTTTAACCTCAGTGGTAGGGAAAATGATGGAATCACTTCTGAAGGAAAGAATTGTCAAGTATCTAGAGGCCAGAGGGCACAGGACCCAAGGCAGCATGGATTCACAGCGAAAGGTCATGCCAGACAAATCTGATAGATTTCTTTGACTGGGTGACCAAAGTAGTAGATCAGGAGGGGCTGTGGACATGGCCTACCTAGACTTTAGCAAGGCATTTGACACAGTCCCACACAAAAGATTAATATACAAGTTAGCCAGCCTGGGAGTGGGTCCCAAGATGACAGCCTGGGTAAAAATTGGCTGGAAAATAGGACACAGAGTAATAGTAAATGGAGTCCACTCTGATGAAAGGGGGTTACTAGTGGGCACCGCTGGGTTCTAGTATTAGGACCAGTCCTCTTCAATGTCTTTATAAGCTACATTGCAGAGGGACTGAAGGAAAGCATGTCTCTTTGCAGATGACACAAAGATCTGCAACAGAGTTGATGCACAAGGTGGGGTGGAAAGGATGAAAAGGACTTGGCAAGGTTAGAGGAATGGTCAAATGTATGGCAGCTTAGATTCAATGCTAAGAAGTGCAAGGTAATGCACCATGGAAACAAAACCCAGGGAAGAGTCACAATGGGGGGTGAGATGCTAACGACAACAAAAATGGAAAGGGACCTGGGGGTAGTCATATCAGATGACCTAAAGGTGGACAAGCAATGTGAGAGGGCAGCAATGAGGGCTGGGGTGATATTGGGATGCATAGGGAGAGGCATCACCAGTAGAAAACAGGAAGTTAATATCCCTCTGTACAGACAGCTGGTCAGACCCCATCTGGAGTACTTCAGTGCAGTTCTGGAGACCCAGTCTGCAAAGACACAGACAGGATGGAAGCTGTCCAGAGGAGGGCACTCAAATGGTGCAGGGTCTGCACTGGAAGACATATGAAGAGAGACTAAAGGAGCTTAATATGTATAGCCTCAAGGAAAGGAGGAGAGGGGGACATGATAGAAACTTTCAAGTACCTCAAGGAATCAAACAAAGTACAAGACGGTAGCATCTTTCAAAAAAGAGGATTGCAAGAACAAGGGGCACAATTTGAAGATGGGGTGGCTCAGAGGTAATTTAAGGAGTATTTTTTCACAGAGAGGGTTGTGGATGCATGGAACACCTTCCGGAGGAGGTCGTGGAGTCAAAACCAGTGGTGGAATTCAAGCATGCATGGGACAGTCATAAGGCAATTCTAGGGGGTGGGGGGTAGGAAGAAGTAGGCTGCTGGTTAACTAGGATCTGCAGCTTATCCAGTAGGCAGGGAAATGGGCAGACTGGGTGGGCCAAGCTGTCCTTATCTGCCGTCAAATTCTATGTTTCTATGTTTCTATGTAATAGGGAAATTAAAATTAAATATCTCACCAGGAACGGACGGCCTTTCTAATAATTTGTATAAAGTTTTTTCGGTTGAGCTGAGTCAATGCCTGTTTATTTTATTTCAGTATTTTATTAAGAATACTGTGATTTTTCCCTCTTTTTCCGAAGGGTTGTTAATTTATTTATTCAAATCTGGGGATAGGCAAAACATTAAGAAGTGGCGGCCTATCACCCTCCTAAATTCAGATTATAAAATTTTCACCAGCATTTTGAACAACAGGTTAAAAAACTACTCTAGATGGGTAATTTCCCCCTACCAATTTAGTGGGATACCAGATAGACGGATTCAATCAGCACTAATGATTATACGTGATGTCATTGAACACCTCTCTGATGCTGGCATTACAAATTGTATGGTTGCTGCTGATTTAGAAAAAGCTTTTGGCAGAGTACATCTACCCTTTATGTTTTTAACTCTAGAACATTATAGAGTTCCTTTTCAAATAGTTAAGTTAATTAAGATGCTATATGAATATAAAGCTGTGTTCTCAGTTTTGAAAGGCTGTACAGCTGAAAGTTTTCGTCTACATACAGAAGTGCGTCAGGGTTGCCCCCTCAGCCCTCTTCTTTACATTTTTTCATTAGACCCACTATTGCAGAACTTAATTACTAAACAGCAATGGATGGGAATTTCAGATAACCTATCTAAGGATCATGAACTCTTAGTACAGGCCTATGCAGATGATTTAATACTATATTTTGCTGATCAGTCTTCTGAGCATATTTTTTTAAAAGTTTTTGACACCTTTTCAAAAGTTTCTAATGCTAAACTGAATTTGCATAAAACAAAAGGGTTATTTATTGGAGCAACAGGTTCAGCTGAGGTGATGCAGGAGGGTATCCACTTTTCTAGAATCCCCCTTAAAATTTTGGGTATTCAGTTCGGTCCTCAAAATATGCCGGTGGAAAATTGGGAATCAGCTCTTCAAGTGGTGGAGAATAAGGTGAATAAATGGAAACAGTGAAAACTGTCAAAACTGAAATTCACACATATGATTAAACAGTTCCTCCTACCCTATGTGCAGTATGTAGCCATGATTTTCCCGCTCCCGGCTCATTTAGAAACTAGAATGTACTGTCTATTTTTTCAAATGCTTTGGGGTAACCAATTAAATCCGGTAAAGAGATGTTATACTTATTTACATATAAAAATGGGAGGACTTGGAATGGTGGACCCAGTGTTTTTGTACATTCTTTATTTATTATGTGTTCAGTCAAAAGTGGTTTAGATTCAGAAACAGGGATTGGGAAAAAATGAATTTCCAGGTCACTGGGTAAATACTTTAGGAATTGGCACATTTTGGCCCTGAAGTTGAACCCTCACATTCATCTCCCACAGTATTTTCAGCCAGCTGCACAAAAATTGTACAGATGGAAAATAAAGAAAAGAGACAATCCTGAGCAATAATGTGAAGGGATTTTACCAATTAATGATGGCAAACTTACTCCCCCAAGAGTCGAGTTTCAAGAATTGTCCTTCTGCCCTCAATTCTAAGGTATTGGCCCAGTTAAATAATCTCAGATTGCCTCAATCACAATGGGAAACACAGTGGCTAATTTTTTATGGTCGCCTGAACGTTCGGGGCAACGCTAAATATAAGGTCATAGAGGAAAGGAAGTGTCTGTATTTGGACTGTATAAATATTGAAGAGTCAATGGAACATTTTTTTTCTCCAGTGTTCTTATGCTAAGGGTTTGTGGGACTATTTAGCGACATTATGGGGTTTCAATTGGCTTAATTTTCTATCATATGAGGTTCTGATTTTAGGATGTTATCCAGTAAGCCTTTCTTATTTTCATGAGGGAACATTGTCATTATTTCTTGGTTGCTTACGATATTATTTATGGAAAGCTAGGTGCCAATGGGTTATATATCAAAGCAAAATACCTTATATTTGTTTTAACGTTTTGGTTTCAAATGAACTCTCAAGAATTTATTCCCAGGATGCACAAGGGTAGCTCCTGCTAAACTCCTGAAATGGTGGAAAGAGTTTCTTCATTTTATTAAGTTCAAGTAATGTATGATTTCTTCTGAAGGTATTTTATTTATTTGTATGATTCTTTGTTTATTTCATATATTTACCCACTTTGCCTTGTTTTCTACTTCGCTTAATCTGACAAAGTTTATTGTGTTGTTTTGTTATGTTTATTATTTCAATAAAAACTCCCCTACTCTTTTCGATAAGTGCCATGGGATCTTTAACATCCACCTGAACTACCACCAATCCAGGCAGATGGGACCTTGGTTTAACGTCTCATCCAAAAGACGGCACCTCAAAAGTGCAGCACCCCTCTCATGCTGCACTACAGTATCAGTACTGGGATACTAACCCAAGTGCCAGATGTGGGAACTGAACCCACAGCCCTCTGGTCTCCCAGTCTCAGAGGCGAGTGTGCTGCCTACTGAGCCACTGACACTGACATCTCTAAGTCCTGCACTACCAATGCCAATGCCAGAGAGACAACTTTCAGCATTGACAAATGCTTGTTATACATGCCACTATGGCCAACTACAGGCAAGTGATTTTCAATTTTTCGTCACAGGTGACTGTTTAAACTTACAGTCATACAGTTCTAGGACCAAATTGATAACTATTGTAATTGTAGCAACAACACAATTGCAGTGCAGTCACTTTATTTTATCTACAAGTAAGTATCAGTCTTATTTCCTCTTTATTTTTTTTCTTCTTTTCTGCAGGTATGAAGTATTCATTGGTGATGACATACAGGCCAGATAATATCTATTTTTCTACACAGATGAGACAGGTGTACTTCAGCACACAATGATTATACAATGTGTTTTCTGGGTCATGATGGAATCTAAGACACTGGACCAGTGCATGTCACTAAACTTGATACTTTAACAGATGTTTAGTAATAGCTGTGTATTTCAAGCTGGATATAACAAAAGACAGAAACAGCACAGCTGGGAGCTGAATGGAGTACTGCAATGAACTCAGAATAATTTCTTCTTCATCTGTTTGCAGGTAACATTGAGGTGCTGCGAACAGGTGTCAGCAGTACGTTCCAGTCTGAAGATGGACAACAGTTTGGATACACTGAAGACCTGGAAAGTAGATAAAAATATTAATGAAAACCATTTTTCTATGATGCCTCCCCCAAAAAACGTACCTTTTATGGCTTGACATTTTTCGTACACCCGATGTCAACAATCAGACACATGTAGAACATGTGTGATGGCAGCATGGTTTCATCACTACGGTTGGGAATCTGTGTGCTATGACCCGAGAATGAGAAAAGAAAAGTCAGTAATGAGAAATGCTTATAATTCAATTAATCACGGCAGTAACCCCCTCTCCCACAAAACTGAAATGTTATAGTACCACATTAGATGGCGGCACATATGTATGACACATGAATGTTATCATGGCCACCACACCAGTGAAGGGAAAAACATTCCGTATGTACAGTATGATGGTGTCCCTGCAAAGAAACAACACAATGGAATGCTTACAACAAATAACAGGATTCAATACAAGTTAAACGGCAGTGTCTCTGAAAAAACATGACAGTGACACGTACAAGAACTTACCATTGATGGTATGAATACACACACATAGGGCAGCATGTTTCAGTCAACGCAGAAGAAGAAATTTCTTGAATATCTAATTATAGTTCAACCCATGGTTATCATCATTCAGCAACACACTGTACATCATCAGCAACAGCAGGACAACATCTGCAGCAGCAGCAGGTATCAGCAAGCAATGTTCTCAGTTGGGACAATGTGACACAGTTCTGGCTCTATGCACACCCTTTAAACAGTGCGGCAAAAAATACTTGTGACTTTTCTGAACGTTTTTTCATGTGCTTATTCTTCATTGAGACTTTTCTTGAAATTAAAACAGCGGGACAACAGCAGCAGGTATCAGCAAGCAATGTTCTCACGTGGGACAATGTGACACAGTTCTGGCTCTATGTGCAACCTTTAAGCAGTGGGTCAAGAAATACTTGTGACTTGTCTGAACATCTTTTCATGGGCTTATTCTTCATCGGGACACTAATACCACATGCTGAATTGTGTAGCAAGATAGCAGTATAAGCAGGCTGCATTCATAAGATAGGACATTTGTTTGGAGAGGTTTATTGTCATGGTAGGTGATTTTAGGGTATTTTGATTGTAGTTGTGGGTAGGTATACTGCAAAAATGTAGCATAGTAAACAGTTGCCAAAAAGTAATACAGCATGACAATTAAAGCAACAATGCAAGAATATGGTTACAATTTTGACCAATACTTTTTTATTCTATTGTACATTACCCCTTATCTGATAAGTTGTGTATAAGAAGGAATGATACCCTTCTTTCCACAATGTAAGTATGCTGTACAACTTTTTTTCACATCTGAAATAATAAACGGAGCATTCATTTTACTCTGGCTTGCAAAAGGTTTTCATCAGTCTTCTCATGTGCTTTTAGACATCAACTATTTAAACTCATTTCTGTTGTGACATAAATAAACTAGCACACAGAAGACAGTGCTCCATGACCTTATGGAACAGTAGCTGTTCAAAAACAGCCGAGAATACTGATTAAAACCTGGTTAGAGTAACATTAATAAGAGCTCTACGTTTATCATTTCAAATTAAAAAAATGGAGTAATGCAGAATCAAATAAATTATGGAAAGAAGGGCATCATACAAGTCAATAGGCAAGGGCCAATTGAAAATAGAATACTAAAGTACAGGTCTAAATTGACACTGGATTATTGTACTGCTGCTTTAACAAAATTAAAGGCAAACAGTCATAATTCTAAATCCCACCTCTCCCAAATCTCTACCCCCCCCCCGAATAGGCTTTTCAAGATAGAAGCACAATTTTTTACTGTGGCAGAGGTCATGGCAGGAACTTTGGCAGACCTATTTAATGCCTCACTACACACTGGATGTGTACCTCAGGACTGGAGGATGGCTCATGTGGTGCCCCTCCACAAGGGTGGCCCCAAGGATGGACTGGGTAACTACAGACTGGTGAGCCTCACATCCATTGTGGGTAAGCTGATGGAGACAATCCTGAAGGAGAGGCTGGTGGCCCTCCTGGAGGCCAAAGGATTACAGTACAGCAGACAGCATGGCTTCTTAAGTGGCAGACCCTGCCAAACCAACCTGGTGGAGTTCTATGACTGGGGAACTAGGCAATTGGATGGAGGCCATGCAGTGGATGTCCTGTACCTGGACTTCAGTAAGGCATTTGACTCAGTGCCGCATGGGAGGCTGGGAAGTAAGTTAGAAGGCACGGGGTGGGTGCAAAGCTGGTGAAATGGAAACTAGGAAACTGGCTTCAGGGAAGGCAACAGAGGATGGTGGTGGGTGGAGAGCTTTCATCCCCTATGGTAGTGAAGAGTGGTGTTCTGCATGGCTCGGTGTTCAGACCAGTATTGTTTGGGATATTCATGGCAGACATATCATTGGGCATAAAGAGCAAGATCAGTCTGTTTGCTGATGACACCAAGATGGGAGTGGTAGTGGATGACCTAGGGGGATGGCAGGGGTTGGAGAATGATCTGGCAAAGCTGGAAACCTGGTCAGACACCTGGCAACTGGGATTCAATGTCAAAAAGTGCAAGGTGCTGCATTTTGGGGTGAAAACCCCAAGGAGCAGTTACCAGCTGGGGGGAGTGCAGCTAACTGAGACAGAGGAAGAGCAGGATCTGAGGTGCTCATTACGTGGTCAATGAACAACTCGTCACAATGTAGGAAGGCAGCTGCAAAGGCCAAGAAAATTCTGGGTTGCATTGCAAGGGGTATATCCTTGAGGAGAGGAGAGGTTATTTTGCCACTGTATAGAACATTAGTTAGACTGTATTTGGAGTACTGTGTGCAGTACTGGCTTCCGTATCTGAAGAGGGATATTAAGTTATTGAAGGGGGGGCAGTGCAGGGTGACAAACATGATCAAGTGGCTGGGGGACTTACCATATGAAAGGAGGCTGAGGGATTTGAACATGTACTCACTGGAGGAGAAGAGGGACAGGGGGATATGATTGAAACCTTCAAGTACACAAAAGGAATAAACAAGACAGATACGGAGGGTCTGTTCAAAGTAAGGGAGGGGAGGGACACCCAGGACCATGATATGAGACTGGAGGGAAGAAGGTTCGGAGGGAGATGAGGAGACACATTTTTACAGAGAGTGTGGTAGCTGGGTGGAATGCATTTCTGGCAGAAGTGGTATCCAGTAGAACAGTAGACTGCTTCAAAAGGGGCTGGGACAGGGCAAGGGGGCCAGTCAAGGAAGGGAAGGGTGGGAGGGAAGGGCAGCTGTAGAACAAGGGATGCTAGCTGCACATTTGAGCAGACTTGATAGACCACTAGGCCTTTATCTGCTGGCAAATTTCGTATGTTCGTAGTTTGCTCTTACTATTTTATTTTTGAAATGTCCAAGGGTCAGCAACATGGCGTATGCTGCATGGTTTCATTTCCGGTAAAACTGCAGCACCGCACCACCCGCTTCATTAAAAGTGTATTGAAGCAGATGGTATGCTGCTGCAGCTTCACCTAAAATGAAAATGTGCAGTGTCTGCAATGCTGCTGATCCCCAGGACATTTTGAAAATAAAATAAAGTAAGTAAGAACACGGGAAAAAAAATGCTGTTTCTATTACGGAAAGCCTAATCTGGGTGGGGAGGGCAGAGATTTGGGGGAGGTGGGGATTTATAATTATGAGCATTTTCCTTTAACTTCAGGAAGAAAACATTAATTGAAAATAAACTGCATACTTATTCTGTATGAAAAAAGATTATTGTCTACGAAAACAAGGATAGGTTTTTCCTTTTTTTTTTACTTTTATAATATTTTACTGGGCCTGGGACCGACCAGTAAGCTTGTGTAACATACTGATGCTTTCCAATTGCTGAGCCTCAATTCAGATCAGCTGCTGGCAAGCTTGATCAACAACATTGCTCTGTGTGCTGACCTCACTCCACAGGATGCCCAGGTCCGCCTGTGTGGTAGAAATTTCTACTGGGCTGTTACCTGCAGCTGCGGGAGCCACCACTGGTTCTACCCTCTCCCTTCTGCTGCATTGACCCAGTGCAAGCTGACACACTGGTTGAACTGCCACCTGTTCCACTACATGAGCATGTGCTATCTCCTACATTTTGGCCCCCCACTAGGTACAGTGGCGTGCTAACAGGTGGGTTCTTTGCCCACCCATGCCCAAGTGGCTGCCCTTGTGACCATGATGTACCATCATCCCGCAGATATTGCATTTAACAACTGTTCGGTCACCTGGCAGTGTGGTGAAAAACTGCCACACTGGCAAGCTGTGGGGAGGACCAAGCGGGGAAGGCACAAGATGTTGTCAGCTGCTCTGCAGTTGAGGGGGCAACAAGTTGCTGATGCTGTTGTTCGTGCTGCTGCTGCTTGGGGTTGTTGGTAGCCACCAGTGCTGCAGGTCTGACAGTGGCAACACTAATCTCCAAAGAGGAAGCAGCTGCTGCTTCGAGCACTACACATCTAATTCAAGTAGAAACATTTTGAGGAAGGGGGACCGGATGGAAAAGCACTCCCTTGGCTGAGGTGAATAGCTCTCCCAAGGCCCCCCCACATTCTGAGCCCCCACTGCTCACCACTTTTTCCACCTCTCTCCGTTTTAGAAGAGTAGTCCACCCAAAACTTGCAAAAGACATATGTTGTGCAGAGTGTTTTAATTTGTATGTGAAGTTCCAGTGTTTCCTTCCCTCTGACTGCTGTTAGGAGTTTTTTCTAAATTAGCCTGCTAGCTTTATGCTAGTTTTACGACCCCTAGTGATCTTCATCTGAGACAGCTTAATTGAATTCCTTGTTCCCACAGTGCATCTTGTCTCATGTGACAGAGATGTAGCAGTGACCGAACATTCAGCACACACATGCTAAACAAACTAAATATCTTGGAATCTTTACAAGTTGCACAAAAATTACCAGCAGCAAAGTTCTTCAGGACAGTAAGACCTTTATGATGAGGGTAGTCACTAAGCTGAATTCTATAGATTTAAAAAAAATAGCCATCTCTACTGTTATGAACTGATTGTAAATCAGTGTTTTCTGATGGATTTATGGTCTCTGCTACATCACCGTCGCATGAGACAAGGTGCATTCCAGGACAAAGGAATACAATTAAGCTATCTCAGATGGAGATCCCTGGGGGTCGTAAAACTACCATAAAGCTAGCAGGTTAGTTTAGGAAAACACTCTTAACAGCAGACAGAGGGAAGGTCACACAACAGCTTAACATACAAATCAAAACACTCTGCACAACATATGTTTTTTACAAGTTTTGGGTGGACTACTCCTTTAAAACAGAAATGATTAAACTAACTCAAAGAAAATGTTGAAACAGAGGATGGAGGAGTACATAGAGGAAGTTGGTAATTTAAACTAGGAGTGGAGGGTGGCAATTGGGGAAGAGATATGCAGAGACCACAGTTTGGGAAACCATATGAGCTTACCCCCATAACAGTGACAAAGGACAAATGGCAAGTACTGTTGGTGATGCTAGGAAAGGAGGGCAGGATGGGAGGGGGGGAAAGGGTGGAAGGTGGTTACCCTTAATTCTAGGAGTCTTGGGAGGAAAACTGCAGAGTTACAGGTTCTCATGGCAGACGGAGAGGTGGACATTGCAGCCATCACAGAAACATAGGCCACCCAATACAATGACTGGGACCTGTCTGTACCAGGGTACAGGTTATTTCGTAGGGACAGGGTGATTGGGAAAGGAGGGGTGGCACTATATGTGAAGGAAGGACTGAAGTGTGTAAGGGAGGAAGGGGAGGAGGGTAGTACGGAGTCACTTTGGATGCAAATCCAGGATTCCAAGAATAGGATTCATAGAATGGGAGTGGTGTACAGGCCACCATCTCAGACGGAGGAGTTAGACAGGGAACTAGTGGGACAGATCATCAGGACCTGTGAGAAGGGTAGTGTGGTGATTGTGGGGGACTTCAACATGCCAGGAGTGGACTGGAGTACCCCAACAACCAGGAACAGAAGGGAGCAGGTACTGCTGGATGCCTTCCAGGACAGCTTCCCGCTGCAAATGGTCAGTGAACCAACCAGGTTAGGGAATACCCTTGACCTTGTGCTGGCAAATGGGGACTGTGTGAGAGAACTTACAGTGGAGGAACCGCTGTCAGGGAGTGACCACCACTCAGTATGGCTCACATTGGTTATGGGCAAGGAAGGAGTGGAATCTGGCACAAGAGTGCTGGACTTCAGGAGGGCTGACTTTGGGAGGATGGGGGAAGTAGTAAAAGGGTACTTGGCCAGAATTCAATCTAGTATGGACACTAACCAGAGGTGGGAGCTCATAAAGCTGGGGATAGTGGAGGCAACCAAAATCTGCTGCAAAGCCCAGAGCAAGAAGGCTAGGGCTAAGAATCTGAGCTGGTTGAGCAAGGAGGTCATGGAAAAGGTAAGGAAGAAAAGAGCTGCCTTTAGGAAGTACAAGAAAACAGGGAGGGAAGAGGACAGGGAGGAGTACTTGACAGAATCGAAGGAGGTGACAAGGGCAGTAAGGGGAGCCAAAGCATCTACGGAACTCAGGCTGGCACAAGGCATTAAGAAGGGGGAGAAGGACTTCTTTAAGTACATCAGGGAGAAAAGGAGCTGTAAGGACCACATAGTAAGGATTAGAAGGAGGGGTTGGGTGGAAGTAGGGGAAGATAAGGCAGAAGCATTAAATGAGTACTTTGCTCAGTATTTACTAAAGAGAAGAGGGGTGACACCCAAGGGGGAGAAATGGTAGAAACAGGGGGAAGGGACAGATGGGGAAATCATGGAGGGCAGAGTTCGAGAGGGTTTGAAGGCACTGAGGGTGGACAAGGTGCCAGGCCCAGATGGCATCCACCCCAGGGTACTGAAGGAGCTGGCAGAGGTCCTTGCAGGACTTTTGGCAGACCTATTTAATGCCTCACTACATTCGGGGTGTGTACCTCAGGACTGGAGGATGGCTCATGTGGTGCCCCTCCACAAGAGTGGCCCCAAGGATGAACCAGGAAACTACAGACCAGTGAGCCTCACATCCATTGTGGGTAAGCTAATGGAGACTATCCTGAAGGAGAGGCTGGTGGCCCTCCTAGAGGCCAAAGGACTACAGGACAGCAGACAGCATGGCTTCATACGTGGCAGATCCTGCCAAACCAACCTGGTGGAGTTCTATGACTGGGTAACTAGGCAACTGGACAGGGGCCATGCAGTGGATGTCCTGTATCTGGACTTCAGTAAGGCATTCGACTCTGTGCCGCATGGAAGGCTGGGAAGGAAGTTAGTAGGCACAGGGGCGGGTGCAAAGCTGGTGAGATGGGTAGGAAACTGGCTTCAGGGAAGGCAACAGAAGGTGGTGGTGGGTGGGGAGCTCTCACACCCAAGGGCAGTGACGAGCGGTGTTCCACAGGGCTTGGTGTTGGGACCAGTGTTGTTTGGGATATTAATTGCAGACATATCATGGGACATCAAGAGCGAGATCAGTCTGTTTGCTGATGATACCGAGGTAGACGTGGTGGTGGATGACCTAGGGGGGTGGCAGGGGTTGCAGGATGATCTGGCAAAGCTTGAAACCTGGTCAGACACCTGGCAACTGGGGTTTAATGCCAAAAAGTGCAAGGTGCTACATTTTGGGATGAAGAACCCAAGGAGGAGTTACCAGCTGGGGGGAGTGCAGCAAGCCCAGACAGAGGAGGAGAAGGATCTGGGTGTGCTCATTACAGGATCAATGAACAACTCAGCACAATGTAGGAAGGCAGCTGCAAAGGCCAACAAAATGCTGGGTTGTATTGCAAGGGGTATATCCTCGAGGAGGGAGGAGGTGATTCTGCCACTGTATAGGTCATTAGTTAGACCACACCTGGAGTACTGCGTGCAGTACTGGTGCCTGTATCTGAAGAGGGACATTAAGTTACTGGAGGGGGTGCAGCGCAGGGTGACAAAGATGATCAAGGGGCTGGGGGACTTATCATACGAGAGGAGGTTGAAGGAGTTGAACATGTACTCACTGGAGGAGAGGAGGGACAGGGGTGACATGATTGAAAACTTTAAATACATGAAAGGAATAAACAAGACGGGTACAGAGGGGCTGTTCAAAGTAAGGGAGGGAAGGGCCACCAGGGGCCATGATATGAGACTGGAGGGAGGAAGGTTCTGGAGGGAGATGAGGAGACACTTTTTTACAGAGATGGTGGTGGCTGGGTGGAATGCGTTACCTGCAGAAGTGGTATCCAGTAGAACAGTGGACTGCTTCAAAAGGGGATGGGACAGGACAAGAGGGAGGGTTAATGAAGGGGCAGGGTGGAAGGGAGGGGCAGCTGCAGAATAAGGGGTGCTAGCTGCACATTAGAGCAGACTTGATAGACCTCTAGGCCTTAATCTGCTGGCAAATTTCATATGTGCATACTACTAAAAGTACTAAAATGTGCTAGTAGTAAAACTATTACTAACTAAAACTAAGTAACTAAAAAAGGTTTTTTTAAACTAAACTCAGGTTTGAGATAAAGTCAGGAATATGTAAACATAAGGGTCAAAACTTGAAAGCAGAAAAATATGACTGTAAAGACTGATTAAATCTCAGTAGCACACACTGCACACTATCCACAGCTCCTTCTCTAGCACAGGACAAAGGAAAGTGAAACTAGTTCACTGTCTTCCTGCCTGATTAACTTCATGCCTGCATCATGTGACCTGCAGACAGTCAGACATGTGATCTGTGGGCTGTTTATCACAAACTTCACCTTCTCAAAATATAAACTGAAGTTAACATGAAGTCTACAACACGAAGTGCAATAAAGGCAAATTTCACCCTTTTAATGGAAACTTTGCGTAATGATACATGGATGCAAAGTGGGGCACTTTGCATTAACTTCGAGGGCATAGTAAATCTTCACTGCATCTCTATTTAATAGTTGGGACGCAGAACAAAAACTTTGAAGCAAGCATATAGAAACATAGACTTCGATGGCAGATAAGGATGGCTTGTTCACCTGGTCTGCCCATTTCCCTACCTATTGGATAAGTTGCATATCCTAGTTGAACAACAGCCTATTTCTTCCTACCCCCACCAGAGTTGCCTTATATCTGCCCCATGCATTCTTGAATTCCCCAACTGTTTTTGACCCCATAATCTCTTCAGGAAGGCAATTCCATGTGTTCACCACCCTCTCTGTGAAAAAATACTTCCTCACATTGCCCCGAGTCATCCCCCATTATCTTAAAATTGTGTCCCCTTGTTCTTGCACATCTCTTTTTCTGAAAGATGCTGCCCTCTTGGACTTTGTTGATGGCCTTGAGGTACTTGAAAGTTTCTGTCATGTCCCCCCTCTTCCCTCCTTTCCTCAAGGGTATGCATATTAAGTTCCTTTAGTTTATCTTTGTATGGCTTCTGTTGCAGACACTACAACATTTTAGATGCCCTCCTCTGGACTGCCTCCATCCTGTCTATGTATTTGTGGAGATGAGGTCTCCAGAACTGCACACAGTACTCCAGATGGGGTCTCACCAACTGTCTGTACAGAGGGATAACAACTTCCTGTTTTCAACTGGTGATGTTTCTCCCTATAAATCCCAGTATCCCCCAGCCATTCTTACTGGCTTCTCACATTGTTTGCTTACCTTTAGGTCATCTGATATGACTACCCCCAGGTTCCTTTCCATTTGCTTTGTTGTTAACACCCCCCCACATTGTGTTCTCTTCCTCTGGGTTTTTGTTTCCCAGGTGGGTCTGTTCATGAGAAGGAGTTACCAGTGCCCATCATACAGTGCATACCACATTTAAAAAAATCAAGAACTGTTAGGCACATGTTTTTGACTAAATCTGAATGCTGGCTACATGGGCAGCTAAATAACATAACTATAGAATTCTAGGGGTATCCATATATTTTTTGATGGGGTATCCCACTCCATGTTGCTGCGTTTTTTACCTGAAAAAGTGTGACATGCAAAAACATGTTTTACTAATTGTTTTTGCAAGCTTTATTTACTGTTTTCTATTATTAAACTAAGTCCACTTACTAATATGGAGTTGTGTTTTTTATTATCTGTACTCTTTAGCCCATTGTAATGCTCCATTTTTAATTTATGCAGCTTTGTATTTAGTGTGGTGAATGTAACAGTTGGTGTCACAGCATGTTACATTCACCCACATGGCCCCCCAAATCTGTAATTGTGCTATTAGCACTTTAAAAGATTTTCTGGCTTCTCTCCTAGTTTGGCTCCTTGTGATAACTGACTGTGCTACTGCCTGATCTATCTTTCCCACAGAAGGGACAGCAACCTTTGACCCTCACTCTACTTGGGGTCACATCAGGCCCAATGTTTACCCGTCAGTCTGTGACAGTTGCAAAGCCAAAACCTGCCCATCAGAACCAAGGAGCAACCATAGAGGAAGGAGCTGAGTTGTGGTTTAAAACCCATTATTTGCACATGGCTCCTCCATTTGTAGGGCTACATTCCATGAAGATAAGCACTGCATGCAACAACAAGGGTTACAGTTACATTCACCACAGGTAGACTTTGGTTACCATCATTCACTGACTGTTGGGCAAATTTTCAGAGAGCATATTTCAGTGACAACTGCATGTCTAAGGAAAGTGCTGGGCATAAATTGTAATATGGATTATTCAGTGTATATGGGGTGGAGAGTTAAAATGGATTTTCTTTGTGGTGTAACTCGTTACATTCACCACAATATGTGGTGTCAACCATCATACCTACCAGTACTGTTATTATTGTCAAATTGCTCCAGGTTTTGTAACACTATGTCAGTTATTAGTAGTGGTGTGATAGCCATGAGGCATGCTCAGTAAATTTTTTATAACTTGAAACAAATGTGTGGTGTCACTTGTTACATTCACCATGTTATATGGTGTTAAGCATCACACTTGCCACTAATGTAATTGTTGTTTTTTTTCATGTTTTATAGCAGTATGTCAGTCAGGAATAGTAGTATGTTAGTTGTTAGGCAAGAATAGTACAGTTTTAGTAAGTCAAACATAAGTGTGGTGTCACTTGTTACATTCACCACAGTATGTGGTATCAAACATCACACCTGTCACTACTGTTATTATTGTCAGATTTCTCCAGGTTTTGTAGCACTGTGTCAGTTATTGTTAGTAGCATGTTAGCCATTAGGCATGTTCGATAAACTTTATAAAACTGAAACAAATGTATGGTGTCACTCGTTACATTCACCACAATATGTGGTGTTAAGCATCACAATTGCCAGTAATGCAATTGTTAACTTTTTTCATGTTCTATAGTAGTATGTCAGTCAATAGCAGTAGTATGTTAGTTGTTAGGCATGTTTAGTATAGTTTTAGTAAGTGAAACATAAGTGTGGTGTCACTTGTTACATTCACCACGGTACATGGTGCAAAACATCACATTTGCAATTAATGTAATATAATTCTTATAAATATTTGTTTCTCATGTTTCAATACAACTCATTACATGTTTATTAAAGTTTTTATTACTAAAACAAATGTTTTGTGTCAGGTGGTACATTCATCATGGTGTGTGGAGTCACTTGTTACACTCACCACAATACAGTTCTTTTATCTCATGAACCTGTGGGGCATTTATCTCTCAATATGTTTATTTTTTCATACTTGGGTCATAATAGCTTGAAATGCATCACAAATGTAATCTAGAAATAATTTGAAAATGTGACCCTCATGTCACACTTTGGTAACCCCTTTTCATGAACAGACCCACGTGCATTACTTTGCACTTCTTTGCATTGAATCAAAGCTGCCATACATTTGACCATTCCTCCAACCTTGCCAAGTCCCTTCTCATCCTTTCCACTCACCCTTGTGTATCAACCCTGTTGTAGATCTTTGTGTCTTTTGCAAAAAGGCATACTTTTCCTTCCATTCCTTCTGCAATGTCACTTATAAAGACATTAAAAAGAACCAGAGCCAGTACTGAACCCTGCAGTGCCTCGCTAGTAACCCCCTTTTCTTCAGAGTGGACTTGGTTTACTATTACCCTCTGTGTCCTGTTGTCCAGCTAATTTTTTACCAAGGACACTACCTTGGGACCCACTCCCAGGCTGGCTAATTTGCTTATTAATCTTTTGTGTGGGACTTTGTGTCAAATGTCTTGCTAAAGTCTAGGAAGGCCACATCCACAGCCCCTCCCTGATCTACTACTTTGGTCACCCAGTCAAAGAAATCTATTAGATTCATCTAACATGACCTTCCCACACTGAATCCATGCTGTCTTGGGTCCTGTTCCCCACTGGCCTCTAGGTAATCAACAGTTCTTTCTTTCAGAAATGATTCCATCATTTTTCCTATCACTGAAATCAAGCTAAAAGGTTTGTAGTTTTCTGCCTCTGCTTTGCTCCCACTTTTGTGAAGGGGAATCATATCCACCCTCCTCCAGTCCTCAGGTACCACACCATCCTCCCATGATTTGTTAGAAAGGGTAGTCAGTAGTGTCACTAGTTCTCCCCTTAATTCTTTTAGAATTCTGGGGTGAATCCCGTCAGGCCCCATTGCTTTGTCCACTGTCAATTTTAGGAGTCCTTTCAGAACTCTTTCTTCTGTGAAAGGACCAGAGTGCTTCTATTGACTGGATTAGGTACCTCCCCCTCCTCTTCTTTTGTGAATCATGAGCAGAAGTATTCTTTCAAGTATCCCTGCTTTTTCTCTGTCCCTCTCTGCCCACTCACCCTCCCCTTTATTAAGCCTCACTATCCCTCCTTGGTCTTTCTTCGCTCCCTAATGTTCCTATAAAAGGTTTCATCCCCTTCTTATCCGAGTTGGCTATCTTTTCCTCATTTGGGTCTTTGTTATTCTGACTGCCTTCTCCACTTCCTTCTGCTTTAATTGGCACAGTTCTCTGTCCTGCTCTTATTGTGTTTCCTTATACTTCCTGAATGTTATCTTTTTCTCCCTAACCTTCCCTGCCACCTCTTTGGAGAACCATTGTGTGTTTTTCTTTCATTTTGATTTATTTATTTGCTTCACACAAAGGCTTGTTGCCTCTGTGATGGCAGTTTTGATGTTCCCCATTGTTCCTGCACCCCTCCTTCTTGCCTGTTTGCTAGTGCTTTTCTGAGGCACTCTTCCATTCTGACAAAATCAGCCTTCCTGAAGTCCGGTACCCTCACTTTTACATGGCTTGACTCTGTGGCTGTGTTCATGGTGAACCACACTGTTTGGTGGTCAGTTGTTCATAGGTGCCTACCCACTTCTAGATCTGAAATCCTCTCTCCATCCCTGTTTGAGAGTACCAGGTCCAAGATTTTCCCCTCCCAAGTGGGTTCCAACACTAGCTGTCTGAGACATGCCCCTGAGGTGCATCGAGAATTACCCTGCTATTGAATCTTTCTGCAGCACAGTTGCTCCAGTTAACATCTGGCATATTCAGGTCACCCATCAACAATATCTCCCCTTTTTCTGCCATCCTAAGGATGCCTTCTATAATTTCCTTGTCCATTTCCTCCCCCTGAGACGGGGGTCTGTGTACAACTCCTTTGCAGACTGAAGTGCCATTTCTGGTCTCCAGGGTGACCCACAGTGCCTCCTCTGCTCCCTGTTTACCCTTTAGTTCCATTGCTTTGACACCTTCCCTTATGTAGAGAGCTACTCCTCCTCCTCCTCCTCTTCTACCCTCCCTGTCCCTCCTGTAGATTATGTACTCTGTTATGTTGACATCCCAGTCTTTGTTCTCTGTGTACCATGTTTCTGTGACTGCCACAATATCAAGGTGTCTCTCTCTTCCACTAAGGCCACCAGTTCAGGAAGCTTGTTACCCAGGCTATGGGCACTGGTACTCATTACCCTCCATTTTTTGATGGCCTTACCCCTTTTTATCCCTTCCCTGTCCTTACTGCCTTTTCCTTTTTCTCCATTTAACCCTGCCCTCTCCCTATCAACCTTCTATCTTTGTGTTTACCTCACTAACCAATCTTATTTTTTTGGGGGGGCTAGGAATTCTCAACTCCTTTTCATTGCCACCCCCCAGCTAGTTTAAATGCTTGCCAATGAAACATTTACATCCATCACTTAGGATCCTGGTTCCCATCCTGGACAGATGCAGACCATTCTGCCAGTATAGGCCTGTATCCCTCCAGGTAGACCCCCAGCCTCCAAAGAAGCCAAAACCCTGAGCTCTGCACCAGTTTTTTAACCATTGATTGAATCCCATGGTGCAGAGCACCCTAGCCTCACCCATGCCATTGACAGGCAGCACCTCCAAGAAGGTTACTGTGCATGCTACTTGTCTAAGGCCCCTCCCCAAGTCCACAAACTCCTCCTGCACTTCTCTGATCCCTTTCCCAAACAGGTAATTTGTCTCTAGGTGAACAATGACATCCAGCTCCCTCCTCCTCCTCCTTGCAGCTTCTCCCATGATCCTGAGGATTCACTCCCTATCACTCCAAGCCATGGTGCCAGGCTTGCACCTTATCTCCCTTCCCCTTCCCCCAGTTCTACCCTCCTAAAAATGGAGTCCCCCACCAGGAGTTGTTTCCTTCCCCTGTGGGGTCCCATGCCGCCCTTCTGTGGGTCTCCTTTGTGGAGGTTCCCAGCATCGTCCTTAGTCTCCACTGTGGGTGCCTCCATAGAGGAAGCACACTCTGCCAGAATGGTGAACAAATTGTGGAGAGGTACAGCTGGAAGGATGCACCTCCATTCCACCACCATCACCCTCCCTGAGCCCACTGTAGTCCAACTGCTCCTCTTTCTTGGCAACCTGTGAGGCAGTGGCAGTGGCTCTGGTGGTCCCAGGGTGTGAGAGGAGGTCCTCAGAATCATGGCCAACACAGCCTGGAGATGAGCAATCTCCTCCCACAGCCCAGACAGTTGCCTGCAGATGGGACAACACCACATCCTCCAGAATGTCTCCTGAAAGACTGCTGCTCCACAGCCACTGCACTGCATCACTCCTATCATGTCTTATTTGTGGCCCCTCAACTGTTGTTTTGTATGCTTACTCTTTCCTCTTTCTGTTTAATTTTGTTTATTCATTTTTATTCAATTTTTTAATTTTTTTTTCTGTCCCTGCTTTCCTACTGCCTCCATGCCCATAAAGTTCCTGATCTTCCTGTTCTGGGACAGGAAGTTCCTGTATTCCTCAGTAGTCTGCTTCTTACTTGCTCAGAGTCAGACCTCCAGTAGCTGGAGGGGGGATGGACAGCTTCTCTTTTCCATCTAGGATGGTGTCTTTTGTGCCTCTGTGATCACTCCCATCCTGCTCCCAAACAGGAAGTTTCTGTCATCAGTCAAATCCTGTGCCTTTAAAAGTGGAACTAGCTAAGGGTTTAGGGGAGGCAAGGAGGGCTATATAGTCCCAGTAGAGTAGTAAAGTTCTAACAGAAACCTCCTTCCTCTTGCTGCTCTCTGCCAAAAGCTATCTAGGGCAGTTTTAAATTCAAACACCTGGCTTCCTGCTGCCTAAGCCACTCCCCCTAATTCACCATTCCCTTCTTCACCTAGCTAACTGCACAGATAAAAGTTCCCTTCAACAAACTCAGACAAACACACTAACTCTTGTATTTTGTTTGTTTTTACCCTAACTTGAAGGTCCCAGGAGTAAAGCTCTAGTTCTTAAGTCCCAGTAGAGTAGTAAAGTTCTAACAGCACCCCATGAAGAAGGGTAGTACCCTATTTCATAATGATGAAATGCTCCTACTGAACTGGCATCCTGCAGTGCTCAGGGCCTTAGGCCAGACAAGGGTAGCTTTTAATGTCTTGGATAAATGGCTTTGCAGGTATCATGATTCATGGACACTTAATCTTTCAACCCCCTCTACTCCTCAGATCCAATGCTTTTCTGATTTCTTCTGGTGGTGTCGTTGAACTCCTGCTGTGTATTCACTATGGCCTGACCCATTTGCAATACTTGCTAAGTGTTCTGAGATCCAGAGTACATGGTTGTGCCTTGGGATCAACAACAGCTACTCTCAGGCTTTTAAGTCACCCAGGCCCTCTCTCACTTTCCGGTCCAGCTCTGCATGGAACTTAGTGATGACAAACTGCTTGATGCTCTTTTAAGTATGATGTCAGAGAATCTCCTTTTCCCCTTCATGTCCAATAGGCTGCCTAAGATATTCAACCAACTTCTCCTTTATCACTTGCACTTGGACTTGTCACCTTTGGGTCATCATTAATAAGAGCGTCACCCCAATCTGACAGGGTTCTGTAATGGCTACTTTCAACTTTTGCTCCCCTATCCTAGGGCAGGCAGTGGATTTGGAGCTGTTGAGATGGAGGAGTTGAAAGCTGCACCATGCAGGAGGGGGATACCGACAGCCAGGAGGGAGTACACTGCCTAACTGCCTGATGGGCAATGATATGACAGGATGCACTGTGGGAGGTGTGGCATCATCCTTTCATATGTGACAATGTATCACAAATTAGACAGGTCAGCAACATCAGCAGCAGATTTACAAGGACTGGGTATGCACAGAGAAACCTCCTGCAGGCTCAGCTGCATTTGTTGCTTGCAGCTCACATCTCCTCAGTCTATATGCTGTCACTTGGTGCCAAGATGTTTGCTCTGCATGTTCATGGAAGCAAACATAAAGAGGGCATTATACACCCTATATGGTGTACTCTTATATAGTCCACAGCAGTAACTCACATCTGTATTTAACAAACTCTGATCAGAGTCGATATAGCAGTGGAGAGCTTTTGGGATGCTTTTAGCTATTATTTCTAATGAATCTGCACAATGCAGATCTGTGAAGAGGCAGTTTCAATGTGGTCTTCATTTTACACATTTTCTCAATGTGTTTTCCTAGAATATGCCTAGAATATGCCTGCTGATTGCTATATACACCCTTAAGAGGATTTATTCCTCCAAAATTATTAAATAAATATAGCTCTATGCATTTTCCAGCTATTATGTTTCAAATATGGAATTCAATAAATAAAGAATATATAGTTAATCAGATTGATGCTAAATTATTCATGAAGGAGTTAAAACATGAACTGAGTGTACGTTGTATGTGCAATGATTAGGACACATGTATATAATGTTGATGCAAATGATGTTATAAGATATTAGTTATAGATGTTATTATCTTCATACTTTATGTTATACTGAAAAGAACAGGAGCATCTATAATATAGGACTTGTCCTAATGATGTTTTATACCAGCTTGTCCTGTATAAAAATAAAGATTTTTACTACTACTACTGCATATTTAGCCTGGATAGTTCACAGAAGAAATGGCATCTTATTTTCAATGAGGCTTTACATCTTTATTTATTTATTTAGTTTTTGTTGACCGGATAAATGCACTAGACAAATTCTGCCTATTTTCAGGCAGGAGGGGGATATAGATGAATGCCAATTGACATTGAACCAGATTAAGCTGTTGGTGGTATTTTTAGTGAATGGGGGAAATTTGGCCAGGGCACCTGGGAAATTCCCCTGCTCACAGGTAGGGGAACCTCTGTCCAAGATGGCGGGGCAGCTAGTTGTTCACTTGGAGAGGAGAACATGGAGGTGGGAGAAATGGTCTCAACTCCCACCTTGGCAAATGCTGAGACCAATGATCATGCAGCAACTGTTCACCAGGAAATACAAATGCTTTCTCAGGACTTATGGCACCGAACTCAATATGATTTACCAGTGGATTTACCTGCTTTGGATATGGAGGAGAATATTGCTATTGAAAGTGACTCCCAAGAGGAAGATCTTTTTTTACCTGCACGGGAAGGAGAGTGACTAATGACCAATGATTTACAGTGGTTACTGAAGGCAGAGGAACACAAGTTTGCAATCACTAAGATGAAACTACAGACCAAAATCCATCTGCTCCCCACTGACAGCCTGGGAAAAGCTCTCACTGCTACAGGAGGTGTCGATGATGAAGGAGCATCAAAGGGGCAGCAACCTGATGAGAAATCCGAGGCTATGCGGTGAGCTGATCCTATGACTATTGACTGGCCCCCTACTGTAAGTAACCATATTTCTAATACTTTTACTGTTGGTGCTGATTTTGAGACTGGTTCTCCTGACAAACCCCTGAATAGTTCTAAACCTCAAAAGTGGTCAGTTGATCAGGCCTTACGAGGTGCTGGCTGGGAGAAGACAACTCCCACAGGGCCATGGAAATCGGGCTCTTCCCTGATAAGAATGCCTAATTCCACTGATTTTTCAGTGCCAATGGCAGCCCGAGTGTTTGAACATGGTGTGCAGGATCCCTTACAGCTACCTGCAGAATTACACCTGACACAAAACCCAAAGCTCCTTCTGCCCATGGCTCCTTGAACTCTGGAGAAGACTCAAGAGACTTTACAGATTATCCCACCTCCTACTGCAGCCCCAGATGTGCAGTAAGGTGCTGGTCAAAAAAGTACTTTTTCTTTCTTGTTTAAACTGCCTATTCTGCCTGCGAAGTGTCATAATGTGGTTCGACTCTCATACATCAGACCCCTTGCAGACCCCCAAGACCATATATTTGTGGCACAGACTCTGTTGAAAGATTCAATGACATTCTTTGCATGTGAAATTTATGCCTTGATTCACATTTTGGGTGAATCCACATTCGACGTGAGTTTCCAAACGAACCGGGGCTTGGACATGTTTTGGGCCAAATACCAGTCTTTGAAAAAAACTGCATTATGAACACCTTTCATGGCAATTCCCCTAACAAAGCCAGCTTATAAAACCATCACAATCCTCTTTAGGAATGAGGGGGTAGATATGGCTAATGTCTTGTACTGGTTAAAACAGCGGTGCACTGTGCTTGGACAACCAGAAGCAATATTAGACACCGAGAACATTTGGACAGGGGGCTGGGAGGTTAAAATACTTTGAACACTACTGAATTTGGGACAACAAATCTGCCTAACTCTTTCTTTATAGGTCGAGACAGAGGGGTGCTATTCTATTCCGGACAGCCTATGGCCTGTTATCGTTGTGGTGACCCATCTCATTTAAAGAGGACAGGAAATGAGTTCTAATATGAAACTATTTATGTTACCACTTACAGAAATAAAATCCATCAGCCAGAAACAGCCATATGTAACTGTACCTCAATAAAAAGTGATATGAAAAACAGTATTTTGTTTGATTTTATGGGCAGCACTTTATTACAGTTCTCTTCATGGAACCAGTGATCTGGAGTTTTAACTATGTCACAGTTTGAGCAAAGAACTCTAAGTATGGTTCTGATAGGATAATATCTCACATTTAACATTTTTTACTCAAACTGTGACATAGCAAGCACTCCAAACTACTGGTTCCATGAAGAGAACTGCACAGGAGGATCACATGATGCAGAGCACCAGCTAGCAGCTCTCCCTTCTAGCTCCAGCCATCCAGCCATCTATTTTAACTTAAAAACTACCTTTTTTAGTGGTGTGTGGAACAGAATTGAAACCTGATTACCACCGCTAACTACATCTACTCTCCAGAGAGATTTATGGAGGGTGAAATGAGGAAAATGCTGCCTAAACACATTCTACCTTCCTCACCTGAAAAGGCCCCGAAGCAGCCCGAGGCCTCATCAGCAGTCTCCTCTAAACCTGACACAGAGCCTCTTACACTGGCTCGCTTCCTTGAGGAATTCAAACCCTTTCAAGAAGAACTACGGCAAATTACGGGAGAAATTAAAACACTTGCCCAAGCTTTTGACGTCCAACAATGAAGCTTGAATCCACTCCATGGAGCACAAGCAAACTAAACTTGATGCGGATCTGGTAGCAACCCGGCAAAAACTTATCAAATTGGAAAATAAGGTTGAGCACCTGGAAGGGCACAGCTGCCACAACAATGCAGTTCTGATCGGGCTTCCAGAGAAGGAAGAAGGTGCCGACTCAATAGCATTCGCACAAAAGTTCGTGGAAAAAGTAGCTGGCCTATCCCCTTCGGTTCTACATATATCGTAGAAAGAGCCCACAGAGCCCTTCGTTCCCCTCCTGCCCCAGGTGCTCCACCATGCACCTTTATATTTCAGTTCTTGAATTTTCAAGAATGCCAACATTTTATTTCAAAAGTCAGAGAAGTGCAAGAGTTAAAATGAGAAGGGGTAATGATTCGAGTGGCACAAGATCCTCCACTCTCTGTACGACAATGAAGAGCCACTTTCCACCAACTCGTTACTAAGCTCATAGCTGCAGGAGTCAAATTTCATATGGGCTACCCAGCCAGGCTCCAAGTCCTAATTTCAGGCTCATGGGTCACCTATGAAGATGTAGATGCCACAACAGCCAGTCTTAGGGCTGCTTTTCCTGATCTGTTTAGAAACCCGTAAACATTTTGCAGTGGCGATCAAGATGTGTGCTGTCTATATGTGATGGTTTGGAAAAGCATAAAACTGATTCTGTCCGCTTTGCCAAAATTGGTAATGCCCCATAATGAGGAAGCTGACAGACCAGATCCATTCTGCATATTAATAACAGTTTATTGGGGTTCAACCTGGAAGTACTCAATGTGTCAGTGACTATTTCCAATTTTTCAACACAAAAGCACTTCTGGCATGGATCTACTCCTCACATTGCCAGTAGTGCTAGCAGATTTTCCTGGATTCTTCTCTCTATTACAGCAAGTAATTATCCCCTGCATCGCTCATATATTCGTGGTGCAATGGGAGTCTTCTCGAATGAGGTACTGTACGTTCTTAGACACCAGAGGGCACCACACTCTGCTCTCTGACTAGGATCAAGGTTTTGTCCCAGTTACATGGCTGGTTTTAGAGAAAGGCTGCCAATTTCCCAATGAACTTCACTCTATAGATTTAATTACTGAATGCTGACAGACATTGAACTGTGTATTTGTTTGCTATAAACTACTATAGGGTTTACTGAATACAATCACTCCCCTTAGGGTTTGAGAGGGGAATACTTTTTCATTTTTCTATTTACAGGGTCAGCATTACAATTAGGCTACTGGGATATACCCTGATTGTTATTATTATATTACATTGTTTTCTTTTCCAGTATCACGTTTTAGGGTTTTACCCGGTTATTCTGTAGCTACAATATTAGAATTAGAGTTGGGTTTAAATAAGTAACTGTATGTATAAATCACAAATATATTAATGTGGTACTGGACAGGGTTGGGTGGCTGGGGAAGGAATGGGCTTGGTGGGCTGTAGGTCATGGACTATGATAGTGGGGTGGGGCTGGGCATGTGGGGAGGGATTACTGATATGTGTGTTGTTTATTTTAACAATGGTAGGTTGTGGGGTAGGGGTGGGGGGTTGTACTTGTGTGGGAGCACAGAGATTGGGTACATAGTAACGGCATACCTGTGTCTTTCTTTGGATCTGACAGACTGTTTATTAATTACATTAAGCAAGGAATATGGCTAGGGAAGTAAGGATCATTACATGGAATGTAAAGGGGATTAGACAAAAGCTAAAACAATACAAAATCTTGAAACATTTTGGAGTAATGAGAGCAAACATAATGGGTTGGACATTCAGACTTAGCCAGGCAGGGGCGCAAGCCTGGGCTCAGCGCAACTGGGATGCGCCAGGGCATGGTCCAGGTAATATTCAATGGTGCTGTTCCATGGCTCAGCATCATTGAATATGGCACTGGGGCTCCTCGCACTGTGCCAGCGCAAGTGGCAAGTGAGGAGCAGGGGGATGCACCAGCACAAGTGCGGGTGTGCTAGGCGCAGTAACTATGATATTCAGCACTGGGCATGCAAATGAGGTCATTATGCATGCAAGGTGCAAATAAATAAATAAAATGGGGCCATGATGGGATTCACCCAAGAATTCTAAAAGAACTAAGGGTAGAACTAATGACACCGCTGACTACTCTCTTTAACAAATCATGGGAGGATGGGGTGGTACCTGAGGACTGGAGGAGGGCGGATGTGATTCCTCTTCACAAAAGTGGGAGCAGGACAGAGGCAGGAACTACAGACCAGTTAGTTTGACCTCAGTGGTAGGGAAAATGATGGAATCACTTCTGAAGGAAAGAATTGTTGAGTACCTAGAGGCCAGTGGGGCACAGGACCCAAGGCAGCATGGATTCACGATGGGAAGGTCATGTCAGACGAATCTAATAGACCTCTTTGACTGGGTGACCAAAGTAGTAGACCAGGAAGGAGCTGTGGACATGGCTTACCAAGATTTTAGCAAGGCATTTGATACAGTCCCACACAAAAGATTAATACGTAAGTTATCCAGCCTTGGAGTGGGTCCCAAGGTGGTAGCCTGGATAAAAAATTAGCTAGACAACAGGACGCAAAGGGTAGTAGTAAATGGAGTCCACAGTGAAGAAAGGAGGGTTACTAGTGGGGTACCACAGGGTTCAGTACTGGGACCGGTCCTTTTTAATGTCTTTATAAGTGACATTGCAGAGGAACTGGAAGGAAAAGTATGTCTCTTTGCAGATGACACAAAGATCTGCAACAGGGTTGATACATCAGATGGAGTGGAAAGGATGAGAAGGGACTTGGCAAGGTTGGAGGAATGGTCAAATGTATGGCAGCTCAGATTCAATGCAAAGAAGTGCAAAGTAATGCACCTGGGAAACAAAAACCAAGGGGAAGAGTACACAATGGGGCGTGAGATACTGACAACAGTAAAAATGGAAAGGGACCTGGGGGTAATTATATCAGATGACCTAAAGGTGGTCAAGCAATGTGAGAAGGCAGTAAGGAAGGCTGGGGGGATACTGGGATGCATAGGGAGAGGCATCAATAGTAGAAAACAGGAAGTTGTTATCCCTCTGTTCAGACAGTTGGTGAGACCCCATCTGGAGTACTGTGTGCAGTTCTGGAGACCCCATCTCCGTAAAGACATAGACAGAGTGGAGGCTGTCCAGAGGAGGCAACAAAATGGTGCAGGGTCTGCACCAGAAGACATACGAAGAAAGACTAAAGGAGCTTAAAGGAAAACTACACCCAAAACTTGAAAAAATGTATGTTGTGCAGAGTGTTTTAATTTGTATGTGAAGTTCCAGTGTTTCCTTCCCTCTGTCTGGTATTAGGAGTTTTTCTCAAATTAGCCTGCTAGCTTTATGCTAGTTTTATGACCCCTGGGGATCTTCATACCTGATAGCTTAATTGTATTTTTGGTTCCCACAGTGCATCTTGTCTCATGTGACTGTGATGTAAGAGAGACCCAACATTCAGCACACACATGCCAAACAAACTAAATATCTTGGAAGCTTTACAAGCTGCACAAAAACTACCAGCAGCAAAGTTTTTCAGAACAGTAAAACCTTTAGGATGAGGGTGGTCACCAAGCTGAATTCTACAGATTTTAAAATATAGCCATCTCTATTGTTGTGAACTAATTGTAATGCAATGCTTTCTGCTGGATTTATGGGCTCTGCTACATCACCATTACATGAAACAAGGTGCATTGTGGGACAAAGAAATACAGTAAAGCTATTTGATATGGAGATCTCCAGGGGTCATAAAACTACCCTAAAGCTAGCAGGCTAATTTAGGAAAAACTCCTAATACCACTCAGAGGGAAGGAAACACTAGAACTTCACATACAAATTAAAACACTCTGCACAACATATATTTTTTCAAGTTTTGGGTGTAGTTTTCCTTTAATATGTATACCCTTGAGGAAAGGAGGGAGAGAGGGGACATGATAGAAACTTTCAAGTACCTCAAGGGAATCAACAAAGTCCAAGAGGGTGGCATCTTTCAGAAAAAGAGATGTGCAAGAACAAGTGGGCACAATTTGAAGATAGAGGGGGGATGGCTCAGAGGTAATGTGAGGAAGTATTTTTTCACAGAGAGGGTTGTGGATTCTTGGATCAGCCTCCCTGAGGAGGTCATGGAGTCAAGAACAGTGAGGGAATTCAAGAATGCATGGGACAGACATAAGGCAGTCTTAGTGGGGGGTAGGAGAAAGTAAGCTGTTGGTTAACTAGGATCTGCAGCTTATCTGTTAGGTAGGAAAATGGGCAGACTAGGTGGGTCAAGCGGTCCTTATCTGCCATCGAATTCTATGTTTCTGTGTTTCTGTTTGCATGTCATTATGGCCCCATTTGCATGCAGGTGCACCGACCCCGGTGACTTGCGCCTGGCGCCCTGCCAGGCTGCAGCCGTTGGGGACCGACACCCCCTGCCCCTCGGGTAATGCACCCAATGCCTGATCGTGGGCTTTAGGTAGATGTAACTTCTCTGGTGGTCCAGTGGAACCTACCCCAGTGCTCACTCACAGGTGTAATATATTCATATCCCTGGTGGTCCAGTGGACCCTACCTCATTGCCCGATTGCGCGCTTTTGTGTAAAGTAAATACACTGGTGGTCCAGTGGACCTGCTCCCCTGCCTGATCATGGTCTGTAGTTAAAATTACATTTCCTGATGGTCCAGTGGACCCAATCCCCAGCCTGATCATGGGCAAATGAATAGAATAATTCCCTGGTGGTTCAGTGGACCCGATCCCCAGCCCAATCATGGGAAAATGAATAACATAATTCCCTGGTAGTCCAGTGGACCTGATCACTAGCCTGATCATGTGCAAATGAATAAAATAATTCCCTGGTGGTCCAGTGGACCTGATACCCAGCCCGATCGTGGGCTTTAGGTGTAATGAAATACCTTGGTGGGCCAGCGGTACCCCTCCCCACCCACCCACCCACTCAGACCCACCACCCTGCACCCCCAGGTCAGTGGCAGGTGGCAGCTTCCCACCCACAAGTTGCCCAGCTGCCTGCTGAATGACAGCATACAGTACGACTGTATGCCCATTGTTCCCCTGTGTGAGCCAGTGGGCATGCAGACCATACCACACTACAGAGTCCTGAAATGTGAATGGTTCATTCACATTTTGGGACTGTGTAGTACAGTACAGTCTGCATGCCCAGTGGCCCACACAGCTGTTGAATTTTCCCAAGGGCCCCAAGGCCTAGGTATATACAAGTTCAGTTATATAAAATTGCTGATAGCCACCTCTATATATACAGTTGACTATGGCAAGGTGTAAAAGGCTTGCAGAAAATACAAATGGCCAATAGATGACTGAATAAGGCTCACATACAAGTTAATATGGCTAGCTAGCCAATGACTGCCAGTGGCTAAGCAAATGAATGACACCACCATAGCAATGCATGTATGTGGAGGCTTTAAATGGTTAATGGTTAAACTGAATAAAATAAAATAAATCTTAAAGCACAGTCAAGGTCTAATGTAGAATTGTCTTATTCAGCAATGTTGTATACCAAAACATGTCTTTTTAAAAGGTTACATCTGAGATAAGAGCGCAGCTGCTAGTAACCGCAGTCGGCCTTGAAGATTAAGTTCCCCAATTTGGCCACTGTCTGGTTTTTTATCTGTAAACTGAGTATTTTTAAAACAGTCACATCCCCTTGCATGTTTTCTATATCCTAAAGTAAGTATTTTTAACAAATAAAAAAACCCTGATTACTTGTTTTTCCATTTAAGAATGACAGTATGTCTCTGGCAAAGTGTCAAAAGTATCTTATGACCAAGGTATCTTATGGCCAGTGTATTTTCAAACCCGAGTCTTATGACTTGTTGAATGACATATTGTCTGTGTTTAAAACTGCTGAGGTAGTTTTTGGGAAATTCCAGCCTTGCATTTTTTTTTCTAAGCTTGCTACACATAAATATGGGACCTATGGTTGTGTCCAGTGTCCCTTCGAGAAGACACAATCTTGGACAAGATGCAGTCTGAGACTATCCATAGATTGCTTGGGGGATCCAGAGACATATGGTTCATGTGTCTCTGAAATACTGTAGCCCTGTAATGCAAATATTACTAGCTATCTAGATTGCATGTTAGAAACACTCCATTGGGATTGCCCTTTGGCTGTTCAGAACTAAATTGTAGTAGAAACACCTAGGTAGTGGCGGGCTACCTGATGTTTAAAAATAATGTTAGCATGTATTCCCTTTTGTAAACTAGGATTATTAATCATGACAGGATCATTCTGTCAGGGTGTGTTTTTATTGTTACAATAGAATTTTCTGGCTAATCTTATTAATATTATCATAATAAACTACAACTAATTTGGCAAAGAAATAGCATGCTGGCTTTATTGAATTATTGAGAATTACCAACCAGGAACCTGTATAAACTGTATAACTGGATCCAATTAACAAAATGGCGAGCCAGCCAGGACCTTGCCATAGTCAACTGTATATATAGAGGTGGCTATCAGCAATTTTATATAACTGAACTTATATATACCTAGGCCTTGGGGCCCCTGGGCAAATTCAACACAGGGGACCAATGGGTGTACAGCTGTACTGTGCACTGTCAGTTGGTGGGCAGCCGGGTGGCTTGCGGGTGGGGAGCTGCCACCCGCCACTGACCGGGGGGTGCAGGCTGGTGGGTCTGAGTGAGTGGGTGGGGAGGGGGGTACTGCTGGCCCACCAGGGTATTTAATTACACCTAAAGCCCACGATTGGGCTGGGGATCAGGTCCACTGGACCATCAGGGATTTGTTTTATTCATTTGCCTGCGATCAGGCTGGGGATCAGGTCCACTAGACCACCAGGGAATGTAGTTTTAACTAAAGCCCACGATCGGGCAGGGAAGCAGGTCCACTGGACCACCAGGGTTTTATTTATAATACGCCTGCAATTGGGCAATGGGGTAGGTTCCACTGGATCACCAGGGATTTATTGCTATCATGCTCATGAATGGACGAGGGCACGATGCCCGTAGTGTGTCTCGGGAGGTTGGTTGGCCTCCCACAGCAGGCGGCTGCCGTGTTGCACCCAGCAATATGGCGGCCGGCCTGTGGGTGTCCCCAACATGCTCCTGTTTTTCATGGGCACATCTTTGCACCCCCCTGTGAGGTACAATGTGGGTTTGCACCTGCATTTGCATCACACATCCCAACTGATTATCAGGATGTGCCGTATATGCATAGGTATGCCCCCATGCACTTGCGCTGCATACATTACTGGTGCACCCCAGCGCATCGGGAATTGCACAGAGCAACATCCTCTTTGAATATTGCACTTGGGCGCATCAGTGGATTGCACATTGTGAAACACTATTGTGCCATGTGCAACCCCTTTGAATATCCCACAAAATGTTTATACAGGAATCCCATTTATTAAATGCAGAGTCTGTTCAAATGAGGAAACAGCAAATAGGACATGTCTTCTCAGTTGCAGAAAACACCCAAAGTTACGGGGTCCTGATTTTAATAAACAAATCTGTTCCATTCCCCCCCAATCCACACCATAAGTGACCCACAAGGTAGAATTCTCCTGGTTCATGGTAAGCGTCATACCTCAGAGGTCCTTTTGGGTAGCTCATATGGGCCAAACACTGATTCCCCCAAATTTTTGTGCAGCTTCTTAATAAGCTGTTCCCTTTCCTGACCATACCGATGATAATAGGTGGGGACCTGAATCTAACCTTTGACCCGTCTATGGACCAGCCAGGCTCTTCTCATAAGGGTCTTTTCCCGGCTCAGAGGGCACTCCGAGACCTGATTGATCAGGCAGGTCTCTGCGACGTCTGGAGAGTTCTTCACCCATCTGATAGAGTATACACTTTTTATTCCCCAGTACATGGAACCACCTCATGAATTGACTATCTTCTTCTTTCCCAATCCCTTCTCCCCGGGGTCCTAGATTCCTCCATTCATTCAGGTCCTCCATCAGACCATGCAGTAGTTCTTTGTCAAATGACCTTCTCATTCCTTCCTAAAACTGGGGGGTGATGGAAGATTAACAATCAAATACTGCAAGATCCTAAGATGGTCTCCAATATCTCGGATCAAATAGCATTTTTTCTTTCTGTTAATTGTACCCCTACCAGCAAACCAGATATAGTTTGGTGTGCCCTGAATGCCTTCCTATAAGGAATACCTATTAGCCTAGCTACCCAAAGAAAGAAACACCAGGATAACCAAATGCAGACTCTCTTATCTCGTATTCGAGAGCTGGAATCTAAACTCTCTCCTCAATCTCCTGAACAGCATAGATTGGACTTAGTGAAAGCCAAAAATGATTACCTTGAATTACTGAGAGAGAGAGAGCTGCATTTGCAATACTGAAAACCAAAGCAGCATACACTGACCAGGGAGAAAAAGCCATCCATATGTTAGCACTTAGAATTAAACAACAAGATACTTCCCGTTTAATTGCATCAATTCGCTCTCCAGTAGATGACACTCTTAAAACAGCACCAAGGGACATAGTCGAAGAGTTCACTCAGTACTATGCTCAGCAATATGGCCCTATGGCAAACCCACCATCTGAAACTGAGTTGGATAAATATTTATCCGACTCACACTTGCTCTCTCTTCCAGCAGACCAACAAGCCCCTTTAACTATTCCCATTTCTCAGTTTGAATTAGAGAGAATTGTTAAAGATCTTACTTCTGACAAAACCCCTGGGCCAGATGGATTCTCTTCTAATTTTCACAAGGTATTTGTGAAGCAACTATCCCCCAGCCTTTTACCTCTTTTTCATCACATACTTTTGGGAGGGGATACAGAGAAGTCCCTGTTTGTAGCACTTATAGTGCTCCTTCCAAAGCCTGACAAAAGCCCAGAATTAGTGTCAAGCTATAGACCAATTTCGCTCCTAAATCAGGACATAAAAATTCTGTCCAAAATCCTGGCAGAACATGTGAACAAGGTCCTCTCATTCCTTGTAGGTCTTGAGCAAGTTGGCTTCATGAAAGGAAGGTCCTCAGTGGACTATCTCCATACTCTGACTCATATCTTCCCGACATCCAGGGATGCCAACTTTCCAGTGGTTTTGGTATCCCTGGATGCCAAGAAGGCTTTTGATAGGATTAATTGGTGCTACTTACTGCACACCCTAAAAGTCTTTGGTTTTCCTCCTGAATTTCTAAGCTGGATTGGTTCCCTGTACAAATCTCCAACTGCCCGGGTATCCAGCAATGGTGTAATATCAGAGTTGTTCTCCCTTTACTTGGGCTTGAGGCAGGGTTGCCCCCATCTCCTCTTCTCTTCAGTCTATATTTAGAGTCCCTGATACGTAGGCTGACAGACTCACAGGAGGTCCAGGGCATTATTATTCAAGATCAAATAGCCAAGGTGTCTGTTTATGTGGATGACCTGTTTCTTCAACTTTCCTATCCAGTAGAGTCTATCCCATCCATGCTTACAATTATTGAAGAATTTAGCACATTATCTAACTATAAGTTAAATGTAGATAAATCTGTAGTCTTTCCCCTTAATTATAGAACACAAAGGTCTTCTATTTCTGACCTTGGACTCTCCTGGAGGTCTGACACCATCTGATATCTAGGCATTATCCTTACAAGGAACCCAGCTTGCCTTCAACAACTAAACTTAGATTCCATTGTTCACACGATCAGTCAGGATTTGAAAAGGTGGTCCCTCCTCCCCATTTCCCTTTGGGGTAGAATTAATCTGATTAAAATGAACATCTTTCCTCACCTCTTCTACCCTCTTAATCTTCTGAATCTATGGCTTCCCCTAGCATGGTTTAGGAAAGCCCATAGTCTCATTACTGACTTTATATGGGCTGGCAAAAAACCAAGGTTGGCGTTCCATCAATTAGCCACCCCTAAATTGAAGGGTGGACTGAGACTACCCCATATACAGTAGGCCTATACCATTGGGCAAGCCACGCCAGTAAATATCTTAAATGGATGATTACTGAGCAGTCTCATGACCCTTTTTCCTATCGCCCTGTCTGGCTTAACATTGAACAGAAACTGATTAAACAACAAGGTATTTCCCCAGAAGTACTTTTATTTACTAAATTGAAAGAGTTGCCCTTTTATTTACAAGTTCCCCCATTGCAACATCGATACAAGCCCATATTCAGTTATGCTCTTTTCTAAAATATAATCATACAAAGGACATCGCCCAGACCTTGTGGCATAATCTGAATATTAAAATGGAGGTTAAACCTCTTCCCAATGGGTGGCTTCCTCAGCTTGGAAACTGTTCACTCTCATATTTTGTGTCTGAAACAGGGAACTGGCTCTCTTCTGCTGAAAATTTGTGTAAAGCAAATATCCCTAACAATCAGATTTTCCAAATTTTCCAGTTGCATCATCTCTTGATCAAGGCCATAGGAGCTATTCCCCCCACAATCTCCAAAGTTTTCTTTTCTCACAGAATTAGGCCCCATAGCAGGCCTTCCCCATGCAATCTCTAAGATTTATGGTGTTCTTTTTGAATGATCTGTCCAGAGAGTTTTGGTCCTACCTCTTATTGGTCCCCTCTTTTTCCTAGCAAACATTTCAACTGGCCTTTATTATAGAAAAACTGTCACAAATATCTCTCCCAAGACAGACTCAGACTTATGCAGTTTCATATACTGCATAACCTCTACTATTCCCCTCAAAAACTTGCTAAATTGGGGTGTGTACCCTCTCCTATCTGCACTCGATGCTTACAAAGTGAGGGCAATCTCTTTCATATTTTTTGGACCTGCCCGAAAGTATCTCCCTTATGGGCCAGGATCAAGAGTAAAGCTGATCCCCTTTTAGGTTTGGCCGATTTATTTTCTACAGATATATGCATACTAGGAGATTACGCTTCTATACCCATGTCTCTTTATAAATATCATACAGCATTAATTTCAGCATCTGTGAACAAATTGGTACTAAAACATTGGAAAGATAGTTTAAAGATTTCCTACACTGAATGGTTACAGGAACTTCTGGCTAACTTGAAAACAGAAAGATCTATAGCCAGTCTTTACCATAGACTTAAAAAGTTCAACAGGGTATGGGCCCCGCTGCAAACTCTATACTCTTTATAATCTACTGTCAGAACTATAAGGCTCTTCATAGATTAAGGTTTCACCATATTGTTCTGTGCGGGGTTGGGGGGGTGTTGGGAAAGGAGGGAGGGGTGGGGGAAGAGGGAGAGGATAGATCTTACATGTCTAGGATTGTTCATTTGCACCCTTTTGTTGTGTGATGGATCTACCCTCTGTACTGTTAAAACTTTAATAAAATTTTGAATTGGAAAAATGTTATCACCTCCTTTTATGCAGAATGGACCACTAACATGCTGGGGAACTCCATTTGATGAAAATTATTTTTAAGACCTGAAGTAGGGTCGGAGTGTATGAGAAGATCTGGTTGGACTACAATGATCTCCTTGCCATAAAAATCAGGCAATGTACAACAGGCACAGTCTTCAAATTAAGGTTCCTCAGATTTCCTCAAGATGCTCTTGTTAATACCCTGTGGATTAGCAAAGGTCTACAAAAAGACTTATCTTATGATACTGGATTATATGTTTCTGTTATTTCTCTTTGGTATTCATATTTGTAAATTATGTTATGCAAGTCTTTTACTAACTTGTGCCACTTTTTTATAATGTACTGTTTGAAAATCTTTCAATAAAATATATTTGAAACAAGCAAAATAAAAAAAGAGAACTGTGCAGAATGTTGTCCATAAAAAGAAAACTATTGAAAACACAGTTTTTTTATATCAGTGCTTATTAAGGTACAGTTAAATATGGTTCTTTTGGAGGCAAGTTTATCACTTGTCTTACTAGGAACATTATTAAATGCTGTCAATTAGCATACATTTCATGTCCCCTTTAAGCAGTGTGTGTGATAAAATGAAATGTATCATATGTGGAGAGCTTGGTCATGTGGAAGCCCAATGTTTAAATGAATGTAAATGCAATTTATGTGACGAGTTGGGCCATACATTCCAGAATTGCAAGTGGACTACTCACAACCAGGAATATCATGAGGAGTGGGCGGACCAAAGATTCATCATTACTCAGGCACAAAATGCTAAACTCTGAAATAGGCCAGTGATCAGTTTAGTAGCCCCACCCTCAGTCCAATCCCCAGTGGTCATCGAGGAAGCAGGTCCTTCTTCGGCTCCAACCCCCACCCCTCAGGAGGTGCCTCAGATTCCTTCCCAAATATCTGTACCTGTACCCACAGTTCTTCCTGGTAGTGAGTTGTGTGTAGCCCTAGGTATAAGGGAAATGCCTCCACTTGCTGACTTGGCCCTAAGTGTTCAGAGATGTTCTACAAGAAGTCATCCACAATTGACTTCTCCCCCTTCTAAGGCCATGAAACCCTCCTCAGTAGAAATTTCAAACAAGTTCATACTTCTTCAGGAAAACTCAGATGATACAGGAGGTGACATGGACACTTCCTCAATAGCCTTCTCTCACCCAGAGGGGACTACAGACTCAGAAATCAAAATAGGGAGTGGTTTATCACAAAAGAGGAAAGCCAAGGTTAAACTAAAAGGGAAGGCTTTAGTGAGTAAAAAGAAATAGTGATGGCTAGTAGAGGCCCAGGAATACTCTTCTTGAACACATGATTGCTGGTTTTACATGGCACACTATTAATGTACATAGATACATAGACAGTGTCGGCAGATAAGGGCCTATGGCCCACCTAGTCTGCCCATTTGAGACTGTAAGTTCAGTTTTTTTCCTAGAAGTCTGTTGCCCCTTACCCCTGACCTCCAGAATTCCTTTATATCTAACCCATGCATTCTTAAATCCCGTGATTGTTTCAGCCCCCACCACTTCCTCACTATGTAAATAGTGTAAAGCTGATTACTAAGTGGCAGGCTGTGTTTTCATTTTTCTGAATGTTACCATTGAGTATTTTTCTGTTACAGGATACCAGGTTTCACACAACACATGAAATTCAGCAGACTCAGAGAGACTGGCTGTTGGGCCCTTCTTTCTGGTCTATTGGCCAAGAACCATGCTCTGGGGTTGGAGTCTTGACTAATATACTGGGGTTTCAAATGTTGAAATTGTATGATGTTTTTCCTGGCAGGACCCTGGTCCTTGAGGTACTGCTTGAACAGCAGCCATTTTGCATAATTAACCTTTTTGCCCTACAAACTAAAACAGCATGGATTGACATATTTACACTTCTCCGACCATACCTGCATACTTCAAAACAGGTACTTTTTTCAGGAGACTTTAATTGTGGATTAAGCCTCCAAGATAAAAGTGTGCATGCCCTGATGCAAAAATTGTATTGTGATTCTCAGGAACTGCTGAAAATTATATGGATGGCACGGTTGCAAGATACATATTATGCATATTCTAAATTGCACACCCCTACATTTCACAAAGGGAAACTGGCCACCATGATTAACTATGTTTTTCTTTCCCTGAATTTACATGTCAACTCGGCTGCGGTTCAATCAGTAGCATTCTCTGACCATAAGGTATTCTCTATAGGAATCGGTATGAATACTCCAGTGACCCAAAGGCCTGGTCTCTGGAAATGTAATACTTCCTTATTGCAGGACACTGTATTTTTACATACCCTGACTCAGATTCTACAGGCTAGACAATCAGTTTTTTTGTGTTTTGAGGACCCTGTAGTGTGGTGGGAGGACATGAAGATAAAATTAGTGACACTGCTGAAACAATATAGCTGTCAGAAGTGTAATACTGAATATTTACATTATCTACAACTGAGGGTTCATTTGCAGTCTTTAATGTCAATTTCCCATACAACAGGTCAGGATTTATCTCAACAGATTTGGTCAATTCAGGCAGAGATGTTATCCTATCAGATGTGCCAATCCCACCAGTTGTACCACCAACATAAATTTGGTACCCAGGGGGCACAACACATCATTTGTCCCTTTGACAGGAACTAACACATGGTAGGCCATAAATCTATGTCCTGTTTGTCCGACTACTCAGGTCAGCTGCGTGATGTTCAATCTGAGATTTGTAGAATTGTTACTGAATATACTTTGGCCCTTTTTTCAGCTATGCCTAGTGCAGAGGGAAAGTCTCCAGGTTTTTTGTCCAACATAGTGATCCCAGATATACCACAGGCAAACAAGATGCAAGCATGAGCACCCATTATCACGCATGAATTATTGCTGGCTCTACATACCTTAAAATTGAATATGATGCTGGGTCTGGATGGCCTCCCTAATGCTCTTTATAGAATTATAGGTGACCATTTGAAAACGGAACTCACAGTAGTTCTTAATGCCTTACTGTCATCTGACATGATCCCATTAGACTTTACCAAAGGGTCTTTGATTTATATATTTAAGAAAGGCGATGTTACATCACTTCAGGATTGGAGACCAATTTGTATGTTAAATACAGATTTTAAATTGTTAACCAAAATTCACACTGAAAGATTATTGCTGATAGCAGAATTATTGATTTCTCCTGCACAATCTTGCTCCATTCTGAGTCGGAAAATTTAAGATCATTTACTACTGCTGCGGAAATTGTTTTCACATGGCCATAATTACGATACTCCAGATTATATTATTTCAGTGGATCAAAGGAAAGCTTTCGATTCCATCCATCATGATTTTTTATGGGATACCTTGCGTTGTTATCACATCCCATAGGGTATGATTCTGTGGTTACGTGCCCTATATAGGATGTAACATTTGTGCCTGTGGTGAACAAATAGGTAGGCCTGCTGATCCCTAAAAAGAAGAGGGTGCAGCAGGGGTGCCTGTTAAGCCCACTTCTATGTTTTCTTTATTGATAGTTTACTACGACGCTTAAATTCTCATCCTCTTATACAGCCAATATGTAACGCTGGCATTACGGCTCAGTATAAGGCCATCGCATATGTGGATGACATGTGTTTTTCAGTACAGGATGTAGCATCGATAGAGGTATCACTTGACTTGTGTGTTGATTTTTGGAGTAATTTCTGGGGCTTCAATGAATTTGGAGAAATGTGTTAGTACAAAATTAGGTTTCCCTCAGGTGCCACTGGAACCTACTGACCCCATTTCTTTGAGTATGGGACTGATTAAGATTTTTAGGGATTAAATTTGGAGGCCCAGATGTAGATGTACTTAACTGGGAAGAGAAACTGCAGATAGGAAAGCAGAAAGTTGCACACTGGAATAGAGGACAGGTGTGAAAGAAAAAGAGAGTGTACTTATTAAAACATTTTTAGTCCCCCTTTTCTTATTTTTTAAGTTTTGTTTTTCCGATACTGAGACTGCTAGAGACTAGCCTCTTTAGCCTGTTTTTCAAGCCCTGTGGGGGAGCAGGCTGAACTCCATCAAACGAAATGTCACGTATTTGCCTATTGCAGATGGTGGTGTGCATTTGGCAAACCCTTTGTTATTTTTTTCAAGTATTTTTTTTTTACAGCAAAGTTGAGGCCATTGCTCATCAATACACAGAAAGGGTGGGAACCCTGGTTATACTAGTCGTGTAGCCAGTGGTTTCACCAGTGGAAAAGAAATGCTTTAACAGTTCTCCAGAAACCAGATTCAGTGCCTCTTTATTTGAAGCATTCTTTTCTGCAATTGAAACAATGGAGGGTGATGACCCAGATGATTTTGAGCTCCACCCATAGGGTTTTATATCAACATCTTCTTGTTACTGTATGTGCAGTCCCAGAGCTTTTTGATAAATGTCCTGCTATGCATTTATGTTCTTTAAAGTCTCTTTTATGCAATTCTAGATTACCTGAGCACATGTAGAACTTCCATGGTCTTTTTTGCCATGAATGCATTAATGTAAAGTCTAACCAGAAGCACAGACAGTCCCAGGATTGGTTGTGTTCATGTTCACAGTGTATTGCAGTGCAGCAGACCATTTCGCACCTCCTTTTTGAGTGCTCATATATCCACGAATAGTGGGATTTTCTAGCTCAGCAATGGGGGGCACTGTTGTTTTGGACACTTACATATACTAATATAATGTATGGTCATTTCACATCACAGTGGAGGAACTGGAATAAAGAGTCACTGAATCTAATCTTTGTTGTAATAAAATGGAATATCTGGATGGTACATTGTTTATTCACATTGCAACAAAAGGAATGTTCCTTTTTGGATCTGGAAAGGAAAATTGTAAAAGGTTTACAAAAAATGTATGAAACAGAATGTAAGTCATTGCCAAGAAATATTGTATTGGAATTATGGAAAGCTTTACCATGGATCATGGACAGTGATGCAGCCATCAGTGAAATTATTAATTACCTGAGATATGCAAGATAAGATTGCTTTTGTTATGTTCTGTTCTGATTTATTTTCTCTTGTTCAGCTTGTCATGTATGTTTTTCTACCGATTTTTGTTTTCAATAAACTTTCCCCTGCTCTTTTCAAGAAGTGCCATGGGATCTTTAACATCCACCTGAACTACCACCAGAACAAGCAGACAGAATCTCCTTTTAACATCTCACCCAAAAGATGGCACCTCAGTAGTGCAGCATCCCCCTCATGCTGCACTATAGTATCAGTATTGGGATTTAACCCAAGTGCCTGGTGTGGGGATAGAACCCACAACCTTCTGATCTCCTGGCCTCAGAGGCAAGTGTGCTACTTGCTGAACCACTGACACTGATAATCTACAAAATATTATGCTGCATTATGTAAAATCAGAACACACTGAAAACAGTATTTTACATCTGGGAAGACACATTAAGTGCCAGACCAATGCAAGAGCAGAAAGATGTGTTGCGCAAAGAGGGTGTGCCAGTTGGCACCAATACAACATTCAAAGAGAATGCGCCACTGGTACAGGGTGTGCATACAGTGAAGCCCACCAAGATGAAGCGCAGCACTGCAGAATTCTGCAGTAGAGTTACTGCAGCAAACAATGCAGTTTCAATGGGAGTTAATCCCTTTTGTCATGCAGTAATCCTGTGACCCTGCGCTTCATCCTAGAGGGCTTCATTGTACCTGTTGAAAATGTGACCATGGACAGAAGTCGCAGTGCAGGCAGCTACCAAGTCAGATGTATTCAGGGCAACCCTGACTGAATACCTTCCAGGGGGAATGTGTTGCACATACCAGTGTGCACTACAGCCCCCATGGGTGATATTCAGCCCAGGAATGCAAATGAGTTAATTGAGCATGCATGGTGCAAGAGGGCCTTATGCATGCTCATTACCAGCCCATTTGCATGTTGGCATGGGGATGAATGCACCAGAGCAGCTCTCACCCCCAAGCCCTGACCCCAATCACTTCCACGTGGGACAGGCCCTGAAGTCTCTGGTGGTAAAGTGGTACCCCCCACCTGTTCCACCAGCCCCAATCATAACAGAGTCAAAGTTCTATTGGTTACATACTGTAGGGACCCTGATGCCATCCCAGATTGCACCTGAATATACCTACAGTCCATGTCCACAGTGTAGTGGCCCCCACTCCCCCTCAACAGTGCACAGACACCCCGCTCCCTGCCCCCTCAGCCCATCCCATTGTGACGACTAGCTCTGTGATAGGATTTTACCACTATATCGGTGGGTGGTGGAGCACTTGCAGTAGAATACTGGAATGTGTTATACACAGGCATGAGCTGTGTGCGGGTGATAACACCCAGTGGCCATACATCTCAGGCACTCACATGTGCATCCATTATCCCAGTGCCATTGCACTGCTCAGTGCAGGTGATGGCCGATGCTGTACCCACTCACACAGGTCCCAAAACAGGCATGTTACAGCTCACCTCTCATTCATTTGTACAATTGGGGAACTGTGGATGAACTCTCCATAGCCTGATGCATACACTAAAAATGGCATTGCAGGATACCACACCCCATGTCACCCAGGATAGCTTAGCAGTTCAGAGGGTGGCATGTTGCACAGGGGAACAGGGAAGAGTGTGGACTTGCAGCGGTTTATGCCAGCAGGAAGATACTGCATCGGCAAGGCATACATTGGAGGTATGTAAATTCCCTCTTACAGTTTGCCAGGGATGGACACATGGCTGCATACATTCATGGGTCTACAGCTTGCATAGTTCCCCAATGCATGGTACAGCCAGTTGAGTCATTCCAGAGTGCAGATCCCCGGCCCAGGTCCAGTGTAGTCAGCGGCTGGTCATGGCAGGATGTGGAAGGCAGTATTACACTGTGAAAAGATCACAGCTTAGCTTCTTTGCATGGTATGCTGCACAAAGATAACAACAAGTAGCAGTAATAAGTTTATTACATACTCACGCTATAACAAGTGAAGCAAAGCAAACACAAGGGAGCCAATTTCCCACCATTCCTTGAGGATGGTCTCTTTCTCTCCGAGGAACTGATGTGCATACAAATATATGAGTACAGTTACAGATATGATAAACATACAGCATTGGATAAGGCATGTAAATAAGGTGTCTCCCTTGGGCAATTATATAGGAAATAAAGTTGCAAAGTAAGGAAGACTGAATATCTGAATCTCTAAACAATGGAAATTCATAGTCTGCAATTTGTTATCAGTCTCACTGGAGACAGTGATTCTGAGAACACATGCAATGTCATCAGAAAAGCCTACAATATGTCACAATAGTGGAAAGCTACAAAATATGAGTGATTATGAGTATAGCAGAATATATGACAGAAACACAGCATTTAGGTAAATGTACTTCAGACAGATATAAGCATAGCAAACATAAATAAAGAACACTAACATAAGTAATAAAACAAGATAAACATTATAAGACTGTATAAGGCACTAATACTGTGTATAAGGTTACGGTTACATGTGGGCCACTTGGTGGTATATAACTCAGGTATAACAGTCCCCTCCTTGTTGCCTTGCTCACAGGGCAACACAACAAAAAGAAGAAGGTTAGGTGTAGTAATGGATGAGTTAAAACAAGATATAAATTACTATCAAGCTTCAAAACATTGATTTGAACATCTGTTTTTCAAAGCACATAAAACTCGTAATGTAAATGAATTATAGTTCTATAGCACACAGATAATGCGACTGTGAAAGTAGACCTATTCAGGAGGCAACACAGGGGTAATCACAGATGATCAGATCATAAAATACAAAACAGAAACTAGGGATGTCAACACCACAGTGGATATGTGTATAAGAAAAATTGTTGATGTGTATTATCACAGAACATCATATATAAAAACTGTTAAAGTCATTGTCCATTCATAAAGAACAGTCCATATTGAGAGTGTCAAAAGGCAGATAATGGTGGCATATGGGACAGTGGTGTACGTTATTGATTGAAGGATCTAATAACAATGTTCTTAAAGAGGAATCAGTCCATAAGGTTCGAGTTCACAATCATAAAGCAGTGTAATTAGATCGAAAATGTCATTCATTGAAAGTTTGTAACCCATGGGGCATACATGGCACATGAGGTTGTGCAGACATGTACCAGCACGGTAAGAAAGGTAACGTTCGTATAGCTGATTGCTGGTTGGCTGAATTGGCAAAGGCCTCGGCAAGGGTTGCATGAGAATATCCATTGAATGTTTCAATGGAATAGCCATACTCACACAGGGATAGCTTTTTGTTAAAAGAGCACATTTTGCATAAATATTGACAGTTCATAAAGAACATAATTCACGAATGAGCAACCAAGAGCACAGTTCATATGAGGCGCCGGCCAAATATGGAAAACCTGCCATGAAGAAAAGATGCATGTGTTGCTTGAAGATCTTACCAGTGCCTCTCTGTAGAAACCTAAAACTTGTAAAACTTTGTTAAAAACTTAGTGTGAAAACACACATATAGTTGTTATTAAAAGGAAAATGGTATGGCATCGGCCATGCACTCGGAGATGCAGGTCGAGGTCCAATAAGAAGAATATACCATTTTATTCATCTGTGAATACACCCTGTTTCCAAGTCTCAGAAGAGGCTGTGACAGTAGGGAAAGAAAAAACATAGTTTTCCTGCTTATGAGTTGAGGTTTGTCCTAGTTTAGGCCTATCTCACGAAATTAAAGTGCAATATTATGCTTGTTATATGCACTTTGAACCTTTATTATATGGCAGTATGCCATATACACCATGTAACACAGGGGTATACAACAGCACCTGTTGCACATATGGGATTTGAAAATGTCCCTTTTGTAAGGTCCGTTGTCTAGGGTGAAATACTCCTACTGTAGGTAGTCAGTAGTGTGGGGCTCTGATACTGGGTCTAGAGCATGTATCAGTTCCATTCCAAAAGGGGTCTGGTAACATGATGCTATGAAACCTAGAAGTGTTTGTATTGAAGCAGAATTTATATTCTGCCATATTATGTGTGTATTACACATTATATACAAGGGTACCTAGAAGTGATGAAGCAATCAGGCCACTAGTTGGTCTGGGTTTATGTTTGGAACATCAGGTAGACTTTTGTCTCTATTGGGCTAGCAACAGTTGGAAACATGGCAGTTCTAGCAATGGAATGAGGTGTACAATACTATATGGTAATAGTATTATATAGAAATAGGGCACAAAATATGGATGTATGAGTACAGTACAGGTGTAGAAACCTGTGTGTTGTGCTTGGGCCTGGCATATAGACAGGATGCCAGTGGGTGACCTTCTGATGTAGGGCCTACCTTGGAATGTGCCATTACTTAGGTGGGTCTTTGAGATTTGTTGTTGATTGCTAGCAGTCTGCCATTTAGTCTGTAAGACTTGTTAGGGGCCTCCATTATGGTGTCCAGGTGTACATGGTTATCGTGTTGTAATGAATCAGGATGGAACAGCAATGCTGATCCCTTTTGTCTGGGAGTATGAATGGTGGTACACAACCCATAAGAAAGAAATAATCATTCATGGGGGTGTTGTTGGGACATTTCAGCTTTTGAAAACAACTAATCTGTAGTGTAAATGGTTGGTACTTGGTACTCCCCCCATTTGGGTGTGACAAATGTCACCCAGATGGGCCTAATGCCCCAAAATATCCACAGATATGGAGCAGTTTACTGAGCTTATACTTGATAGGCTGCAACATTATGTGAAAACGTAATGACAATGACATAATCACAATGAAACAATTGTCTTTTTTGGCACATTGCAGAAAATACATATTAAATATTGATCACATTTAAAATGTGGTTTATCATCAGAGTCCAGGAACGACTGTTGAAATACTATTGTCTTTTACAGGAGCTAAAAAGACAAAAGGGATATGTGAAGAACATGGAATGTACACAGCCCCCTCCCCCCAGCTCAGCTGGATATTAGTTGAGGGTCAAGGCCCTTGCACCTGGCTGGTGCTGGTATTTGGCATAAAGCCACTTGCAAATAGATTGTTTCTGGTTGTCGTAAACCACACTGTGAAAGCAGAGAGGCTGAGCTGGTTTATAATGTTAGAGAACATTACATATGTTATTATTAATTTGTAACCAACAAATGGGTTATTAGCAAATAAAAATGTTCTTCTTGTGTGCTCTTACTGGAGGGACAGCGGGTTCACTTCCCCCATTTCTGGATCTGCTAGCTGTAGCTCAGTCAGGTCCAGAAATAATTTCATGTCTTTGCAACCACTGTAGGTGCACTGTAAGGTGGCATGGTTCAATACTCTCCTTGAGCTACTTATATATAGTACAGAAGGCTAGGCTTATAGTAGACCATAGGGACAAGCAGATGAGTGCTGATAGTTTTTGCACTACTTATCTGAGCAGCCAAATGCTATGTTTTGTGCCTGTTTCACTGTGCACCTTAAGAGACTGGACTAATAGTAATTTTTGTTTCATCCAAACCAAAGCCTTAGTTGTGCTTGGTGCTTTTAAACTGTATGTAACTGCTGCTACACTGTGTTAAACAGTGCCCAGATAGGTTTCTGTAATTTCTGTTTTAACACTACCCAGATAGTCTCTGCAATTATCATCGTTCTGCAGTCAGTATTGTTTTTGCTTTAAATAGAGGTGCACCTTGAAGAGATTAGCTTAATAACTTGAGTAAGTTTAATTATTGTGATTTGAGTTACGCTTAAGCACCTTTAAACTCAACTGCATAGGGTATTTTTACTGTGCAACAGAGGGTTCTTCTACCCGCCCATTGCCTTCTATTGAAGCTTGTTCCCAGTCCAAATTTAATTGCTGCACACTGCTAATTTTTATTTATTTTTTTATTTTAGTCTTTGGTAACCGGGTAAGGCCCACTAGGCACAAGTGCCTGTTTACAGGGGCGACCTGGGAGCACTGGGCGGTTAAGTGACTTGCTTAGAGTCACATAGTATGCAAGTAGAGGTTGTGAGAATCAAACTCAGGTTTGGCCTCCTGGATGTACCAAGCTCATTCACACCAATTTAGTCTGTTACCCCTTGAAAATCAGCTGGATCTGAACAAAAGTTTTGCACAAATTTAGGGTAAAATCTAGGCCATTAATTTCAACCTCGGGTCATATCAGGAGCACTGTTGTAACACAAGCTGGAACACATTACCTTCCCCAAGCAGTGGCAGAACTGATTTTCTCCCACAGTAAGCCACAGTCTGAAAATCTCTGACCTTAACTACAGTTGGAGCTTGTCAGGGCCATCTTGATTAGGCTGGGATTTCCATCTCCCACTGCGCAGTGCTGTCGCGACTATCCCCATTTCAGCCACACCTCAAACTTATTCTCATGTCCTTTTTTTCTCTGTCTCCACAGGGCTGCAGTTTCTTTTGGGCTCCCCTGAGGGAAACCTGCAGGACACGAGGGCAGGAGAACACAGTCCTCCCCCACAACCCACTCGGAGCAACAGACAAGGTACAAAGTAAGGAGCAGGTCACTCGCTTGCCTGGAACGGCTGAGTGTTTGACCCCACTGGCGCTGTGTGCCGATTGCCCCACCGCCCCCGCCACCACCCTTGGAAAACATCAAGCTTTATAGCAATTATCACATGGTTGCCAGAACCAGTCAGTCTACTTTCCCACCTACAGGTTCTTTCTTTTGCCACTAGCGGCCACTACACTCATAAACAATGTGCTGTATAGCTAAGTTTTAGCAGCTGATATCCAGCTCATTCAGCAGACTATCACTGCCTCAGGAATCAAGGGGGTACCATCCAACCACGCAGATAGCCACTGCCCAGACCCCCGAACCCCGGTATTTGTGATGGCATACGAGGCATATAATGGTGCTCTCAGCTCTCTACTGCATGCCATGGACTGCCATCTAAACTTATATTGCACTAACCTGCCCCTGACCTGGCTGATCCTGGTAACGCATAGATTGGGAGGACGAATCCTGCTTCTGATACTGCTATTATGCTTCCATGGGGTATCTACCTCTGTTCCAATCAACAACCACCATGGAGAGAATACCTCACAACACAATGACTTTACCTTCTCCAACCAAATTGCTGAAACACAACATGTGCATTCCCACACCACCCTTATCCTTCTGAAGGGTTGTACCTACAACTCATTTCGCATGCACAGAAAATACAAAATGACACAACTGGTACACCTCCTATTCCACACTACCAAACTGTGGTTTCTCCTACTCCTCATCATCCTATTGTCAGGGGGCGTAGAACGTAACTCTGGCCCCTCTGTCCACCATGCTCCCACTGACCTATCGGCTGTCTCCGGGAAAGGACTTCTTATTGCCTATATGAATATTAGGAGCATTACCAGGCACTTTGCTAATCTCAAGACATGGACAAAAGTGTACAATCCTGACCTACTCTGCTTATCTTAAACATGGCTCAAGCCTTACATTCCAGACTCCTTATGTTTCTTGCCCAATTACTCCATGATACGGAGAGATAGGCCTTCCTCAAAACGTGGAGGGGAGTCACTCTTCTCTATAAAAACCATCTTGATGTTACGGTCTGCCCACCCACCGGCTCCCCCTCAGTCTGTGAGTCCCTGCACACAACCAGTGCCCTTGGTGCAAAAAAAACTCCACATTATCTGCACCTACAATCCGCCAACTGGAGGTATCACAGATCTTCAGGACTTACTTAATCAAACCGTCACAAATGCTAAGCAAAACAAGGTCATAATCTTAGGTGATTTTAACCTAAACTGGCTGGGACCAACTCACAGCACACTGCTGACGCTAACGCAGAGCTATAACCTGCACCAGACCTTAACTGAACCCACTAGAACTACCCCTTCTCTAACTACCTCCACCCTCATAGACTGGGTACTGGTGAATCGCCTTGACCATGTGCGAACTGCAGGTATCTTGGCTGATGCTATCACAGACCACTCCCCCACCTTCTGTGTATGGAGCCCAGAGGCTGCTCTCCCACCCCCTCCATGTTACATCACAGTTACCAACTTTGTCAAACTAGACGTGGAAGCTTTCCTCTATGATGTATCCTGTATCAACTGGTCTGACGTCTATCACTCCCATGATGTTCAAATTGCCCTTGATATATTCATTAATAATTTCACAGCACTCCAGGATAAACATACCCGAAGGTCACCAGAAGGGTCAGGGGTAAACAAACAAGATGGTTGCACAAGGACCTGTTGGCTAACCTGCACACACGGGACAAATTCTGGAAGAAGTATGAAGTGTCCAGACTACCAGAGGATTACAATACCTACAGAGCTTCACGGAGCACCTGTAAAAATCAAATCAGAACAGCAAAGAGCATCTACTGCAAGGAACTGCTCACAAACTCTGCTGGTGACCCTAGAAAATTCTGGACATACATCAAGACCTTTCTTGGGGCTGCCCAGTCATCAACCCCAGGGGATATGATCCTTAATGGTGTGCATCACAATGAACTCAAACACTATAGCGAATGCCTTTAACAGATTATTCATGGACCTATCTCAGTACACCTTGTCCTTCACTTCACCTCCCACAGCATCTCAGCCTTTCTGCACACCTCAGAGATCTGCATCTGGTGCTAACCACTGCCAACTAACTACTAGCCCCCCTTTCTACTTTAAAGCTATATCTAGGTCCGAGGTCCAAAGTCTATTGCAAAACATATCCAACAACGCTAGCCCCAGCTCAGATTCATTCGAGCCACGACTCCTGAAGCTAGTGGCACCATTGATTGCCTTGCCTTTGGCCAAGATTTTCAGTCTGCCTCTCTCTCTTGGCATTGTTCCAGATCTCTGGAATATTGCCCGAGTTATGCCTATCCTTAAAAAAGGAGACCCAAAGGATATCAACAACTACGGGCCCATAGCCATCCTCTCTGTGCTAAGCAAGCTACTGGAGAAGCTTGTTGCAACCCAAACCATTGACTATCTCACAAAGAACAACCTTCTCTCAGACACTCAGCATGGTTTCAGAAGAGGACACAGTACCTCAACTGCTCTTCTCAAATCCTCTGCCAAGGTACTCTGCAACATGGACAAAGGCCTACTCACTGGAGCAGTATTCATCGATCTTACCAAGGCTTTCGATCTTGTTGATCATCCCCTGCTTCTCTCAACCCTGCATAGACTTAACTTCTCATCCTCAGTAGTTGACTGGTTTAACAACTACCTATCAAACAGATTACAACTTGTTAAATTCAACTCCGCTGTCTCGGAAGTGACTAGCACTGACATTGGACTACCACAGGGCTCCATCCTGGGACCCCTTATTTTCTCACTATACATCAACAACATAGATTCTGCCATACTGTCCTGCTCAACTATCCTATACGCTGATGATCTCATCCTCTACTCCAGCGCTGACAAAGTTAACAACATTAACAAAAACCTCTCCTCGAATTTCAGGAATGTGAAAACATGGCTAAATGCTAATAAGCTCATCCTCAACACTAAAAAGACCCAAGCCATGCTATTTGGCACTGTTCCCAAACTCAGGGCCTGTAAGGAACCCCTTCTAGTCCATGACTATGGGGGGTCTCTCATCGACTGTGTCACATCCTTCAAATACCTGGGAGTCCTCCTTGATAAATCCCTTGACTTCAGTCTGCACATCAGTCAACCTGTAAAGCAACAAATGTCAATTTGGAATCGCCTACAAGACTAGTCACCTGCTGACACCATCCACTAAATTGACAATTCCCAAGGGTATTCTGCTTCCAGTGCTGACATATGGTGTCTCCACTTTTGCTAATGCCCATAAGACTGCTCTCCATAAATGGGATGTAGCATATAATAACATATGTCGGTATGCCTCCTCTTCCCATCACCTCAAGCACCACTGCACACTGTATAGCGACCTAGGATGTCTCTCCCTGACTGACTACTGACTATACTCCTTAGTGATCCTCACAGACTCTGTAATCTGTAACCAAACCCCCTCCTGCCTTGCAGCTCTACTTGTACCACAGACACCTGCCCATGGACTACGCTCGGCAAACAAATTTCTACTTACTGTACCCAGGTGTCTTACTTCAAAAGGCTCTGGAGCATTTCACTGCTCTGTCCCAGCCATCTGGAACTTCCTCCCTCCTGCCTTGAGGCAGGCAAACTCCCACCCAATCTTCAAAAAAGAACTATATCGCCAACTATTCCGGGACCCCTGCACATGATTTGATCCCACTTAATGCCTCACAGCTAACCACCCTATTTCGCCCAAGGCACTGCTGCACTTCTAAACAAGCTTTGCTATAAAATGTCTTTATAGCTGCCACTTAACCCAGTTTCAGTTGTTATTTGCATGTACTAATGTCACCTTTTGTCATCTCTGCTTAGCTATATGCATTATCTCAAGTACTATCTGATTTGAGCTGTATTCTAACTTACATGTACTATATACTATGTATTGTATAATCTCATCTCATTTTATGTATGTATTCTCCTGGGTCATGCCTGAAAATAGTCAGCTTTGGCTAGCGCACCTAACCAGGTTAACAAAAACTAAATAAATAAATGTCTATGAAAATGTCATAGACATGGTGAATTACACTAAAAATGGTAGCAGCTACAGAACTATACATACTCATCACTGATGAACCGTAAAAGCTTTCTATCAGTGAGTACAGTCTGTATGAAATAGTTCATATACAGCTGATACCATACCTAGATTGTTATTTGTTAAATATATAGTCATGCAATGTTGTGTTAGTAGTTAACTATGTCATTAACAGTCCCAACAATTATTTGCCCCGGATGGGTACACCAGTTGTCAAAACAGATGTTAATGTAAGCGATCAGTTACAGAGGGTGGGCATATATACAATTCAAGACCCCCTCCCCCCAAGCTCCTACTTCTGTGAAATAGGCAGCACAGAGATAATAGGACACTGTAGGACCAATGCTGGAGCAGATGCCCGACCTTACAACAGTAAGAACTATCAAATTGACTAGTAACAGGTGTTTGCATAAATGTTAGAGAACACTTTATTCCCTATTATTGAGGATATTTATTTACAATACTAGTGGAAAACTGTATTTTCCAATCAGTCATCACCTGGAAGGTCATATACTGAATAAATACAGATGGGTTTGACCCAGCTTGTTAAAACTAATAATAAGGGCAATACAGTGTCCTACTATGATTGAAACTATAATAACATTATAAAGAAATTGGACCACTGGTTAAAATACACTTATACATTACCAGTGGTTACTTATGAAGGTTAGTCGTATCCCTGTAAGAGAGAAAAATAAAACACAAGCCACAAAAGGGAACATGTCATTTACTTAGAGCATTCTCCTTGTGGAAGGTTAGCATTGGTTCTCAAATTTCTGATACTGATTTAACCCAAATAAAGACGTATGCTTCCGGCAACCTTTGGTGGCAGGCTCTTATTGTGTGGCTACTAGTACACTAAGATTAATTCCAGAAAATGAAATAAATTACTAATGTCAGAGTATTAGGCATCCCTAATCCTCTGAATTATGACATTAGAACTGTGTCATTAACACACACGTCATTCTGATAACTAACACAAGTTATAAAAGTGGTATTTTGTGTGTACAAAATTGTTAAAAGGGATTAGGTCTGCAACAGAAAAAGTTAAAATCTTCCAAAACATACATAATATGTCATATGGCAGTGTACATAGTGTAGCTATCCTGTGAAAGATAAGGTAAAAGGATAATTACAAATGCTGGGGTGAACAGGCCCCTTGTGATCGCCATGTGATGCATGGGGATAAGTGATACAGGACAAGGACAAAGAAGCCATGAGAGCTATAATATTCATTACCAAATATAGTAATATTTCTGCAGTTATTTATCTAAACATTCTCCAAGTACTCATTAACAGAACTGCAGAGAACAGCGTCACCTTGGGTAAACTAAGCATTCAGCAAATACATAACAAGATATGGTGTACTACTAGTACTGTTCCAAAAGTGAGTAGCAAGGAACAGCTCTATAGACAAAAGTGTTTACAGGATACAGGGCAAGGACAAAGAAGCCATGAGATATTCTGTAAAATGAAGGCATACAAAGGAATGGGCGGGTGTGTAGATAGCATCAGCTTCATGGCTGCAAGGCCAGAGAAAAACACATTTCAGTCCTAAGATCATGGACAGATGAGAAGAACTGGAAAAAAAAGTACCTTGTAACAATAGTACTCTTGATGTACACACCCCATCAAAGTTGTAATTGGTTATGAAATATCGATTTAATTAGGGAGGTACATCAATTGTGAGCTGGAAAAACAGGTACAGCTCACAAACACACAGAGGTCAAGTGATTTGCAAAAGGTCATATACTGTGCAAACAATGTTTCCTGGGATCAAACCCAGCTGTAGCTGCAGTGGCCTTGGACACTGCACTGAATGAGAGGTATGACAGATAAAAGAATACTGTCTAGCCTCTGGCTGAGGCATCAAAAACAAAACTGATGAACCATCACAATTACTATGATGGCAGATGGACAGGCTATAGTGGAAGGGAAAAAAAAACATAGAAAACCTTTGCAAGCATCTGCGTCATGCTTCCATTTTCTTTTTTTTTTTTCAGTAATAAACTATGATTAACTTGAATCAATACTAAGGACACCAGTCCACATATTTCAACATTAAACCAACCACTTGTCTGAAAGATAGAAAGTTTGCAGTCAGTGTGCCAACACTGCAAACCAGAACATGTCATTGGCAACAAGCCAAAGGTGTCAACCATTTTATGAGCTGATTTCCCCAGCACAAACAACATGAAACATAAAAAATAAATCAGAGTAGCTTCAGAAAACACAGTTAAAGACCCTGATAATGGGTAACAGTGACAAATAGGCATAGCGTATGTAGAATTAGACACAGTGCTTTCCAACTACAAATATTTCCACACATCAAATTCCAGGTCTGTACATCCAAAAACATATTCTGCAGCACTACACCACTGACGAAGGTTAACCTAGAATAAAGAAACCAAGATTCTTTCAACTAAAAAAAAAAACAATAATGAGCTTCAAGTGAACAAAGCCAAGTGAGTAAAAGACAGACCTAACTCCAGCATCATTATAGTTAATGAAGCTGATATCATGAAATATAATATTCATTACCAAATACAGTAATGTTTCTGCAGTTATTTATTTAAACATTCTCCAAGCAGTCATTAACAGAACTGCAGAGAACAGCGTGACCTTGGGTAAACTAAGCATTCAGAGAATACATAACAAGATACGGTGTACTACTAGTACTGCTCCTAAAGAGAGTAACAAGGAACAGCTGTATAGACAAAAGTGTTTACACTTAGATTCGTTAATAAAAGGTGGCTCTGTTATTGTAACCAGTAGACAAAGGCAGGCCATCCGAATAAAAACAGGGGTCCCTCGTGTCTTATAAATTCCTTATTAGTTACAGCATCAGCCACAGATAGCCAATAATGTTAATTACGTACTAGACAGAATTAAAGTAGGTTTACCACAAACATGAAACACAAGGAAAGGGTAACACCCTGCCAGACATACTTGTTCATTTAAAAGAAAAACCACCAGGGTCAGAACAGACCAATTTATGATCTGTGAATCACATCAATGAGGTGAATTCCTCATGGAAGTCTATAAATAATAAATAAATAAAAAAACTTATCAAACGGTTTAGCCACCAATTAATCAGTAGCCATTCAACCTTATCAGGCTTAGAAAGCCTCCAAAGCAGCCCTCTGCAGGAGTGCATTGTAGTTAACCGTCTCAGTTCAATATACTGCACACAGATCAACATAATTGTAATTGGATCCAAAGCATGTATAATTAACTATTTCTTATTTTAGCACATCCCACACACCTAGTGCAGTGCCATAAGCTGAGATATCTTCTCTCAACCCCATGCAAAAATTTAGATGTCAATAAACAGGGAAATCTTTAAACCATTCTGTGGGCTAACTGCCATGTTTGCAACCACAGCACTCCACACACACAGACGGATGATGTCTGAACTCCTTTGAAGGAGGAATTCACAAAACAACAAGGAGCAGTCTGAACACGGAGTCCCAGTCCACACACAGAGTCCCTAAGCTGCCAGACTCATAGCTACTTGCCTGAGAACTCAAATTATGAAGTAAAATGAGCTTTATTCTATGCCAGCCAAAACCAAGACTGTTGCGGTCACCATTGTTACACTGTGAAAAGATCACAGCTTAGGTTCTTTGCATGGTATGCTGGACAAAGACAACAAGAAGTAGCAGTAATACGTTTATTTCATACTCACGCTATAACAAGTGAAGCAAAGCAGACACAAGGGAGCTGATTTCCCACCATTCCTTTAGGATGGTCTCTCTCTCTCTCTCTCTCTCTCTCTCTCTCTCTCTCTCTCTCTCTCTCCGAGGAACTGATGTGCATACAAATATATGAGTACAGTTACAGATATGATAAACATACAGCATTGGATAAGGCATGTAAATAAGGTGTCTCCCTTGGGCAATTACATAGGAAATAAAGTTGCAAAGTAAGGAAGACTGAATCTCTGAATCTCTAAACAATGGAAATTCATAGTCTGCAATCTGCTATCAGTCTCACTGGAGATAATGAGTCTGATAACACATGCAATGTCATCAGAAAAGCACACATGTCACAACAGTGGAAAACTACAAAATATGAGTGATTATAAGTATAGCAGAATATATGGCAGAAACATAGCATATAGGTAAATGTATTTCAGCAGATATAAGCATAACAAACATAAAGAACACTGACATAAGTAATAAAACAGGATAAACATTATAAGACTGTGTATGGCAATAGTACTGTGTATAAGGTTACAGTTACATGTGGGCCACTTGGTGGTATATACCCAGGCATAACAGCAGTGTCAGTCTTTGCAAAAGGTGGGGTATGGGGGGCGCGAGAGTGTCTGTGTACCAGGGCAGTGGATGGGGGTCCTGTATGCTATGGATATGGACCATAGTTTCCTCTGGTGTGATCGGGTCTGGGGGGGAGCTACCCTATGGAGCTTGATGGGAATGGAGTTGAATAGATGGGATGGAAAGGGGGTACCTCTAGTCCACCAGGGCTGCCAGGCTGCTGTGCAACTGGGTGCACATCCACAGCCCGCCTATGGGGTCTGGCCAGGTTAGGCCAGCTATTCATGGCCTAACTGTGGGCCATGGTGCTCTGGACTGTGAGGGGTGCATTCTCACTGAATATGCCACAACATGGCATATACATGGGAATGCCCCCTCGACTTGCACGGCATACCAGTTGTGTGTGCCCTGGCCCATTGCCTTGTGGCCAGTGCATCCTGCATGTTTGAATATCATGCTGCTGCACATTGTTGGAGTTGTGCAGCACATCTCCCTTTTCCTCCAGGATGCACTGTGCAGCTCCTATAAACAAGGGGACCCTGGACTAGGTACCCTGAATAAATGCATTATAAAAATGGTAAAATTATGACCCACTGAAAACAAGATATTGTATCTAATCTGGGACAGCCTGAGTAAATACAGTGCAAAAATGTGTAAATGAAGAGCCATATGACAATGAGATGTAGCATGTCCCCTGTCCTATCCAGGATACAAAATATAGGATAAGAAATATTCAGTGCTCCCAGAGCCCAATAACCATTTCCCTGTAAGAAGCCCTCATTTTTCCTGTATTTTCCCCACAGAGGCAGAATCAAATCCCTATACAAATCCCTGTAGATTTTTCCATAAGCCACTGGTTCCTTATTTATGTCTTTGTTTTTTATTTAGTATATCAGCAGCCTATTATCAGGAAAAGAACTCTGATTTGCTGTTTGGTATTAATATTATATGTCAAGATGGCATTGGAATGATTTGGGTTTACATAGTATGCATAAGTCATAATGGGGGACTATATGAAATAACAAAATCACACTCATTATTTCATGAACTATACTCAAAATTAGGAATCACAAGTTGGCCAATCTTTCAAAAGATAGTAGTCATGCCTGTATACAAATGTATTGCAAATACATTTGAAACATTTCCATATATTATAGTGGCACGGTAATGCCACTATAGTTAGGGTTGAGTACCTGATTTAAGGTTACAGTGTGAAATTTTGCATCTTAATAACTTTGCCACTATATGATGGATTTGCCTGAAATTTGGCAGGCATTGAGCAGTACCATAGTTCTCAGGATCTGCCAAGTTTTATAATGGTCAGATATACGGTTGTGGAGTTATAAAGCAACATTCCATAGCACAGTTATACTTTTTTGCACATTCTTTGCTTGCGCCTACAAGTTGCACGGTTTGTGCGACCAGTCCAAAAACTTCAGGAAAGATGTGGCCAGGATCCCCGATGTGCCTTTCAAAGATTTCATGAAAAAATATTAACGGTTCAAAAGTTATTCAAAAAACAAGTTTCCCACTATAGTCAATGGGAAAAGTTAACAAAAAGTTCAACAGTGTTGCAAATGCAGTTTTTAGTGTCGCAAATGACCCCTGTAGTGTTGTGCATCAGCCATTTGTTTTACAGTTAGTGGTCACAGAAATGCTTGGCATTTAAATTTGGGACCCTCTAGGGACACAATTCTTTTTGTGTTCACCTAGTCGGACCCTGAGGATGCTAGACATGTCTTTTTTGGGGGGGTTAAACACCCCAGAAATATGTTCTTGAAATTTTTGTAAAAAGTAGTGTCACAAAGTAGTGTCGCACTCACAACACTTTTGTGATTTCATTTGCGAAAGTGTCGTGATTTGAGACACTATTTTGTGACACTATGCCCAAAATAACAGGAATTCTTTGCCACCCTGCTGCAAAACAACGGTTTGGTCTTTGGGGCTGAAATTTGGAGGGAAGAAAGCCAACATCTCACAGATGTGCCTTTTGGTGGTTTGGTGACAAAATATTGCACAGATAGAAAGTTACGGTGCTCCAAAGTTGACACTTTTTCCCATAGACTATCACTGCGGCGTCCGTCGCACCTTTCGGGGCCCGTATCTAGGAAATGCTTTGAGATACAGCCTTTAGTCTGAAAATGCTTAGCCCGCCACTAGGGGCTAAGTGCAACCAGCCAGAAAAGTCATAATTTATATGAAATTTAATTTTTTTTTCACGTGAGATATAAGCAATTTCGTATTCCAAGTGCTCATTTTCTGTTCCGAGGCCCATTATTGTGCATACATTCTTTGTATTCACTGTGTTTCTCTATGCAGCTGTTGGTGAAAAAAGGTATGCACTTTCGTTACTGTCACAGTTAGAGTTCCCACTTGCGTTTCCGTAACCATTTTCGTTAGCTTTCCTGTCTACACCACCGTGTGCATTACCCTTTGTCTTTTTGTTTGCTCTTGCGTTTGTGTTACTGTTACCATTTGCATTTCCATTACTGTTTCTGTTTAGTTTTGCATCACCATGTGCATTACCATTTGTGTTTGCGTATGCGCTTCTGTTTGCATTTCCTTTTTGCGTCATCATCGCTGTTACCGTAAGCATTTGTGTTTCCTATTGCGGTACCGTGACCGTGTGCGTTACCATTTGTGTTTCCGTATGCACTTGCATTTGCATTTCCGTTTGCGTTACCATTCCCATGTACGCCACTATGTGCATTAACCATTGTGTTTTCATTTGCGCTTGCATGTGCATTACTGTTAACATTTGTATTTCCACTACTGTTTTTGTTTGCGTTTTGTTTTGTGTCATTGTGTGCATTACCATTTGCACTTGCATACGTGCTTCCTTTTGCATTTCCTTTGGCGTCATCATTGCTGTTACCGTTAGCATTTGTGTTTCCTATTGCGGTACCGTGCGCGTTACCAGTTGTGTTTCCATACACGCTTGCATTTCCATTTGCATTACTGTTCCCGTCTATGTCACCATGTGCGTTATCCTTTGCATTTTTGTTTGCGCTAGTGTTTGCGTTACTGTTATAATTTGTGTTTCCATTACTGGTTTTGTTTGCATTTCATTTTGCGTCACCATGTGCATTACCATTTGCATTTGTGTACACACTTCCATTTGCATTTGTGTTTCCTTTGGTGTCATCGTTGCTGATACTGTAAACATTTGCATTTCCTATTGTGGTACCATGACCATGCACGTTACCAATTGCATTTCCATACGTGCATGCATTTGCATTTCCGTTTCCATCTATGCCACCATGTGCGTTACCCTTTGCGTTTTCATTTGTGCTTGCATTTGTGTAACTGTTAACATTTGCGTTTCCATTACTGTTTTTGTTTGTGTTTCCTTTTGCGTCACCATGTGCATTTCCATTTGCATTTGTGTATGCGTTTCCATTTGTGTTTGCATTTCTGTTTGTGTTTCCTTTGGTGTCATCGTTGCTGTTACCGTAACAGTCTGTGTTTCCAATTATGTTACCTTGCCCATGTGCATTACAGTTTGCATTTCTGTATGTGCTTGCATTTGCATTTGTGTTTTCATTAACATTTGCACTTGTGTTTGTATTACCATTTGCATTATCATTTACATTTGCATCACCATGTGCGTTAGCATTTGCGCTTGCATTTGCGTTGCCGTTACTTCACTATTTATAGTGAACATTCTCAAAAGAAAGGGAAATTCATGGCAAAAAAACTCTATTTAATGCATCAGTTAGGTTGTTCCACAGCAGCAAAGTGAGAAAATTTGATGTTAGGGTTTCCACCCTTGCACTCCACCTCACCCGCCCCACCAATAGGCATTGGGGTGTGCGTTGGGGTTGTCGGTCTAACTCTCACCCCATTCTCCTCTACTGCACCACCTCAGCTTGTTTGCACATGGGATGGGTGAGAGTTGGGACCAATGACCCCAATGCAACCCTGATGCCTGCTGGTGGGGGGTGGGGGTAGGGTGCAAGGGGTGGAAGCCTAACATTGAATTTCCTCACTTTGTCACTGTGGAACAACCCTAACTGATGCATTAAACTGAGTTTTTGCTATGAATATATATATATATATATATATATATATATATATATATATATATATAAATATATACACACACACACATATACATATATATATATATATATATATATATATATATATATATATGGATATTAGAGGTAAAATCTCATTTAATTTATTAGTTGACTTGAGGTGAGAGTGAATTCGGTGTTAGGTTGAAACCTTGAGTCTGCCCACCCCCCCCAACCGCCAGTGGTGCGTGCATTGAGATTGTCAGCCCAACTCCTGCACCCCATGACATGTGTGCAGCAGAAGTATAGGAGAATGGGGTGAGAGTTAGACCCACGTATCCCAATGCGCACCCCAATGCCGGGTTGGGGGTGGGGATTCAAGGGGGTTTTCAACCCTAACACCGAATTTCTACTTTTGTCACTGTGGAACAACCCTAACTAATGCATTAAATGGAGTTTTTTGCCTTTATTTCCCTTGTTTTTGAGAATGATAATGAGAAATAGTGAATATAATGCAGTGGCAGGAGTGTGGGGCCCCCCGCCACATGATGCCTTGTGGCATAGTAACAAGAACAGCAACACAAACAGAAGCGCTAACAGTGGCTCACATGGTAACACAAGTGCGAATGAGAACAGAAAGGGTAACGCACATGGTGGCATAAACGGGAACGGTCTGCCACGTGATGTGTTGTCACATAGTAACATGGTGCCTGCAAACGGAAATGTCAATGGGCATGGTGACGCAAAGTGAAACAGAAAGAGAAACAGTACTGTAGACACAAATGGCAAAAATACCAGAAACGCAAGCTAAATGAAACGCTAGCGATAACGTATTATGGTATGCAGACGCCAACGGTAAGTGAACGGGAAATGAATGCATGAAAAGGGCAACAGTAATAGTAATGTAAGCACACAGGCTGGTTTTCCCAAAACCTGCATAGAGAAAGACAGTGAGTACAAATAATGTATGCATAATAATGAGTATCGGAGCAGAAAATGAGAACTTGGAATACTAAATACGTTATATCTCAGGAACCGTACGACGTAGAAAAAATTTTTTAAAGTCGTATGATTTACAACTGTCGTGGCTAAGCATTTTTCTGAGAAAAAGTCCGTATCTCGCACCGTTTCTGAGATACGGGCCCTGAAAGGCGCGGTGAACGCCGTAATGTTATCCTATGGGAAAAAAAGAGAAGTTCGGAGTGCCATAACTTTATCTCCCTGTAATATTTTTTCATCAAACCACTGAAAGGCACATCTGTGGTCTGTTGGCTGTGTTCTCTCCAAATTTCAGGAAAAAAGACTAAACGGTTATTTTGCAGCAGGGTGCCAAATGATTCCTGTAATGTGTCGGGCGCCGTAATGTTATCCTAAGGGAAAAACTGTCAACTTTGGAGTGCCGTAACTTTACCGCCATGTAATATTTTCTCAATACAATACTGAAAGGCACATCTGTGAGATGTCATCTGCGTTCCTTCCAAATTTCAGCCCAAAACTCCCAACCGTTCTTTTGCAGCGGAGTGCCAAAGAATTACTGTTATTTTAAGAGAAATGCAAAGTAGTGTTTATTTATAAAGTGTTTAAAAAATTTATGACACTGTGGAGTGCGACACTACTTTTGTGAAAGTACTTTTCCAGAAATTTAAAAAACATATTTCTGAGGTGTTTTACCCCAAAATAAAGACATGGTTAGCATCCTCAGGGCCCGACTAGGCGAATACAAAAATAATTAGGTTGCTAGAGGATCTCAATTTTAAATGCCAAGCATTTTTATGATTACTAACTGAAAACAAGATGGCGGATTTGCGACAGTAACAGGGCCATTTGCGACAGTAAAAAGTGCATTTGCGACACTGTCGAACTTTTTAACTTTTCCCATTGACTTATAATGGGAAATTGTTTTTTGAATAACTTTTGAAACATTTAATATTTTTTCACAAAATCTTTGAAAGCAATTAGGGACCCGCCGCACGCTCCTCGAAGATTTCGGGCGGTCGCAAACCGCATTTACCTGTAGGCTAACCATCAGAGAATTCCAGAAAAGCGTAAATGTGTGTGCAGATCATGCTTAATAACTCCACAGCTGTATATATGACTGGTACAAAACTTATCAGATCCCAAGGCCAATGGTTCTTGATCATGTATGCCAAATTTCAGGCAAATCCATCAAATGGTTGCAAAGTTATTAAGGTGCAAAGTTTTGGGGTTTAACATAGAAATGGCTCCTCAACCCTAACTATGGTAGTACTACCGTGCTACCATAATATATATATATATATATATATATATATATATATGCACAGATGCTATTTTTGCAGCTTATATTTGTTAGTTTTCAGACAAATTCTCATAGACTTTTTTCTATCCACCTGATGGAATCTTGAATGAGTTAATTAAATGTTATTATTTTCTTGAATGCCCTGATCCAGCAACTCAGGAAATACACACAGTACATCATATTATAAAATGACAAAAAACAGTCTTCTGTTTCCAGTTGTTTGATCAGAAATTTTACAAATGGTATAGTTATATACCAGTAGCTTGCAAGTTCCCCAGGAAGGTCTCTGACATTTCAGGAATAATATCAAGCCTACATAAACCTCCAAAAAATATAAAAATAATATAGAAAAACATAAATTGAACTTACAAGCTCAAATGGGCAGACTGGGTGGGCCATAGGCCCTTATCTGCTGACAGTTTTGTAAGCCGCTTCCAAAAACCATCTATAGCAGAGTCCTACCTTATGGCAACCTTATTCATCTCAAGACCTGTCTTAGGCAGATAGACTGGTCCTTGATTTACAAAACTCAAGATGTTGACCTAGCCCTTGATTACTTTATTACTACTTTCAACACTGCCTGTGACACCTATGCACCAGTAAAAAAGCACAAAATCAAAGCACTCACAAATCCCTGGCTCATGGCGAAGCTATTGGCACAATTCAAAAGTAGGGATCACCTCTGAGCCACTGCAAGAGCTACTGGCACTCTGTCAGACATCCAAAAATATAAACAGGCTCGCAACCACTGTACTAAACAGATCCACTTGATGAAGAGCTCCTACTTCAAGAATGCCCTCTCCAACTCCTGGGGTGAAGGGAAATCCTTCTGGGACAACATAAGAAATATCATGGGTCAGCAGTCCAAATCCTTTCCTACAATAATGACTGTGGATGTAACCACTACATTAGACCCAAAGATCATTGCAAACACCCTAAGTGATACCTTCACGGACCTTAGTGGTGTCCTCTCATCTGATTTCTTCACTGATGCTGACCCTCCACTTCTCACTTCTACTACTGCCTCTCCAACCAAACCACCTCTTCCATTTCAAACTAGTAAAGGCACATGAAGTCTATAAATATGTAAAGAAGGCCATTTCTAAGTCCTGAGCAAGCAGCAACACTATTGACCTTAAACTTCTGTCCTCACTCTGGAGGAAGTACTGCTCCCCTCACAAAATTTTCAATCTCTCCCTCTGCACGACCAATTCCCTAGGAAATGGAAGGCTGCAGTTGTCACTCTGGTGCAAAATGGTGATAAGTCACTGCCTGGTAACTATCGCCGATATCAATACTACCACCTCTCTAAAGCCCTTGAACGCTTGGTGGCAGACCAACTTTCAGACTACCTGGAAAAGCACAACATCCTATGCACTCAGCAGCATGGATTTAGGAAAGGGCACAGCACATCGACTGCCCTACTTGAATTCTCAGGAGCAATCCACAATGCCATGGACAAAGGAAACCTAACTGGAGCAGTCTACATGGACTCTAACTAAGGCATTTGATACAGTACACCATGGCCTACTTATCAAACAACTACTATCCCTAGGGCTCTCGAGGGTCCTGGTGACTGGGTAAAATTACCTTGCTCAGCCTCAATCTGTAAAAGTAGCTGGAGTTCTCTCAGACTCAAAACCAGTTCGCTCAGGAGTTCCCAGGGATCCATCCTGGGCCCTCCTTTCAGCCTTTTCCTAAACTCCTCCCCAAATCCTGCCCTGAACAAATAATCCTCTATGCCGACGATGCCATGATTCTTGCCACTCATAAAGATCCGAACCTCTTTGCCTCAACCTTCAGCATGCTTTTTCCAAAGTTGAGATGTGGTTCCTTGAACATAAGCTGGTTCTAAACCTTAAAAAAACTAAATCCATGCTCTTCTCTAACCCATAAAACAAGAAATGGCAAGTCCCACTCACCATTAACACATACCTGGGAAATACCCTGAACAAGTGCCAATTTTCAAATATCTTGGAATCAACTTTGATCAAGGCCTAACTTTGCAACTCACATTGATAGTACAGCAAAAACTATTAATCAGTGAATTGGGATTCTGTATCGGAACTGACAGCTCCTTACCCATTCTGCACTGAGGATTGCCATCCAATCCTCTATCATCTCAGTCGTTGACTATGGCTTAGTTATATATGGATCTGCCACTACTACAGCACTTGGTCGCATTACAACATCCCTAAATAAGGCCTGTCGGCTGCTCACTGGTGCACATCAACGTACCCACACATGTGAACTCTATGCTGACTCAGGTTGGTTGCAACTCTCAAACCAGATAAAGTACCTTACCTGCCTGATGGCGAAAAAATCCACTCTGGGCCTCACTCCACCTTGTATTCAAGATCTGTTATGCCCGAGCGCTAGCACCAATTTATCAGAAGATCAGAACACCAGCCTCTCCAAGTCCCCCGATGCCGGACTTCTCAGGGTTAAAGATAATTTGCCTATCATGCCCCAAGCTGGCTAAATGCCCTCAGCACTCATATTACTGCCTCCACCTCTCTAGGTATTTTCAAATCAAGGCTGTTCTCTCACCTTGCCACCTCCAGCTCCTATGACTGCCCTGATTAAACCTCCTATTTTCTCACTACCCACCCTGTTCCGTTATTTGACAAAGACATGTTTGGGAAATCTTTTCTCCTGCTATTGTCTGCTCCCCACACCTTTCACTTACCCTCTCTGTTCTGGACTTTTTCCCTATTTGTTTCTCCTAATCTGGCATGACCTCTTTCTTGTAATAATAATGTGATTATTGATATCTCATGTCCTTTTGCACAAATGATTTGATATGTATTTGTATATGTTTTCTCGCTCTTGACACAGCACCAATTGTTGTGTTATCTATGTAACCTTTTTTGTACTGTACCTAATTGATGTGGAACCTTTGTAAAAGAGCCTCTGGCTCAAAGGTAGTAATTCCTAGAACAATAAACTAAACTAAACAGTGTCTATGCATCTATGTATCTAAACAATAATTTTCCTCCTAATAAATGGCATGATCTCTTTCATTCTCAAAAAATAGAACATTATATATCAAGTCAATATCTCCTCCATCTTGGCATCAAATAAAATCTTGGCTTGTAAAAGGTGTTGAAATGCCTAAAGTTTGCTGTAACTGAAAAATATCTTCACGTCTGTCATGTATTGTGTCTTTTGACACAGGTTGTATATTGTATTTGCTATGCTTGTATTTATGTACATATTCTGTGTAGCTATTTGTTTATTTTATACATTGGGACCTCATTGAAAATGAGGCTCGGCTCAATTGGGCTATCCTTTTCTGAATTTTCAGAATAAAATATTTACTACTACCACTACATGTTGTGAGATATCAAAGTAAGTCAACACATGCTCTCCATCCCCCCTAGTTGCTGGAGGTCTGACTCTGAGCAAGTAAGAAGGAAACTACTGAGGAACATAGGAACTTACTGTCCCAGAACAGAAAGATCAGGAGCTTTAAGGGCACGAAGACAGTAGGAAAGTAGGGAGAAAAAGAAACTATATAAAAAAGTAAATAAAATAATAAGAGAAAGGAAAGAAGAAGAATACAAAACAACAGTTAAGGGGCCACAAATAAGACATGATGGGAGTGGTGTAGTACAGTGGCTGTGGAGCAGCAGTCTTCTGGGAGACGTTCTGGAGGATGCGGTGTTGTCCCATCTGCAGGTACCTCTCTGGGCTGAGGAAAGAGGTTGCTCATCTCTAGGCTGAGTTGACCAGGATTCGGGGACCTCCTTTCCCACCCAGGGACCAACAGGTCCACCGCCACTGCCTCAGAGGTTGCCAAGAAAAAGGAGCAGTTGACCCACAGTGGGCTCAGGGATGGTGAGGGTGGTGGAATAAAGGCAAGTAGTATAAGTTCATATATCTCGTCAAATGTTAAATTTCAGCCAATCAGTGCATGCCACATCATTTGACAGGTGGGCGTGGCCTAAAACGGACCAATCAGAATCGCCCCTTGTTAAACCGGAAGTCCCTCCCTAAAATGCACTAGCCCCCGCCCCCTTCTGGCAGAAGTGATGCAACCTCAAACCCGTGTCCCGCCCCTTGTGCAGGAAATGACACGCGTTCGAACCCGTGTCCTGCCCCTTGCACAGGAAATGACACGTTGCTCAAACCCATGTCCCGCCTTATGCAGAGGAAATGACCCACACTGAAACCCTGGAAGTGACCTAACACCACCATTTTGTAAGCTGCCTTACACCCCTCATTCTCGTGAGACATTTCAACCCTGCCACCCACCATTTTGTAAGCATCCTGCACCCTCCTTCTCAGACACTCCTTGATACCCTGCCAGACCATCCTGGCTGGAACCCGAGTCCCACCATGCTAGCTTGAACTCCTCATGCCCTCCTTTCTCCTTCACCCCACCAGCCTGGCTCGACCCCTGTCCCCTTCTCCTGCACCCCCACCATCCTGGCTCGAACCCCTGTCCCCCTTTTCTCCTGAACCCCACCATCCTGGCTCGAACCCTGTCCTTCTTCACCACCGTGCTCCTCCCACCCCAAAAATCAGTTAGTGTTTATAGTGGTATGTGCCCCTGTAGGCCTGGTGTATAACTGCAGGGACATGTGTGTGTTTTTTGATTAGGATATTTTCAGAAAGAAGTATCTAGGAGGGAACCTGATCATGCAGAGGTTTCACAGATCTGTGTGGAGACCCCCACCCCGAGGGAAATTCATCTGCCTGTGTGAGTACCCCTTTTTCTGTTTTTGTAACAATATACAAAATTATTTAACATGCATCTGTAGGACTGTGTCAAACTTGCATCAAAAGGATAGCTTTATGTATACGCATGTAACATTTATAAGCTAAAATGGGGGGACCTCTGTGTAAATAAGATGGTTCAGCAGTTTTCTCTGGATAGCATTGCAACAATCGCAAAAAACTAATTATTTATACTTTTATCATGAATTAGAAAGAATAACAATATATCAGAAAAAAGGAATACACATACCTATAGTTCGCCCCCCCTCAGCTCTGTGTAGTATCAAGGAGAAGGCTGAAATGAAATGTGTGTGGTGATATTTATAATGTTTTGTAAAAGGGGGGTGGGGGCTACAACAGATGTGCCTCTGACACGTTACCATGTATAGTATGATGGGTGTGGTGATGGTTTTACCAAGGGCAGTCCATCTTGCTAAGCGTTATATAAACCCTGCATTTGAAGCCAGAAGGCACAGCTTTTGAGAGATTTCTCAGATTATGTTTTATAGACTTGGAGCAGATTATCAAAACATCAAGCAAGAAGATGGCAAGCTGCTCATTTCAACATCCCTGTAACAGGTCAGATTGTCATACCACCTAATGAAAAATTCAACCTCCCTGTAACAGGCCAGATTGTCACACCACCTAATGAAAAGTCTGGAGATGAAAAGCCAAGCAAGAAGATAGCTGTCGGGGCCCCACAACCCAAGCCAACGTATGTGTACTACGTGAGGTGTGAAAACGAATGCCCCACACAAGTCTTGTTGAGTGGAAGAGTGTCTGACATAAAAAAGAAACTTGCTGAACAGTTTGGTGAATCAGAAAATCCTAAATCTGACTGTCCTTCTGAAGAGACACCACTGCAAGACCTTGAAGAGTTGCTGGGGTGTGAATCTGATGCAGAAAAAGAAGTTACTATGAAACCAAAAACAGAGAGTGACAAGAAGGGGGAGCCAGAGAAGATGGTCAGTGAGACACTGCCAAAAAAAGCATCAGAGAAAGTTGTGAAAAAGAAATGCAAGACACAGCCAAGAGGGGGCTCTGACCAAGAGGGTGATGATGATAATGCAGCCACAAGCGGTCAAGCCCAGGCTAAGAAAGTGAAAGATGAGAAAAATGAATAAGAAGAAGAAAAGAGTTGCCTTGATGAGGTAAATGCATTTTAACATTTAAAAATGTAACATTTAAAAAAAATGTGAGTGGTGACATGGTGTAACTGAGGGAGATGAGTTAGCAGTAGAACTAAATCTTACCTATAATGAGTCAGAGGACCAATGCTGTTTTCTGTTTTACTTTAATAGACTGAAGGATTTGCGATGGAGCAGCAGTCATATTCGGACAGCATGGATTCTCGACTTTCCACAAATCTACTGCTCGACTGTCTTTGCTGTGTGAAAGATACAAATGTGGTTGTTAATGAGATGTGTGAGAACCAGTATGTTAGAAATACAGAGAGCGATAGAATGTATCAATATGTCACAGAATAGGCTGTGATCACTACACAACCCTCTTCTTCTACTGAGATTAGACAGGGGACCTCACGTGAAAAACCAGGCCTCAGTAGTAAACCCCCCAAAACTGACAACGATATGTATTGTAAGTACGTTATGTATCATACCATCTGTGGCGCAATTGCTTCAGTGATACAGAGGGTGATACATTGTGAATTGGTCTGATTCCTGTCCTGGGTGAGATAGATGATCCGAGTCAGAAAACCATTCATGTGTCCTTGATGACTTCAGGTCTAAAGAAGCTACAGAAATGTTTCTAGCCTACATATAGGGCAGCTCATGCCCGTGATCTTGGCAATCGCTATGAAACATCAGGGTTAAATATGACCAATTGTACCCTGGAAACTATAAGTCATGTTTTAAATGATGTGAGAAAATCCGATGACCCCATGTGGTTAGTTATGCAAATGTTACAGCAGACAGACGTGAAATTAAAAAAGATGCCTGCCGTCTGGTCAGCAAAGGTTCCTTTAAAAAATTTCTACAAAGAAATTCAGCAACCCTGTTTATATTGTAAAAAAATTACCCCACCCCCTGCCCCCGCCTCCAAATTACTACATGGAAACATTTCAGTACCAAAATGTGTCATATTTTATTTTTACAGATAATCATGTGGGATGCAAGTACAGAGAGAATCCAAAGGCTTATGTATCTGATCCTAAGCCATTACTGTCATCCATCACTGTTTGGTTGACCTCAATATGACATTTGCCTTTGTGAGATACATGCAGCCTATGAACTGATGATGTTTGCCCTTCCAGAAGTATGGGAGGGTACAGATAAGTATATAAATGAATCTGTGTTACCACTTGTAGAAAATGTTAAAGTGATTGCCGATATATTCGTGGAAGACGATGAATGTCTTTGTGGACTTTATATCATGATCGTCATAGTCATGTGTGTGTGTACTCAAAGCAGAAAAACCTTGTGATATTGTGCGTGTTGTTAACCTGGCTTCTCTGCTTGCTGAAATGATCCACTGGTCAAAAAAGGACCCTTTAAAAATTATATAAGGAAATTCAGGAACACTGTTTACATTGTTAAAAACATTTACCCCCAAAAACTGTTACTTGTTACCATTTTAATATTGTTCATATTGTTACCCAGGCTTACCACTTGCTAAATGTGTGTTTTTTTCCAGAGTATACAACGATGGAAACACCCTGTCAGTGCATCCAGAGGCTTATTTACCAACTAGTCAGACACAGAGCTAAACAACCTGGTTTAAATCTACTCTACAGGACAAGCACTGTCTGTACTTTAGAGACATGCCAAGGTCTTTTGATGGTTCCTCAGAGGGACCCCAAAAGGAAACTGTGGATTATTTTAAGGATGAGGGGTTACTCTTGAGGAAGCAATGTTTAAAATTGCTATAGAGTTTATGCATAACCCTTATGATGTAATACACTTTTGTGGTTTTATCTGTACTGCTGTTGACTTTTAGTGTTTAGTTTGCAGAACGGGGTCTGAGTCTGACATTATAAATTTTGCTTCTTTTATCGCTTTTGTTGTGTTTCATAAACCAGATTTAGCATATATGCTTTTCCTAAATAGTGTATTATAATGTACTTTCAGATGGAACGTACTGGCATGCTCCCAATATTCCAGACAGTCTTGATGTCTACAATGTACCGTGTGATAAAGGACATTTTAAAGGAACCTATATACTTTGGAAAGCAGCCTGCATTAAATGTCTACTCTGAAGATGCTGCTGCTTCACTGGCAGAAAACACACTGACTCTGATTAAAGAGTTGCCACCCCTTGTATGGAGACTCTATGTTGACGTAATGGAAAACAGTAAACCGGAGAGCAGTATGCAAGGTGAATGTCATTTAGATGTAACAGAATGTCTTAAAATCAGGCTTATTATTTTGAGTGGTGTATGGCATATGTGTGTATGTATTGTGCATACCTCATCACTAAGGGAAGTGACGATGCCAATGCTGTGTAAAACATGCAGCTCAAAAGTTGCTGTTCGGGTATTGTGAAGCTGTAAAATTGAAGAGTAGAAAAACAAGATATTATATAATCATTGCATGCTTGCCATGTGTTATGCCTTTTGTATGTAGAACCTATATGCATTAGTTTATGTATTATAAAGTAAATATTCAAATACTGTTATGACATGTGTATTTATAAATAAAATATAATCATGCATTGCACTTTGTGGTTGTCATAGTGTTTTTAAAAGAACAAAAAGAGCACATACTTTATTTTACTGGTGACAAGAGTTTTGCTAGCTAGCAGATGTGTCGGGGGTTGACGAAAGGAGATGAATGATCACCTGTTCCAGAATATATATTTTAATGCAAAAAAAGTGGGTAGTTTCACAGGGGTGACTCAGCTGTATAAGGCTGCAAAAAAACTTGATAAAGAGGTCACCAGGAAAGGTGTTGCAGAATGGCTTGCGAAGCAGGAGCCCTATTCATTACACAAAGCAGCCAGAGTCCAATTTAAGAGAAATCCTGTCATTGTTTCTCACATAGACAGACACAATGGCAAGCTGATTTAGTGGATATGAGTCAATATGCAAAGTACAATAATGGGTTTAAGTACATACTGACGTGCATCAATGTGCTGTCCAAGTATGCCTGTGTAGTGACTTTAAGAGACAAATCAGGCAAGGCAGTGACGCAAGCCTTTAAAACTATTTTTAAAAGTGGACACACACCTCAGAAGTTGCAGACTGATCAGGGTAAAGAGTTTCAAATGCTTCCTTAAAGAACCTATTAAAACAAAAATAAAATACACCATTTTGTGACGAATAATGAAGTTAAGGCCAGCATTGTAGAAAGATTTAATAGGACACTGAAGTCACGCATGTATGCTACTTTACAGCCCAGAATACTTGAAAATATACAGATGTTGTCAGACCTGGTACAGCTATAACCATACTTATCACAGAAGCATTAAACACAGACCTGTGGATGTTAACCCTTCCAATGCCCTGAGTGTATGGAAGATCCTCTACGGTAATTCTGTTCTTGGCAAAACAAAGGGTACCCTTCAGAAAGATGATCATGTGAGACTATCTAAGCTAAAAGGGGTTTGAAAGGGATATGAACAGACGACACAGATGAGATATTTATTGTCAGACGGAGGTCTTAAAGACACAGAGGCCCACCTATAAGCTAAAAAGACTATCGGGGAAGATATTAAAGGTGCTTTTTACGCAGAGGAGCTGCAAAAAATTGAACCTGATGAGGACCGTGTGTACAGGGTGCAGAAAATCCTAGAGGAGAAAAAGCGGCAGAAAAACTTGTATCTGGTAAAGTGGAGAGGGTGGCTCTGATAAATTTAATAGCTGGGTTGAGGCAACACAGTTCAGGACATTAGAAGCAGATAAGGCTTAATATGCTCAAAATGGATTTTATATCACATTGCCCAGCAATGCATCGCACAACATTTTCCCCAGCAATACTATATCCACTTTTACTGTAAAGTTACCACAAATGCTTGAACTACCTGGTGAATGGGAAGTGGGCTTAGCAGAAATTCAGTACCCCATACCTGGGACAATGTGCCTGCACAGAAAACAGGTTCAGTATGCTCTATCAGCCTCTAAACGTAGCCCACAGTAAAACACCACTAACTGGACCCTTTACTGAGTCAGCAGCATTTAAAATCCCATCAGGCTATTATCCTAACATGGCTGGTGTTATTTCTCAAATTAATAAAAGCATATTTGAAGTAAATGAACTGCCAGTGGTTTTGGAACAACAAACCATCGGGAGAGAAATAAGCATTGACAGTGACATCAAATGTATTTTGTTTATGCATGGGCAGTTACAGTACCTTTTGGGTTTTAGCAGACTCGAGGTAGGTGTAGGAAAGAATCTAGCAAAGAACCCTCAGATATTAATGGGGTTTTACACATTATATATACACTGACATTATCACACATGAAATAGTGGTGACAGTCTAGTGCCTTGCTGAGATGCGCACCACTAGTAGGCCAAGACAATGAGATAGTGACCGTGACCTATGATAAACCCCATTATCAAACAGTCAGTAAACATCAGATCGATACAGTCACTATTGAAATAAAGAATGATCAAAATGAACCTGTACCATTTCGCTTTGAAAGGTGATTGTGAAGTTGCATTTTGCCCAGAGAGTGCTCTAAAATTTAACAAGGATGGTGATTGTTCGACATTATGGGGACCATGCCTTGTACAGAAGCTATTACAAGGCACAGGCAGGATAATGGTCTGCGCGGCTTTCATGGACTTCCTACTATGTATGGTTCTGGTATAGGAGGGATATTTCGTAGTCTGTTCAGAAAGCAGTTCCATTTTTAAGAAGGGTTTGAAATTGCAAAACCACATCTACAGACAGCTAAAAATGTTGCAAAGGATGTTGTGGGGCATGTGACTAGTGCTGTCGCTCAAAAGATGTCAGGGGTGATAAGCCTAATGGGGTGGCTCAGGGCTGATTAGGTTCTAAGAGCCGTAAAAAGAGAAAGCGCAGAGACACCTTTGCTTCTCATCGCCCCTAGCTACTTTAAAAGAGGTGTTTCAAAACGCAAAACTTCACATAAAAGAAAACGCAAAGGCAGTAGATCCTCGAGGGGTCGAAAAAGCAGAGACCTGTTCTAAAAACATGGCTTCTGTGCACTGTGGTTCTGAAGAATGCACAAAATCAGAACTTGACTTGTTTGCCATTTCTCCCACACAGACAAGCATTGAAAAAGCATTTATGTAGAGATACCTCTGGCTGCCCTTTCAGAAAACTCACGGATTGAATTTTATATAGCAGGGATTGGAAGACTATTTGGATCTAAACAACACACTTCTTACCTGGTTTGCAAAATCACTGAAGCGGATGGTAGTGATATACCTGCAGCTGCCAAAGTGTGCCTTATAAACTACCCAGTGGCAACCATTTTCAGTCAGCTGGATGTGACTGTCGGTGATCGGCTCATCAGTCAGAGCAATAACTGTTACCCTACCAGGGCTGTCATAGAATCTGTAGCTGAACTTGTGAAGAGACCTTTCACACAATTTACCTACAGGGTTATTTTACAAAGACACCCTAGGAAACATGAAATCACAGACAGAGATAGGTGATAATGTAGGTTTTAATAAAAGAAGCTCTTCACACATCTCAGTAGAGGGGTAGAACTGCTGGGACACTTGCACACAGACTTGTTTTTTCAAGAGAAACTGATGCTGAATGGCGTGGATATTAAAATTAAACTGACACGCATTGGGACAGCTTTTGCCTGATGAGTGGAGATGCTGAACCTTATAAGCTAAAAGTCATGGCCCTCTCTGTTTGTCAAAAGGGTTAAAGTGACCCCGAGTTCGCCTGGGACATCAGAAGTCCTGCTCACCTCCAACGCTAAATACCCTATAGACAGAGTGGTATGAAAGTGTTCAGCCTCCTGCAGGCAGCAGGGTCTGCAACTAAGATAATTTGTTTTGGGACAGTTACCAAAATGATGGTCAGGGGATTTGTTGACAATGATGCTTTAGTGGTTCCTACACTAAAAACCCTTTAACTTTAAGCATTATAACATTAATTTTGTGGCTCTGTATCTGATCGGTGAACAAATTCTCGCTAAACCTCTGCAGCCAGATTTATAAAATGGGAATGCTGTGAGAGAATATTTTAATCTAGTACTACGGGTGGGGAACTCTATGAAAGACGCTCGCTTTTAGTTAACCGTCAGGAATTTACCCAAGGGTACACCCTGTTTGCCTTTGATCTCACTCCGGACCAAAAATGCTGACTCATTATTCTTAATTAAACTGGGAACCCCAGAGCTGAGTCAGATTTGCAGAAGCCCTTCCACAAACAGTTAATCTCATTATCTATGCAGTGTTTGATAATGTCATTGAAATAAACCAGAGAAGAAATGTCATTTTTTGATTATATGTGATAAACCATAAAATGAACACAAAGCAGTTGGAAAATTGTAACCAATGACACCTACATCCATGACTGCTTTCTGGGCATGTTTCCCTGTGATCTGCTACCCAAGGAGAGACTGAGAAACCTTCCCGCAGCACTAGTCATCAATACTGACCCCTATGACCTCCTGACAGCACTGGTTAGCCGTATACATTTCAGAAAATGGGACGTGGGAGTTCTTCGACAGCTACCGTGTTTTCATCCTGACAATCATGCACAAATTATTGTTTTTTTTAAACAGAAATGTAAACAACATTTTGTACCAAGACACACAGTTACAAGATACCTTTTCTACCACCTGTGGATTTCACTGCATATTTTTCTTACACCACAGATGCAAAGGACTTCTTATGATCAGATTTTAAAATGTACTCTAATGATTTGCTGAAAAATGATGCATGCTGTAACTAGTTTTGTACATCATTTTTCCAGACATCTAAAACAGTGTCAGGGCACGATCAGAGGTGGTAACATGTCTAGATTTGTTTGTCTTGTAATGAATTTAAAATATGGCGTAGCTGCTTGTAATTTTATTCAAAACCAGTCACTTATAAAATCATATATAAACACTCATAATTGTGTGTCTCTGTTTGCTGTGTTTAAACTTGGGGAGCACCTGTGTTTAAACTGGGGACTGTGTTTAAAGTTTCAGATATGTAATGTCTTCAATAATGACAAAAATATATAAAATATAAGGTGTTTATTGTAAAAACTGCAAATAAAATACAAACATACATCCAGTGGTAGCATCCTTGGATGAGATATGCAATGTCTTCAATAATGACAAATATATAAAATGCAAGGCATTTATTGTAAAACTGCCAATAAAATACAAATATAAATCAAGTGGTAACATCATGATAAGATATGCAATGTCTTCAACAATGACAAATATATAAAATACAAAGGCATTTATTGTAAAAAAACGGCCAATAAAATACAACAAGCATCAGTGGTGACATCATAGATAAGATATAATAAAACAAAAGCATCTCCTGTTAAAAATGCACACTATATACACCTATAGCACTGAGGTAGAATTATAAGCACATCTTTCTAAAACATGTTAACATATTTTAACTATGAGGTAGGCTAACATGCATCAATATAAACACTTTTTTTAAAAACAGGATTACATATCCAGTATGAGGTAAATGGCTAACATAGGTTGTACACAGCAGTCACTGAGAGGAGATTACATATTTAATATGAGAAATGTTCAACATATGCTGTACACAACAGTCACTGAGGTATCTAACATTCATACATAGAGATTGCATTTAAGTTTTACATAGTGAGCCACACAGGTTTCTTAAAAGATTTTTGTCTTTGGGCGTCACTGACCACTATTTAACTGGAGATGGCTGTGGCTGTTTTACCAGCTACCGATTTCAGCCTTTTCCACATAGCTCCTGTTTGCTGAGTGAGCAAACACTGAGGTGGGTATGTTAGACTCAGCCATTGCTTTGACAAAACATCCCAGCCTTTGGCTTTCTGTGGTCAGGATTGCGTGAGTGGCTGTAGTCAGCTCTACTAAACTGGACATGTGAGACCCAGAAACAACAGTGCCTTTACATTAATTCACCCTTTTCACTCCAAAACACAATATCCTTTTGTTCTTTGCCATATGCTTTAACAAAAGTTCAGCATTGGTTTTGACCGATGAGAAACACTACTTAAAATGTCTTTTTCCATAGTACTAGGTACAAAGCTGTCTCTGCCGTGATGAGCGGGTGGTCAGACATTGATTCATTTTCAGGCATGAGTAATGTCAAACTGGTTTTAGCTTGTTCTCCTTGTCTTACCAAAGTCAGATAGCACTGTAACACAGCAGAGTACATTTTGCTTTGTCATAGTCTGATAAATCAGTCCAGGACAGTATAGCTCCCATGTCAGTGTCAAACTGTTAGTTGCCACTTTTCTCATATCCTGATCAGGTAATTCGTTTAATGTGATCCATCTGTTGCTGAGGTACCAAATACATTTTCTGTGTAAAACCATTATCTGTTAGCCAGCAGGCCTGTGATCAAAGGATGGCAATTCCTTAGCAGCGCCTATAAAGTACCAGTCTGATTAACTATTTTCTTTTTCCTTTAAGGTTATTTGTTTATCGCTAAAGTTTTAATGACTCTCGCTTTTTTTTCAGCACCTAACTGCTTTGCTGACAGTGGAATATTTCCTCTGAGAGTGTTTAAGGCTATCTCAGCTATAGCTGATATCAGATCATCAGAGGCTGAACATAAAATAGCTTTTCTTAAGCTCGGAGGACCTTTTACTAGTAACTTTAAAACAGACAGATTTCTCTGCAGTCTTTTAGACATAATGACAATACAGTATCAAATATTTTTAGAAGCAGAATGTGTTTTTTTCATGACATATGCCACAGGCCAGTCAGGGGGAAACACACCACTACGCAGTCTATATTCGTCTGGTGTATTGGATCTTAAATCAACCAGTAAATAGCCATGAGGCTTTCTTGTGGCATCTTCAAAAGCTTCTAAGAAAAATGTTGTCTGACCAGGATACATTTGTCTAGCTAGTGTTGTGATCTGAAGCTTGTCTCTGGGGTTTTTAGACAAAATCATGTATTTGGCATTTAGTGTGATGGTCCTGCTTTTTTTACCTTGACAGAACACATTCTGGACAATGAAAAATATTGTCAATTTTTTATGATGACTGTACTTGGTAAACCCATATTCCACTTCACTATTTTGACAGGCAGAGTCCATCAAATCATCTATAATGACAAAATTTACCTTTCCAGGGCGTAAGAGATCATTGTCAGCTAGTGACATCAGTAGCCCCTCCACAAATTTAATCTGAGGGAACTTTAACAGCAATTCATTATACAAAGGTTGCCAACAGCTGTAGAACCAGACAATATTTTCAGGCTTGTGTGAAAGTGGCATCAGCATGTTCCAACAACTGTTTTATAAAGAAGCTCTTCCCTCTATTAGAGGGCCAGCCAACAGACAAGTAAAGGGATGCTGCAACCTGATATCCATTTTTCACAATCAGTATCCATAAGGAAGTGTTTTAAATTGTCTTGTAAAACTCGCTTGTCATAAACTACTCTCTGGGTCTTGGACAGCGTTTTTTGTTTCAAGGGACCACTGCTTTTATTCCTAACAATGCTGGGTTGACTCACGGTAATTTCTTTAGAGATCTGACCTCGTATAGTCAAAGACCAGGTCCTTCAGACTTTCAAAATTAATGTGTTTACTGCTGGCTACATTAAGGGTAAACCCTTTCACTTTAAGAACAACCTCACCACTGGACAGCCTGTAACCATAAGTTTTTGGGCCTGCATAAATGAACTCTGTAATGTGTTCATCAGCAGGAACTTCACTGGTCAGCTCCCCTAAATAATCGCCCAGAGGTGGGGCCAAGTCACCCGGTCTGGACACAAAAATGACAGAGTCTGTGTCGTGGTAAAGGCACCTGTCCTGTAACCTATCTAGCAGGTTGTAGAGTTTGACTCTGGCATATGCTGTTGTAACACTAGCTATAAATATGTTGATATTATTGGAATTTGTGTAATGATCGCTGGTATATTTCCAGCTTAAACATGCTGTTTCCTCATTGATGAAAAAGCATGATGAGATTTCGTGATATGGAACAAAAACATATTGAAATAATTTCTGTGGGTCTGTTACTATGCTCGTTGTCGGTAAATTAGCTCTCTGCCCAAATTTGCCCCAAAGAGAATTTAAAACAGTTTAGATATCTGTCTCCTTGCAGGGTTAATAGCTATGGCTGCAGGGTTCAAATGTACATTTTCCTTTCAAAATACTGTTGTATGTACCTGACTTTATCCTCTTCAGTTTTGACCCATGAAGGGAAACCAGATGCCTCTTGCTTGCATTTTAGATGCAGCTTGATGTAATCTGCAAAAAGCTCTGTGCATGACTCTTTAAAATGCCGAACTTCATAAATGTTAATGATTTTTTAGCCTTTTTCCAGTGCCAGGTTTAGTTCTATGGTACAGTAGGTACCTGTAAGTGACCTTTGCTCATCATCGTGTGCGCATGATGTTGTTTGAAGTCTATTTTCAGCGCATGCACGACATAATGTAAACACAAGCTTTTTACCAATCCTGTATGGCAGCACTGGAAAGAAAAGACCTCTAGGGGGTAAGACTTTTACTTTTGCTAAACCAAAGTACTGAGTGAGGTCATCAAAATTGTCATAAATGATGTCAGGATGACCGACTGGATACTGTTTGATTTTGTTAACAAAAGGGTAGAGGCTGGTAAAATCATAATAGTGTATTTTCTCATCAGGCTGTGTCTTATAGTACAGACAAATGGCATTTGTTCTCCCCAAACAGTGACTGCCTAGGTTCGAGTGGCTGTGGTAGCTGCCTGTCCCTCAAGAAATTATTCAAACCCTGATCTGTAGTCAGCATTGCTTTCCATTCATGTTCCCACAATACTCTAATGGCAAAACCCTGTCTTTTTAGAAAATGAAATTTGTGCGTGGTCCTATTGAATAACTGTCCAAAACTAGTCCCTGTCATGTGGTTTCTATCTTTCACAGTAACAGATGTTGCAGCCGAAAAAACAACCATTAAATTCAAATGCTGTGGGTATTACGTTTATGACTGAATAGCCATCCAAAAAGTACGGACCCACCTTAAATTCACCACCCCTTAGCGCATGCTGAATAGAAATGTTTTCTTTCTCAGATATGTACATAAGCCACTGAATAGCAGGTGTGGAGTATCTCTTCAATTGTCTGTGGTAGTTGTCTGGGGGGAGAACAGCAACAGTGCATTCTTTCAAGAATAGAAATCTGTACATCGCCATAGAAATTGAGGCTATGGTGACGTACTGGAAGGGGTCTAAGGATACTGTTTCATACTCCACTGTATCACTGTCTGACTGTTTTAAAATACTTTTCGTAGTCATCTCCAGTACTTCATTTCTAAATCTGACACAGGCTTTTCGAAGAATTTCAACATCTAACTGACAATAGTAGCGAAGCTCTCTTTTCAGATTAAATTCTATATGTCTGTTAGCTAGGTACCATTGCAAAATCTCTTGCTTTTCTGCAGGCAATGTATATTCAGAACCATAAAACTGAGCATCGGGCAGGGGGCCTACATAATTTTCATTAGCCTTGGTGTTAAAAAATTGGGGGAAGTAACCTTTAGCAATCTCATTCTCAAATCCAAGGGCTGCAGGGATTTTTGCTAGTTTAAAATGAAGAAAACAATGGCTGTCAATAAATCTGATGTGTAGGGATGTCACTGTGACACAGAGTACTTTTCCTCCTTGTGTGAGCAATTTAATATCAATTCTTTCCTTGACTAGCTGGCTAATGATAAAGTAACTGTTATAGCCTTTGGCATTGTGTGCTATAAATGTGTAGTGTCTAAATGGTGCATCAATAAAATGTCCTACAAAATCTTTTATGCAATCTTTACCTTCGAATACCCAGGACCTCTTCCCATCTAATTGCTTAGCATACACAAAATTTGGTATGTGCACCCCGTTTCTTGTGTGGCTTCAAAATCAAACACTATATATTTCTCAGTGCTTTTACGTCTGTGTGGTGACATGTAACACAGATGCTTGTCTGCTGTCATGAAAGAACCACATCTGCTACACTGAATCAATTTACATGTATGAAATCCTTTGTAAAAACAAAACATTGTTCACACAGTTTCATGGATTTACAAGACCCTGTATCCCCATCAGCTCTAGCTAAATGTCTTTCTAGGCACGCTGAAGACCTACAAATCTTCTTACATTTGTGACAAGATACTGTGCCAATTTCCTTTTCGAGACAACACGGGTCGAAACAAACTTTGCACTGTTGTGCACAGATATGATTTCCCTTATGGCTGTAGGCTACATCACAATATTCGCAGAGGTACCGTGCGCCTATGAATTTTTTTACATTAGTGATACCATAAAAATGCGTTTCATATAATAATACAAACAGTGTTTTAGGAAATCTTTCTGGACCTGTTGAAAATGTTTGCCAGTTTCCTTCATTATGATATAAAATCTTAATTTTGACTCTAAAAAGCGTTCAAACTGGGACACATCACTAAAAGTGACAGGGTTTGGTCTGACAAACCTAGCTCAGCTGATAATATTTTAGCCTTGTTCAACAACTGACTGTCACTCACATGGGATTTAAGAGTGCGAGAATGGAGCCACCAAACACAAACTATTGTCTCTGTTATTTAAATCAATCAGGTATTGTCTCTTTTTGCAAAACTGCTATACAAGATGGAGCTCAGTGTCCATCTCCCCCACCCCGAACCCTGGTGGTTCCTGAGTTAGTTACCACGAGATGTATAGAGGAATCAGCAATTACTTCAGTATTGCTCTGTAGCATATCAGCTATCTGATCTAAGAAGGTTGCAGCATTTAGTTCATTTGGTCTTGTCTTTCTTGAGAACAAGGGTGATTCAAAGAAGCAGCATTTAATCTTACCTGTATAAAATCCCCATATTGTGTTTTCTCTTCACACTGTCTAACAAACTTTCTATAGCCTGGTGCATTGCAGCAATAGCCTCTGTAAAAGATTTTATTTTATCTAGATTTATAAACTTATATCTTTGATGAAATTCTGTAGCATTAAATTTTTTTAAACTGCGTTCATATTCCTGTACAGCTTCTAAATACACTGTAGGGGGTGCCCTGTTAGCCTGATCATCATCATGATGGTTTTCTAATTCAGACTGCAGACCATTTGTAGCATGCTGTAACAACTTATGTTGTAATATTTTCCTGGCATGTTTTACTTTTCTTATCAACTTTTCTCGGATTGTTTAATTTTTTACCCAGATTTTTCTTTTTTGACCCCATTTGTTATTTTTTTTCATTTTGTTAGTGATGCAAACCTTTGTACTCAGTTTATGAGAGCTTCTGTGCTTTCACTTTGTAATTTGATCTTTGTTTTTGGCCACTTTTTCCTCCAAACCCCTGTACTTTTCATACATGTGGGCTGCACTTGCCATCATCTTTAAATCCTTGCATGACTGTTTAGATACATGCACTAAACCAAGCACACTGTTCAGTAAAGTAGCTGAACTTTTAAAAAGCTCAGATTTAAGCAGCTGATGATCGTAATCCTCACTAGATAATCTACCCTCAATTACCAAGGCATTAAGCAAACCATCAATTGTTTTAAAAATAAAGGCTTTCCCAATATTGATCATGTCATTGTCACTTTCTTGAAACCTTTGGGCAGAAACTCTTGTGCTACTGCTGCTCCTAGATGGCTGTACATTGTTTATTGTCACATTTGGTTCATTTACAGCCGCAGAGACTCTTGAGCCGCTGCTCCTAGATGGCTGTACAATGTTTATTGACACATTTGGTTCATTTACAACTGCAGAGACTCTTGAACCTCTGCTCGTAGATGGCTGTATATCTTGTTCAGTTATGCTATACGTATTCTGGTCACTGACACCAACAGAAACTCTTGCATGCCTTTGAAAAACATCACTTTCATGTAATGATCTCTTTTTCCCTCTCACACCTGTAGGGTTTGTCTGTGGGGCTGTTTAAAAACAGAAAATAAACTCCTGTCACTACTTTCAGTATTTTAAAACTTTTATAAGACAACATTTAAACTCTAAAACCTGCAGCATCTACTATTTCTAGTTAAAAATACACACCTTCTGTAGTGGTAATCTGGGGATTAGCCAGCCTCTCCCTCCAGGGTTTCTCTGCATGGCTGTTTAAAACAGAAAAATACACCCTGTCACTACTTTTCAGTATTTTTAAAACTTTTATAAGACAAAATTTAAACTCTAAAACATGCAGCATCTACTATTTCTAGTTAAAAAATACACACCTTCTGTAGTGGTCAACTGTGTATTAGCCAAATGAGTAAATGTTTGGATAAGCTCTTCATCAGGAGTCCATGAGTCCATGGCTACTTGTTGAATATTTTTAAATTTTTTTAGCTCAAGACAAAAGGACAGAGCGAGACTGCCACAACTACTTCTTGAGCTTCCAGTATCTTGAAATGCTTATATAAAAATGACTCAGACTCCCCCTCTCCCCACCTCCCCACCCCAAGTACATAGTAAGTAGTGAAAAAACATCTGGTACTGTCCATCAGACCACCAACCCATTCTCCAAGGGGAATATATATAAGCCCCTATGCTAGTCAATGTAGGCTTTTGCTTCTCACTTCCTGCGACAGCTGGAAGGCATTAAGAAATGCCTTTCTGCTAATACGTTGGTCACAGTCTAATTAAAACAGATGCTTTTTATCAATCTTAAAACACAAAGAGGCAGAGTTTATAATAACGGCAGTTGAGTGCCAGCTTAAGTTATGTTTTTAAAAGTCAAAACAGAAATTCTGTCTTTTTTAAACAGCTGTGTCCTTTAAATTAGTAATTCGGTAAAACTGCTTGCATACCACTAATCAGAAGATAAAACTTATTTTGTTAAAAAGTTAATCATGAGAAACACAAGTTTTTCTCATTTACAATGTAGGAGAGTTCAAAAAGAAATGCCATACTGCTAATACGTTGGTCACAGTCTAATTAAAACAGATGCTTTTTATCAATCTTAAAACACAAAGAGGCACAGTTTATAATAATGGCAGTTGAGTGCTAGCTTAAGTTATGTTTTTAAAAGTCAAAACAGAAATTCTGTCTTTTTAAGCAGCTGATTCCTTTAAATTAGTAATTCAGTAAAACATAGCACACACACACACACACACACACACACACACACACAAAGTGTGTATTCTTTTGCACCGACTCTAAGCAAAACTGTAGATACATTTTAAGAAGACTGTGTGCTTTGAAATTATTCTGAAAGAGAAACATTATCATTTTACATTCTGTCTTTTCTTTGTAACATATCATTTATTTTTCTATTTAGTACTACATGACTTTTTAATTTTTTGATAATGTAACTGTAGACATTTATTTTGTAACAAAAGCATAAGCTACATTTTACAGATCCTGTAAATACAGGGACCATGTAATCCAAAAATCTTGAGACACACATGTTTCCAAAGAGAATCAATAGTCCTTTGTAGCCATGGCTGTGTAAATGAACAACAGATGTTTTGTCACATCTTAACAGACAAAGACACCTACCACACAGCCAACAGGACCATGAGCTCCAAAAAGACCATCTATATTTTAAACATCCATAAAAGGCATTGCTTTTCCTACATGTCTAATGAGGGATGGACACACACACACACACACACACACACACAGTGTGTATTTTTTGCAACGACTCTAAGCAAAGCTGTAGATACATTTTAAGACTGTGTGCTTTAAAATTATTTTTGAAAGAGTAACATTATTATTTTACATTCTGTCTTTTCTTTGTAATATATCATTTTTTCAAAACATTATAAATATCACACACACACATTTCATTTCAGCCTTCTCCTTGATACTACACAGAGCTGAGGGGGCGAACTATAGGTATGTGTATTCCTTTTTTCTGATATATTTTTATTCTTTCTAATTCATGACAAAAGTATAAATAATTAGTTTTTTGCGATTGTTGCAATGCTATCCAGAGAAAACTGCTGAACCATCTTATTTACACAGAGGTCCCCCCGTTTTAGCTTATAAATGTTACATGCGTATACATAAAGCTATCCTTTTGATGCAAGTTTGACACAGTCCTACAGATGCATGTTAAATAATTTTGTATATTGTTACAAAAACAGAAAAAGGGGTACTCACACAGGCAGATGAATTTCCCTCGGGGTGGGGTCTCCACACAGATCTGTGAAACCTCTGCACGATCAGGTTCCCTCCTAGACACTTCTTTCTGAAAATATCCTAATCAAAAACACACACATGTCCCTGCAGTTATACACCAGGCCTACAGGGGGCACATACCACTACATAAACACTAACTGATTTTTTGGGGTGGGAGGAGCACGGTGGTGAAGAGGGACAGGGGTTCGAGCCAGGATGGTGGGGTGCAGGAGAAGGGGGACAGGGGTTCAAGCCAGGCTGGTGGGGGTGCAGGAGAAAGGAGGGATGCAGGAGTTCAAGCTAGCATGGTGGGACTTGGGTTCCAGCCAGGATGGTCTGGCAGGGTATCGAGGAGTGTACGAGAAAGAGGGGCGCAGGACGCTTACAAAATGGTGGGTGGCAGGGTTCGAGGAGTCTACGAGAATGAGGGGCATAAGATGCTTACAAAATGGTGGTGTTAGGTCACTTCCAGGGTTTCAGTGTGGGTCATTTCCTGCGCAAGGGGCAGGACACAGGTTTGAACGCGTGTCATTTCCTGCACAAGGGGCGGGACATGGGTTCGAAACGGTGTCATTTCCGACAGAAGGGGGAGGGGCTAGTGCATTTTAGGGAGGGACTTCCGGTTTAACAAAGGACGATTCTGATTGGTCCGTTTTAGGCCACGCCTACCTGTCAAATGACGTGGCACGCGCTGATTGGCTGAAATTTAACATTTGACGAGATATATGAACTTATATTACTTATATTATTTAGAAGCCAACCAGACAGTCAGTGATAGAACTATGCTGAAACAGCACCTGCAGCAGTAATGGTTTGCAATGTGATAATATGTTGCAGTGTGAATTGTATGTTGCATTAATGGTCTGTGTTTAGTGTATTCTGTATCATCCCAGCTACACATGTTGTGGCTCTGGGAGGTGTCTGGCACCAACAATGCACAACAAGGTGATAAACAGGGGATACATGATAAATTGGATACATGATGGGCACGAATATGGTATGTCCACTTTTGCAACAATAGGGGTCCCTATTGTATAAATCAGATACATGATGTGCACTTGTGTGATATGGAACATATTTTCACTCCTTTAGAGTGACCTTTGGATAGTCACGAGGGAGGCAGTATAGCGCAGTGGTCTAAGGCTTTGAGCTGCAAATCTGGTGACATCCAACAGACCAGACCTGGGTTTGAATCCCACAGCTTCCACTTGCATACTGTGTGACCCTGAGCAAGTCACTTAATCTCCTTGTGCTCCCAGGTCACTCCTGTAAAAAAGCTTTCAGCTTAGTGTGCTATACCTGGTTAAACAACAATAAAAAAAAAGTTACAATTTGTGTCGGATTTCTCAGTTTGCGTGTGTTTTTCCTCATTTGCATGGGTGTGATACGTGTCATTTTTTACATTCATCACACTCTTGTGAAAATAACAGGCTTCATCACAGTCATTTATCACTCACCCTATTGTATAAATCAACATAGACAGGCACCAGACATGGTATAAACATGTTGCACACAGACAGCACCTCCTATGTTGTCATCATATGCCACCGGTCCCAACCATGCCTGGCATTAGTTGGTGACCCGGCACCCAGTGGACACCATGGTAGTATGTCCATACAGCACACACCTGCAGACCACCCTTCAGTGGACACCACAGAATCCAGCACACACATGCAGCACTGGGGCGTGGTGGGTGTTGAGGAGAGGGTATACAAGTGGCCAGGCTGCACTACATACTGGGTGCTGCCACAAGGACAGGACAATCCATGCAGTGAAAATGGTACAGTGTAGGGAATACTCGAACACCAGTGTGCCTCTCTGAAGGTATGTGCTCCCCAGCCACATATTGCACAACTGTACAGACCACAGCACACACAGCCATCCATGTATATGTAACTGTGAGTATCCCATGCCAGTGGTGCAGCATCTGTGGGTTGCACAACAGCATAACAGTAATGTCCACTGTTAGTACACACCTGCAAGATTGGCCTGTTACTGTGTAATGTGCAGCAGTCATTGATACCCTTCACACCATAGGCATTAATGTGTTCCTCACAATACTGGCTCCCTTGGTACTGTAGTGTCTGCTGTGTACTGTAGTATGAACTACAGTTTGACTACTGCATGCAACACAACCACCTGTACCTGTGCTGTGCAGTCCCCTGGGGCACAACATTCTATGCGGTTCTGTACAAATGTAGCCTGCAGCTACCACCATGCACTTCCAGACTGCCCTACAGTTGGATCTGTGGGGAGATCCAGCCAGCCCCTGTACATCCAGACTGACCTGCAGGTGGAGCTGTAGGACCCTGCAATAGTACTGGGAAAAATGCATTTAAATCAGGCCATAATGAACTGCCACTCTGGATGTTTACCCATGGATTGCCTAAGTAGGCTCATATGTATGTCACTTTTGAATATAGAAAATTTTTGCTCCAGGCAAATGTGATAGCACTGGGCAACCATCTTAGCTCCACGCAAAACCTGTGCAAATGTGTGTGTGCCACACAAACGTTTCGGAAACATGGTACATTTCTGCCATTTTTCATATGCACTGGTGCTTGCAGCTTTAATGAATTCACTCCTTTGTAAGCATGCACTTTGGCCACATAGTTCACATTTGCTTTCCTTCACACCACTGTGCACTGGGCTGCTGTTGTGGTTTGCACTTCCTAGTTGCTATATTTACAGCTGTCTTATTTCCTTGGCGATTTTTGCACTACACTCACAGCTCAGTTTCCCTGGCTTCCTTAGCACACTATATTTGGCAGGTTTAGCACCGGGGCTATTCCTTTTGAATATAGCAGGCTATTGGTTCTGGGCTAATTTAGCATGCTGGGCAGTGCTAATTTAGCCACGGGGCAAAGTTAGGAATATCTGGCCCACAGATTCTAAAATAAATACAGAGAATACATACACAGAGTAAAAAAAGAATATTAGTCAGTTGATTGATGTCATCAGGTTCTTCGATCCTGCTAAGTATCTTTTACTTCACTATAAAACATTATTGCACTATTCAAACTTGACTTTCAATCAGCTTTTTTTTACTCTTGTTAATGGCCATAAAGTATTTGGCCAACCTGACAACTGTCCTTTCATCGGCAGCATGCAACAGTAAGATTGTGTTTCATAGTCTATACTAGTCTTGTGTGAAATTGGAATATTTCACTGAGTGAAATATTTCACGTAATTAACACATTACGTGAACTATTTTGCTTAGCAAAATGTGAAATTTAACCTGTGGAGGTGAGTGAAATTTCGCCCTGATGCCGGCGAAATTTCACTAGCAGGTGAAATTTTGCACCCAGGGGTGAAATTCTCCCACCCATGGTAAAATTTCGCCACCCGCGAGAGTGATTTTGCCTCCCACAGCAAAATTGTGTTCAAAATTCTCCGTGGTGTCAAGTTATCCCCCCCTGGCCATCACTGGCCATCAACGTGTCGCCTCCCCCACCCAAAGTTGCTCTACCGCCTCTGTTGTTTCTTTATTTATTTTTTTAAATACCCCTCACTCCCTGGTGTCTAGTGGACCTCCCACCCCATCACTATATAGCAGCACCCACCCAGCTCCCCCCATACCCTGATTGGGCCACCGGCACAGCTCTCGACTCTCTCCATGGCTGGCAGCCCAACTGAGCACTTGAATGAATGAATGAATGAATGAGCATGGTAAGCGCTCATTCATTCAAATGCTCAGTGGCACTGAGTTGGGCTGCCAGCCATGGAGGTGAGTGGAGGGCTGTGACGGTGGCCTGATCGGGGTACTGGGGGGATCTGGGTGGGTGCTGCTATATTGATGCTATATACTGATGGGGTGGGGATGGGGGTCCTACTAGACACCAGGGAATGAAGGGTATATATATATATATATTTTTTTTTTTTTTTTTTAACAAATAACAGAGGCAGCAGGGTAACTTTGTGGGGGGGGTGCTTATTAATGTTTACAGCCAGTGATGGCCGGGGGGCCACTAGACACCAGGGAATAGAGGAGGTGGTTGAATTTTTTTTAAATAAAACAAATGTGGGGTGGAGGGCAACTTGTGTGTGTGTGTGTGTGTGTGTGTGTGGTTCAATTTATGTTGTGGACGTTGGCAATGGGTCGCCTCAATTTCGCGAAACATTTTGCCCAGCGAAATTGCAGATTTCGCAACAATTTTGCCAGTGAAATTTTATTTCACTGCATCTCTAGACTGTACTGTATGCAGTATTTAAGAAAGCTCTGAGCCAACAGACCCTTTCCTGCTCATACCAAGAGCATGTCCACATGACGTGGGTTAGATTTTCTTTACCCCTCTTTGAGCAGGTACAGTTTTCCAACTCTTTGGGCAGTTTATTATGCCTTACTTGTAGGATGCTACTTGGGAAACATTTGAACTTATATAATATACAGATTTTTCTAAGTCATCTAAGATGGTTATGAAAGGTTTGTGTCTGAATGAATAGTTATTTTTTACAAGCCACTTTGAATATGCTGTTTCTTTAAGTCCTATTAGGTCTTCTGCATTCCAGATGTTTTTAATTCTCTTAAGAATGTATTTATATCTTAAACTGATCTGATTGTATTTCCTTTATCTGCCCAAATTTTAAGTTTTTCCAGACTGTACCTGTCCAATAATTTAATCAGAATATTTAACCAGAAATGTGTTCTGTATCCAAGCTCATGCCAATATTGTTTTTCTTTCAGGCATAGATAAACTACTGATTCCTTTGGCAGTTTTAATAGTCTCAACCAGAAGAAAATCTTCCTGCTGTCAGTGAATGCACACACATTAATTAAATCCATCTCTGACCTTATATACTGTATGAGTCTAGGCAAGAATGACCCAGTTCTAAGGTTTTCCTTAGATGTTTAAAAATTGGATTAGTTAGTTTACCAGTTGTTCTACTTTTCCAGAGTTCAGTTCCATAAAGGGCCTGAGCCATATATTTCACTTTTACTGTGTGGAGGGGAGGAAGAGTACTTTCCCCTACATTCTGATGGCTAACACTGTCTAGTCCCCTCAAAATTTTTTTTTAGTTTGTCAGTAACCATATCTATGTGACCATTCCATTTACAGTTTGTATGGCACAGCACCCCAAATATACGTATGAGGTGGCTGTTTCAATTTTATTGGGGCCAATATTCCAACGCCCGATTGTTTTGGTTCTTTCTCCAAAGGTTAGTGCCTTGGTCTTATTGGGATTTATATTAAGCTGGATTTCCTTTGATTTTTTTCATATAACAAATTCATCTTCATTTGAAGACCTTTTTTCGTGAGTGAAGTTACTACTAAGTCATCCGCATACGCTAAAATAGTGCAGTGTTGATTATTAATTTTGGGGGAGTCTGAGGATAAATTGATGATCTTGTTTAAAAGGTTATCTATATATAGGGCAAATAATGTTGGGGCTAAAACATAGCCCTGATAAACCCCTTTGGTGGTGGAAAGAGGTGCTCTCAGTATCCTTGATACTCCTGTTCTTATTGAGGCCCAGGTATTTGAATATAAATTATATAAAACAGGTTTTTATTAATTTCCTTTTCCAACATGTTTCCAAAGTGTGCTTCTTGATATTGAATTGAATGCTGCTAAATAATTTATGAAAACTGTGTATAATTTTTGTTTGTGTAGAATGACATATTTCTCAATCAGGTGTCTTAAAATGGAAATGTTATCACAGGTGGTAAAAGTTTTCTCAAATCCCATATGAAGTGGAGAAATACCACTAGTCCTCTCAATTTCTTTAGTGAGCATTTGAAACAACACTTTGGAAAAGATTTTTGGGTTTATATCCAATAAGCTGATTGTGCAATACATGGGGTCAGCTGTATCTCTCTCTTTATGTTTGATGACTATATATGTGCCTCTACAGGTTTCAGGGAATCTTGTTTCCTTCATACATTTATTGTAGAGGATAGTCAGATATTTACACCATTCAGTAGTCCGGCCGAGATAATCCTCTGCTGGGGTACCATCTGGCCCTGGTGTTTTTTTTGTTTTGAGGGTATTAATTGTAAACATGAATTCTTCAAAAGTAAAAGTAATTTGTGCACTACTATTCTTGTCATTTATTGGAAATATGTTGTTAGCCACAGGATCCCAAAACATTTTTGAAAAGTAGTTCCTCCATTTGTCCTCTGTAATGTATGTGTCTAACTTATATTTATGATTATTAGTTCCCTTGGCAACTAAATTCCAAAATTTTTTGGTGTCCCTAGAAGTAACAGCTTTGTACATTAATTCCCATTGTCTCTTAAAATATATTCCATTCTTTCCTTTCATAAGCTTTTTATATAATTTCTTAAGCTAATTATTTTCCCTCAGAATCTTTTGGTTGGTCTATATTTGTATGATCTGGTTAAGTTTCCTGATTGTACTTTTAGATTTCTTTCAGTCATTATTATGCTTTGTTCCCTGTCTTATTGTTATAGTGACTTCAAGTCTCTCTTTTATTTTAATAGAGATTTTAATCAAATTATCCATCAAATATTTAAAACTACATCTTTCTAGATATTTAGTATCTTCTCCCATGGCTGAGTCAATAAGCAAATCATTGATATATGTGCTGGAATTTTGATTCCAAATGATTCTTTTCAGAGCTGTAATTTCTGTGAATGGAATTTTTGGTGATTACATATGGCACTTCTGACTGTGGGTTTACTCAGCAATATTATAGGGAAGTGATAACTTGCAGCCATAATGCAAGGTCCACTACTAACGCACCTTTCGCTGAAAGGGATGTCCATTCCCCAATCCCATCACCAAATAATCTTCCATTTACGGAATAAATATTAAGGTCTTCTATTATTTCTATTAATTTTGACCCTAAGTGATTGATCATATGCTCTTTAGTGACCCTTGGAGCAAAGATACCAGGAGTGTTGTACTCATAATAGGAGTTCTCCACAAAACCATTGTTCTTCCCTAAACAGGTGTTGAAATCCTCCACTATTAATATTCCTATATTAAAATGAGTACTGATATAACCAGGTAAGAGCTCTTTTAGTTGCACCCAAAAATATTCGATATACATTTTTGAATTTTCCGGTGGACAGTAAGAGTTTATAACCACAAGACAGAACTTCTCATTTCTACATAGTTTGCAATGTTTTCCACCTTACAGTATTTATGCAGCTGACCTTTTTAAAAGAGCCTACTTTAAAATAAGTAGTAATTTCACCAGAACATTTTCTTTGTTTTTTTGTGTCCTTTTACCAGAGAAATGGTATAATTCATACTAATTTATGTCTGTTTTCTTCTTTTTATGCCAAGTCTCTTGGAAAGCTAGAACATCGTATTTTTCAATAAAAGCTTTCCAATCATAACCTGCACATTTGTTTTTCAGACCTGCTATATTCTAAGATAAAAGAGAACGTCTGCCCTTGCCTACTTTGTTAACTGCTACTGTGTCATTTTATGAGGTACTATTTTCTGCAAATATTGGTTATCAGTCAAAGTAACCAGCTAGGACCTGGTATTTATTGTTTGTTCTTATTTCTTTACTTTGTCTTTGTACATTAGAGTGCATGTCCTTGGTATTAGTATCCACAATATCAGAGTCTACCACAAATAAAACTAGTTTTTTCAAAATTTGTTCTTTTTGCAGAATTTCCTCTGCCAGCTCCCTATCTTTAATAAATAGTTCTACTTGACTATCAGGGCAGACTCTTCAGATGTGCATAACATCTTTTGTACAATTAGGAATCTGCAGAATGTTAATCAAAAAGTTGAGTATGATATCAGTAAGTTTTTCTTTTCTGTTTCATTCTCTATCTATTGTAGACCAGAAAGACTCAGTGACACATCTTTTCTTATCTTTTTTTAGGTATATTTTTCCTGTTAAATTTATGTCTGTTCAGGAAGGTTATATAAAAATCATAGTTTTGTACAGAAGCTGCACTCATCCAGACATAGTTAGCCACTATTGCTGTCATAAAATATACATATACCAGAGTGGCACACTCCAACTGCACCAGTCTGGCATCTGCAATGTCCTCCTCCTGAATATCTATCTCCAATAAGGTATTTATGTTCTCTTTTAGCTGAAAATACTGTAAACCTTCATGTGTATCTAACCAATCACTTGGACCCATAGTTCTAATAAATGGTCTGTTCTCTTCTGTGTTTGCTTATACATTCATAAATAAGCTAGCCTGACTGTGCATAGTAAATGTCTCTGTCTCTCCTATTACTTTTTTAGTTTGGGAGAATCCTATTACTTTATTCAATTGTTTTATCTTGGCTTCCATATTATGCAACCTTTTAATTAAGGAATTTGTTGCATTTTCTGCTGCACCAGCTTGTACTTGGGTTTGCACATGAGCATTGTGGACCTCACTAGACCTCAGTTGGTTTCTGTTCTCTGTACAGAGTTCCCCAGATTTGGTTAGAGTTTTTTGGGGATATTGTTTTACTGTTCTAAATATCTTTTTGAGCTATTAGAGCCAAAAATGTGTATCCTCATTTTTTTCCTGTCCTTTCTTTTTTACTGTTTTTGCTGTTTTTGTGTTTTCCTTAGGGACTTACTAGATCTCTCAGAAATAATGATTGTACTAAATTCTGGCCTTTGTGTTCTTGCTGGTAGATTTTGTGGCTCCTTTCTTATGATGTCATGATCTGTATCATTGCCAACTGGTCCCAGTCTTCTCTGAACTCCATCTATTTTAAAGCCATTCCTTGCCACATCTTTTCTTAACTGTTCTATCAGGTTTTTATTGCTCACTAATTGCTCCATTAAAACTAAGTTTGCAATATTTTTTTTTCATAATGCTATTCGGTCCCCACTTAGTGTATCTGGTATATAACAAGGACTTCCCATACTTGCATGTTACATATTTCTGTTTTTATTACATGCACCAGTTGTATACCTTATCTGATAGTCTCATAGTTTTTCAAACCATTTATAGTTTGTTGTAAGTCAGACATTATACTTTCCATGTCTCCCCCTCTGTTCTCTATTTTTTTTTTCTTGGTTGAAGGCTGAGTAGCTACTGTCAGATGAAAAAGATAAGTTGGGAGAAATTTTTATTTCAACTGATAAATGTCTCACAAGTCTAGGTAAAGTTATTGGGTCCTCATTTATTGTCTGCCCATCAAGTGTTTCCCCAGTTTCACCTTTCATATCTTTCTCCCTCTGACAGTCCTTTATTTTAACATGTCCATGGCTTTTAAGTACTGGAGATGTTGCTTTAGCATTACAGATTCATTTCTTAGAGCTTCTTGGGGTCAATGTTTAATTAGATAGTCCCATTTAATTCACCATATGTTCTGTAATCTTTGTTTGTCTCAATTTTAGTGACCCCCTTTTATAGTACTAAGTTCCAGATCTGTTACCAAGGGAAAAAGGTCTGGAGTAAGTTATCTTTGTAGCCTAGTTTTGACCACCATGATTAGCTAAGTCAATGATAACACAAGTAGTACTTAACACAGTAGTATAGTATTGATTATTATAAAATGGATAGGTTAAATCCAGCAATGTGATTGGCTACTTACCCATGCATGAAATATGTTCCATGAATGGGTAAAAAAAGGTCGGCAGTAGAAAGGCTAAAATCCCTAAGCCTTAGAATGTTGGCATTTAAAAATTCTGCCATTGTTGTTTCCTCACTAAAAGCACTCTCTCCTGCTTATAGCACAGTTTCCTTCATGCACTAAGTTCTGAAATCGCCCACACAATCTTTTTCTCCACACATTACAAGGATTTACCCCAGTTCTCCCTGGTACAACCTCAGCTCACACGGATTTGTACTGCGCTTTCCAAATGAACAAGACAAATGGAGTAGTTTCAATTTCTTTTTAATGCTTAATAAAACAACTCCAAAGTGTTGATATGGTGTGAACATGCACAAAACTGGTATGCCTCTGGTGGTGTGTTGCAATGGGTTTACGGTTGTCCTGTCTATTGCAGCAGTGTTCTGAGCACCTGTAAAGGGATGGCACAATCTGGGCTGGTTCAACCAGAGCTGCACTGCCAAAGTAAACAGACCAGTGCAGGTCTCGATGATGAGGCCCTTCCCCAGTCCCGCTTTGGTTTAGCGGTGTGCAGTTCAGCTGCTATCCCAGTTCTTATCAGCACTTTTTATTCTTTTGGCCCACGTCGGAGTGCCGGATGTGTTAAAGCATGTCATGATCGGAGTGCTGTGTTCACATCACACTCATCTCTCTAGCTCTGCTGGTACAGACAGCTACCATGGTCTCAATGTAACCTACACCAGTTCTCCCTTCCCTGCCTCATGACTTCTCTGAGAGGGTCATCAGCACCGTTAATAAAGAGGAACAAGAAACTGAGTTCTGTTGCTCAGTGCTCACCTCAACTCTCCCATTCACTAAATGCTGGCCCACTCAGGGCCTCTCAGCACTGCCACTTCCCACAGACTAGAGACAGAAGCATTACGTCATTTTGTACTAGGCGGAAAGATTATTTTATCTTACATCAGCATAAGCAAATGCTGTTTACCACTTTATAAAAATTAATTTTCTAAGTGTAAAAGGTTTTTTTTTCTTAAAGTAGTCCATTTTATAAGCGCAATAAGACACTCCAGATGTGTGCATGAAACAGATTTTACTGCATGCCAAGGGCTAAAGGCACTCAGCCAAGGCCTCATGCCTTACTACACCTCTGGCCATGCGGTAAAATCTATTCCATGCACACCTCTCATGTGTTTTTGTTATATAGTATATATATATATATATATATATATATATATATATATATATATATATATATATATATATATTAAGTTATATTAAAATAAAAGAAGTATGACACAGTTCTCTGGTGGAATTCAGAGGCAAGGAATTCAGGAGATACAATTAAAAGTGTCCAGCAACAAGCAACTTAGTATCTCAGTAGTGTCTCAAAACGGCACTCTTCTGCTGGGTCAAAAAATATTTTATATAGCAAATCCTTTAATATAGTTAGTGCTGGTAGTTTGATGAGAGTCTTGTATTAAGAAAAACTGAATAACTTCAGATATTAGTTGACCCAGCAAAATAGCTCAATAATGTCTTGCTTTCCACAGACCTTGCATGGTTGTTTTTTTTTAAATAATAACCATCCAGTACTGTATATCAGATCCTTATATACAAGTCAGAGGTTCAACCGTCAGACTTTATACAACCCCTCCTGCATCTTCTGGCTTGTATTCCTGTGTTAAATCACATTACAAGTCTTTCTATGTAGCAATAAAAAGTACATCTTACACACCACAAATACAGCAGCTTGGAAAGCTTGTAAGAGATTTTCGTGTAGTTAGTGTTCTTGTGTTTCACCAACTCTTGGCAATAAAAAATAGCAGCTTTCATACTGGATATTCACTAGGAATAAAAGTAACAAGTCTTAAGTAAAAACTAGGAAACAAATATGACGATTCTTTAGTAAAAAAAAGAAGAAACCAACACTATTTGTCCCTTAAGTAGCTCAAAATCTGGGCAAGATCTAGGCATGTAAGCCTATTCCAGAATGTGCTGAAAACTGGTGTAACTTACTTGCTGTTAAAGTTGCTATTAGCTTAGCATGGAATCCCAAGGATCTCTCTTTCCCACAGCCAGATACCACAACACTGCAGAGTTCAAGAAGGGGTCAGGAGTCAACTGTTATAGGCCTCATCTGTGGTTTAGATTATTAACTGCCTTGGTAGAGAATCCCATCAAAAATAAATGCGATGGTAGAGTAGCTAATGCAGCTATTACAGCATATAGTACGCACCAGCTGAAAATATACACTGATTGTAGAAAAGCGATGATAGGCTACCAACCATCACTAAGTCAGAGGCGTACCATCATCAGTAACAAGTAGAAAAGAAAATAGACTTGTATGGACTAACTCTATCCAACCACCATGTCGATGTTATGGTGTACTGGTGTTCTGGCATGCAAGCAAGCACTCGTGCTCCTGACACATACTGGCTAGATTACCAACTCTTATTGCACCCATTCACATGACCCAGACTCAAAAGAGGGTGCAAATCTTCAAAATTCAAAAAAGAAAATACAGGAAGGAAATATAAGATATAAAATCAGTACTACTCTATTCCAGTGAGACAGTATGTGCAAAATATGCAGAGTATGTAGTCATTCCAAGACGGTACTAAAAGTCCTGGTTACAGGGTGGTCTCAAGCTTCCCTGAGCAGACAGCATGTCAATAAATTTGATAATAAAGTAATGTCTAGAAAATACAAAATACAATCATCATCCCAGTGAGCTTCTAAAAAGTTTCTCAAATGGTTGGTTGCAACACCAGTGGATTTCTTTTTCCATCCATCATTTTTATCTCTCTGCTCTCCCCAAAAGCTATCTGATGGGCTTCTCTGCTTGTCTACAGCTCTAGCAACATGGACTACCTTTGCGGTTTTCCTCCTAAGGGCAAACAGAGAGGGAGAGGACAAACAACCAGCTAGGTCAAAAGAACAGTAAGTTTATCTGGTTAATTACATGCATTTAGGCATAGATGGCATACCTTTTCAAAGAATAAATCTTGCGGTGTAACCTTGCTTCCCAAATTTCCTCCACAAAGACAGGAGCGTGTAGTAACAGTTGACCTCCCCACAGCTTCCTTGAACTCTTTGTACTCACTATGTAAAATACTCATGTATTAGATAAATCTTGTACCTCACAAATTTGAACTCGTGTTTTTCTAGACAGTTTCTCTCTTGAGATAGTTGATTACAAACAAAAGTTCTGCTTTGGATGGACTGTAGCCTAAATTTCTGAAACTGGCTGCTACGTCCATCTATCAGCCAATGACAACTATATTTAACCTTTCTTTAATTGTAGGAGAATTTCCCCAAATTTGGAAACAAACTGTAATTGAACCATTCCCAAAAACAGATTCACTACAGAATCTGAACAATTATCATCCAATATCTAGTTTGTCTCCTTTAAATAAGATACTAGAAAAGTATCTAGCTCGAGAGCCCCTGATTGGGCTACCACCTTCCTTTCACCCAGCGGCCACCGCTGGAGATGCCATCCGGCCTCGCTCACACCATCTGCCCAAGGAAGAGCTTCCAAATTGGGCTCAAGAGACCCTGATCGGGCTACCACCTTCCTTTCACCTGGTGGCCATGGCTGGAGAAGCCAGCCGACTGCGCTCACACCATCTGCCCGAGGAAGAGCCTCCAAATTGGGCTTGAGAGCCCCTGATAGGGCTACTGCCTTCCTTTCACCCGGCAGCCATGGCTAGAGAAGCCAGCCAGCCGCGCTCACACCATCTGCCTGAGGAAGAGCCTCTGAATTGGGGTTTACTCGCCTCGTCAGCTTCTTGAGCCCTAATTGGCCAGCAAACCCCCGAGTTCTCCAGTGATTGGCTGCTCCCCTTATGGCTCTGCTTGCTATTGGCTGCTCAGTCTCTTCACTCTTAGTGGCTTTTCCAATACCCGCTCCCTGCCCTGGGTGCCTTAAGCTTGTGTTGCAATTTTCAAACTTCTGTTGCTGGCTTTCCAATGTGATTGCTCTTTGATGTGAAAATGTGATAGTTACCTGCTGATGTGTTAAAAATGTGATGCTTTGTTTTAAAACAACTCTCTCTGAGGTCACTGTTAAAAAACCTGAACCTAACTGCATTTCTCTTTCCTGCAACCATAAAAATCTATCCCTTTAGACCTTAACTGTTCTCACCTCCCTCTCTCTATCATTCTTTCATTTACAATATTTATTTCTACCTTTGACCTGGGCAAAACGGCGCCGGCCTAAACTACAGCATCATCTGCCCCCATCTACTCCCCCACCCTCCTCTAGCATTTGTCTTTCTCCTACTGAATTGCACCCACGCACCCCAATTTATCTGCTTTGTCTGTCTTTGCCTGCTTTGTCCTACCTGCTTATATCTAACCTGCCTACTCTGTCTCTTTCTCTAGCTCGAGAGTCCGTGATCGGGCTATCGTCTTCCTTTCACCTGGTGGCCACAGCTGGAGAAGCCAGCCAGCTGCGCCACACCATCTGCCCGAGAAGAGCCCAAATTGTAGGCTTACCTGCCCACTCGGGAATACTTGGAGCCCTGACACGGGCGAACCCCTGAGTTCTCCAGTGATTGGCTGCTACCCTTACGGCTCTGCCCGCTCTTGGCTGCTCAGTCTCACTGCTTTTAGAGGCTTTTCCTATACCCGCTCCCTGGCCTGGGCGCCTTAAGCTTGTGCTGCAATTTTCAAACTTCTGTTGCTAGCTTTCCAATGCGATTGCTCTTTGATGTGAAAATATGATAGTTACCTGCTGATGTGTTAATAATGTGATGCTTTTTTTTTAAAACAACTGTTTTACTCTCTCTGAGGTCACTGTTAGAAAACCTGAACCTAACTGCATTTCTCTTTCCTGCAACCTTAAAAATCTACCCCTTTAGACCGTAACTGTTCTCACCTCCCTCTCTCTATCAATCTTTCAATTGCAATATTTATTTCTACCATTGACCTGGGAAAAACGGTGCCGACCTAAACTACAGCATCATCTTCCCCCATCTACTCCCCACCCTCCTCTAGCCTTTGTCTTTCTCCTACTGAATCACCCCCCCATCCCCCAATTTATCTGCTTTGTCTGTCTTTGCCTGCTTTGTCCTGCCTGCTCATATCTAACCTGCCTACTCTGTCTCTCTCTCTCTAGGTCAAGAGTCCCTGATCGGGCTACTGCCTTCCTTTTACCCGGTGGCCATGGCTAGAGAAGCCAGCCAGCTGCACTCACACCATCTGCCTGAGGAAGAGCCTCCAAATTGGGGTAAGCCTACTTGCTTCACTTGGGGAATACTTTGGAGCCCCGATTGGCCAGCGAACCCCCAAGTTCTCCAGTGATTGGCTGCTACCCTTATGGCTCTGCCTGCTATTGGCTGCTCATTCTCACCGCTCTTAGAGGCTTTTCCAATATCCACTCCCTGCCCTGGGCGCCTTAAGCTTGTGTTGCAATTTTCTTCCCATGCCACCTGCCCTGACCCCGACCTCTAATAAATGCTCTTTCTCTGAGAGCTTGGCCAGCCCCCATCTGCTAATTGGTCATTTCAAGTTCAGCCATGCCTGCTTCCCTGACTGCATTCCTTTGAGGGCTCTGCCCTCTTAAAGAAGCCTCGAATTGGTCTGTCAAGCCTGGTCATAATATCAGCATCAAGTGACAAACTACTAATGAAAATGCAACTAACTAATACTCTTTCGCGTATTTGTTTCTTACGTCTAATTTTTGCATCCTTCAGAAAGCAGGATCCTAAGCTCTTCCCTACTCAAAAATCCACCTTTGACAATTACCAATATCTGCCCCTTCCCATTAATCAATGGCATTTCAGAACAGGGACATTTCCCCTATTGCTATGCCCTTATTCATGCCAAGCAACGTCTACAGACCTTGTACAATTACCCCTAACTTCTTCGGTCATAGCAATTTTCTATGCATTAGCTTCCTCAAACAGCAACAATTCCCAAAAAATAACCATTACTAAACCAATCCTCACAAGGAGATGCAACAAAAGACTACTTAGCAGACTAAGACAGCACCTTAAAAATTACTGCTACTCCTCCTATTCTGCTCCAGAAATATGGAATTAAACCCAGGTCCACCTGTCCTCCTAGAAACACCAGCGGCCCTCCCTCAATATAAAGGCCTTAGCTTTCTCCACATCAATGCTTGTAGTTTGCTAAAGAAATTGGACCGCTTCCAGACCTGGGCTCTACATACAAGTCCCGATTTCCTCATGATAACTGAATCCTGGCTTAAGCCATCTACCAAGACAAATATATCAACATCCCGGGATACAATACTTACCACTGCGATAGGCAAACTAGAGGAGGAGGGGTCATAATATATGCCAAAACCAAACTTGCAACCACAGTCATTGACTGTACCTCGAAGCCCAAAGAATTTGAATGACTGGCTCTAAAACTATCACTCTCCTATGAGAAGTCACTCCTCATTGCAGCCTGCTACAGACCCCTGTCTGGTGGCTTGGCCCTGCTACCACATCTCCAAAACCTAATTGAGTTAGCTAACTCAGAGTGTATCCTTTTGGGGGATTTTAATTTGAACTGGAACGATGACAGTTCCAAGAAACTGAAGGATCTTGCTGATACAGTTGGTCTGGTACAAATAACACCTGCAAACACCAGACCAAACAGAAAATATCCAGAACATAGCTTTCTCTTGGACATTATGCTAGTAAACAAGCCACATAACTTTTCTCATGCTTGAGTATTCTGCAATGATGTAAGCGACCATTGTGCTATTGCCTACATCAGATGCCCCTTGCAAACAAAATCGACCTCCAAATTTAATTTGGTAAGAAATATGAAAAAGTTCTCCCAAAATGAATTTCTGAAAGATCTAAGTGACATCAGATGGCAGAATTTCTATCTAGCTCCCTCCTTTAGCAAGGCATTTAATATCTTTCACAATCTCCTACTGGGTCTACTAGACAAACATGCCCCACTAAGGTTGATCAGGTCTAAAAAAAGACCCCCTGCCTGGTACTTTTCCATTTTGAAGAAAGCGATCTGTGACAGGGACTACTAGTGGAAAACAGCAAGGAAATCTCACATTCCACACCTCTAGACATGGCTGTACCAAGCTAATTAGATCCAAAAAAGCTAGATACTTTCAAGCAGAACTAGAAGCCAACAAAAACAACTCTGCCAAATTCTGGAACATCCTTAGAGAGGTTGAAGTTTGCTCTGTTGACACATTAATCCCAGCCAAAATTGTGTCCGATGGATCCACCTACACAGACAGAGTCAATGTACTAGAGCAGCTAAACGAGCATTTTGCCACTGCCGGACTAGCATGTGATGCTTTATCTATAAACAAAATCATTCCACCGGACATCCCTGATACCAATCTTAATGTTAACCCTACCCCTACCCCACCTTATCCTACTACATTCAGCTTCCACACAATTACATTTAAACAAGTAGAGGACCTACTGCTATCCCTGGATACTAAAAAGAGTTCAGGTGCAGACAATATCGAGCCTTACTTCCTAAGACTCGGCCATCTTTACTTGACCACCCCCATCACCCACTTATTCAACATTTCATTGAAACAAGGAGATCTTCCTCTGCTATGGAAAACTGCCTATATTTTACCATTATTCAAATCCGGAGATCCGTGCGACCCGAATAACTATTGATCTATATCTATATTATCCATCCTGTCAAAACTACTTGAAAAAATCGTCCATGTCCAAATTAGAGAACACTTGGATTCACATGATCTATTAAACCTGGCACAATCCAGATTCAGAGCCATACACAGCACTGTAACTGCACTTGCGAATGTAACTACATATTGGCAAATTGCACTGAATTCTAAGAAATATGTGTTTGCCCCTTTTCTCGATCTTAGTAAGGCCTTTGACACTGTGGACCACAATGTTTTGCTCTTAGCCTTGAGCAATATTGGGCTCGATAGTTCAGCGATCAAATGGTTCTCCAGCTACCTCACCAACAGATTACAACAGGTCAAAGCAGCAGGTGATCTGTCTCCACAAAAAAAAAACCTTCTAAGAGGTGCTCCCCAAGGTTCCATACTAGGCTCAATCCTTTTTGCTATCTACATCAATAACTTGGATTCTCATCTCCGCTCAGCTAATGTCCATCTAGTTGCAGATGATACTGTACTATGTACCATAAATTCCTCCTTGGACATGGCTCATGAGAGCTTACAGCAAGATTTTATCACTCTCCAACATAATCTTATCAGACACAAACTCCTCCTCAATGCCAAAAAGACTAAAGCTATGATTCTCTCTCCAAAGCCAGCCCTCGGACCAACACATATTCCCTAGATCCTAACACTTCTAGATGAACCTCTAGAAATAGTTGAAAACTTTAAATATCTTGGGTTCTGGCTGGATAATAAGCTTAACTTTCTATACCACCTGAATGAAGTCTCGAAATTAAGACAGCGGCTAGGCTTATTCTACCATGTTAAACATCTGCTCACCTTAGAAGCTAGAAAGAGACTAGTACAATCCACATTCTTACCCTTATTGGACTATGCTGACTTTCTTTACATGTATTGTCCCACAGTACTGCTCAACAAACTTGACACGCTCTACCACAGGGCCCTAAGATTTATCTTCAGTCTACCACTTCGCACTCACCACTGCCTACTGTACCTGGAATCAGGGTGGCTCTCACTTTCAGCTAGGAGAAAGAGAAATGCTCTACTTTGGCTTTATAGAGCACTATCCAATAGGCTTCCTACCTACATTTCGAGCTTTTTCACATGGGCCAAGGGATTGTATGACTTGAGATGTTTCTCCTTACTCTGCTTCCAGATTCCTAGAGTGAACACATCATATGGCGTGGCTGCCATCAATTTTTCACTTCCATCACTATGGAATACCATGCAAAGCTCCTTAAAACTTGCCTCACTCCCTGGCATATTCACATTTAAAGATTCACTAACCGTACTGTTGAAGAAAGCCTGCAACTGTTTTCATAGACACTGAACAACCTACATCATGCTCCTCACACAAAACCTATGGCTAAAATGTCGATCAAGATACCTCCCTGTTAGGGCTATCTAGCTCTCTTAACTCACTCCCTTTCACTCTGGCCTTCCTCTTCCTTTCATCTACCTCTAACATACCTACTTTCTTCTCACCTGCCTCCCCCCCATTCTTACCTATACTACTATCTGTAGAGTGTCTCGGATTTTTGCTCCTCTACTTTTACATAATTTTTGCTCTGAATTGTATGTGTTCACTATTATGATAGGCTATTAGATACTGTACTTCTTCGGTTCACCTGTATAATGTTTTTACATCTTTGCTACTACCTTATTTGTATTATGTTTATTCTGAACTGCAATGTACTATTGTACAATGTTTCCTAAATTTTTGTTACTACCTTAACTTTCTGTATTTTGCTTGTACTAAACTGCAATGTCCTATTGCCCAGGACCACCTTAAAAATGAGCTTGCTCAATGGTGTATATGCCTGGTTAGAGAAAGTGATTGATTGATTGATTGATTGATTGATTGAATTAATGAAGAACTTGCTGAATATTTATGTGCCAATTGACTTCAGTATTCAGTGCAGCACAGCTTTCAGAAATCCTTTAGTACAGGTACTGCCTTTGCATGCTTTACAGACCACATCTTATGGTCTATGGAACAGGGTAAACTAACTGGGGTACATTAACCAGTCTTCGTAGATTTGTTAAAAGGCTTTTGATTTAGTAGACCATGCATTGCTGCTCCAGAGACTGAAAGACATGGGCCTGGCAGAATTCCCTTGTGTGTTGTTTCAAAGTCACCTTACAGATCATCCCCTGAAGGTTAATTGTAGTTGCCCACAGACAAATATATATATTCTGCAGCAATAAGTTCCCCAGGATCCATTTTAGGACCCCTATTATTTTCTTTATATATTGTCTCTGTTTCAAACACCCCCCCACAGTCTAATCTGTTTTTATATGTAGATGATATCATTCTCTTTACTAGTGCTCCATCAGTGTATGTAATGAATTCCTCTCTGAATTCAGACTTCCCACTTGGCTGCTGCAGCATTCTCTGCTGTTAAACACCAAGAAGACCAAACCAACTCCATTGCCAATAAATCTGTTTCAGGATTTTTATTCCTTGTGTCAAACAGAGTTAAAATTCACTGCTATGAGGTACACAAACCCCTAGTGCCTTACCTCTCCATAAGGCTTCAAAGGAGTCCTGGTGAATTATCAACCTATCTCCAACCACCCATTTTTAGGGAAGGTTGTTAGGAAAATAGTGGCACTGCAGCTCGAGGCATATCTCACACCCTATTACATCTATGAGCCATTCCAGTCTGGTTTCAGGGCTAGGCATAGCACTGAAATGGCATAGGTCAGGGTGCAAAATTACCTCTTCAGGACAAGAGATGGAGGAAGACTGGTCAACTGTCATTCTCCTCAATCTCTCCTCAGCATCTGACACCGTGGATCATGTTGTGCTCTTGGATCACCTTACAGAATATTGTGGACTCTCTGGTACTGTCATCAATTGGTTTGAGTTCTGTCTCTTGGGCAGGAAGCAAAGGGTGGTGATGGGGAATTTCTTCTCCTCTCTGAAGCTCCTGTCATGTGGAGTTCCTTAATGGTCAATCCTGCCATCACTAGTACATGTCTTTGTTACTTCCAGGCTTGACTACTGCAATGCTCTTTTCTTCAGGGTGTGTGGAGGGACCCTCCGCTGACTGCAGCTGGTGCAGAACACAGTGGCCAGGTTACTGACTGGTCTGCCTAGGTCATGTCACGTGACCCTGATCCTGAGAGATCTGTACAGGCTGCCTGCCAGGTGGAGGAACATCTTCAAGGTCGGCTTGCTTACCTACAATCAATCAATTAATCAATAATCATTTATTTTGAAAAAGCACAATTCTATAGATCAAAGCACTTGTACAAAAAGAACATAAAAGCAAAATACAATAGATACAGACCAATCCCATTAAAAATTCAACAATTGTTTAAAAGTCTGTCACTAAATTAAACAGAATAAGGAAAAGCTATCCTGAATAAATGTGTCTCAAGAATGGACTTAAGGTTCTCAATGGTCAGGGAGTCTCTCACCTGACAAGGTAAAGAGTTCTACAGGGTAGGGGCCATAAATGCAAAACAACAGGACCCCAAGGTCTTATGTCAAACCCTGAGAAACTCTAGCAATCCCTCATCGGAGGAGTGGAGGGGTCGTTAGGTACAAAGGAGAATGTGCAAGTACTGTATTTCCTGCCCATGTAGGGCATTATAGGTCAGTAACTCAACCCTGAAGGTGATCTGCCACTGTACTGGTAGCCAGTGCATGCCAAGGAGCACAGGTGTGACATGGCAAGATCTAGGTAAACCAGTCAACAGCCTGGCTGCCGCATTCTGCACCAGCTGCAAGTGGTGGATATCAACCCCCAGTAGCCATAGGTACAGGCCGTTGCAGTAGTCAAGGTGGAGGTCACAAAGGCATGGACCAAGACTGGAAGATCATTAGGAGGGACCAGCTGTTTGATCTGGGTGATGTTCCTCAGATGATAAAAATATTTTGACAACGGTCAACACCTGAGACTTAAGTGTCAAACCATCATCAAAAACAACGCCCAGATTCCACACCTGATCTGAGATCACCAGTTGGCTACCACTGAATCAAAGCCTGGAAGGCACCCCACACCCTAACAACCTAAGTCCCTCATCAACTTCTCAGTTTTATCTGGGTTCAACTGTAGCCAGTTGGCACTCATTCAGTCACTGATCTCAGAGAGGCAGTTATTAAAAACAAAGACAGCCCTATCCTGTTTAGGCACAAAGGACATGTACAACTGTGTATCATCTGTGTAGCAGTGAAAATGCAGCACGTGCCACCTTATAATGTCTCCCAACAGCAGCATATACAATGCAAACAACATGGGTGAGAATATGAAGCCCTGTGGAATTCCTCTGGACGGAGAGAGAGGGGCCAAAGAATAAATCCCCAATATCACTCTTTGAGTCTCACCCATATGGAAGGATCAAAACCACCTGAGGACTGTACCCAACAGTTCACAGGTCAGCTGCAGGCACTCCAATAACACTCAATGGTCCACAGTGTCAAATGCTGTAGAGAGATCCAAGAGAACCAAGGTCAAACAGGTCCTCTGATCTCTCGCTATTAGGAGATCATTAAGTACCCTAGTGCTGTCTCAGTACTATGCCTCTTTCTAAATCCAGACTGGAGAGGATCATAGACATCATGGGTGGTAAGATGATTCTCCAGCAGCAATGCAATTACCTTCTTAATTGCCTTACCCAAAGGGCATGTTAGAGACAGGTCTGTAGTTGGCCAAGCAGTCAGAGTCGAGAGAAGGTTTCTTAAGTAGAGGTATCACCACCGCCTCCTTCAGGGGGTCAGAAAACACCCCTGTCTCCAATGAACTTGACTATCTCAGCCACGACTGGGCTGATCACCTCAACACATCCCACAAGGAGGCGTGTTGGACCCAGTTCCAGACTGCAGTAAGTTGGTTGCATACTGTGGATGATCTTCAAGCTGTCAGTGATCACCATTTGGCTGAAGTCAGACCAGGCAATCTGGATTCTAGAAACCTCCTGCCAACTTCCATGTCACCAATTAGAGGATGAAGGACAGATCCCAGACCTGATGGTGGCAACCTTATCTGTGAAGAAGTGATCAAACTCATCATACAATAGAGGAAAAAAACATGGCAATAATAGAACAAAACAAACATTTGTCAATGCAGAATGTTTGCTTGGTGGCATTGGCAGTGGTGGTGGTGCAGGAGCTAGAGAGATGCATAACAGGAATGGCAGTGAAGCATTGTACTAATGCCAAACCCACCCTACAGAGACTGAAAGGTACTGGAGGTGTGCCTTTGGGCCATCAGCCATAACGCTTATACCATTCCACCTCACCCCACCATGTAGACATTGACAGAAGTCACGGTGTGCTTTTGGGTCTTCAGCCCTTATGCTCAACCCATTTCATAAGGAAATAAGCTGAGATAGGTGTAGTATAGGAGAATGAGGTGACCTTTAAGGCCAAAGACCCTAAGGCACACCTTGATGCCTGCCAGTGTCTGTAAGGTGGGGTAGAATGCAGTTAGTATTACTGCCAATGAACCCAAGTCGCACCCCCGATGCCTATCATTTTCTACAGGGTGGGCATTATGGTTGGAAACCCTAACACCCCAGGTGTTTGTTGGTATTTTCATTCCAAATTTTCAAAATTTTTTTTGGGACCCCACCTCATGAACAGTGACACTGTCATTTTATTACTCAATCCTGAAAGGTGATTTCGCACAGCAACTAAGCCATTTGACTCCACAGATGCAGAAACACATTTCGGCCAGGATGTGAAAAATGTCAGCAGTACTGCTCATGAGGAGGTATGAAAAAATGGCAATGTTGAAAATCTGGAGTGAAAATATGAAACATTTGCGAAGTTATGAGCGCGGGTAGAAACTGCGCAATGCACGCCCATAGATTTTTGGGACCTCCCCTCATGAAGAGTGGCACTGTGATTTTTTTAATCCATCCCAAAAGATGATTTCACACAGGGACTGTGCCATTCTGTGCCACAGGTGTGTAAACACATTTTGGGCAGGATGTGAAAAATGACAGCTGTACTGTTCGTAAGGAGATGTTAAAGAAATCTGGAAAATATTAAAAATTGGTGAAGTTATGAGTGAATGTAGAAAATGAGCAACACACACACTCATAATGCGGTCATTTTTGGAAATTTTTCACCAGATTTTCAACATGGACTTTTTAGGGCACCACCTCCTGAACAGTAGTACTGACATTTTGTTACTTGGTCCCAAAAGGTCATTCAACGCAGTGACCATGAAATCACCTTTTGGGACTGAGAAACAAAATGACAGTGACATGTCCATGAGGTTGGATCCCAAGTACCCCGTGTTGACAATTTTGGACCAAAATTCCTAAAAATGGCTGAGATATCAACCTAAGTTAACCCCCCCATTGACTCCCATTATACAGCACTCAGTTCATAGTTCGGCTTTGAAGAGTGCAGATGCATCCTGGTCCACAAAAGATCACTGCTCCTGACCTCATGAAAGATAAGTATAGGTGAGGGGGATGCGGGGAGGTAGGTGCACAGAGGGAGGGTTGGGGTGAGGGAGAGGGGACTGGGGAAGCAATGCTGACCTATTTTCTTTTTTACAGTTAAAAAAAAAACAGACTCCAGTTTTCTTTATAGGTTAAAAAAATAAACAACAAAAAAAACTTTTGGGCACACTCGGGTGGGCTCCCAGTGTGCCACATGAGTTGGGTGGAGGGCATGATGCAGATGGAATTGGGCACTCCATCAGCAAGCTTGGGGGGATATGATGCGCTGGGTTGTACACCTGTTGGCAAATAAATTGAGCTTGGGGGGTGGGGGATCTCGTGTCGGAAATAAAAAATGTCTGGGCACACATGGTGGGTTTCCGTATGCCACAATGTGGCTGTGTGGGGGTGGGGGTGGAATACATGCCAACATTGGGATTGGGCATCCCTGATGTCGACTTTGTGGGAGTGTGTGGCTGGCAGCAGGAGCCAGCCATTGTGGAAAGGCACACCATGACTGTTTTATTTCTTGAAATGTTTTACCAGGACTGGCACACCGAGCAACTGCTCATAACTCTGGCCATGTGCATTAATGTACACTGTAATGTGTATGACCGGAGTCTTCTTATCTGCTGCTACAATGATGAAACTGCACCTGATTGCAGCGGCAGATTAGTTTTAACTCTTTGGCTCTCTTTGAAGTTTGCTGTCATCGCCAGCATGCTCATGATTGGTGGCTGAGGGACACACCCACTAAATCATCCCCTGCATTGGCCACAACACTGACACACCTCTGAAATGTGCTACTACCACAAGATGTTTCTTGTACATGCATGTACACAAACATAAAAAGATGATTGTGTACTACACAGAGATGTTACTGTGTAATTTGGAGCAGCCATACTGCTACAGTGTTTCCTGGGAGTATAATTACTGGGCTATCTTATTACAGTACTAACAAGAGTGTTTATGAGAAGGAGGAGAAAAACACAGCAGCTTTAACCCATCCAGCCAAAGGGAGCAACCCATAACTGTAATATGCAACAGTCATTTGGACAACAAAACACACTCGAGACAAACACACCTGAATGTTTAATTTGCAGCTGCTGCAAATCAGAATCTGAGTCTTCAAGTCACTCTGAGCTCAAACATGCACTGCAAGAAACATTTTCTGTAAATAGCAGACATATCTACACCTGCAATTACTGCACACGATCTTGCAAAATGTTTATACCTAAATTCAGGGAATGCTCCTCCCACTGCCCCCCCCATACAGCCTATCAGCTGGCGCAGCAGTAGGGCAGCTGCTCACAATGCCAGTGACCTGGGTTCAGAAACAATCCCAGGAGGACTATCCTAAGTACTAGCTTATCGGGCCTGCCTGTGGAAGGGGGAGGCTACAGGCTACACATTCCTGGCAGCATGCTCAGCCTCACGGCACCATGTGTGCGCATGCCCACAGGGAGGGAAAATAGGCAAAAAAGAGCATGGCAGAATGGCACCAACACTCAAATGCTGCCAGTACAGACTGCCTACCCTTCTACCCACACCTGTGTTTCTGCAGAATGGGGGGGTGGACTAGAGCTGACCCCCGCAGTAACGGCCATGGGGCATGCCATGGAGGACAGCAACTGATAACTGACAGAAAAGGGCCCAGAGGGAGCTGGGAGGTAGCCATGCTGAAGAAGGGTAGCACTGGCAAGAAGGCAGAAGAAATAAAACAGTCCCCAGGTGGTGGATATATATGCTTTTCCCACAAATCAAACCATACAAACATGCTGGGGCTGAAAACGGTTTTATAAATATAAAATGCATATCTGTATAAATTCCAGTTTTCCAGAAGCTAAACGGTGTGTAAAAATCCATCCCATAAGGACAAGTAACACTGGTTGCCCCCCCCCCCCAAATAAAATCACACTGGGTTGGAATTCAACAAAATCAGTCCTTCAAGTGCTGTAGATTCAATCATTATATTGTTTCTCTATTCCTAAATTAAAACTATAAACAGATTAAAGCATTTTATTGTTCCACAAATTACTGCTGTAACAAAACCACAATCTAAAGCTCAGATAAGGAATTCCTTCCTCTTATCTCCCACTGTCAGCAGCAAGCAAGTCCAGGAGCCATTTGTTTAGCTTTTTTAACTACATCAGATGATCAACAGCAGGAAAAAGACCCAGGCTTATGCTGATGAAGCTACGCCAGTGCATAAAGACAAGGAATGTATAATGAGAAGTTACACCAGTATATAAGGACAAGGAATGTATAATGAGAAGCTACACCAGTGCATAAAGACAAGGAATGTATAATGATAAGCTACACCAGTGTATAAGGACAAGGAATGTATAATGAGAAGCTACACCAGTGCATAAAGACAAGGAATGTATAATGAGAAGCTACACCAGTATATAAAGACAAGGAATGTATAATGAGAAGCTACACCAGTGCATAAAGACAAGGAATGTATAATGAGATGCTACACCAGTATATAAGGACAAGGAATGTATAATGAGATGCTACACCAGCGCATAAAGACAAGGAATGTATAATGAGAAGCTACACCAGTATATAAGGATAAGGAAAGTATAATGAGAAGCTACACCAGTGCATAAAGACAAGGAATGTGTAATGAGAAGCTACACCTGTATATAAGGACAAGGAATGTATAATGAGATGATACACCAGTATATAAGGACAATGAATGTATAATGAGATGCTACATCAATACATAAGGACTGTAAAGGACAAGGAACATATAATGAGAAGTTACACCAGTATAAAAGGACAAGGAATGTATAATGAGATGCTACACCAATATTTAAGGACAAGGAATGTATAATGAGAAGCTGCACTAGTATACAAGGACAAGGAATGTATGACATGCATGAGGAAAAAAGGAGAAATCCTCTACAAAAAAAACAAACAACGTTAAACCTGAAATCTACCCGGACATTAGTGCTGAACTGTTTGCCAGATGTAAGGAGTTCATGGAGGCCAAAGGAAAAAAACAGAAAGGTGTGCAGTTTGCACTTCTGATGCCGGTGAAATTGAAAATTACTAATGACAGCAAACATCTGTTTTTACCAAGCCAAGAAAGGTGATGGAATACACTGACACTCCGAAACAAGGTATGGGGGCAAAATGGGAATGTAAATATACGGTTTTTGAACCGGGACAATGTGTGTGCTTGTTTCTAAACATTGTTTGGATGAAATGGATCTTAAATGACAGGAGAATATTGCAAGTCATATTGGGCAGGCAGGAAATGTTACTGAGTGAAGAGGACTGACTCAAAATAGGAGCACTTTGGCTCACTGAATACAATGAACAATCAGTAAGTGCCTAAACTGAATTATTAACTTTGAGACATATCTGATTCAGAGAAACTGACACAAAACTGAGACATGCTCAAAAACATATTGTAGCAACTGAACTCACAAACCTGTTTAATGTCACCATTTTGTGAATGACTGAGGAAAGAGACATTTTTCCCAACTTCAGCTTTTACTGAGGGAGATAGGACTGAGGCATAATGTCAGTCCAGAAGAAGCAACTACAAGGAAACAGTAACTGTCAAACCTGCAGATCACCCCCACTTTTTTTTAACATAATGTTAAAATCTTTACCGTTATCAAGAAAGATGGGGCAAACTAATGCACATAGCAATGCTGCAGGGGTGCGTAAATGCCACATAGATAAACAGTAATACAAACAGCAGGGTATGTACTCGTGCCAAATGCAGGGGATGGAAGAGCAGCCATGGCCAGTGGCAAATTACCATGTAGTTTAACTATTACTGGGAGGTGGTGGCTATGGCCAGAGTCAAGCTACAACATAGTTCAACTGTTACTCATATCTCAATGTGCAAAAGGAATGCCTCATAGGTGAAGAATAGTTGGGTGTGTAAGCTAATGTAAATCTAGCAAATAGAATGTTTCAATATGCCCTCACATGTTACATGGAATAAAAAGGCACCCTACACTGGATAAGCAGTGAGGTTTTGGAACCACTGGCCCATGAAGGCATGCCTACCCACCAGCATCTTATCTGGAGTGGCCCAACATACCTAATGGGGGGGGATGTGGACACCCCTACTTGGGGAGCAGAGTGGCACTGTCACAATGCCTCACTAAATTGTGTAATTATTAAGCACTCTCCCCTGTGGCAAAGTAAGCTAAACCACCTAAAAGAGGCACGGTACTGCCATCTGGGAAATGCAGCCAAACTGGCACACACTGTCAAACACAGGGCCCTGAGTACTGAAAGGGTTTCAGGAGTGTCATAAGGCACACCAGATCACTAAGGCAGCCATTAAAGTAGCCACACCGATGGACTCTGATAACATCAGGAAGACAGTAATGGCAATAGCCTCTGAAACAGGGTAGAGGTTATCTTTGGAAACTGGATTGGACTAAGGTTTTAAACCAACAGCCCTCTGCAGGGCAGGAGAGTGTATAAATAGTTAATTGGGTCCACAAGTTGAAAGGTTCAGAATGGTGAGCCATTATGTTATTGTTGTTCATGATTGTCATAGTTACATTTATAATCATGGGACTAAGGTTAAAATGGTGCATAAACAGCAAGGGGAGGGAGAAACTCATTGTAGTATGACTGAAGATAAAGTGAGTGCTGGCAGGAGGAAACGTATTAATGGTATAGGTAGAAAACGATTGCCAACATAGAGAAAATAAGAGGATGGGTCAGATAGTGACCAGACCAAGCTGCCAGTATATACAGCTCAGTTAAAGGGGATAGGAATTGATTACTTATGTGAAGCTGTTTGAAATATCTTTATTTTCATAAATTATATTCATACCTCTCATGGATCCCTATTTAACTATGCCTGAGAAAAAGCTGAAGCTGGTAGTTGTGTTTTGTATTGTTTTCTTTGTATGGACAACATTCTATGCAGTTCCTTTCATGGAACCAATAATTTGGAGTTTTGACTATGTCACCTCATGGTTTCAGAACCATGGGCACTGTACTAATTCTCACATTTCTGAAATGATGAAGTGACATAGTAAAAACTTCAAATTCTTGGTTCCATGAAAGGAATTGCACAGAATGTTGTCCATACAAAGAAAACAACACAAAACACAACTGACAGCTTCAGCATTCATTCAGGCAAAGTTAAATAGGGATCCTTTAGAGGTATTACTATTATTTATGAAACTAGAGACATTTCAGACAGCTGCACATAAGTAATCAATTCCTGACCCCTTTAAGCAACATGAAAGAAAACATGCAATCTGGAGAAGCTGGTATATAGAGCTATGAAGAAGAACGGAATTTTGATAATGTATTTTATAGGTACGCAAATGGTTGGATCTAGGATAATAGAGGAGGCCCAAGGTCTTGAAACCTAAAATAATATGGCATGCTATTGAGCAAATAGCTCAGAACATAGAGGAGGTATAGAAGCCAAACCTTCAGTAAGCCACAGTAGACCCCCCCCAGGTAGAACAATCAGAAAAACATGCAGATTAATCCCCTATTAAACAGATAAGATGACTACTGCACCAATAGTTCATATATAAATATAAAGTCACATGGAAGTATTGTAAATAGATATCTGAGTATGTTGTATTAATCGTTTATATTTGTGTATTTTTCTATGTTTAAAAAATGAATTGTAGCATGCTGTGAATTGTCACTAGTTGGCTATCTAGTGACACATGACAATACTGTGTATCTGTTGAAAACTTGCAATAGATTGTATTTGAAAAAGAATAACTTTTAAATAGGACAGAAATCCTGTTTTCGTGCAACTGTCTTTAGTAATTGAGAGAATTACATAACAAAAATATAGGCTGAATTGTGTCAATATTATATCCCCCCCCGCAAAGTTGTCTCATCTGTGTCAATGGGCTCTCTATATCAAAGAGCATGATTTCCCTTTTCCTTTTAATTTTTCCCTTATTTTTCCACCTGTCCCACTCCCCTTTCCAGCAATGCTCGTGGCTTAGCAACTCTCCGCAAAGGGTGGAATATCAGGAGGTTGTGGGTTTTAACCACACACAAGGGACTTCGGGTAAAATCCCAATACTAACATTGACATGCAGCATGATGGGGGTGCTACATTCTTTAAGTGCCACCTTTTTGAATGAGATGTTAAGCCAAGGTCCCATCTGCCTGTTCTGGTGGTTGTTCAGATGGATGTTAAAGATCCCAGGGCACTTAGGGAATTTCCCCGATGTCCTAGCCCAGTTTCCTCTCTTCATTACACATACAACCAAAAGCTTTATCTGACTCAATATCAGTTGGTTTCCATCTGCTACCCCCCCCCAGGGAGGCTGAAAATAAGCAGAACTGACTAACCCCCCCTCCCTTTTTCTGATCAACAAAAACTAAATATAAATTTCCAATTTGGGAATCACCTCAGCAGTGCCATTTGTCTAGCAGGATGATCAAGCACCTATTTTCACAACCTATGCCACATCACAGTCTGCCAGCAGGACTGCATAAAAGCCAAGCAGCCCACAGTCTCCCTGGGAGCCAAGTGCTTCACCTCTATTGTATCCAACCCCAGCGTGAAGAATCCAGGCCCTGCACACAAATACCAGTCTCCACAGTGATACTGTGCCTGCCTTAGCCCTACCTTTTTTTATTTTAAACATCTTTCAAACCCAAACAGGGTGCTAGGATTTCATGGTGAAACCATTTGTAAAACACCCTATACACACAAGACTACATTACATTCTACAGGGTTAGGCAGACTTGCTATCTGCAATACAGACTCTTCCCCAATCATCAAGAGTGGCAGAAATCAGCAGAAACAGATCAAATTTGCAGAAGCAAGGCTGGCTCTGCCTGCTGTCCATGTGCCAGACTGTACCAGTTTCTGAGAGCTTTAAAGGCAAGGGGAATGTATACCTTCAAAGTCCTCTTAAAAAGTCAAGCTGCCAACCCCTACTGAACTTTTAAAAAAGATTTAATTACAATTCAGCTTTTATATTACATTAGTTCTACATTTCTGCTCCCCATTATTTGTATATAATTAAGGTTATATACAGGGGGTGAGATATTCAGAAATGCGCCAGGCAGGGGTTCAAGCCGGGCACAGTGCAACTGGGCTGTGCCAGGGCATGGACCAGGTGATATTCAGCGGTGCTGTGCCATGGCTCAGCACCATTGAATATGGCACTGGGGGCACCTGTACTGTGTATGGTGCAGTGGCACGGTGCCAGGCGCAGTGGCAGTTGAGGAGCAGGGGGCTGCACCAGCGCAGGTGCAGCTGCGCTAGGTGCAGCAAGAGCGATATTCAGACTTGAGCATGCAAATGAAGCCATTATGAATGCAAGGTGCAAATGGGGCCATTTGCATGTCATTATGGCCCCATTTGCATGCAGGTGTGCTGATCCCCGGCGACTTGCACCTGGCACCCTGCCAGATTGCAGCCATCATGGACCGACGCCCCCTGCCCCTCAGTGGCATAGCGCCCCAATGACCGATCGCGGGCTTTGTAAATAAAGAGAATCCCTGGTGGTCCAGTGAACCTGCTCCCAAGCCCGATCGTGGGCTTAAATAGAAAACATAATCCCTGGTGGTCCAGTAGACCTGCTTCCAAGCCCGGTAGCAGGCTTACTTATACTGAGAAAATCCCTGGTGGTCTGGTGGACCTGAACAACAGCCCCATCATGGGCTTCAGATAACGTAATGTTCCTGGTGGTCCAGCAGTTCCCCCCTCCCCATCCGCCCGCTTGGACCCACTACCCTTCCCCTCCCTCCAGTCAGTGGTGGGTGGCAACTCCCCACCTGCAAGCCACTTGGCCACCTGCCAACTGACAGCGTACAGTATGGCTGTACACCCATTGATCCACTGCATGGTCCAATGGGTGTGCAGACTGTACTGTACTGCACAGTCCTGAAATGTGAATGAAACGGGGTGGCGGGTCTGAGCATGCGGGTGGGGAGGGGGGACTGCTGGGCCACCAGGGACATTACGTTATCTGAAGTCCGCTATTGGGCTGGGGTTTGGGTCCACTGGACCACCAGGGATTTTCTCAGTATACGTAAGCCCACAATCAGTTGCTGGGGAGCAGGTCCACTGGACCACCAGGGATTATGTATTTATATTTAAGCCCACGGTCGGTCTGGGGAGCAGGTCCACTGGACCTCCAGGGATTATGTATTTATATTTAAGCTCACGGTCGGGCTGGGGAGCAGGTCCACTGGACCTCCAGGGATTATTACAGTTTACAAAAGCCCGCGATTGGGTGTGAGGGGGCAACGGTGCCCGGACTTTGGCTCAAGAGGTCTGTGGCTGCCATGTTGTGGCTTGCAATATGGCAGCTCACCTGTGGGTGGCCAGGCCTTGCTTCTTCTTTTTACAGGCAGATCTTTGCGCCCCCCTGTGCAGCGCAAGGCGGGTGTGTGCCTGCATATGCGCTGCACATCCCGAGCTGAATATAGGGATGTGCCGAATATGCATGGGTAAGCCCCCCGAACTTGCGCTGCATACATTACTGCTGTGCCCCGGCGCATCGGGATTTGTGCAGTGCAACTTCCACCTTTGAATTTCGTGCCGGGTCACATCAGTGGGTTGCACATGGTGCAACACTGTTGCGCCATATGCAACCCCTTTGAATATCCCACCCAGGGTCTTTTGAGTTGGGTCATGCTTGTGAATAGGCATTTGTCTATTTACCTGGTCAACAAAAGCTAAATAATTACGCAATCAAAGATAGAATAATACATGGGGTGGTTTGTTTAACAAGAGTTTACCCCCCCCAAGGTGTTGGATGCTAGATAAACCCCCGAGGGTGAAGCTTGAGGGGTTTATTTAAGCATCCAACACTGAGGGTGTGTATAAAATCTTACAGTAAGTTAAACACACCACCCCATGTTTTATGTTATATAATTGCTGAGGAGTATTTTCTCGCCACAGCAACTGTATAAAATAGAGAGCCGCAGTCCGATCAGATGAAGCATTTTCAGCAGTCTACGGCCATGCTGCTGCTGAAACCTTTTCTTGTCTTTTTTGTTTTATAGGATTTCAGCCAGGACTATAAAACTGTACTGCTGAGAGGCTGAGAGGCAAGATGTTTTTTCTTTGTTTGTAAAAACAAACAAACAAAAAAAAACAATCACTTACCACTGAGTGATGGTGGCGGAGTCAACAGTGGTAAAATGTCCAGCACTTTGCGAGCAGAAGTAGGCGCATGCATGGGTGACGGGAAACTGGCAATTATAACTGGGTTTTCCTATGGGAGAAAATGATCCCCAGTAATTATATATAGTTCTTCAACTGCTGTTGACTATTCCCCATTCTATGACATGGTACTCTGCTTGTGGGTCACTCCCATGGCAGTAGACCTTGATTTCAAAACAGAGGGCTAGGATTTCAAGAAGGGAATAAGCTGTAAAGAGATTAAACCTGGGGGATATAGAACCTGTTTTTCTGCAAATTTCCTCAGTAATAAGAATGAAGGAGAAATCTATAGGAGGTAAACAGGCTGCCTCAGTGGCATGGAGGGCTGAGAATCTAATGCCTTACCTCCTGCCATGCCGGTGACCCATGTTTTTTGGAACAAGCATGAGTTGCCAGGGGTCAGCAGGGGAAAGAGAGGATCAAGAATCCCGGGGACGGTTCCCTCCCAGAAGGGTAGCCAAGCCATCCCAGCTCATGACTGCCACTGGATGGAGGCCCGGTGGTAATGCAGATATGATAGACTAAGGGAAAGAGCTGCAGTGACACAGGATGAGTGCACCTTCACACACGCATACTGTCACCAAAGCACCAGGAAGAGATGTAGAAAAATGAACTATAGGGAATGTGGGCTAAGTGAAGCTCTGCCGGTGTCTTGGTGGTCCATTGTCTTTCTGGTCCTGGAGCTGACACTGGATATGTTCACCGGGGGGGGGGGCAGTTAAATAAAATACAAGCTGAACTGCCCCTAAATATTAGGTTTTCCAAAGTTCTCCCACAGGCATCAGCAGCTCCTGAGGCTAGGGTCACTAGAATAGTAGCTGATATTAATGAACCACAATTACCGAACAATCCAAAATAAAAAATGAAAATGCCAAACCATTCATTTCTTTAAAAATAAGGATATGTGCAAACTCGAGCATTATTAACAGTTCACTTTGCCCTGGTGCTATTCAGGAGCTAAAGTCATTCTACTGGTGAAAAAAAAAAAATTTTTTTAATTGTGCATTTGTGTTTTGAGAGGACTGAGGTGGTAGTACAAACTAAATCAAGTAACACTGTGGGGCTCACAATGGAGGACTAAATTCGAGTAGGTCCCAAGTCATGTTCCATTTTAGCTCTCCTCCCCATGCCTATTCTAACTATGAACATATTAAATGAGCTTTTAAAATGTGTACCTATCCCCAACTCTGCTCTCATATCCAAAATGTAGATTTCTGGTAACCACCCCTAATGCACACACAGTGGAATTTGTTTGATCCAGGAAACTGGAAATTAGAAGATCTACAGTGCAGAGCACCCTTGACTCCTAATTTTGAAGAAATGGAAGTCTGAAACACATATTTCTGCTGCCCTTGCCAATAATGTACCCACTGCTCAACTTTAAAGTCCCTTGTAAACTTCCTAAAGTGCACTCAAGAGGAGGTAGGGTGTAGTCAATACATTTGACAGTCACGTCATTCATAAGCTTTTCTTGGGTGGGGGAGCAAGTACCCCAGGATGGATTTCATGTTTTCCAAGATACAAAAACTGTTTTTAATCTTACTTGGTCCATTAACCAATCTTCGAGCTCAATACTCATTTTTACATTTGCTTGCACGCCTGTGCAAGAAACATAGTGCCACCGTATGAGTTTTCGTAGGTGTGCCACCCTCGCTTCAAATGCCCTGATCCTTTTTGCAGGCGCGGCCCCACCGCACCAATGAATGTCTGAACTGTCTATGACAGCAGTTCAGATTCAGTGGTGTACAGTTGAAAGAAAACAACTGCTACAATCAGTGGTGGTAATGTGTAGGCAATTTGCATACTGCCAGAAAACAAGGAAATCCATAGCGAACCAGCAGTCGACTGCAGAATGTGGTCGACCTGCCAGTGTCGCTGACAGGGCGATCGACAGAATTTCTGTTAGACTCATGTCGTGGATCCATTTCTAACTAGGTGGGTCGAGAAGTAGCCCTCAGCTGCTGATGAAATGCTCCAGTGGGGTTGGGCGAAACTTGCAGGAGCAGCACTGCGGGAGGATCTCCATGATCTAAGGTAAGGAGGTGGGGTGGGGTTCCTGTCTTCATCATTCATTTCACTCGGGGATAGTCTTCCAAATAAAATGCTGTTTCCGCATCTGCACCAGCAAATTACATCTCCGAGGTAATCGGGATGGCTTTGTTATCTTTCATTTTATTTTTTTTTATTTTTAAAATTGTATTCCTGTTATACATTTCTGCAGTACATGAAGTGGCTTAGATTGCGATTCATCTTGTTTACCATCCGCATGGGCTTAAGTTACGCTGATATTGTCTATCTGTATATTTGTTTTAATTATGGTGGGATAATGTCTCCATTATTCAGTGTTACTGTCAATGGTATGCACTTGTAAGTGATTTTTCCCTGCAGTATGTTGTAGTTTGCTTGTTTCATATCCGAATGTTTCTCGACTGAAGATCTACATTAATTGGTGTTTTACTAATGCTGGGGGCATTTTATTTTTGTCATTGCTCAGTGTGCATGTGGAGGAGGTAAGCGGGATTTCCATTTTGAAGTAGATTGGACTCATGACACATCCGCCATGACAAAGAGAATGCTTTATACATTAACCTGTGCAGATGCTCTGAAGTGTTTACCTTTTTCATTTGTATCCCACTCTGCAAAACTAATTTGTGTCCGGTACCACTACTGAACTGCAGCATTAGCAGCTGACAGTACAGGCCACAGAAGCATTAGTAATTGGTGCAAAGTATTTGTTTCACATGCTGTGACTATTAAAACACCTTGGCCCAGATATTCAGGAATGTGCCAAAGTCCTGCGCAACTCTGGCTCAGTGCAAATCCAATGCACCATGGCACAACAGGAGCCATATTCAGAGGTTGTGTAGGCCGAACTGCACCAGCACAACCTGGCTGAATATGGCACAGTTGCACCATGGCACAAACACAGCTGTGCCATAGTGCAGAAAGAGATGCTCCAGCGCAACTGTGGGAGCAGAGTAGCAGAGCACTAGAGGGGAGCACAGCACAGAGAACAGAACCAGGAACAGAGCCAGGAAAGTACAATGACAGGCCACAGGAGGCCACCACCACCAGCAGGGTGCACACAGGCACCCTGACACCACTCCTCTGAACACAACAGTGGCACAGATAGCAGGCAACAGGAGGTGCCAATGGCCAATGGAGGGCCACCAAGGGAGCCCCAATCCCACAGACAGCTGGCCATGCCCCCCCACCCAGACCATAGCAGGCCACACCCAGGACCACGCAGCCAAGCACACACACACATGCCACACAGGCACACAGGAAGCCTACACAGTAGGCACTAAACATGCCGGGAGGCAGGTAGCATGGCAGATCACATGGGACAGGCTGCACAACGCCAAGCAGAGGCCCCAACACAGTGTGCAGCCAGTATCTGACCAATGACCATGGCCGTGTGCCACCACCACACACACACCCACCACACACCCCTGACAGACACCCCATGGGCACCCCAAGGCACAGCCACTGACCGAAGGGAAGGACACCACCACAGTGGGACACACCACAGCACACAGCAGTGAACCACAGAAGCACAACATGCATCCCGGCACATGCACACCACATGGACAGGCACTGGGCCACTGTAGCATGGTCCTTCATGCCACCTGCATAACAGATACTGACACAGGCAGGTAAGTCACAAGAATATATTATTGAACACAACAAAATACAAAAACAAGTGGCTGGGAAAGGGTAGGTAAAGTGAGGGAAGGGGATAGGGAATGGGGACTGCACAGTGGGAAAGGGGACTGTAGTGGGAGATACAGCAGGGGAAACAGGGGAATGCTGGTGCCAACTCAATGGTGGCCCTGGCCTGCCACCCCTTGGTGTTGTTGCCACCTCCTCTCCGCCAACATCATGCACCTCATCTGCAACATTGCTTCAATTGTGGTGGAGGTGGTCAGGACAAGCTGCTGGAGCAGCCATCCATACAATGGCCACCTGGGTCCCCTCCACTGGACACCTATAACAAGGGACAGGACAGGTGATCAGTGCAATGTCCCAAGGAACCATTCCCACCCACAGTGCACAATGGATAGTGGAAACACACCCCTGGAGGGCCTGTACCAGCCACCCACAGGGGGGAGGGCCAATGCCTGTCAGCAACTCGGCGCACCACAACATTACACAAAGGTGATCCCCACCACACAATGGCCACCCAACTGCACAATGACAGTCACATGGCACAGTGCACTGACAGCACCACAGCAACAACAGTGTGTGTGTCTCTCTCTCTCTCTCACTCTCTCTGCCCCTCTCTCCCTCTCCAAGGCCACCTCTGTCCCTCTCCCTCTGTGTCTGCCATGTTCTTTCTTTCTTTCTTTCTTTCTTTCTTTTTCTTCTCTCTCTCTCTCTCTCTCTCTCTCTCTCTCTCTCTCTCTTGCCTGTTGCAAGTGCTGTCTATGTGCTTGCTAGGGCTGTGCATCCCCCGAATATCAGATTCCAAATACCATAAATAATGGGCTATCCAAATATTTGGACCCGAATACCGGATAGCCTACTATTCGTACAGTATTTGATATTCGGCCAGGGGATTGCCTAAAATGAAAAAAATTAAGTCTTTTTTGGCTCCCCCCGTCCTGGTCAACAGCAAAACAACAACTATAATCCCTGCTGTGTAGTGGTCCCCCTCCCCGCCGATCACTAGCCTAAACTTACGAATCACCCCCCCGCTGAGCTTGCCATCAATTTCCCGGTCCCCATTGTCTACAAATTAAAAACAATTTCTGTCTCCCTGGTGTCCAGTGGACCCCCCACCCTCGCACCCTGCCATCAGATAAGTTTCAGTGCACACCCCACTGTTCCCCCCAGTACCCCGAGCAGGCCACTGGCACAGCTCTCCACTCACCTACACGGCCGGCAGCCCGACTGAGCACTTCAATGAATGAGTGAGTTATGGGGGGTGCACTGGACACCAGGGAGATAGGAATTTTTTTTTAGTGTTAGATAACTGGGACCAGGAAATTGATAGCAATCTCGGTGGGGTGGGGATTCTTCAGTTTGGGCCAGTGATCAATGGAGGGATGGGACCACTAGACACCAGGGATTATATTTGTTTGCAGGGTGGGGGGTAGGGGGGTCCACTGGACACCACGGAGACAGGACATTATTTTTATTTTTAAACAATGAGGATCGGGAAATTGATTGCAATCTCAGCAGTGGAGGGTGATTCTTCAGTTTGGGCTGGTGATCTGCAGGGGGGTGGGACCACTAGACACTGGGGATTATATTTTTTTGTTCTACTGTTGGCCAGGAAGGAGGGGGGTTACATTTTTATCAGCCTCCCTCCTGGACATAAATACCAAATACCGAATATTCTGGCCCCGAATACTGAATATTTGGCCGAATATTCAAAAAAGGTATTCGCACAGCCCTACTGCTTGTGCCCTGTTTTTATAAGAACAAGACTGCTTGGAGCAACTTCAATTTGCTCCTCCATTGCACCAGGATTTCACGGTTGAATATACCACTGCACTGGATATTCATGGGACCGCCCCCTGCACTTGCAACTGCATTCATTATAGTTGCACATTGGCGCAATGGATTTTGCACTGTACAATGGCTCCCACTGAATATGGCTCCTTGGTGCAAGTCCACACTTGCGCCAGCGCAACTCAGTTGCACCATGTGCAACTGCTTTGAATATTGGGGCCCATGTACTTATTTCGTTTTTTTTGTTGACTAGGAAAATAGAGCTAGACAATCCCACCTATTTTTGGGGGTGGGTGGTAAAACTGTTTAAAAACACAAAAACTGGAATGGAAACAAATTAAGCTGTTCATGGTATTTTAGCAACCTTAGTTTAATGTTTCAGACAAAGGAGGCCCCTCCCTCAACACTACACTTGAGTGCCAGAGTTTTTAATGGTATGTGGCCAGAACCAATGTGGGACTAGAACCCATGAGCTTCTCAGGTTCATTTTTGGGTGGGGTATTGGGACAATTATTTTACAGTTTTTTCTTTTGCAATTAGTGCATGCTTTTTTGAAAAAAAAAGAACACAACACAAAACTGATATACATAACAGTCAACAATAAAACATACAGGATCAATGCACAACAGTTCCCCCACCCAGGCATCCCCAACCCCTAAACCCTATGCTGCACCCATTTCAGCATATTTCCTTATGGAATGGGGTGACTGTAAAGCAGAACACCTCAAGGCACACCTCAACACTTGGTGTCTGCAGGATACGGTGAGGTGAAATGGCATGAGCGTTATAGGCGATGACCTAAAGGCACACTCCAATGCCTGTCCATCTCTGCAGGGTGGGGGTGGAGTTGGCGTCATTTCAGTACTTCACTGCCATTCCTATTCTGCATCTGTCTAACTCATGCACTTCCAATGCTAATACACCAGCAAGCAAACATGCAGCATTGACAAATGCTTGTATTTTTTTGTTCTTTTGTTAATTAATTTGTTTTGGGATTGGACAGATATCCATCCCAAGTGTTAAGTTTCACAGGCACACAATGGAGGGAACTGAATAGTACAGCAAGTCATAAGGTCCAAAGGACATATCATTTCAGGTACTTGCCCTACACCCCCCATCCCCCAAGTAAGCACCTACTGAATAATTAGCACCCACCATATCAAGACTTACTGCTTAAATATTAAGAAAACACTCAAACGGTATGCTCTTACTTGATTTAAAAAAATCTCAATATCAAAAGACCACAGTGGAGCACAAATCACATGCTAAGCTAATAACAAAAAAAAAAAACATACAGTATTTGCACAGGACATTTGAGCTCACACTTCTGCTCCATTGCAAAGTTAAAGTCGTGTTGCTCTGTTTCCATGTGCATCGATGCTGACTGAATATATTTTTAGGCCAACAAATTTATCAAATCTAACCAAGAGAATTACTGTCAGATTCCAATTAGCTATGGGGAAGGGGGTCATGCTTTACTAATTTTAGTCACATAAGGCAGCATGGTAAAGGAGCAACATGACAAACCTGTTTTTAAAAGAAAACAACTCCCAAATTTGGATGGCTGTTTTGGGAGAGAGTGGGGGTCATGAACTGCAAATGCTGGCCACCTGCTATAGCCTGCATCTCTTCTTCAGGGATCAGAGCACACCAGAAGCAGTGAGTTCTGCACACTGGGGTTTGTCCCTGCCACTTACCAAGCTCCTTGGAACCTTGACTTTCACTGGCCAGCTCTCCTATTTTCACCAAAGCATCGAAGTAGCCTTTGGTTGCAAATGTCACACCTAAGGGAAGTGGGGGGAACAGGTCATTGTCTGACTTATAAAAGAGGCCACTTCATACAGCAGCAGTGTTATCTCAAGTACCTGGTGACAGTAAGATTTCCTTTCCACATGAGTAATACAGGAAAGACTAGCCAGGAAGTGATGTATGTTAATGTGCCCTCAGAGACCTCTCATGGCTGTTAAAAGTGGTTCTGCGTACATTCTTGGATGACTCATGTGGTGCCCCTCCACAAGAGTGGTACCAAGGATGAACTGGGAAACTACAGACTGGTGAGCCTCACATCCATCGTGGGTAAGCTGATGGAGACTATCCTGTAGGAGAGGCTGGTGGCCCTCCTAGAGGCCAAAGGACTACAGGACAGCAGACAGCATGGCTTCATACGTAGCGGATCCTGCCAAACCAAGGTCCAAAGGAGAAGAAGAAATGATGTGGAATCAATAATACTTTATTGAAGAAACAGACAACCTCAAAGCCTAAAAAGAGCACAATCAATGACCACACATATTCCCCAGTGCTTCGGGTCCAACTGACCCACAATATGCTGTTCAGGACCACACCCCCTGAGGAAGGGTCAGTTGGACCCAAAGCATCAGGGAACATGTATGGTCATTGGTTGTGCTGTTTTTTGGCTTTGTGGCTCTCTATTTCTTCAATAAAAAGTTATTTATTCTATATCCTTTTGGGCTGAAGAAAAGCTGTGTGTGTGTGTGTTTTTTTTTTGTTTGTTTGTTTTTAACATGAGTAAATTCTGTATAGCCCAAAGAAGCTGTTAACTTCCTGCTGGAATGCACTACTTGGAAGTGCTTGTGTAATCATATAATGCTTTGCCCATAGCAGCCCCTTACACACACACACACACACACACACACACACACACACACACACACACAGCAAATCCCAGGGGGGAAGGCATCACTCAATACTGCACAGTCATTATGTTGCCAACCCACATTAGGTGGCAGACATGGGGCACTGGCAATTGGTCATGGGTGACTGAGAACACTTATTACAGTGTGTTGCTGCTTGAGGGGGTGGCATGTTCTGCCTCAGTGACTCCCAACACTGGACCTGGGAGCTCATTCCTCTGTTAGGGCATTACTGCATGGACACAAGGCAAGCCTATGGCTTTGCATGCCACTTGGGGTGGGAATGAGGCACCAGAGTCAAGGAGCACAGAAGGAAAACAGCAGTCCCCTATGACTACAGGTGTACTCCCAGACCCAGTACCCACCTTCTTTCAATCAAGCATACCCCCACCATGCAAAGCATCATGGGCTGTATATGCAAATCACCATAGAATATTATGCTGGTTCAACTTTAAGCAAAAATGAATGGTATCGAAAGGCCTATCACACAGTTTGCAAAGGATGCCAACAGAAAGACAAAAAGGGTGTTGGCACCCTTTACAAACTGTGTGAGAAGCCATTGAGCACCATGCATTTTTGCTTAAAGTTGAACCAGCATAATATTCTGTGGTGATTTGTATATAAAGCCCATGATGCTTTGCATGGTGGGGGTATGTGTGATTTTGTATTTCTTTGAAACTTAGCTTCCTGGCCAATGCCCTTTAGGGTAACAATTGCCTCAGTGCTTGTGCACTGAGGTTTTTTCCTTTTAGCTTTTTTTTTTTTATTGGGTTCACCACAACATAACCCAGATAGACCATCTTAGGGTAGCTGGGTCATGCCACTGGAGTGTCTTACAGATGAGGCACACTGATGAGTCCCAGTAGGGCGAAACATGTGTCTGTGTCTTTCTATTGGCACCCTTTGCAAACTGTGTGAGAGGCCTTTTGACACCACACATTTTTGCTTAAAGTTGAACCAGCATAATATTCTGTGGTGATTTGCATATACAGCCCATGATGCTTTGCATGGTGGGGGTATGTGTGATTTTGTATTTCTTTGAAACTTGGCTTCCCGGCCAATGCCCTTTGGGTTAACCATTGCCTCAGTGCTTGTGCACTGTGGTTCTTTGTCTTCTTTCAATCAATACATTTATTAGAGATTGAGGGGGGGGATTGTTAAGCAGATGCTCATTTCCAAAGATGTCCCACCTTGCCACTCCTATACCAGATCTGATTTTCATTGCAGGAGGCAGAAGCCTAACAAATGAGCTGGCGGGGGGGGAGCTGTGTAGGTGAATGTGTTAAGGGCAAGGTGTTGGGAGGTAGCTGAAAATTAGATATTCTGGGGTTGATCCAGTAGAATAAGCACTTCTACTGTGTGTGGGATTAAAAACAAACAAGAAAAGGAAATCGTGTTCCCCCTCAAGCTAAGCAACTGGACATGAAGTTCTCGAAATGAGAATGTTGACAAGGTGCAAAGGAGCATCATCACTCACCATGGGTTTTTCTGTAAATCTAATGACTGCCTAGTAAACATTCTAAAAACTTTCAGAGCAATGCCCACCCCCTCCAATTAAAAACAAACAAACAAAAAAACTCTTTTGTTACTAATCAATGGTTACTTTCTTTCGGAGTGCTAATTTTCTGTCGCCAAAGTTTCAGGTTTATAATAATGGCTTCATTCATTGTGGAACTACCTTAGGAAGATGGGAATAGTGGACGTGCCTTGAGCTTTTAGTGCAGTTGTGATTAAGACCAAAGGCTTTAGGTTCTTGTTCTAGCCACATAAAGAGAAGGGGGATCCTTGGCTTTTAAAGACTGTTCAGTGTTAACATGGCTGCCAACAAACCTGACAACCGTGCTGATCTGTTTGGAAAGCTACAGCAAAAAAAGGGCAGTACTAAGGTCAAAGTCAGTTGAAAAAGTAGGCCTTCTCGGTCCATCTATTTCAACCCCCAACTCAAAGGACATAGTACTTTTTTATATTTTTTCCTAAGCACTTATCTAGGCTTAAAGTTTCTTTTTCTTTTCATATTTCCAAGATGTTCATTCAATGACAGTTGTATTATTCCACGAGGTTTATTTTTATTTCAAATGTTTTACCAGGAAAAGCATACTGAGCTGGTAGCAGTTCATTTCCAAATGAGTCAAGGTGGGGGGAGGGGGAGTACAGTTCAGTGCATGCAAAACAAAAGCATTTAATATAACTATACAGATACAAATAATTCAGACATTTAGTGAAAAGTACTACTATATCAGGACAGGGAACAGTTCCACAGAATCAGCACCAATATACAATATACAAACTCAGTAGCTAAACTACAGTCTAGGGGCTAATCACAGGGAGCAAGACCACAGAACTGCATTTAGCACAATAACAGGGATTAGGCGAATTGGGAGTATTTGCAGGAGTAAATTGAGAAATCACGAAGGAGGTTTTTGAAAGGATAGAGGGGATGAGGCAGAGTGAAGACAGAAATTAGAATGAGAAAGCAGTTTGACCAGCACAGAATATCATGGGGTGGAGGAGAGACAGGAAAACAGAGAGAGAGAGAGAGAGACACAAACACACACATGCACACAGACACACACACACTCACACAAGCAGAGTGACGAGGTGGTGCTAAGGTAAGGAAGGGAGTGGCAAAGCCAGACTTTGGAGATAAAGCTGAGCGAGAGAGGCTCCTGGCATTAAAGATGGGCAAAGAAAGGAACAGCTGTGGGTATGAAGATGACAGTCAAGGGGAAAAGGCAGAAGTAAAAAAGGTGGTCCTGTTTGGTCAGTGTTGATTTAGGAGTGGCACTCTACACAATGTCACCATAATCAAGATAGGGAGGATCATCTTAAAAATTATCTTTCTGCAAGCAGGTAGTGGGATGCAAGCGTTGCTCCTCTGCAGAGCACAGAACTTCTGGTGATGTCCACATGCAGAGAGAAATCAAGCTGACTGTCCAAAATTTAAAACAGGAGAGATTTTCAATTACTGCACCATCAAGGGTATGGAAGGAGGGACAGGGTGGGAGTTTGACCAGCCTCTGCCTGGTGCCAAAGATCACTAACAGTTCTCCTGGAATAAATGGACAACTGACTAACCCAGAACCAGCGTTGAATATTGAAGTCAAATTGGAGTTGAACAGTCAGGTCAGGGATGGAGCAGCCAAAGGTGGAGAATACTGTATGAGCTGTGTAATTTATCAAATCATGATGAAATCAAGTAACAAGCTCATCTATTCATTGGAGTGGCCAAGGAATGGCATAAGTGTCACAGAATGTCCAGTCAAAGGGCATGTGCCACTGTACGCATCCCAGCTATGGAGAATAGGGAGAATAAAAAAATAAAACACCACAAGACACAGGAAAGTGGACGGCGGGGAAGGCATATGATGCTCTGTGCGGTGACACTGCCAGGGGATAAAATGTACTGTATATAAAAAGAAGAAGAAGAATGTTAAGGCAGTATAAAAAAATAGTAGCAGCCGCTGAGGAGAGGGATTCAATGTGAAGGCAAATAAAAATCTAATTAAACAAAATAAAAAATGTGTGATATCAGAATATATTAAAGACACCAAAGGAAAAAGAAGGGTATCCAGGAGGTATGAAAATGGTTTATTATCACCTTTAAAGGGATGGAACATTTCAGTTGTAATACCACGGCTAGAGATGTTAAGAAATTTAATTTTGCTGGTGCGATCTCAGTGAAATCACCAATTTCGCTCAGCAAAATATTTTACAGAGTTACATGCTTATGGCAAAATTTTTCCAATTGCTATGGCAAAATTTTGCCATAAAGTTTGCCTTGTGTTAATATTAGGCAAAATTAGGCGAAATTGGGCTTGTCACATTATTTAATCTTTGCAGGTCACATGGGAGACTGTAAACAGGCAGGAAGTGACAGATTTAGTTCCTTTGCTACTTGACTGGAGATTTTGGAGAAGCAGGCAGCAGCAGAGAGATTGTTCTGTGTGGTACAGTTTTTAGTTTAAAAAAATAATAGAGTTGTTCTCTTTTCTTTAGTCTATCTGATGTGTGTGTTTATTATTTCCTTTCTGTGACTGAGATTGTGTGTGTGTATGTGTGTGTGTGTGTGTAAAACTCCCTCACTCTCTCCCTTTTCTTTGTCGCTTTTTTTATATAGTAAGGAGTTAGGTGAGGTGTAGGAGAATGGATGGGAGAGGTAGGGACAAGATGGAGACTGAAAAGAAGGCAGCTGGACCACACCACCCAGTGTTTGCATTGACAGGAGGGCCTTTAGGTCTGTGCCCCCCAACAGCAGGAGCATGTGCCCCCCACTCCCCAGCAGGAGAATTTAGCCCCCACTCCTCAGGAGCAGCATGAACCCCTCGTCCCCTCTCAGCAGCAGCAGCAGCAGCGTGATACCCAGCAGGATGAGGATCCTCCTGTTGTCCAGCAGTAGCATGTAGCCCCCACTCCTCAGGAGCAGAATGAGACCCTTCCCCCTCCCAGCAGTAGCAGCAGCAGCAGCGTGATACCCAGCAGGATGAGGATCCTCCTGTTGTCCAGCAGCAGCATGTAGCCCCCACTCCTCAGGAGCAGAATGAGCCCCCTCCCGCTCCCAGCAGCAGCAGCATGATACCCAGCAGGATGAGGATCCTCCTGTTGTCCAGCAGCAGCATGTAGCCCCCACTCCTCAGGAGCAGAATGAGCCCCTCACCCCCTCCCAGCAGCAGCAGCAGCAGCAGCAGCAGCGGTGATACCCAGCAGGATGAGGATCCTCCTATTGTCCAGCAGCAGCAGCATGTGGTCCCACCCCCAGGCAGCAGCAGCAGGCACCACCAGATACCATCCCCCCTCAGCTGGAGCATGCGCCCCTCCACCTCCCCAGAGCAGGAGCATGATGTAGCCACTATCCACAGAATATCAACTGTTGGCCCCCCTCCACAGAAAGTGTCATCAGCTGTGTGGTGTTTTTTCACAAAAAAACAACAATGACAACACAATGGTGATCTGCAACTTGTGTGGCAGATCTGTTCAAAGGGGCAAGACCAGGGATCATTTTGGCACTGGTGGCTGAAGGAGCCATCTGCAGCACCACCACCCTGCAGATTGGCTGAAAAAACAAAAAGAGTTGGCAGCAACAAGTATAGCGCCCCAGATGCTAAGCAGTTAGAAGGGGGCCAGCAGGAGGAAGGGCCAGCGGTCAGCAGAGATGCTGCATGAGTAGGTGGCAGTGGCAGCAGCAGCAGCAGGAGGCAGCTGCAGAGCCCCCATTACCCTCACCCCACAGATACAGGCATCACCGTGTTCATGGTGGTGACCCAGCACAGCCTGCAGCTGCCCCAGCTGCTCATGTTCCAGCAGCAGTGAGCCAAGAAGACCTGGCAGTGGTGTGCAGAGAGGTGGGAGCCCTGCACAGTGAGTTTCACGATTTCCGCCAAGAGGTCAGGGGGAACCTCAGGAAACTCCTTGAGGAGCAACATAAAATGTTTGATCTCCTGGCAGAGCTGTATGGTGGTGTTGGTGGTGGCAGGGCAGAACTGGTACCTGGCGCCAGTGGAGTGTAACAGTCCAGACCAGAAAAGATAATGTCATCACAGCACTGGCATCATATTTTTTTCCTTTTCTTTCTCCTGTCCTTGCTTTCTTATTGTCACTCTTCCCTCATCTGCATCCTCTCAAAATAACAAAAACCAAAAAAAAGTAATAAAAATATATATACAGTGGTAGTTGTTGAAAAGTTTCCTACCTCAAGGTACCTCGCGGTACCACCGAGGTATCACTGAGGTAATTTGCATTGACTGTAATGTGATCCTGCCTCATTCTGCCTCGGTATACCTAAGTATACCTCAGTACTGCAAAACATTTCTATGACTACCACTGTATGTGTGTGTGTATATATATATATATATATATATATATGTAAAATTTTTCCTGTCCTCTTCTTCTCTATATCCTTTTATTTCTTTTTGTTGTCCAGTTTTGTGTGTGTTAAGCATTGTTTATGCTCCTTCCCTTTCCTCTTTCATATGTATAATCTGTCCCTGACCTGACCCTGCATGCGCCCCCATCATGTGTTATTGTCTGTCAGTCACTTTTACTCTTTACCCATAATCACTGTACCTTTCTACTTGGTTTGCGTTAGTCGTTCTGTATGTATTTCCTCATCCTATCCACAAACATCAAGTACTGTAATTTGTAAATTGTTCCTATAAACGTTTTTAACCAAAGCTATGTGTGGTGTTGTGGGCTGGCAGTTGTTTTGGCTGTGTGTAGGATCAGTCTGAATATGTACACAACAATCATAGAAACATAAGTACTTTCACTGCAAAGTTAAACATAATGTAAATTTTTCTGAGCTTAACACGCATGTTCCCATTGCTTGCCACAATGTCAACTTGGTGTTAATCTATAATGCCCCAGAGTTCGGGCACCACAGTGAAAAAAATAAAAGTGTAGGGGTTTACAAGTGCCCAGGGTGACTGCTGTAGGTGTGGGCTGCAGGGTACAGTACTAGGGGCCCCTATCAGGGCCGGTTCTAGGATATACTGGGCCCTGGTGCAGACTTTGTAGTGGGCCCCCCCATCCACAGGCCCCCCTGAAGTGCCCCCCACCCATTCTCCCAAGCCATCTTTTTACTTCTTCTCTCTGTCCCTGACTCCTCCTCCTAATCCGCCTGTTCTTCTTGTAAAATATATTTTCTTTCTTTCTAGAGAAGAGAAACCTCAGTACTGCAGTCAGCTCGGCACTATCTGGATTTCAATTCAACTTCTCAGTCCTCTCCCCCCGGGTGGGCAGTCGCTGGCCAGCACAATCACCCACAGGCATAGGGCCCTAGGCAGGCAGCCACAGTACTCACTCCTGCTCGCTGCTCCTAGCCCCCTCTATTCAAGTTCGGTCCCAAGAAGTGTTTATTTACATTTTTTTTTATTGTGTGTCTTCTAGTTTACAGACAAGTTCTGTTTGTTCAACAGAAGCAGAAAGCATTGAAGCACTCAATCCAACATCCGCGCCACCGGTTTGTCTGCTGCCAGTGTAGGATTTCTCGCGAGAAGCATGCTTGACTGACTGCAACTATGCAAGTGGCCATCAGCACACCCCCGCCCACAACATACAATATATTAATATTAATTAGAATGATGCAGCCTTTGAGCTGAGTGAAAAGCAGCACCCAGCAAATCAGAACAGCCAAGTCGCCACGGCATCAGGAGGGTGGAAGCAGAGGAGGAGCTGCAGATCACTGAGCAGCAGTGCCAGCCAGTGTTGGGGGCACCAATGGAGCAGAGCCTGCCAGGGGTGGGCCAGGGCAGCATGGAGGAGGAGCCAACTCAGTCGAGGAGGAGCTGCTGTCAAGCAACAGAACAGACACACCACCAGAAGCGAGGACTTGGAGGATGAGGCACAGATGGGGGAAGCCTGGAGTGTTGAGGAGGAGGTGCTGCCAAGTCCGACTGCTGAGCGGAACACAGTAGCCACATTACCACTGCAGGTATGTCCGAGGAGGTGCATGTGCTTGGAGGAATGGGATGATGACACAAGCTGACAAGCATTTGCAGCAGGGAGGAGGAAGGGGATTTAATTTTTAAATGTCCAGCCACAGTGACATGCACTGCACTGCACACTGACTGACGTCTGACTCTTGTCTCTCTACGAGGAAGGGTCCGTTGCCACGGGTCTCCGCAGGTGGGGGTGGCCGGGGCGGGCAGGAGGCAGCAGGCTGATTTTGCTCTGTGAGCAGTTTAAAAGTAAAAAAAACCAAAAAACTAATTTTTGATTTAAGGAGCCATGGACCCCACTGGCGCTCTGGGCCCTGGTGCAGTGGCATCCCTTGCACCCCGACGCCGGCCCTGGAACCTATAAGTAAACTTTCCCCTCCCTGTAAGGGAAAAACACTGTAAATAATAGAAAAAGTGCCTTGTGAACTGTAAATCTTGTCAAAAAATAGATTTTATATGCAGCTGTAGAGACAATGGCCTGGATGGAATGTTGTGCTGAGCTGCTCATGCACAGCATTCCACTCCAGCCATTCTGGAATTAGAAGACTTTTTAAGTTTAAAAAGTATACAGTTAAGTCAGTTCCTGCCAGGCTGTGGAGAGGAGAGGACACAACAAACTAAGGGCAACATGTTGAGGGCTTACCTGGAGGGTTGAAGCCATTTCCCCGAGGGTTTGTTGGTGTGCCTGCTCTGACTCCAGCTGGTGAAGCTCTGGTGAAGCTCTGCTGAAGACTGCCATTCGGTTCGTGGTGCCATCGGGGCACCGAAAGTAAAGTAATTGGCCATTTTGGGCTTGTGAGCCCCATCTATTCATTTATTTTGCCCTTATTTTTATTTTAAAAGTTAATATCAGTCCCCCATCGGTGGCTAGCCAGTGCTGTATCGCAGAGGAGCTGTAGGCCATCTGATGCCCCCTTCCGTCCTCCCTGCTGCCTGTATTAGCTCCCTCCCACTGCCAGAATGCCTCCAGCCTCCCGTTTACCTCTTCAATCTCCCGTTGGTGTGGGTGAGTCAGTGGCAGCATGCTGATATGTGCTCACCGCCTTGCAAGCAGAGACTGTTGTACTTTAAATAAACTGTTTGCACCAGGTGCATAAGAAGTGGCCAAGCACCACGGGAGGGTCGGGAAGCAAGGACCCTGAATTAATATTTAAGAGTGGGCGGGGAGTAGCGATGCCCACAGGGTGGGGCTAGTAAGCAAGTACATACAGGAGCTGCTTGAATATTCATGAGGGGGTGGAATCAGGAGAGGCTAGCCAGACAGATTGGAAACTAGCTCAGTCGGGCCTTAACGATTTAAAGTAGTCAGCCCAAAGGATCTTAAAGTGGCTCTGCTACCAGAGGCCATAAGGTAAGACGGGCTCAGTTTCAAGCAGCCCAAAATATAATGAGGGGCTACCAGGCCCAGGGTAATAAAGGGGCTACCAGGCCCAAAGTGAAGAGGGTGCCAGGCCCAGGTTTAAAAAGGGCACCAGGCCAATTACAGAGGCACCAGGCCCAGATTAAAGCAAAGGGCACCAGGCCCATGGTGATTAGGGTGCCAGGCCCAGTAAAGGAAGGACATCCAGGCCCACAGTTAAGCAGGGCACCAGGCCCATGGTAGTAAAGGGCACCGGGTCAGGTAAAGGTAGGGCATCCCAGCCCATAGGGAAGAGGGCAGCAGGCATATGGGAAATTAGTGTAACCAGGCGAAATAGCTGGGGTAATTACCTTAAAGTGCTCAGGGGTAGCCAGATCCTAATGAAGACAGACCTCAAGAGGAAAAGGGCCCAACTTAGGGGTGCTTAAGCACACAATCTGTTACGAAGTGATTATCAGCTGTTGTACTGTTTCTTCAAACTGTTTATTCCTCCAGCATCTCAAGTGTTGCGTTTATTGCATGAAGCACCGAGTCTGTGTTGTATAATATTAGGATTGTGATCATTTGCCCCTGCCAGTGAACAATTACCCCAGATTGTTGCAATTGGCCCCTGCTCCAGGCAAGTTGCCCCTAACAGTGAATCATTGCCCTGGATTGTTGCAATTTGCCTCTGCTCTGGGTGAATTGCCCCTGAAGTGAACAATTGCCCCAGATTTTTGCATTTTGCCCCTGCTCCAGGAACTTGCCCCTGAAGTGAACAGTTGCCCTGGATTGTTGCAATTTGCCCCATTCCAGGCAAATTGCCTCTGAAAGTGAACCTTCCAGTGTATTGTGCTAAAAGAAGTACCATTGTGCAGCATCAGGTCTGTGATTCAATCTTCAGCCTCCATCAACTCTTCACCATAGCAATCTTCAGCCTTCATCGACTCTTCACCGTAGCAGTCTTCAGCCTCCATCGACTCTTCACCATAGCCATTTTCAGCCAGCAGAAGACGTCAACAGCCTCTTGCCCTTTCATCCGCCATTGTCGAAATCAATGTCCTATGAGAGTCACGGCTGCCAGTTCCTGAGCATCTTGGAAGAAAGACGACAGGAAAGTGCCTCGTCCGTCCCTCCCAGATGCCCACTGGTAGATGAGTCCATCGTAGCCAAGTGTGGTCATGGCAACCGTTTCTTATTTTGTTCTTCATCTTTGTGGAATCCTGATCTTCATCTTCTACTCTTTCTTGCTTGATTCATCCTGCATCACCAGTGCAATCCTCAGGGTAGCAGCTCGAGTTTGGTGGACCTCCAAGTGGATCTGTCACCAAAGCAGCTCAGTAGTGTCTTCTTCATCCTTGGTAGTCCTTCTAGTGGATTCCTCACCGAGTCCAGTGTTAGGTTGGCAGCACTAGTCGAGGGTGGGTGACAAGAAAACTCGCAGCAGTACTTCTTCATCCATGGCAGCCCTGATTGATGGTTGGTGCCAAGGAGAAAGCAGCAGATTCCTTCACCTGTGGCAATCCTGCAGGTGGATTGCTTGCCACATTTTGGTTCTTCATCCTTGGCAGCCCAGTTCAAGGGTTTTTGTGCCAAGAAAGAGCATTCCCCAAGTTAGTCAGTTCATGCTCTTGTATTCCAGCAACCCTGGAGAGTGGGTTGGCTGGTGCCTATGGTCTGTTTACCAATCTCTCCATTCCCTGTTTGCTACCTCTCCTAGGTTTCTGGTGAGCTTGGCACCAAGCAAGAGTTCCCCCTTTCTCTTGACCCCTATTCTTCAATTGTGCACAACGATGGACATTTACATCTAATGTACTTTTGAGACTGTGAGGCCATTTGCTGGTTGTATATTGAATGCTTTTCACATGGTATGATAAAGTAATAAGTTTTACTCTTGATGCATAGACCTCTGGGTATGGTATTGTAATAGTGATAAGAATCTTATGGAGTGGCCTTAGGCTGAAGTACCTATACAGTGATAAGAGAGTTGAGTGATTAGAGTGGTAATTGTTAGTTACTGTCTATAAGTAAGAGTTATTCCCTGACTTTCCATTGTGACCGTGTCTACCTTCCCTTGGTATAAATAAAAACCTGCTGGGCATCAAACTTCAGATTGTCTCCTGCCTCTCCTTAAAAGGTGTTTCCTGGCACCCAACCTTATTCGGACCACAGCATTGTCTCGCCAGTCCATCTGCTTGAAGCGATGCTGGGTGTGCAGCTGGGACAGGCGATCATCTAGGATAGCACCCCAGTTGATAAGATCACCACAATAGTGTCCAACCACACCCCCACCACCCAGTCCAAAATGTGCTCTAGTAGGGCCACAGTTTAACACAGCATCTTGAAGCCATGCTGTGCAGAGTAGGCATGATAAGACAAGAAATATGACCAGAAAAAATTAGGATGACATTGAGAATGTAGAGTGAGACAGAGTGTTGCCACTGTCTAACATGACCCATAAGTCCAGAAATGTTTCCCAAAAAATGTTAGTAAATCCAGACTGAAATCAGGTCTCAGCCATGATGTTTTATGGATCACCACCCCACCACCCAGACATTAAATAGCTGTTTAAGGGCCTGTTTACCAAATGTTTCTGCCTGAAACTCACTGCTGGTGGTGCCAAAGAGGGCCTACAAGTCCAGATATGTTTACCAAAAAATGTTACATCAAACTGAGACTGAACTCTGCTGTCAGTCTTGACATTTTATGGTGCCCCACCAGCAACCAGACATTAAAATGCAGTTTTGGCCACTGTTTACAATTGTTTTTAGGCCACATCTTGTTTCTGCGAGTGCAGTAGAAATGTTGCAGGAAAAATGGCACTTTAAATTCAGACAGAAATCTGGTCTCAGCCATGATGTTTTATGGTGCCCAAACCCCTACCCAGACTAAACGATGGTCTTTGGTCCAGGGTTTAAATTTGTTTTTAGGCCACATTTTGATTCTGCAAGTGCAGCACAGGCAGTAAATGTCCAGAAATGTTACAGGAAAAATGGTACATGAAACCGAGAATGAAATGTGGTGTCAGTCTTGATATTTTATGGTGCCCCGTCCCCAGCACTTAGGCATTAAAATGCTGTTTTGGACACTGTTTACAATTGGTTTTAGGCCACATCTTTTTTCTGCAAGTGCAGTACAGTTAATGCATGTCCAGAAATGTTTACCAAAAAAATTGCACAGTATGTTCAGACCTAAATCAGGTGTCAGATGTGCTGTTATATGTTGCACGCCTTCCATCTGGATCAAAACATGTTTGGCCCACAGTTTACCAATGGTTTCATGGTGTTGACACTGCCTGACATGGCCCAGAAGTCCAGAAATGTTTCCCAAAAAATATTACAGCAACTTCAGACTGAAGTCAGGTCTCAGCCATGATGTTTTATGGCACTCAAAGCCCCACTCGGACCAAACAATGGTCTTTGGTCCACTGTTTATAATTGATTTCAGGCCACATCTTGTTTCTTCAAGTGCAGCACAGGCAGTACATGTCCAGAAATGTTTCCTAAAAAATGGTATATTAAATTCAGATTGAAATCTGATGTCAGACATGCAGTTACATGGTTCATAGCCACAGAGGTCCCAAATCTGCTGTTTTCTGCCCCATTTAATATGGTTTTCAGGCCTAACCATGGTGCTGCCACTGCCTGACATGCAACATAACATAAGCCAGTTTGCCACATTGAGAAACATAAATCCGCCTGCAAAATGATCCTGCTACTTAAAGTTGCACTTGCTTACTCCTACTGCTGGTTTCTGGATTGAGAACTGTGGAATTATCATTTCGCAATGATGCTGCCCTGGTTCACTCTGTTGTCGCTGTGGTTTTAAGTCAGTGTGGATTGAATAGCATTTTGTGTGCTGCTGCTGTTTGTTGTAGCTGCTACCTGCTGCTCTGACTAGTTACCATGAGAAGTAATGCTTTGTCTGCTTCATGGGGATTCTCTTCACATAGTCGATCGATGCTGCTGCTGCTGCACATGAAAGTATCTGTCTGTATTTATTTTTTTCAGGTGCCAGAGAAGGGGGATGGTCGGTTGCTATTGGGATATCTTGAGTTCTTATATGTTTGTACTGATTTTATATTATCTAATGTGCTGAGGAGTACATCATCATGACATGCATGCCAGGATTTGGATACGGAATGTTGGGATTCACCACATTTCACATTGCACAAGGACAAGGTAAGTATTCAATTTTTCATTACTAGAGGGGATAGATGACTGCAGCTCAGATACAGTATCTGAGTCAGATTGTAGTTGTATTATTTTTGCTTTTGTCAACATGCAAGAATTCAGGTGCTGTTAATTCCAGGTGCACTACTGCTGCTGCTGTTCAATATGTGTGCAATTCATTAATGTGTGGTATTTCTTAATTTGTGATGGTGTTTGGTGGGCAGATGGTGGAGGAGGTGGTTGAGGGTTGGTGAAGGGTTGGTAGATATGTAAGTTTGTGGTTTCTGCAGTATGGAGATGTCAGACTTTGACAGTAACTATGTTCTTTATGGGTCTGTCAATATTCGGGAATTCCACTGCTGGGGTGCGTCTGTTACCTCCCAATCTGGCTGCTGGCTCTGCTCATGAGAGATAAATGTGTGCATGAATAACAGCACAATGAAGGTATACAGTAAGTAATAACGTGACAATAACTGAAATATAATGTATTTAGAACATTGATTAACCTCTAAAATCGGCAAGATTACAAACCTGTAAACCCACTGACATGACGTCAAATCAGTGGGTTTACAGAAAAGAATGACATCGATAAGCAGCATTCCACAAAGAATGCGATCACTAGTTTCAGCAAATTATTCAAACTGCATTCCAGTCATAGCAGTTTACAGTCACTGAGACTAGCGATCTCGATGTTGGGCTCACAGCTTTTTCCTTTTACCCGCTTAGATACCTTGCTATTTCCACCGCGAAGCTCCTCTTGCTAATCCGGATGTCTGGGCCAAATGCAACACGACCTCCCACAGTTGCCCTGTCACGCATGCCACCTTGACCTCAACGGGTCAACCGGATGGTCCCGTTCATTTTTTTCTCATTGTCTGTGACAAACTGTGGCTAAATACACTATAAAAGATAACGGCTAACACATAGGTGATAACCACCGCGCAATCACCTCTCGTTGTTGCTAGGGGAACGGTAAACCTCTCGAGCTACGCTCTCGAGGTTTACTGTTTCCCTACCAAAAATGAGGTGATTACACCGTGGTTATCACCTATGTGTTAGCCATTATCTTTTATCTAATTACCATGAATCAGTTGAACAGAAGACAGGCCATAGAAGAAAAACATATATATTTCTTGCTTGATGATTGTATGTGTTGCTTTCTGACTCTGAGTTGCTGTTTCCTTTGCTGGAGGGAAAACTGCACCAATTGTGCTTATTGGGATGAAAGTGCTGCATCATGCTGGTTGACGTACTGGCCCAAAATGTGCTGGCAATGCTGTCAGTATGGGTGGTTGGCAGGAGGGAAAATTACACCACGTGTGCTTGCTGGGATGAAAGTACTCCCTTACAAAAAATAAATCCATTTTTTTGGATTGTTTTCAGCTTACTTCTGTCTTACTGTTGTTTTTCTGATTTTTTGGGGATTACTCTTGTCTTGTTTCCTGCAAATAATTTTTTCCCTCAACCACTGAGTATTTATTTAGGATTTAAAAATGTTTCTAAACTTGTTTCAAGAAAGTGAGACTAAACATGGCTTGAAAGTAGATTTCTTTTTTCAGTTCAAAACATTTTTTAAGGCATTGAGCTGATTTACATATTGACCACCATCCCTGCAGTAATTCCTGTATGTTACTGCAAAATGCCCCACCTTGTGAGAATTGTATAGGTATACCAATGTATCTTCAACCAGTTGTACCAGCAGATTTTGTGGACCAAGTGTCCTGCCCCAGCATGAAACAATTCAACCTAAGGTAGGTGGAACTGTTGGCTTGAGATCCTTTGATTGATGTGAGACTCTACTTTACTCATAATATCTGCTTTAACCTGCTACCCTGCAACCAGCAGCACAAGGTGGTGGCATTTGTGAACTCTTATAGCTTAAAATTCATTTCACAGCCATAGCTACAGTAAAATCCACATGCAATTTATTTTCTGCCACCCTGAAATGTATTCTACTACTCTAGACAGTTTCTCACCTACTGACTCTTAAGACTGCTATTGAACGCTGGCTTACTGAGTGACTGAGTTGAAGCCCCCACACACTCTATCAGGCAGTGGTTACACAAAGTTGTTTGTAGAAACAGTAAGGACCTCCCTGCTAGTGGTGCTCTTGAGTGATCCAGCTAGCATGGTGGTGGCCAGGAATCCCTGTTAGCGGCTCCTGGATTAGCTCTCTAGTGAAAGCCTCCACAGTGGTCACAAAGACAATGGTTTGCTTGAAGGAATGAGGGTTCTCCCCGGTAGTGGGGCTTTCAAGTTCTCCAGCCAGTGTGGTGGCAACCTGGAACCCCCTCTAGCAGTTTCTGGATTAGCTGTGGGGAGAAAGCTTCCACATTAATTTAATTATGACAGCCCAGTGTTATGCCTTAGAACAGCAAGAAATAGGCTCCTATTTAGCCCAGATGCATCATACCAATCAGACTTTCACATGGAACCCCCTGGTACTGACCTTGGTCCATAATGATGACCACAGCTTGTCCATTACCTGCCAACAATTTTCTGATCCTTTGTTCTGCCACTAGTAGCCCCTAGGTTATGGCGAATTTAGTTCCCCTTTGTTTGAACTCCCGCTGTGGCCCGGTCACTATTGGCTGTTGTGCATGCACTGTGAAACACACATGCACACTAAGCCCCAGTGGCTATCTTGCGCAGGGCATTCATGGCAGACAGTGGGGATGGACCCTGCAGTCTGAAGCTCTCCAATAACTGGAACCAGGCATCTTCACAATTCTCTGCTCACTGCAGATCTAATCTTGTTAATGCCCAGCTCATGAAGGATCTCTCATTCCTGACAGCTACCCAGGTGCTCTAAAGCATGGCCCAAACCACTGTAAGTGACCCATCTGTCCTATTTTTGAGAACCATGTCGTTAAGGGCAGTCCATTATTCAGGTTGCATACCTGCCACACTGTCCCTAATGATTCAAATACATTTGTTTTTTTACACAGCATAATTTAGTTCAGATTTGGAGAAGATGCAAAAAAAAAAAAAAACAGATGTAGAATGGTTTACACAAATATGTTGTAGGTAGTTTATCATGGATGTGTCTTGCATACCAGGAGTTTTATTCTCAGTGGGATTTCAGACCTTTACACCCATTGTTAGTCTCCCATGCTTACTCATCTCTATTTTCCAACCCTGCTCTTTGAAGGGGAAATCTCTCTCCTAAGTCTGCAGGCATGGACATTGGCAGGATTAATAACATTTTTAAACTCTGGTCCCTGCATACTCCTTCAAGACATTATGTGTTGCAATGGCAACACAGTGTTCTAGCAATGGCAATACCTGGGAATGCCTAACATTGTGCAATGGTACTACCCAGCGATAGTCTGATAGTACTATGGTGTCAACCCAGTCAAGTTTTCTGGCCTCAGTGGTAGTGCCATGGCACAGTGGCATCGCTGTGGCAATTTTGGCAGGTTGCCCAGACAGGTAAATTGGTAATGGTACCACAGTGGTATTACGTAATTTTGAGTACACTTTCATGTGGGACTCTATATTGCCCTAGAAGTGCTCAATGATAATGCAATTGTAGTATGAAACTGTTTTCTATATATCACCAAGACTTATTTGGTATCACTGTGGTATCAGTATTGGGCAATGTCACCACAAGGGTATTATGTTAGAGGAGCAGATTGGTGCACATATAAATCCCAAGCTTATTTGGTATCACTGTAGTATCAGTGCATCTAGAAATTTGATACCACTGTGGCACCAACATGGTACACATCAAAATCAAACAAAGTTTGAAAGAAATACAAAATGAAACATACACTGATAAAGAAACACATCATGAGCTGTACGGTATATGCAAATCACAATAACAACCCTCAGTGAAGCTCCCAAATTGAATGGGATATCACTACTGCATTGAAATCCATTAAAATTCCATTAAGCTTCCACTTTCTTCATGCAAACCCATTACTTTTCACCATTACATTTTGTATCACCCTTTTAATGGGTAATTTTTATTCCCATTAAATTTTCATTAATTGTTGAAGTTTCATGGCTGCAAACCATTAATTTACTCATCCAGGCCATAAATTAACCACGACAGGTATCCATGGGCCTGGATATTCAGACTGCACCTGGCAGTGGTACAAGCCAGGGCGGATCACAACTGGGATGCACCGGGGCTTGGACCAGGCGATATTCAACGGTGATGCACCATGGCACAGCACTGTTGAATATGGCACAGACTGTGCATGGCTTAGTGGTACTGCACCAGTGCAAGCCACAGATAGGGAGCATGGGGATGTGCCAGTGCAACAGCAGTTGTGCTAGGCGCATCACCCACAATATTCAGCAGAGGGCATGCAAATGAGGCCATAATATATGCAAGGCACAAATGGGGCCATTTGTATGTCATTATGGCCCCATTTGCATGCCTTGCACAGAGTAGCCTGGCAACTTGTGCCTGGTGCCCTGCACAGCATGGCATGTGCACAACAGGGGTCCCAGGGCATCCCCCGCCTCATAGCTGTGAAAGCGGGACATCTCCGTACAATGATTCTCTGGTAGTCTAGTGGTCCCCCCTCCCTTCTGAGTCCCAGATGAATGTACATTAATGCAGTCCCTGGTGGTCCAGTGGACCCTCCTCCCTCCTGTTACCCTGATCATGGTAGAAGTATAATAATGCAGTCGCTGGTAGTATAGTGGCACACCCCCACCCTGTAGCTGTGATCATGGTAAACATAACATCAAACATCCTCTGGTAGTCTTGTGGACCCCCCTCCCTCCCGAGTCCCCGATCACGCTATATGTATTATGATCCATTCCCTGGTGGTCTAGTGGACCCTGCTTCCTCCCGATGCCCTGATGGATGTATAATAATACAGTTCCCTGGTAGTCTAGTGGACCCCCCTCCCTCCCGGGTTCAAATGGAATGGTAAACCTAAACATAATTCCTGGTGATCCAGTGGCACCCCCACCCCACTCACACAGGACCCTGGTCCACCCCACTCCCCCCATCATCAGAGGGAGGCTGCAACCCACCTACATACTGCCTGGCCACCCGCCGAATGACAGGTACAGTATGGGCTGTAAACCCATTGATCCACAGTGTATACTGTACTAGACAGTCCCAAATATGTGAATGACTTCATTTACATATTTGGGACTGTCTAGTACAGTATGCCCTGAAAGCCCATACTGTACCTGTCATTCTGCAGGTGGCTGGGCAGTATGCGGGAGGTTGCAGCTGCCCACCAATGATGGGGGGTAACAGGGTGGGCAAGGGTCCTGTGTTGGTGGGAGGGTGGGGTGCCACTGGATCACCAGGGAATTATGTTTTGGTGATTTACCATGATTGGGGACCTGGGGGGGAGGGGGTCCACTAGACCACCAGGGAATGGATTATAACACATACCACGATCGGGGACTTGGGAGGGAGGGGGGTACACTAGACTACCAGGGAGTGTTTGAATTTACATTTACTGCCATAGCGGCTATGGTGTGGAGGGGTGCCACCAGACTACCATGATTATGTGGGTGCTTCATGACGGTGTTCTGGGTGGGCGGGTGGCCACCCACGGCTGGCGGCTGCTGTGTTGCACCATGCAACCACCTGTGGGTGGCCAGGATTTGTTCCCACTTTTCAAGAGCTTAACTTTGAGCCCCCCCATGTGGTGCAATGCAGGGTTGTGTGAGCATATGAGCTGCACATCCCAGGCTGAATATCCAGATGTGCCACATATGCATGGGCACGCCCCCTGCATCGGCGCCACATACAATTACATTGTGCCTGGTGCATCAGGATTTGTGCTGTGCTGGGCAGTCTTTCCAATATCCCACCAGGGAGCAATGCGGGGTTGTACCGGTGCAACTCTGTTGCACCTTGTACAACCCCTTTGAATATCTGGGCCATTAAATATTTAATGGGTGTGGTATGCCCCTTAAATTTTGTATCAGGCTATTTTAATGGCATGTTTAATAACCATTAAAACTGAGCAATGAGCTTTTCATTGCCATGAAAATGATGGCCACATAGCGCCAGTCCATTAATTCCCATTAAAACTGTCCAAATGAGCTTTTTATTACCATAAAAATTATGGTCATCTTGTGGCAATACATTAATGGCCATTAAGCATAGTTTTATTTGCTATCTATCTGTACCACTTTTTCCTAAGAATTATAGGTCCCCTTTGGCTCCTGTGTAATCTTTTGTTTTACAGGTACTGCCCATCCACTCTCCAGAATCAGTATCTCCAAAGAAGTTCCCTCACCTGGACCATAAAATACATTAGTTACTTGATTGGGAATGGGGAGTTTGAGTCATAACTGAATCTGAATCCTTTACAATGTGAGTCCAGATGGTTGTTGCCATGATGCTATATTATAATAATGGACAGTTAAAAGGTATTGGATCAGTCTCCCCAGATCTGGCTCCCTATAGCGGGACCCCCACCTTGAAGCTTGACCCCCTCCCTGCAGCTGGACCCCAACAGCTGAACACTAACTTTTTGCTACAGCACCTTGGCAACACCATTTACAGTGAGGAACACAGCAATGCTGTGGGATAAAATGAGGAACACATCACTAAGGGACTGTTGAGAGGTATGGGACAGTCCCCTCCCCACATGTGGCTACCCTGCACTGTGATGCTAGGGATTTTACAGACTGTCACAGGGGTCGAAACTAACTTTTTCAGCCACTAGCCATCAGGGCTAGTGATTAGAAAAATCCACTGATCAAACAGGAGTTTCACTAGCCCAGTACAAAATGATCAGAAAAATTGCTATTGAAATGAATGGTCCCATCAAAATGTATATAGGCCCATTCATTTCAAATGCATTTTGTTCTCGATATTTGCATAGCAACAGCAAACGGTCCTGGCTCAGACCAGGTAATAGGCCAATAGGAATGGAAATCAGTGTGGGATGTGACTTCCTGCCAGAAGCTCATGAAGAGGATTGTTACTTTTACACAAAGATGAGGAAGGATCAGTCATCAAAATGGGGGGAGCTATGACAGCCTCTTGTTTTAGAAGTGGTTTAATTTCTGAGTATGTTTTAGTGGGCAGCAAAAGCAGGAATGTAATATCCCCAAAGACTGGGTCACCAGCAAGCTCTGTTTATGCCAACAAGCCCCAGTAAGGTGACCCCAGGTGCCCCTATAATTTAGATTGGGGGGGGTGAACATAGTGGAAGGAGCCATATAATAATAAAGTATTTGTCTGCAGTTAAAAAGTTTTTTTTTCTCCTTCTTGCAGCCTGCCCAGTGAATGTGGCACTTCTAAGGTCCAGCTTGAACTGGACAGCTGGTTGTTATGGACTCAGCATCCTGGATGCTATGGAGGATACTAAGAGTGGCCAGTAATGGCCATTGGAGGAGTTTGAGTTGATTGCAAAGGAGAACAATCAGTGGAGTTCAGGTGCCCAGAAGAAAAACAAAAACATGAAGAAGGTGCAGCAGAAAGAAGAGGAGACACAGGGAAGTAAATTCAGAACAAAAGGTAGTACCTGCAGTCCTCCTCTCATCCCTATGTCAATCTCAATGGTCCCAGCAGTGTTAGTGGTCCAATAGCTGTGGTGGTCCCCATGATCAGCAGTTGGCAGCTGCAGTGTGGGTTCTGTTTAGTCCCATTTGTGTTTTTTTTGTAAAGAAAAAGTGAATGCCAGTTCCTTGGCAGTGGCCCCCACAAGCAGGGAAAGCATCATTAGATGAACGAGTTTCAGGAGGAGCCAGCTACCCATTAAGGAAGACCTCCCACCTGCCTGCAGCCAGCAGAGCATCCAGCATACACTTAACCCACCTCCTGTCTCCTCAACTTCTCTCCAGTTTGGGGTGGTGAGTCGGTGACAGTGTCATAAAGCAGGCACTGTCTGCTTGAACTAATACTGGAATAAAAAAAAAAGATGTTTCTTTTCACACAGTGAGCACAATAAAAGATGGCAGTTGATGTTAGTGTGGTCAGGCCAAGGCCCTGGAGCAAGGAACTGCCAAGGGTGGATCTATTCAGATGTATTTAAAATAGGCCCAGGAAGGGAGTATACAGTGAGATGGTGGCCTTATTCAAAATTACCCAAATTTATTTAACTCATGCTCCTAAATGGAGCACAGGGGTGGGCAGCATTCAAATGAAGTAGCTATTGAAGGTGGGGCAGAGGGTAGGCAGGCCCTGAATTAGATAGCAAACAGGGTGCTAGAAGGAGCAAGGGTAGGGTAGAGTCCCAGTTATAGCTAAGCTAGCCAGTTGGGCTAATGAATAATTGCTGGCTATCCCAAAGGTTTTTTTAATTTAGAAATAAGCGCTGGGGAGCTAGTTACAGGAAATAAGTCCCAGATTATAAAGTTGGAGTGCCCCAGGGTGATACAGGTGACTAGTAGCCAAGTTGCATCCAGTGGCCAGGCTAGTGCTATAGGGGTCTCTGGATCTGTTACTCAGGTTACTAGCCCTTTGCTAGGGCTGTGGCAACTATGCTGCTGGGGTGGCTAACAGGCTAGGACTATGGAAACTATTCTGCTCGTGTGGCTAATTGCCTTTCCCTTGCTTCTGACTGAAACTGATACCCAAGTGCACTTTAAATCAGTAAATTCTACTATTTTAAAACACTAGCTTAGCTACTGTTTGCCACCTGGCTATAGCCACCTTTATCACCCTGGACCATCTCACTTTACACTTTGGGTTTTACTTAACCTAACTGGCCCCTGGTGCTTATTTCTGAAAACATTTATTTATTTTGTTTATTTACTCAAAAGTTTCAGCTGGAAAGGTACACTGAACAAGCAAGTTAAAAAAATTCACTGTCCCAAGATCCATAGCGGCTGTGAACTTTTGCACTTATGCGCAAGACAGCCTGACTCACCACAGGATGGTAAAGAGAGCGGGAAAGAAAGTGAAGCAGCCTGCTGCTACTGCTATGGTTTGAGTCGAGCTGCCTTGCCTGCTTGCAGCTCTTTGAGTGAGTTGCTCTGGCTCATTGTATTCATTTTTGTTGTTGATCCATCCACGACTCCAGACCACAACCCAACCAGATCCAACACCAATAAGGGGAACTAAAATAAATTCAAGGAGCTGCTTTTCCAGCTGCTGGCCACTGGTTTGCCTTAGAGAAGCCTCTTAAGACTTGGCTTGAGGTTGATTTTTGATTGGACAATCACTGGGGACCTGGGGGGAGTCAGTGGGACTGTGGTGGTGGGGTCTCTGGATGCCGGTGTCATTGATGCGGGAGTCTGACTCAGCACGGCCTGGAGGCACAGGATAGAGCAGAGTGGATGGAGCAGGAGCTGGAAGACTGATCAAGGCCTGCTTGGGGACGGGGAGTCCCTGATGACTTGCTGGTGGCTGCTCTGCTGCGAATGCTAAGACATTAATACTGCTCCGTCAAACTTTAATGCTCTTCAAAGTAAATTATTTTTCAATACTACACTGAATAAGAAATGAAGATTAGTCAGCCGAATAATTCAAAGATTTAAATTAGCCAATCAAGGCTGGGTACATTAAGATGCATTTCAGTTCTACTTAGCAAGGAGACAGATGAAACAATCAGCAACACCAATGCATTTTAGAGAAGATAAGAATCATAAAATGTGTTTTTTTACCTAGAAATATGACGTAAAAAAAGTTGGCAGTATCCCTTTAAAAGTCTATACTGAACTACATTTTCCAGAAGTCTACTCAGTCAATGAACTACATTGATCAAATCACTTCCTGTCTCTGTCCAGCCTGAGCAAAAAGAAATGCACAAGATGTGGTCTCCATTTTGAACTGGTGTTGCCTGCAGCATGAGATTTACATGTTAAGGTAAGTGCTTAAATAGAAAAGTACATCTTTTTTAACTCCCTGAAATGTTAACTACAGTAAAGGAATTATCATCTATTTTTGTTTTTTGTTTTCTAAGTGAAATTCTGTGCAAGTTTCACAATCAATGTTTTGTTATGAAAACATTTTCTCTGCTCTGAACTGTTGTGGCTAAAAGCCTTTAAAATACACAGTTTTCAATCAAATCCCTCCTTAAGGTGTATAGTATGCATTATGCCTCTAGGTTACTTGTTATTTGTGGAATTTTTGCCGATTTAGTTACTTTAAAGTAGTGTTGGGGTGTAGCAGAGGAATTAACAGCAGGAAGATGAGCAAATTCAGAATGCATTTTCTGTATCCATTCAGTAGCATATTTAACTATATTTACAGAGTAAAGACTACAACTTTGAGATAATCTGGATTAACCTGCAGATAAAGGAAGAATTCTTTGCTGCAGATATTTAAGTGTGTTTGTGGGAGAGCTGTTTTCTGCATTTACTATTTGTATTTGATTAAAACAGTTGCATGTGTTAATCCATTTTGTAGCCTGGGGATCAGTGTTTTCTTTTGCTGAAGACTGCATGAATTTATATTTTATATGTTAGCGTCTCACATTTTTTTTATACTACATTGAGAAGTATGGGGTCCTTGGTTGCAGAAGGGTGATGCGGGGTCTAATTGTAGGGAGGATGGTCAGGGAGAGGTTCTGCTCTGGAAGGAGGGTGGGTCCAGCTCCTGGGATGGGTGGTTATCTTGGTGTCCAGCTCTGGGGAGGTTGTTCAACCTGGGAAGGGGGGCTGGTCTATGGGTGGGAATGAACACAGGGGTCCAGCTGTGGGAAGGGTTGTCTGCTGGGGGAACACTAGTCCACAGCATGAAAGAGTGAGCCAGCAGCAGGGAGGGTGGCTGGTGGTGGAGGGGCTAGTTCGGGGTTCGAAGTGAGGTCAAGCTGCAGGGTGGTCAGATGATGAGGCTGGTACATGGTTTCTGGTGGATCCAGCTGTAGATAGAGTGGTTGACTGGTGGACTGCTGGTCCAGTGGCTTGGGGGGACAGCTGCAGATATGTGGTCTGTTGGAGTGGTTTGGGGCAGTGCTTCAGCTACACAGAGGTTGTATGGCATATAGTTGGAGGCTGGTCCAGATGCAGGAAGTCTGACTGGCTGGGGAAGATGCTTGTCTGGAGCCTATGTGGTGCTCTAGCTCCAGTGAGGTTGCTCATCGTGTGAGAGGCTGGGGCTAGAAGGGTTGTCCAGCTGCATGGAGGATAGTCTGGTGCCTGGAAAGGTGATCTAGCAGAGAGGAGGGTGGTTGGCTGTTTGGGGGGGTTGGGTGAGGCTGCAATATTGAACAGCCCAGGAGGATCCAAAGTGGTGAAATTAATTAGAAACTGGTTAACATGTCAGTCCTTCGACTCAGAAGTAGTGTTATGGCCCTCAGTGCAGGTGACCTGAGTTCAGGAATGAGCTTGCACCGGGGGCTTGCTGGGGGGGGGGATCAACTGATCTACAAGAGGCTCTCTTCCAGGGAAGAAGGACAGAAGCTCTGCTGTAGTACTGTCAACTGAGTGACCACAAGTGGCAGTGTAGTCAGGAGCAGCTCATGGGTGGGAAGACTTTGACTGGTGCTGCGCCACACATGTCTGTGCACCCTTGCTGCTCATGTCCTAGGGGATGGAATAACATGCAAAAGCATCCTGGCTACCTAGGCAGCTCCTCCACATATTGGATCCATTCTATGGTGGAGCAAGTCCTGGCAAATGCCAGTGTGATGGCGCTGTAGTAGCTGAACAGACGGGGAACGACCAGAGATGCAGGTTGGAAAAAAGAATCGTAGCTGGGGGGGATGGTTACCAAGTGTCAGAGGGTGATGATTAATGGCATTCATTGCAGTGATGGGACAGTGAGAAGCTCAGCTCAGTACTGGGACTGATCCTCTTCAGTGTCTCCATAAGTGACATTGCAGAAAAACTGGCAGAGGAGGGAATGCCTTTTTGCAGATACCAAAATCTGTAGGGTGGGCACTAAGAAGAGAGCAGAGAGCATGCACATGCCTCTTGGAGAAACTCGAAAAGTGGTCAAGATCATGGCAGTTGGGGTTCAATGACAAAGTGCAGAATTGTGCACCTAGAGCATAGGAATCCAGAAGCTGCTTTGTAGGGTGTGGGGTGATACTGACTATCACAAAGCAGGGAGGACCTTGGGGTTATTTTGATCTTAAAGTTGCAATGCTGTGTGACAAAGCAGTGGGAAGGGCTAGCAGGATGTTGGGGCTGCATATGGAGGGATATTTTCAGCAGGAGGAGGGAGGTGGTGGTGTTGCAAGTAATCATTCATTGGTGAGACCCGACTCAGAGTACCATGTCCAGTTTTGGAGGCTGCACCTTAGAAAGGCCATAGGGTGGAGACAGTATAAAGGGCAACTAAAATTGTACATGGGTTGTGACAAAAGCCCCATGAGGAGACTGGGATCTCAACATGTAAACCCTTAAAGAGAAGGGACATGATGGAAATCCACAAGTACCTTACAAGGATGAACAGGGTGTTGAGGGGGGAGGACTCCTTCAAATAGGAAAGAGCACCAGGGCCAGGGGGCACGTGATGAAGCTTATGGTGGGGGTAAGAGGGATGAGAGGAATTACTACTTCACTGAAAGGGTAGTAGACACCTGAAACAGACTGACAGCATTAGTGCTGAGGTCAGGAGTGAAAACGGTGGAGGGGGCTTAAAGCATGTGTGGGTATTGACATAGGGGAATATCAGTAAAGAAGCAGGGAAGAGGGAGTGCCATAAGGGCCACAACAGACCATTTAGAGTTTGCAGAGAAGGACTTAACAGGACCCTCTGGTGACAGCTGTAGCGAGGTCTGGAAACCAGAACAGAAGTGTGACCTAGAGTGAGGGCTCATCAGCAGTGGGGCTTGCGAGCATGCAGTTTAAGAAAAAATATATCTGATAGTTTCTATGTGTTGGGGGGAGTGGCAGTTGTAGTGAGGTTGGGAAACCAGAATGGAAGAGTAAGTGTGAGGGCTTATCAGTTTTTGAGGAAGCTGTTTTAAAAAAATGTCTGTTTTGTGTATCGAGAGCTGCAGAGAGGACACACAGCAGCAGCATGCAGAGAAGTGTGACAGCTGGAGCACAGTTTGGAGCAGCCAGCTGAACAAAGCTTTGGTAAAAAAGCAAAAAACAAACTGTTACAGAAACAAGGGATCACTGTATGATAGTGGGAAGAACGGGGAGAAGTATGACTAAGTGGTAGGTGGCGTGGCTGAGGGACGGGCAACCTGGAAGAAACAAAATTAAAAGCAAGATACCAGTGAGCAGTGCCAAACAGTGGGGGTGAGGGATGGGGATGTGTGATGCAGTCCACTATGTTCATTAATTGAAGATGACATAATAATATCTATATGTATAAATGTAAGATTCTGCAAGTATACACATACTCAGATAAATGGATTTATCACACTCCACTTATGTCAACTCGTATTGCATAAATTTACTTATATTTATAGCCCATCAGGGCTCTTTCTGATTACTGCTCTGTGTTTTTAGTTATGGGCTCTCCTGGACCTTATGCTGTTCTTTTTCTCTCCAAATCCTTTTGTTAGCCCCTGGTACTTTGACATTAGCTGCTGTGCAACTGTTTGTATGCAGTGCTTACTGCTTTCATGTCCTCCTTGGGGAGCCCACTGATTTCCCCTGCTAGCCTCCAACCCACAGCTACTTTTAAGCCAATTTCAGGCATTGGCCTACAGCTGCACTGTGGATTTTCCTTTGTGGCCCCTTTCCTGTGCATTTGCTCTCCCAGTCCCTTTCTGCCATGTCCCTAGGGCACCTACAGTCTGCCACCATGTGGCTTAGCTAAAGGTTCCTGCCACCTACTGCTGGCTGCCCACCCTCCAGACCTTCTTAACCTGGCCCATTGGGGTCTCTTCAAATATCCATTTTGTGGCTGATCGGTAGAGGGAGGCATATGTGCCCTTGCCTCCTCCCCTCCCCTCCCCCAAATCTCCCATCTTCTTTCTGACCCACATGGAGCAGGCTACAGACTGAACTCTGTGGGCTGAGTCATAGAAACATAGACCTTGATGGCAGATGAGGACTGCTTGGCCCACCCAGTCTGCCCATTTCCCTACCTATTGTATAAGCTGCAGATCCTAGTTAGCCAACAGCCAACTTCCTCCTACCCCTAATCGAATTGCCTTATGTCTGTCCCAAGCATTCTTCAAGTCCCCCACTATTTTTGATCCCACAACCTCCTCAGGAAGGCCATTTCATGCATCCACCACCCTCTGTGAAAACAATACTTCCTTACATTGCCTCTGAGCCATCCCCTTCTATCTTCAAATTGTGCCCCCTTGTTCTTGCACATTTCTTTTTTCTGAAAGATGATACTCTCTTGGATTTTGTAGATTCTCTTGAGGTACTTGAAATTTTCTATCATGTCCCCCATCTCCCTCCTTTCCTCAAGGGCATACGTATTCAGCTTGTCGCTCTTTATATGGCTTCTGGTGCTGACCCTTCTCTATTTTAGTTGCCATCTTCTGGGCTGGCAGTTGAAAGTGCCGGCCATAACTGTCACATAGCGCAGTAGCACTAAACTGGCTGCATAGCAACAGCCACAACATTTCTGGTCAGCGATTTTCTGAACAGCCTCCTGCCTGCTACAAACAATCTGGGCCAAAGGAACGCCCCCCCCCAACCACTAGATACCAGGGAAAGATTAAATATAATAAAAAAACAATTGCCACTGCCCACAAGGGAGTTAGCCATTACATCACTAGAGCTATATAAATACCTTTTAAACCACTGGCCTCCTGGGATAACTCAAGACCCCGGAACCACCAGTGTCCCCTTTTTTAAATAATATAAGGTCCAGATCCACTAGCCTAAAAGCATCCCCACCTGTCCATCTGGACTACCTCTTAAATTTACTGGCTACCTGCTTGTCACCTAGGGGCACTAAGGGGTGTTTTGCTGAGCCCCAAATATCACTTTATTCTCTGTTCTTAGTTGTCTGCAATTTTTTTTTCTATCTCTAATTTCCTTACTTTGACCTAGTTTGTCTTTTCCTCTAAATCTCCCCTTCCTTTACTCCTGTGCTGTACTGTACCCTTTTGCTATCTCTATACTCTCGCTACTATAAGTTCCCCATACTTATCTATTTTTCCCCTTTATTTCTACAGGTCTGGCCAAACTGTATACCAATCAGATAAGTATCTGTTTAATTCTAACACCCTAATCTCTCCTCTAGCACTGCCAACCCTTTGTGTCCCCTTAACCTTCTCTGTTCTTCCCTTTCAGGTCCTACCAGAATGCCACAAACCAAGGACACCCCAACTCTGGACTCCACAACTCTGATATACTAGGTAAGTCCTAATTACTTAACTGCTTTAGAATCACAGAATCATAGAAATCTGTTGGCAGAAAAGGACCATTTTGGCCAGTCGAGTCTGCCCCTTCCACCCCTCCCCACTCATTCTGTCAAGAGACACCCTACTCCTCTGACTGGTCAACTCCTGGTGTCTGTCCCATGCCCTCTTCAATCCTTTCACCATTTTTGCCCCCACCACCTCTTCCAGTAGTCTGTTCCAGGACTCCACCACCCTCTCAGTGACGTAAAGCCCCCTCACATTGCCCCTAAACCTTCCTTCTTCTAATCTTAGATTATGATCCCTAGTTCTAGCACTTACATTCCTTGTAAATAAGCTTCACAATCTCACCTTACTAGTCTCCAGTGAGTACAGATCCAAGTCCCTTCACATCTTCTCATAGGGCTTCCTATGTATAGTGTGCACCATTTTGGTTGCCCTTATCTGAACCCTTTCAACCCTGTCTATGTCCTTGCGTAGGTGAGGCCTCCAGAACTAAAGCCCATACTCCAGGTTAAGCCTCACCATGGCTTTATAAGGGAGCATCAGCACCCCCCTTTCTATTTTATACCCCTCCCTATGCACACCAGCATTCTATTCACTTCAGCCACCACTGTGCTGTATTGGTTCCCCACCTTAAGGTTATCTGAAATTATAATCCCCAGATCTCTCTCCTGCTCAGTTTCCTTAATCCCCCCCATGCGTAAATGGTTTGTGGGTTATTACACCCCATGTGCATTACTGTACACTTTTTGGCATTGAATTTCAGCTGCCAGGTTTCTGACCACACCTCAAGAATCTTTAGGCCCTCCCTCATTGCCTCCACCCCCCTAGGTTGTCCACCCTATTGCAGATCTTCATATCATCTACAAATAGGCACACCTTCCATGCAGTCTCTCCACTATAGCATTGCTATAGATATTAAAAAAAGATGGGTCCCCGCACAGACCCCTGGGGTGCACCACTCATCACCCCTTCCACCCTGGAATGCACCCCATTTACCACCACTCTCTGGCTTTGGTCCTTCAACCAGTTCTCTACCCACCTTGTTATTTTCTGTCCCATTCCTAAGCCTTCCAGCTCATTTTCCAGCCTTCTATGTAGCAAGGTGTCAAAGACCTTACTGAAATCCAGGTAGGCTACATCCACCCCCCCAATCCACCTCCCTGGTTACCCAGTCATAAAACTCAATTAGGTTCATCTGGCACAACCTCCCTCCTGTAAAACCAAGCTGCCTTGAGTCCTGGAGGCAACCTTTTATCAGCCTTTTATCGCTTTCATACCCATTCTCTGTATATTTTGCGCTGCCAGCAGTCTATTTGCAATTAAATTACTGGCTAGCGAAGGTTGTTCATTGAATTTGTTAAAATAGGTAAAATTAGGTCTCCTTGCAGTGGGGACACTGTGCACTATACTGCTCAGTGCATTAGCGTCTTAACCTTTACTTTTACGGTTTCAATCACATCCTCATTGCTTGAAATACTGAACAGATCTGCTGTTTTACATAGAGTGACGTGATCTAGATTAGGATTATTTTCCAATTTTATGCTGACGGTACTGTTCTGCCTACATTTTTTTGCCTCGTTCAATTTTTTGACTATTTTTGACTGTTTAGAACCTCTCATTTCATTTCGGACTGCATCATCTCTAGTACCTGCTCTATGTTTACCCCTTACACTGAGTCAAAAGAGGTATAAACAAGCATTTGTCAATGCCGAACGTTCACTTGCAGGTGTTTGCAGTGGTGTTTGGCATGTATGGTGCTTTACCCTAATGCCCTGTGCGATTGCTGGTATTTGCGCAATAAATTGTCAGCATGACCTTTTTGTTACCCCCATTGTGTGCTACATAGGCGGAAACACGTTTTGGGCAGGATGTGAAAATGAAAGCTGTACTGCTCATAAGGAAGTGTGGTAAAATGGCAATGTTAAAAATCTGGAGTGGAAATATTGAAAATTTGCAAACCTAGGAGGTGCGTAACTGTGCAATGCACGCTGGTAAAACAGTGATTGTTAGGAATTTTTCACCAAATTGTCAACATTGGCAGTTTAAAACCTCTGCTAATGAACAGTGACACTGTGATTTTCTTAATGTGTCCCATGCACTAGTTCGACACCGACTGTGCCATTGTGCGCTACATGGGTGGAAACACGTTTTGGGCAGATGTGAAAATGACAGCTGTAGTGCTCATAAGGAAGTGTGGTAAATGGCAATGTTGAAAATGTGGAGTGAAAATATTGAAAATTCGGTGAAACTTACGAGCGGCATGTAGGAACTGCCATAACGCAGACTCATAAAACAGTCATATTTAGGAATTTTTCACCAAATTTTCAGCACAGCCATTTTAAGACCCCTGCTCATGATCAGTGACACTGTGATTTTCTTAATGTGTCCCATACATTGAGTTCGCACATCGACTGCACCTTTGTGCGCTACATGGGCGGAAACACGTTTTGGGTGAGATGTGAAAAATGACAGCTGTACAACTCATAAGAAGGTGTGATAAAATGGCAATGTGAAAATATTGAAAATTCGCGAATCTCACGAGCCCGCGTGAGAACTGCGCAACGCACGCCAGAACAGTTTGATTTTATCAACATGGGGTTTTTGATTCATGAATGATAACACAGTACCATGGTGAGCTGGTCGGGCGGGTGATTTCACGCAGTGACTGTGCAGTGCTCAGAAATCACCCTTCGGGCCTGAATAACACCATGACAGTGACATCATTCATGAGAAGGTCCCAAAACCCCATGTTGAAAATTTGGCAAAAATTCCAAAATGACTGAGATATGCAAAGTTGAAACCCCTATCTAGCCCATTATACAGCTTACTAGCATTTCAGTTCGCGGTCGCTTTGAAGAGTGCAGAAGTGTTCCTGGTCCACCAAGATCATCGCACCAGAGTCCAGAGGTAAGTATGGGGTGAGGGGGTGGGGAGGATGGGTGCAGTGGTGGGTGCGGGTTGTGGGAGGAAGGTTGGGAGACGCCCACGAGACAGTTTTTGTTTTACAGGTTTGAAAAAAAAAGACGTTGTGGACGCTTGCCACATGGGGTGGGCTCCCAGCATGGCAGAAGATGGCTGGGGGCCGAGGAGCCAATGGGGTTGGGCACCCCAGTCGGCAAACCACGCTGGGGGCAAAATAAAAATAAACGCTTGCCACGCTGGGGTGGGCTCCAGCATGGCAGCAGGATGGCTTTGGGGGCCGTGGAGCTGACGAGGGATTGGGCACCCCATTGGCAAGCATGTTGCCACACTGGGGTGGCCCCAGTGTGGCATGAAAGCTTTGGGGGCGGCGGAAGGAAGTGCGCGAAGTTACGCGACGCATAGGGCGTCAGTATGGCAGCGTGTTTCTTTAAGCAGAGGAACACCGCTGTCATACTGAGCTGCTGCACCCATTGGTGCAGGACTGCCACGCCTGCTCAAGGGAGCAGTGCATTGGGTGGGAGAGGCACACCTCTAAGTGTGCTACTCTCCCAAAACGTTCCTTGCACATGCCTGCAAGCGAACGTAAAAAGGAACTCAAATGTACCTAAGCTTATGAAAAGAATTCTCAAACTGGCCTTTTAGGTTCATTAACATTTACTGGAGGCTATATAGGAGCTTATATAGAGTTCAGAATTTTTGCTTCGAAGGAGCCTCTGAGGAATCCTCACTCTGGATTTTCATGCTGGGTATGTGCTGGACTTTTGTGCTGGATTTAATTTGTGGTTGGATATTGTAGCATTTGCACTGGTATTTGCACCTTGCACTATTTGCACTGTTTGTACTGCTATTGCTGCTATTACTGCTATTAATATATAAAGTCTAGTAGATATAGGATTACTCAAGAGTTATAACGCAAATAATTAGATCTTGTCAGTATGTACACTAGGAATGGAAAAGTTTTACTTAAGGACAATAAATCATCCTCTCTGAAAGCATGTAAAATGAGTTCTAAAAATGGTTATGTACATACACAAGATTTGTTGCTTTCAATGATGCCCTCTGCTTCTACACCTAAAGAAGAAACTCAAAACACTATATCATTAATAAGAGAAAAAGTAAAATATGACTATAGACAACATTTTAATAATGCCTATTCAAATCATAAATCTATTAATGTTGCATCCAATGTTATGTCTAATGACGTGACCTATGAAGAGAACTCCTTGAACCACTCTCAGTGTTTGTCTTATTCTTTGTCCTTTCAGAACCCACAGGAGGAAAAAGAGGAGATCCCTCTCCCCCATGACCACTCTAATTCAGCTTCAGAAACTGATTTCCATGAATGAGCTGAATCAGGGTTAATTAATTATGAATACTGTAAAATATTGGAAAACAACAGCAGAATAAGAGAATCTGCCCCTTCCTCACCTATCTTCTCCTTCCCTAATTACCTTAAACATTCTAAGTATTCTAATCATCACAGACAAGGGAAAATTACTGAGCATTTCCATTTTTCAAAAGTAAAAATTCATAAATTGAATGAAAAAGGGGAATGTAGTATAAACATGCAAGAGATAGATCTAGATATGGACAAGAGATCAGAGGGGATCCCATTTCACTGCATCTGACCAGGCTAAATCTCTTTAACCCACTTAATTCTAGTATTGTAACAATTAATGATGTTACTCCCACTTCTTCATATTTTAACCAACATTCAAACCCATTTCTCGGTAATCAATCCATCCTTGCAGGATCCCCTGATAAAGTTTTTGAAAGATTAGATCAGGAAGTCAAAAAAATAAATATCCCACAAGAAATATTAGCTCAATGCCCACATACTATATCTAACTACACAATTAAAGCCCTAGCCCATCCAATCATGACCAACATAGTCCTGCTTGAAGCCTTTAATGAACTAAAACATCATATGAGAGATCTTACTAATCTGCATGTTGAAACTCAGGGCAAACTCTCACAGAGAATTGATGATCTGGAAAAAACACTTTTGGAAGGGAAAAATACCCGTCATTTATCTTTTTCATCAATCCATTTCCCTAGTCCTAGTACCCCCCAAAAAAAAAAAAAAGAAGAAAAAGGGCAAAAATACAAAGAAATATTCTGGAAATGGTACAACCCAAAAAATGGAGAATGGAAAATTATCGAGAAAATACAATCGTAAATTAAAGAAAAATGCTGGGATAACCATTGAACCTAATGATCCTGTAGAGCCTGATACCCTTAATACTCCTAATTTACATAAGGATCCAATAAGTAGCCCTTCAATAGAGTCTGCCCTAAATAATCCATCTTGAAAAAAGTTTCAAAACCAAAGGTAGAATCTCATTATACAGACTCATTTGAAGTGATTACTTCTAAAAATGCCAGGCAGAAAAGGACATGTAATACTAAGGAAGTCTCAAACTTTTTAGCTAATCAAGCATCTCTTCCCCTAGTTAGTGATAAAAACTGCCCTACAAATCATCAACATTCCTTAGTTATTAATGGAGGTGAGGTGGTCTTTAAATCTGAAAATATCTTCCTGAAGTCATATGAAACCTCTGAATCACTTACTGAACTCATTAAGTATCTATTTAGATGCGAGTTAGTTATACATGAGGCATTAAATGCAATCATGTATGTTTTTAGAGATAAAACAGTGGAAACGAACCCTGTCTATGTACTATTATCTGACATGATTACTGCAAAAAAAATATGGGCAAAACAAAGAGAGCTAGATAGATTGGGTATTTTGATATCTTCCCCTGTAAATTGGATTACAACCTGGAAGCATGTCCATGGTGAAGCCAAAATAAACTCTACTCCATCAATTGACATTATAAATGACACTATATCTATTTTGAATTGGAATTTTGATAATATAGTTTTGAAAACTCTTTCTATTTTTGGAATGGAACATTTTCAGGGTGAAAATCCATGTTGCTGAAATCATATATTAGTAAATTACTGAGTTTTGGTTTAAATACTACTGTCTCCCCCCTTTAGATTTTAAATCTGTATCAAGAATATTTCCAGAAACCAATGAGACACAAATTGATATAGTAATAAATTTAAATCTTTACTCTGTTTTAATGCAAAATCTGACTACATTGGATTGTGCTCAATTATGTACAGTTGATTTTATTGATGGATCAGGTCACTTTAACCAGAATAGTATCCCTGAACCTAGCCCTTGACTAGTTAATCTAGGTCATATACATTTGGACACTGCACTAGATGACTCAATAACATCTAGCAATGATTCATTAATTGAAAATTCAAAATTTGTATCCTGGAATATAGCAGGTCTTTCCACTAAATATTTAGACCCTGATTGGCAGAAGTTCTGTCAAAAATTTGAAATATTACTTTTCCATAAAACTTGGGCTCTGGAATTGACATTATTAAATGGGTATGAATCTTATTTTGTTCCTGCAAAAAAGTAAGGAAGAACGGATGAACGGTAGACCTAGAGGGGGACTGTTCACATTCATAATGATACGAAAGGGCCTTTTGGTTTGGGATCATATTGTCCTAGATGATGAAATGTTGTTACATGTTGTAAAATGGGACAATTATGTATTTCTTATAGCAAATATTTACATCCCCCCAATTATCACTCTCTAACCAATAACGATGTTTGGTCCAAATTGGACATCGAAATAGACCGATTAATATTAAAACACTCAATTGATATAATTCTATTGGGTGGAGATCTTAATGCCCGAACTGCTAATTCTGACAGCTTATCCTTGCTTCAATCCATAGTTTATCTGGGAGATCTAGGAACAAGAAACTCCACTGACACTGTCCTTAACTGTGCTGGAAAGAAACTTGTTGAATTTATTAATAGCAATCACTTTCTAATTCTTAATGGTAGAATTAAGGGAGACTTAATTGATCCAGAAGCAAATGATTTGATACCTTTTAATGGACCAACATAGATGTAACAACAAGAACAAAGTGCTTTAGCTTTCAGACCAACCAGTCCTTCTTCAGAAGCTCATGGCAGTTGTTTAGAAAATACAATACTTATAACAGCTAGATAATGCAGAGAAAAGCAGAAAAAATTCCCCTTTGGTTTAAAATACTCATTTAAAAAAAATCATTTAAAAAAAAAAAACAGAAGATGATGTCAGAGAAGTTTAACAGTACAATACTGCATTCAGCCAGATAAACCTTGGGTTCAGATGTGCTTGGTGGAACCCACATACAAAGAATCCTACTGCATATAAATATAATTGACATAAGATAACACTGCTGAAGCAGATAACTCCTAAATCAAGCTATGAGTGTCACAGTTAGTATAAGGATGTGATTACTGAAAGGCAACCCCCACCCAGATTAAAGACAAACTAAGATTGTTATAGGCTCATGAAATTTCAATGTTAGCATTATAGACAAGAATTTACCAGTAAAGTTGTCTAAAAACATCAGTGCACACTGTGTGATGTGTAAAACCTAGCTGGACATGTCACCCAGCTATATTATCCAGCTAGATAAAAGGCCCAAGAAATTTCAAAAACCTCAGGACTATATAAATGATAATTTAAATATAAATAGATAATATTAGTGTCAAACAAAAAACTCTAGTCGAGGAACCTCAAGGAATTAAGACCATGTAGCCTGATATGTACTGATGTCAATATATACTGAGAATGTAGCAACTTGATGTACCACAAGTGTCTGAGGAATCTGAAAAAGAGATAAAAATGTAATTTCTCTCCTCCTCTTCATACAAACAATACATCCTAACCCACCCACATCAATAATGTGGGTGGAAATCTATAATCAAAGGAGATGTCTCTCTCTCTCTCTCTCTCTCTCTCCTCCTTTCTCTCTCTCTCTCTCTCTCTCCCACAGACACACATACCCACACACACACACACACAAACACACACACACTCTCTCCTAGTGAACCTATATTAACTACAGTCACTGCAATTGTTCCCCAAAGGAATTCAACTTGTCATGAAATCCTGAGTAAAAGGGCTTATGTCTCTTAATATCTACAGAGTGAAAATGTAACACTATTTAACCATACTACTATCTGCAAAGTAACATTTCCAAGGATACTAGATAGAACTACCATGAAATAAACCTGCCACCCTCCCCAGGATAAGGTAACTAGAATTAAATATAAAGTATATGTTAAGGCCAGAGGTCTAACATACCTACATATCCACAAATTACTACAATATAAGCTTAATGTAAAAGACCTGTGCAGGACCCCCATGCAAATGAGATCACACACCCCAATATGTACAGAGTTACAAAAATTATATATAACATTATAAGATAACACTCCTGTATGTACACTAGCAGGCTGGGTAATCTGAATATGGTGCAATGGAATCAATCCCCGGTAAAGATACAAAGTAAGGAGGAATTAATATTCATTATGTGTGTGAAATAAAAATAGTAACACACTATAACTCCATATATCTAAATAGAGACTTACCTCAATGTGACAGCAAGCCCCACATCTGTTATATCACATATCTCACAACACATACCCACACACACATACATACACACACGCATCCACATCCCACACATGCTGAAGTCCTATAATATGTCAGTTTGAAGAAGAATAGGTCTGTGGATGTTAGTTTCTGTAGTGTCCCATAAAGCCAAGATCCACGTTCATCCCATCTGCTACCATATTGAGATGTAAAATAAGTTTAATCTCAAAAGCTCGTCTCTGTTGTGTGTTTTTGAGATTTCCTTTTAAGACCATTACTGACATATCTGAGACTGAGTGGTCAGGCTGGGAGAAGTGATGCCCCACTGGTTTTTCAGTTTTCCTAGCTGTAATAGTATGTCTGTGTGAGTTCATCCTAGTGTGGAGCTGTTGGCGTGTTCTCCTACATAACCTGTTTGTGGACATCTCTGCACTGAATGAAATAAGCAACATGTCGTGACATGCATGTATAACTCCCATGCACCTGGAATTGTCTGTTTTGTGATGTAACCACACAGTCCGAGGTAGAAATGAGCCCACAAGTCTTACAGGGGCGTTGATTGCAGGGTCGTGTGCCATTGTGTGACATGGTATTCTGTTCCAGAGAAAGTTTGCTCTTAATAATTAGGCTGGATAAATTTGGTGGTTGTTTAAATGATAGTAGTGGGAGTTCCTTAAAAATACAATTAAGGGTGTCATCCTCACTAAATATTGGGTGGAGATCTTTAGTAATCTTACGCAGACGTTCAAGGTCTGGATGATATGTGACTACCAAGGGTATTCTGTCTGTAGCTGTCTTTTCTTTATACTGAAGTAGTTGTTGTCTTGGTACTTGCGTTGCCCATTCTGTTATCCTGTCAATTTCCCTGGAAGAGTGTCCCTGCTCAATGAAGGTGTTTTTCAACATAGCCAAATGTGTATCTCTGTCATCCTCATTTGAACAAATACGGTGACAACGAAGTGCTTGACTGTATATGACAGATTTTTTTGTATGGTTTAGGTGGTTACTTTTCTTGTGCAGGTATCTCTGTCTGTCTGTTGGCTTCCTGTAAATACATGTATGTGAGGTTCCATCCTTAATGATGACTGTGGTGTCCAGAAAGTTAACCTTGGTGGTAGAGTACCCAGGTAAGCTTTATGGTAGGGTGGAGATTACTAAGTTTGTGATGAAAATCTTTGATGTATCTGTGCTCTTCCTCCAGATGATAAACAAATCATCAATGTAACGGAAATAAGCTAGTGGTTTGTGGGGATACTGCCTTAAAAATCCTCCTCCAAGTCAGCCATAAAGAGGTTAGCATACTGTGGAGCCATTTTGTGTCCATTGCTGTTCCCATAGTTTGAACATAATGTTTACCATTGAAGTTGAAGTTGTTATGGGTCAAAATGAATTCCATAAGTTCCCCCACCACTCCAGCGTTGATGTTTTGTTCCGGTCTTTTCTCATGTATGTATTTAAGGCATGCTGCAATGCCATCTGTGTGTAGAATATTAGTGTAGAGGGATGTTACATCCATTGTCACTAAAATGGTATCAGGTGGTAAATCCTTATAACCAGAAAGTACACGCAAAAAGTGTGTAGTGTCCTGGATATAACTGTCTGTTTCCATAACCAGCGGTTTCAAAATGGTCTCTACAAACCCTGAGATCCCCTCAGTCAAGGTACCATTACCAGAGACTATGGGTCTCCCTGGATTGCCAGGTTTATGTATTTTAGGCAGCATGTAGAATATCCCTGGCCTGGGTTCATCAGGGATGAGGTGAGTTAGTTTCTCTCGGACATGGTCAGGAAAAGTTTTAATTATTTATTTATTTATTTAGTTAAACATCAGTTTAGAAACCTTTGAGCCAGAGGCTCATTTACAAAGGTACCTCGTCACAAAGAGGACATCAGAACAGTAGTACAAGGGACACAGTACTTACAAACAAAAAAGTTACAGTTCAATTACAATTTTGTTACAATAAAATACAATCTCCAACGAAGCAAAAGATAACAAAAGGTGCAAAACTTATGGTCGGGGGACAGCTGGTGGGGGTAGAAGGGAGGGAGATAGGGGAGGAGGAATTAGTAGGGAAAGGAAGGGGGGGAGCCGCTCAGTGAGCATTGTCAAACAGAGTATATATATATATATATTTTTTTCTTTATACTAGGCTAGCGGCAGTTGCATTTGCGAGAGCTAAGCAGGAAGTTTCTGAGCCTGGGCTTAAAGCAAGCTAAGGTTAGTGAGTTTGAGACACTGGCAGGGAGGGAGTTATACCAGTGGGGCGCATGGTAGGGGAATGCCCTCTGACTTGAGAGGTCCTGGCTCTCGTAATAACTAGGGTAGCTCTTGACGAGCTGCGCGTGATCAGGTCAGTGCAGTACGGTGAATGGAGCTGATAGGCCTATGGGGATAGGCTACACGAGGGTTTTAAAGGTGAGCTGGCATGTCTGATACATGAGTCGCTCTTCTAGGTTGAGTAGGGTAGCCAGGGTGTACAGCTCACATGTGTGAGTGAGTCTGGGAGCACCAGTGATAAGTCTGCAGGCCTTATTAACTGTGAGGTGAACCTTGTTGAGGGCAGTCTGATCTGCTGAGCCATAGACCGGAAGGCCATAGTCAATGAGAGACATGACAGAGGAGGTGACAGCCAGGTGGAGGGCATCAGGAGGGAGGCATTTCTTGTGCTGGTAAAGAATGCCTAGCCGTGAGTTGGCGACAGAACTTAGGGCAGATATATGTCCATGGAATGAAAGTGCAGGGTCAAAGGTTATACCAAGATATTTATAGGACTGCACCTGGTCAATGACGAGATTGGTGGGAGGACAGCTAAGGAAACTTGCTGTACTTATTTTGGGGTGGGAGAAGAGCATCGTTTTGTTTTCTTAAGGTTGATAACAAGTCGGTGCTCAGTGAACCAGGTAGCTGCAGAGTCAAAGACTAGTTGGAGGGAGTTCTGTAGCAGCATGGGGTCATTGTGGAAGGCAACGAGAACAGCATCATCAGCATAGAGAAGCATCTACCCGCATAACTGCTGGGTAGGGAGTTAAGAAAGAGTGAGAATAGTAGGGGTCCAAGAATTGAGCCCTGCGGCACCCCAGAGCAAATGGGGCATGTTTCAGAGAGAGTACCGTTGACTTTCACACGTTGGGAGCGGGCGGAGAGATAGCTGGTGCACCAGGAAACAGGTCCAGAGGCAAAACCTATTAGGTCGAGGGTGGAGAGCAAAAGAGGATGTGAAACGGTATCGAATGCTTTAGACAGGTCAATGAATATAGCACCAGCCAGAGCACCAGAGTCCAAGGAGGCATGGAGGAAGTTGCAAAATCCAGGAGTGCTGTATTATACTAATGACCTGCTCGAACCTTGGGGTGTTGTTCAGGGCAGAGAACATTGTACTTACAGAGAGCCAGAGACTTGGGACGCCTACAATCTTTCTAACGCCTTAGAGAGGGGTGAGAGGATTGAGATGGTCGAGAAGTTACCCGGAAGAATCCTGTCACCACCTTTATGGACGGGTAACTGTGGCACCTTCCAGGCAGAGGAATTGTCCAGACAGAGTGATTTGTTGAAAATGCACGTAATAGGTGAGAGGACCTGATCCAGGACCCTGACGAAAAGGCAGGGATCAAGTGAGTCTACCGATGGTGTTACCTTTAGGCTTTTAGCAAGTAAGGCCTAGCTTCTTGCATGGTGACACGACGCAGGTGGAAAGAGGGGCAGGCAATGGGTGGTGGTACAGATGGAGGAGGTGGACTGAAAAAGTTACCAGGAAGTACTGAGCTGAGGTCGGTAAAGGAGTTATTGAGGTGGGTGGCAATGAGGGCAGGGTCAGAGGAGACGGTACCATTGATGTTGAGAAGAGAAGGAGAGGGGGACTGGGAGTGACCATTCAGTTGCTTGATGTTGTCCCAGAAGCACCTGGGGTTCCCCCAGGAGGAGGTAAGAGAGGCTTGGTAGTATTCGCTTTGCTTCTTGGATGGCCCAGGTGCACTGGTTGCGGGCAGCATAGGACTGCCTGTCAGCTGAACGCCAGTAGCAACAGCAAGGTGCCAAAGATTGTCGCTGTTGTTTGCTGCCACAGTAGGGCAGGGGTGATCCAAGGGGCATGTTTCACTTTGGACCTCCCAGCAGTTATGGGAGCAAAGATATCACAGGCAAAGTTGAAAGTGCTTACAAAGAAGGCCAGGGCCAAGTCAATGTTGGTTGCCCTCGTCAGAGGGGACCAATCAGTGTGGGCAAGGAAGCGCTTAAGGCCTATGAGTCCCCCAGGCCTAAGCCACCTTCGAGAGGTGGTTTTGACCGGGGATGAGGGCCGAGGGGTTTCCCAGTTGAAAAGCACAGGGGAGTGGTCACTGAGGCAGTCAGGGAGGATTTGGATGTTGTGGATGCGGATTGGCCTGTTGGTGAGGACCACATCCAGGAGGGTGCTTGTCCCCCCCAGGGTTTTTTCTAGTAGGCTGTGTGACCAGTTGAGTTAGGTCAATTGAATCAAAAGCCTCACGGTGGGAGGAGGACGAGGGGCAGAGCCAGTTTATATTCAAGTCGCCCACCAAGATTTGGTCCGACGAGTTGGGTAGGGAGGTGAGGTAGTCAATTAGTGGGCCCAGGGCCTGGGATTGGTTCTTGGGGGGTATGTAGGCTACAGTTAGGAATAATGGGCCTCTAGCTGGGTCAGGGGACAGCTTTAGAGTAAATGCCTGGGCCTTATGGTCGAGGTCAGGCGGGGGGAGTGGTAGCCCCATGAGAGAATCCTTCAAATAGAAGACACAGCCCCCAACTCTCCTGCTGACATGGTCCAACCGGTGGAGAGTGTAGCCGGGAGAGAGACATGAGTTAGGAGTGGAGGAGACAGCCAGGTTTCAACCAGGGCAACAACATCAGGTTTGTGAAGCCACCCAGCAGTGTAGAGAGTCCAGTTTTTCAGGAGGCTACAGATGTTCATAGAAGCAATGCACAGCCCAGGAGATTTCAGGGAGGACCAGTGCTGCCGGGCCCGGGATTGGGGTGGACATTGCCTGACAGGAGCAGGAGGGCTGATCTGGGGAGTGCACAATGGCGGGATAGCTTTCGACGATTGGAGAGGGGGTGATGAGGGAGTGATGAGGGGGTGATCACCAAGTGAAAACAGCTACTAGAGAGCAGTAAAATGTGACAAGTGAGGTATTGAGAAAGTCCAGAGGGGGTATTGCTAAGCTTAATGGAGAAAAGGGAGCATGTGAGGAGGAGGACCCTGTAAAGGCATCTATCCTAAATAGATACTTTTGCTCAGTATTCACTGAAGAGAAGTAGTGGCGGGGCCCACAGCTCAGCATCATGGACACAGGGGGAGGGAGGTGAGCACTCACCTTCACAAAAGAAAGGGTCCTACAAGAGCTTGCTAAGCTCAGGGTGGATAAGGCAATGGGACCTGATGGCATACATCCCAGGGTACTTAAGGAGCTAAAGGAGGAACTAGCAGAGCCATTAGCAGAATTGTTTAGTGAGTCTCTGAGCACAGGAGAGGTCCCAGAAGACTGGAGAAGGGCTCATGTGATCCCACTCCACAAGAGTGGTGGTAGCAGGAGGAGGCGGGGAACTACAGACCGGTCAGTCTTTACCTCAGTAGTGGGCAAGATTATGGAAGCACTCTTAAGGAAAGGATAGTGCAAACACCTGGAATCCATAGGGCACAGGATCCAAGACAGCATGGGTTTACAAAGGAAGGTCCTGTCAAACTAATCTCATAGATTTCTTTGACTGGGTAACCAGAGTGGTGGACCAAGGGGAGCAGTTGATGTCGCCTACCTTGACTTCAGCAGCAGCTTTTGACACTGTTCCACATAGAAGATTGATAATAAGCTAGGTAGGCCTGGGTGGATCAGAAGTTGGTCAACTGGGTGGCAAACTGGTTGACTGGCAGAAAACAGAGAGTGGTGGTAAATGGTATACAGTCAGAAGAGATGCAAGTCACAAGTGGGTACTCAGGGATCAGTCCTGGGGCCAGTCCTATTCAACATCTTCATTAGTGACCTAGCAGATGGACTAGAGGGTAAGGCTTGTCTGTTTGCAGATGACACCAAGATCTGCAACAGAGTAGATGATCCAGATGGGTGGGCAGAATGAGAAGAGATCTGGATAAACTAGCAGAATGGTCAGAAGAGTGGCAACTGGATTTAATGCAAAGAAGTGCAAAATCATGCACATAGGAAGAGAAACCCTGAGCACTTATAGGCTGGGAGGGAGTTGCTAGCAGTCACAAAGGAAGAAAGAGATTGGGCATCATCATCACTGATGACCTGAAATCATCCAAGCAGACCTCTAAAGCAGTAGGTAAGGCTAGGGGTGTTAGGTGTATTAGTAGGGTATCACAAGTCGTAAGAGGGAGGTATAATCCCTCTGTACAAGACATTGGTTAGGCCCCATCTGGAGTACTGCGTGCAGTATTGAGGCCACACCTTCACAAGGACATTAACCAAATTGGAGGCAGTCCAGAGAAGGGCAACCAAATGGTGCAGGGACTGCATCAGAAGACATATGAGGACAGATTAACGGAGCTCAATATGTATACCCTTGAGCAAAGGAGGGAGAGAGGTGATATGATCGAGACATTTAAACACCTTAAGGGCATAAACAAGGTGAAAGAGTCTAACATGTTTAAATATAAGAAAATAGCAGGACAAGAGGACACAGCATGAGATTAGAGGAGGCCGATTAAGGGGAATGTGAGGAAATTCTTTTCACAGAAAGGGTGGTAGATGCATGGAATGGCTTACCACAAGAAGTAGTGGCTATGAATACAGTGCAGGGCTTCAAACAGGCATGGGATAGGCATAAGGGAGCAATACAAATGACTATGAATAGATAGGTCACTGACATAGCAAAGGCCGATGGCACATTTATAAGGTAGAAAAAGAAATGGGCAGACTGGATGGGCCTTGCGGTCCTTATCTGCCGTCAACTTCTATGTTTCTATGTTATTGGGAGCAAATTGTTCAAACTTAATCATGCTCCCTCTAGTGGCAAAACAATATAAGGAGCTAATGGAGAAGTTGGGTGTTAAAAAAAAGATCAAGGTAGAAATTACCTGGTGTGTCTCGTGTGCAGTGACTCAGTTTTTAAATACAGTTACAGGCAAATGCAAATAGTTTTAGCTGGTTCAAATGGGCTGTGGGCTATCAGGTACTATTGTGATTCAAAAAAGAAGGTGATTACTAGCAGGCAAACTGAAATTCTGCACGCTGGAAATGCACTTAGAAGTTAAACAGTCCCCAAATGAGTTTTTCACAGGGGGGTAATTCAGTTACAACTGGAAATGCACTTTACAAATTAACAAACAGTCCCCAGTGAGATTTGCACAGGGGGGGATTTCACATAGAACACAGGTCCTGGGCTTGCAGTGACTCTAAGCTTTTAAATACAGTTACAGGCAAATGCAAATAGTTTTAGCTGGTTCGTTTTAAAAGTTTCAAAATCAGGCACAAAAGTAACAGTTCTGCTCCGTTTGAGCCTGGGCAGCAACCTCGAGGTGCTACTCTGGCCGGATTCATGCTACTGAGCAGGGGAGCTTGTAATATTTCAGAAAAGGCTCAGATGGCCAACGGCTGGCAGCAGCCTGGATCAAGGTAGAAATTACCTGGTGTGTCTCGGGTTCGGGGCTTCTGCGGGCAGGGAGGGCTTCAGAGCAGGCCCTCGCGACCTCCGGTCTCCTCAGGGGAGGGGGTGGTCTCTGGTGTGTCTCGGGTTCGGGGCTTTTGCGGGCAGGGAGGGCTTCAGAGCAGGCCCTCGCTACCTCTGGTCTCCTCAGGGGAGGGGGGTGGTCTCTGCGGGAGAATGAAGAGAGAGTCACATAATTCATCTTTATATCTTGTAGTGGGGTCACTCTCCAGTTCTCTGTAGTATGTAAGATCTGTTAGCTGTCTATTAGCTTCAGTAATATAATCCTCTCTGTTTAAAATCACCACTGCAGAACCTTTATCAGCTTTTTTGATGACAATGTTGTGGTTTGATTTCAGTGTCCCTATAGCTCTCCTGCTCCAGTGGAGAAAGGTTATAATGGGTTTGTTTTGCCTGGTAAGGATCTGACCACTGACTTGTTGGGAAACAATTAATATAATTGTCTAGTTTTTGTTACGCCCACTTGAGGGGTAAAATCAGATTCCTTTTTCTTATCCATTACATTATTGCTGTTTGCACTGTCTTCACTACCAGTGATTTCTTCCCTGCCATGAAAGAATTCTTTAAGTCTCAATCTACGGAAGTACTCCTCCAGTTCACCACAAAATAGTATGTTATCCAGTGGTTTTGTTGGGCAGAAAGTGAGGCCCTTTGAAAGTACATTTAGTTCTCCAGTAGTCAGTGTGTGGTTGGACAAATTAACAACTGAAAGGTGCCCATCAGTATTGTGTTGTTATTCAGTGACTCCATTATGTTCTTCATGGTTGTTAGGAAGTATGGTATGTTCTGTCATATACAGGCAAGCACCTCGTTGTCACCGTATTTTTTCAAATGAGGATGACAGAGATACATATTTGGCTATGTTGAAAAACACCTTCATTGAGCAGGGACACTCTTCCAGGGAAATTGACAGGATAACAGAACGGGCATCGCAAGTACTAATACAACAACTACTTCAATATAAAGAAAAGACAGCTACAGACAGAATACCCTTGGTAGTCACATATCATCCAGACCTTGAACGTCTGCGTAAGATTATTAAAGATCTCCACCCAATATTTAGTGAGGATGACACCCTTAATTGTATTTTTAAGGAACTCCCACTACTATCTTTTAAACAACCACCAAATTTATCCAGCCTAATTATTAGGAGCAAACTTTCTCCGAACAGAATACCATGTCACGAATGGCACACGACTCCTGCAATCAACGCCCTGTAAGACCTGTGGGCTCATTTCTACCTCGGACTGTGTGGTTACATCACAAAACAGACAATTCCAGGTGCATGGAGTATACATGCATGTCACGACATGTTGTTTATTTCATTCAGTGCAAGAGATGTCCACAAACAGGTTATGTAGGAGAGACACGCCAACAGCTCCGCACTAGGATGAACTCACACAGACATACTATTACAGCTAGGAAAACTGAAAACCAGTGGGGCATCACTTCTCCCAGCCTGACCACTCAGTCTCAGATATGTCAGTAATGGTCTTAAAAGGAAATCTCAAAACACACAACAGAACGAGCTTTTGAGATTAAACTTATTTTACATCTCAATATGGTAGCAGATGGGATGAACGTGGATCTTGGCTTTATGGGACACTACAGAAACTAACATCCACAGACCTTTCTTCTTCAAACTGACATATTATAGGACTTCAGCATGTGTGGGATGTGGATGCGTGTGTGTATGTGTATGTGTGGGTATGTGTTGTGAGATACGTGATATAACAGATGTGGGGCTTGCTGTCACATTGAGGTAAGTCTCTATTTAGACATATGGAGTTATAGTGTGTTACTATTTTTATTTCACACACATAATGAATATTAATTCCTCCTTACTTTTTATCTTTACCGGGATTGATTCCATTGCACCATATTCAGATTACCCAGCCTGCTAGTGTACATACAGGAGTGTTATCTTATAATGTTATATATAATTTTTGTAACTCTATACATATTGGGGTGTGTGATCTCATTTGCATGGGGGTCCTGCACAGATCTTTTTACATTAGGCTTATATTGTAGTAATTTGTGGATATGTAGGTATGTTAGACCTCTGGCCTTACACATATACTTTATATTTAATTCTAGTTACCTTATCCTGGGAAGGGTGGCAGGTTTATTTCATGGTAGTTCTATCTAGTATCCTTGGAAATGTTACTTTGCAGATAGTAGTATGGTTAAATAGTGTTACATTTTCACTCTGTAGATATTAAGAGACATAAGCCCTTTTACTCAGGATTTCATGACAAGTTGAATTCCTTTGGGGAACAATTGCAGTGACTGTAGTTAATATAGGTTCACTAGGAGAGAGAGAGTGTGTGTGTGTTTGTGTGTGTGTGTGTGTGTGTGTGTGTGTGTGTATGTGTGTCTGTGGGAGAGAGAGAGAGAGAAAGGAGGGGGAGAGAGAGAGAGAGAGAGAGAGAGAGACAACATCTCCTTTAAGCTATGTATCTCCCCCACCCACATTATTGTGATGTGGGGTGGGTTAGGATGTATTGTTTGTATGAAGAGGAGGAGAGAAATTACATTTTTATCTCTTTTTCAGATTCCTCAGACACTTGTGGTACATCAAGTTGCTACATTCTCAGTATATATTGACATCAGTACATATCAGGCTACATGGTCTTAATTCCTTGAGGTTCCTCGACTAGAGTTTTTTGTTTGACACTAATATTATCTATTTATATTTAAATTATCATTTATATAGTCCTGAGGTTTTTGAAATTTCTTGGGCCTTTTATCTAGCTTGATAATACAGCTGGGTGACATGTCCAGCTAGGTTTTACACATCACACAGTGTGCACTGATGTTTTTAAGACAACTTTACTGGTAAATTCTTGTCTATAATGCTAACATTGAAATTTCATGAGCCCTAGAACAATCTTAGTTTGTCTTTAATCTGGGTGGGGGTTGCCTTTCAGTAATCACATCCTTATACTAACTGTGACACTCATAGCTTGATTTAGGAGTTATCTGCTTCAGCAGTGTTATCTTATGTCAATTATATTTATATGCAGTAGGATTCTTTGTATGTGGGTTCCACCAAGCACATCTGAACCCAAGGTTTTTTTCTGGCTGAATGCAGTATTGTACTGTTAAACTTCTCTGACATCATCTTCTGTTTTTTTTTTTTTAAATGAGTATTTTAAACCAATGAGGATTTTTTTCTGCTTTTCTCTGCATTATCTAGCTGTTATAAGTATTGTACTTTCTAAACAACTGCCATGAGCTTCTGAAGAAGGACTGGTTGGTCCGAAAGCTAAAGCACTTTGTTCTTGTTGTTACATCTATGTTGGTCCATTAAAAGGTATCAAATCATTTGCTTCTGGATCTATTCTTGCAAGGACCAATACGGCAACTATTAAATAAAGGGAGACTTAATTGGGAACTCCACATATTTTTCAGCATTAGGAAAGAGCGTCATTGACTATCTGCTTATCTCTCCTGACAGTTATGAACATTTTCGCTCCCTTGAGTTCCTGATGAGACCTGAAAGTGACCATGCAGCCTTGATAGCTGATACTGATACACTTGGTTTTGAGCAACATTCTGGAGTAGATAAAAGAATAATAAAAAATTTAACAAAAGAGAATCAAATCCAGCTAGAGTGTAGAGGCTGATTAAAATGTTCACTAAGTGCAACAAGGGTATTAGAGCTGATGTACTCCCCCAGATAGCCAAGTTATTCTCTTTAGCATGCAATTCTTACTCCCCTCAAAATCTATATGAATTGTTGGAGACTGCCTATCAAGCAATTAGATCTAAAATATACAATTTTACCACAAATTCAACTAACCTAAATACTTGGTTTGACAGTTATTGTAAAAAAGAAAAATAGTAGCTAATGAAAATCATTAGATATACTAAGAAATTTCCTTCCAGAGAGAATTTTGTATATTTAAAAGAAGTTAAGAAACTATATCACAAGTTTCTTGAAAATAAAAGGTTGGAATTCAAGCAACATCAATGGCAAAAAATGTGCGATATTATAAGATCTAACAATACAAAGGCATTTTGGTTAATGGTCTCTAAGGGAGAAAGAAATGATCATTGCTCTTTATCAGTACACATTCCACAAGACACATGGATTACGCATTTTATAAAACTACTTACTACAGACCCTCAGGAACATAGTTTGCATCAAACCTCGTCTAGGATCCTATTGGTTGAATACCAACCATTAACAGTCTCCTTTAAGGAAGTTGAAGATGCTATATTTAAATTAGCTAGTAACAAAGCCCCTGGTCCAGATCTCATTCCAGGTGAGATATATAAAAATCACAAGAATTACTGGGTACCATTTTTTACAAATTTCTTTAATCTCTGTTTTAGAGAAAGGTACATCCCACCAACATGGAACAGAAACATTATAGTCCCTTTACACAAAAAAGGATCGTATCAGTCCCTTTCAAACTATCGCCCTATAAGTCTCTTAGATATAAGTGGTAAACTATTCTCTAGAATACTTTTAAATAAACTTCAGATCTGGGTTTGAAAATATAATCCATTATCTAATTTCTATCAGGGTTTATTCAAGGATGCTCAACCTTGGATAATATATACATATTAACTCATTTAATTGAGAAATATAAGGTATATAGGAAAATGAAGCTTTGTGCATTGTTTGCAGACTTTTCTGAGGCATTTGATTCTGTGATAAGAGAAATTTCATGGGAAATTCTATAAAAAAAAAGGTTTACCCTTAGAATGATTGAGTCCTATTGTACTACTTCATTCAAATACATATACAGCAGTGAAATTTGATAACAGTGGCAATGTTACAGATTACTTTCAAACCAACAAAGGGGTCAAACAGGGGTGCTTACTAGCACCATTGTTATTCAATATTTATATAGACTCTCTTATTTCGTTTAATGAATCATTACCATTAGACTCTCCCAAAGTTAACAATGTTCCTGTTCCTATATTGGTTTATGCGGATGATTTGGTGATACTTTCTCTTTCAAACACAGGACTTCAAAGAAAAATGGATCAGCTTAAAGTAAAATGTAACTATTATCACCTGGGAATTAACTTAACTAAAATTAAAATATTGGTTTTTGGTAGTCAATCAGTGGCTCCTAGAATTTATATTGAGAAACAGCTAATAGAGGTGGTGAAGTCATATGTTTATCTAGGAGTTACATTTACATCAAATGGTCTGTGGAATGAACATATTAAAAAACAGGTAGACAGGGCAAAACTAATTGTGAAGGAATTACTCTGTTTTAACTCTAAGTTTGGAAGCTCTACTGTATTGCCTGCTATTAGAGCTGGAGAAGCAAAAATTATTTCACTACTTTCATATGGGGTGGAGATCTGGGGAACTAAAGAATATTCCCATTTAGAACTCCCCTTATCTTACTACTACAAGGCTATAATACAGGTTCCCCTCTCCACCTCTAATTCAATAGTATGCGCTGAGTTAGGCAGGATTTCAATAAAAGACATAATAAATCTAAAAATAGCCTCATATTGGCTGAGGCTAATAAATAAAAATAATAATAATAAAAAGGACTGTATGAGTGGAATCACCTATCTTTGTCTATTAGAAAAAAAATCACTGTAATACTGAAAGCTTTCATTCCCTATGGTTAAAAAGGTTGACCACTATTCTTAAAAATATTAATAATTATCATCTGTGGAAAGATTTTAATAAGGGTATTTGATTTCTATTCAATATAAAAATAAAATTAAAAAATATATTTTTAGATTAGCCCCAAAAAAACAAATGGAGTCAGTTAAAAGCCAAAAACAGGCAATCTGGTTTAATAAAAATAAAACTGACTCGAGGATCGAAAACTATCTGTTGTTACCCTTACCCCAAAGGCTCTGAAAAGTAATTACTTGAGCTAGGTTTGGAATTTTGATATCTAAGTATATTTACTTTAATCAGGGTAAAAACAACAAACTAAACACAGAGCAATTCTGCAGATGCAATAGGGGTTTCCATGAAACATTGCAGCACATAATAATACAATGCCCTTTGTACTACCATCTAAGAGACTCCTATTTTAAACAGTTCCTGACAAAATACATGAATTTATATTATGATCCGGTCTTTATTCTGTTGCACCCTATGACTCTAGAGGATGCCATAATGATTGTTAAATTCATTGCGCCTGTTATTCATTTAAAAAAAAATGAATTATAAGGAAATTATCAGTCCATAATATTTTATTTTATTGCACAACTATATTACACTGGTAAAACTCTGAGTTACTTATATTAAGTTTTTTGTAATTTTTGTACCTGCTGTTTTTAACTGTTGTACTTATTTTAACTTTGTAATGTCCAGACTGTTACGTAATGGATAATGGAGGCAACACAGTGCAGTGGGTTAAGGCTGTAAGCTGCAGATCTTGTCTGTGTCAATCTTCACCATTCATCACCTTTGGGTTCTGGCCAGAGGTCATGACCCCGTGGAAGGTTTTTTTTTTGATGGGCAGATTTGACACACCATCAACGCCGCCCTCAAGGCCGATGCACTGCATGGCGCTTGTGGGTTGGCAGTTAAGTGTTGTTGACTCTGCCCTCCTGCCAGGTCTTCATATATGCTGTCGAGGTCACACCAAGTGGGTAGCTGAGAAACTTCTGAGAGGCCTTCTGCTTTTTAAGAAGCTTTCGACTCCGTGTCACAGTTCGTCGACTCCGAATCTGTTTATTCCTGCCGGTTCAGTTTTGCTCCACTCAATGTCGTCTGGTTCCTTATTTTATTTTGCAATGTTGTATCTTGTTTGGTGTTCTTTTTCTGTAGGTCATGTCTCGGTAGGGGGGCAAGAAGACTTTGAAGATGGGATGGCCCCCCATGCGTCGGTGCCCATGCGTCGTTAAGTATTCCGTCACCGACCAACATGACCGTTGCCTCGCGTGTAGTGGCCCGCTGCACGACATGGATTTGTGTGATGCCTGCTTCTTCATGGATCATTGTGTCATCGAACAAAGTGTGTGGAAAGTTGGCCGAGCTCCACCAATTTAAGGGGATGGGCACGCACTCTTCGGGCCAGGCCGCATTCTCTCGGCCTTTCCTTCGGGTCCCCTCCCAGTTCTATATGGACCGAGGAGGAGGGGGCTTCTGCTTCTTGTAGCCTTGCTGTTGCAGAGGCCCCTCCCATGGTTCAGGAGGCCCAGTCCATTCCCTTTGGGGGACGGGCAGGAGGCACCGCCTTGGCAATCACCCCTTCAGGGGTGAAGGCTCCCCTGGTGTCATGCCCTCGGCTTGGAAGGCCTGGGTCAGTGTTGTCTTTGACACCATCTGTTGGCACTGTCTTGAGTCTTGGTGCTGTTCACGGTGCCATGGGCCCTGATGGCACTGTTGTCGGTGCTGGTCTGTCGCTCGGCACTGTTACTGCTGTCAGCTATGTTCATGGTGCCGATGGAGCTAGCAGCACCGTGGGAGGCTTTATGGCACCGTCCTTTGCTGTTTCTCACCACAGCACCACTCGAGGTTCCATGGTTGAGCACGGCACTGTGTCCAGCTCTGGAGCCACTTGCAGCACTGAGCAAGGACACAGCACCATGGGGGTTTCAGGTGTGGTCAGAGCCATTGTCAGCACCATCTTTGACCTCAGCCTCATGAGTGGCACCGTGGGTCAGGACAGCTCCATGGGGGTTTCTGACCTCAGCACCGAGAGCGTGGTTGGGGCCATCGCTGGTGCCATCTCTGGTCTCGGCACTGCTTGCAGCACATGGGCCAGGACAGCGCCATGACAGGTCCCGACTCTGATGCTGCTGCCGTCATTGGCACCATGTCTTCTTCCCACACTGTGCACAGTTCAGCTGGGGGTCTCGGTGCTGACTCTGGTGCAGTTACTCGGTCTGGTGACTCTTTCAGTCAGGATGGCAGTGGGCGTCCATGTACCGTTTGGCACAGGACTTCAGTCTCCACCTCCTTGGAGGGGGAATCAGATTCTGCATCAGACAGGCAGTCTGAATTTTTGGAGTTGGCTGCTCTCATGGTCACCTTGGTAGTGTCCTCGACAGGTTGGAACCAGCCCCCTTCTGAGGAGAGGACAGTTGCTCCTGGGACCAGGGTCAGGGGTGCTGACTAGCAGGCAGTGGTGCAGGCCACCATCGCTCTGCAACCTGGATTTTCTGACCCCTCAATAGTGGTACCCCCTCAGGTGGTGTGCCTGGATTGCCCAACTTTGGGGCCGATTGGAGCACCCACAGGAGGGGAGGGTGCTGCTCCCTAAATAGCCCCTTCAGGGGCTGACCAAAGCTGCCAGCTGCCTAGGCTGGCTTTCTCAAGGAGGAGGGAGCTTTCAGATTCCAAGGGGTCGAGGGGTATGGGGTCCATGCGGCAGCCTTTTTCTGGAGCCCACCAGAGCTCTGGGAGGAGTCGTAGTGTGGATCTCTGCCCTTCCCTTTTGGTTTCCTTGAGAAGGCCTCATTCTTTGGAGGTAGGGGACCATCCTTCTGGACTTTCATAGCCCCGGTCACCTCACAGGGGGGATTCTTCAGGGTGTAGCCTAGGCAGTTCCAGTTTGGTTGACCAGCTGTCGGCTGTGGAATCTTCTGGAGTTCCTTCTTTCCTTAGGGCTCCTGGTGTGCTCCCTAGCCCAGGCAGTGGACAGCCAATTCCTGTTGTCGGCTGTGCCCCTTCTCCTCTGCCACATTCTCCTGTGCTATCAGGTATTCTTGGTCCTAGCGGTCCTCTCTCCTGGGAGCAGTTCAGAGTGGTGGCTGCTCAATTCCCCTCTTACGTTAGGGCTATGGACAGACAGGTTTTTTCAACCTCCCCCTGAGCAGCCAGCTTCTGAACTCTTGAGGTCCTCTGACTCCTCATCCCTCTCTTCTGAGAGAGAGGAGCCATCTGTCCACATCTCCTCAACTGCTGATCTCGCAGAGTATCAGCAATTTCTCGTGAGGATGTTGGAGGACCTGCACATCACCCCACCCACTCAACACAATCCAAAGCACTCAACGTGCACCTTTCTAGGCCATTTCAGTGCAGACACCCTTGTGGTGCCCTCCTGACCTGCTCCCTTTTGGGAGGCATCATTGCGTTCCTGGTAGAGACCCTTTTCTGGAGTCCCAGCCCCTAGGGATCTCTGTCAGCAGTATTGTGCCCCTCCTCAGAGTCTCCAGGTCCCATGCCTTGTCCTCAGTCAGGATTGATGCAACTGGACACTCCTGATGGACTTCACACCCCTCACCTTGACTGGCCCCCAGATCAAGATTCTATGGATTTTGACTTTTGGGGGAGGAGGAAGTTCTACTCGGCACGGTTGCTGCTCTCTATTGCAGCACATCGAGCCCACTATGCTACCTATGATATGTTCCTGTGGTCCAGGCTAGGTCAACTCCTAGCAACTTTGCCTGACACAGAGGTAAACAGACAAGCCATTGCTATCTCTGCACGTGGCCTGGAGCTAGCAAGGCACCAAGTGAGGGCATCTTACGATGCAAACGAGGTAGCTTCCAGGGTCATAGGGACAGCGATCTGCACTAGATGGATGGCATGGCTGCATTTCTCCCGGTTGTCTCCCTTGGCCCGGTGTAGGGTGATTAACTCTGCTCACCAAAGAACCTCCCGTAGAATGAGATGGCATCTGTTGGGCAACTTCCTACTCCTTCCGAGGAGTCCCAGTCTCACTCTCCCCACTCCCAGGCCTCTCCAGACCCATAAAGATTCTCTCTCTTAGTGTGTCACCCACTGAGAGCTAAGGGACTTAGTCCCTTAAGGTTAGGGCCCCCTTCGGGGGGGGGCTCGGCACTCACCCAAAGGTGATGAATGGTGAAGATTGACACAGGCAAGATATGGACATTATGTACCTACCATAATTCTGATCTTTCTGTGTATCTTCACCATTCATCACAATCCCACCCTCCATCCCTCTGGGGCCTCAGTCTCTGGTTCCCCCTCCCTCTCTGTGCCCCCTCCTTCACCCCCCTCCTTTCTGCTAGTCAGGAGCAGGGTGACTTGGGGCTCATAGGGAAATAATTCTCTCTAAGGGGCAGAGTGGTCAGGATGGGGAATGCTCCTTCTTCAGTGCCTTGGCATCACCCCTGTGGGGTGGGGGTTGGTAGTTGCCCTCCTTTCTTTCCTTCTCCCCTTCTCCCCGTCAACTCCTTTGATTTTCTTGTCCTTTGGACAGATCCTCAATTTAATTTAAGAAACTAGATTTCTTACGCCAAAAAATTATTTGGGGGGGAGATATCCATGTATCCTGTCTTTTCTTCTAGAATAGCCGATTCTGCTTTTGTTGGAGTTATTGCCAGTGATTCTGTGCCTTGAATTCTGGCAGTTAGCCTTTTGGCTACTCCTTCACTGTTCCTATACAGTCTGGAGACAGGTCAAGGTTCCAGGGTGTGTTCCTTTCCCCCCCCCACTCACATCCTCATTTCTAAAATCCTTAACCCTCCCTTCCTCCCTCCAACTTTCTACTTCCAAAGATTGGGGCCCCTACCAAATCCCCTTAGTTTTTCAAACTTGTTCTGTCCTCTCAGTTGTTTATTTCTCCTTTAGTTTATATATCTTTTCCTTTGTCTGTCACTTGGACTTCCTTGTCCCACCCTCCCAACCCTTTCTCACTCTCTGGCAACTCAGAACTGGTGGGATGGAGGACTCAACAACACCTAATGGCCAGCCTGCGGCGCCATGCAGTGCATTAGGTCGAGGCGGGCGCCGATGGTGCGTCGACTCCACCCATCCAAAAAAAAAAGCTTCCGCAGGGTAGTGACCTCCAGCCAGAACCCAAAGGTGATGAATGGTGAACATACACAGAAAGATCAGAATTACGGTAGGTTCATAATTTCCATATTTGGAGACCTGGGTTTGAATCCCACAGCCGCCTAGGTGCATACTGTGTGGTCCTGAGCAAGTCACTTAACTTCCTTGTGCTCCTAGGTTGCATCAGGAAACCAGCTTCAGCTTGGTGTGCTACTCCTGGTTAAAAAGTGTTCCCTTCTCTCCTTCCCCTGTAGACCAATGACAACCAGGCATTCCACTACTCTTTCCTTCAGCAGTATTTCCATGACTTTTCCCACTGCTGAGGTCAGGCTGGCCAGTATGTAGTTCCCTGCATCCTCCCTGTTAACACTTTTGTATAGAGGGACCACATTAGCCCTCCTCCAATCGCTGGGCACATCACCTGTTTACAATGACAGGTTGAACAGGGTAGTCGAAGGCCTTGCTAACACCTCCCTTAGCTCCCTTAGTGTCCTGGGATACACCCTATCTTGCCCCATAGCCTTACTGCTGCCAGTTCCATGAGGATCCTTTATTTTGCAAAGGGACCTGTGTCCATTTCTATGATCTCCCTATCCTTATTACTTAATGCAGCCCCATTTCCTGCCCCCTCCCTTGTAAAAACTGAACAGAAGTATTTGTTCAGTTGTTCTGCTTTTTGGTGGTCATCATTTACCCTCCCTCCATCCTCCCCTTTCAGACTCACAGTCCCTCCCCTTGCCTTCCTTTTCTCACTGATGTACCTGCATGTAACAGGTTTTGTCTCTCCTTACCATTGCATCAACTGGCTGGCTTGTGCCAGGGGTCCCACACAAGTGTGGGTCTGATCCCAATGTGCACTTTGCATGTGGAACCATTTTGGCTTGCCTTCTGTTTGCTGTAGTGTAGTGGATTATGGTGAACTAGTTTTGTTTGATTCTGCACTGACAATTCTATTTGCAGCAGATACTGGAGTCCTTTGTAGCTGGCTTTGGTGCAGTGGGCAGCGGTGGGAGATTGTGTCCTAGAGTGCATATTAAGAGTTTATATAAGCTCTCATCTTTTGTTTACTGGCCCTACTGTACTCCCTGGGCAGGTTCTGTCACTGAGGACTGAACTTAGCCCCTGGAGAAAAGCAGAAGTGGAAAACATCTTATAATGTATGGGGAGCCCTTATTATTAACTGAAATCAAGCAGATTACAACCTTGTTATGCCATTGATATGACATCACTCTGTTGTTAACCCTTCTTGAGTATGTCATATCAATGGTATAACAAAACGGAATGCTCACAACAATCCATGTTCTGTAAAGTAAATCAGTAAAGTAATTCAATCTGTGATTACACAATCTTGGCAGCCCATACACTATAAAATATAATGTATGGTCTTTGATTAATAACTGTTCTGAAAACACTTCTTGAGGTTACCATGACATATGAAATCCTCTCGACCTCTTTTCTGTGTAAAGTAAGTAAATACACAACCTCATACACTTTTTATATATATAGTTTATATATTTATAAAATGGGTAGGGAAATTGCTTGGAATTTATTGGAGAATGAGCATTACATGACTGTGCGTATATCAGAGTGCGACCTCACGCATGCACTTTTAACCCCTCCAAAACAATTTTTCCATTTTATAAGATAGATGACCCACTCTGAGATGTGTGGTTGTGCTCTGATATGGGCACGCTTTGAGTGGTTATACTTTCGGCCTGAATATATGTGTAACAACGCACACCAAGCGGGGTGTATACAAAGTGCTAACGCACACCTGTAGAGTGGGTTATCTATTTTCCATATATATATATATATATAGAGAGAGAGAGAGAGAAATACATAGATAAATTGTGTGTGACCTGTGAGGGCAATGAAGAGTGCAGTGAAGCATAAGGTCAAGGACCAGCTGTGGGTGCAATACTGGAGGAGGGAATGGGGGTGGCCATGGAAGGAGGGAGAATGGATGAGGGGCACTGTAGGGTAGAGGCCAACTACTGGAAGAGGACATCTACAGGATGGAGGGACCTACAGGGAGAGGGGGTACAGGCAGGCCGTGAAGTAGGGTGGGGAGGAGGGGACTAGGATAGTGGTGGGCTACAGGCAGCTGCTGCTGCATGGACCCCAGGAACTGTCCAAGTTAATGCTTAATTGAGCATCAACTGTATATTAATGAGTTGAGCACTAGAAAATTTGCATGTGAAAGTCTCAACTAGCACTCATTTAGCCTCAACTAACTATAAGTTAAGCATTAGTTGAGAACTCTATGTTGAGTGCTCTATTAATTTTTTTGTATGGGTTCTTCTGTTAAAAAAAGAACAGCACTGAAAAATGTAACCAGCTCTATTTAGATGGATAAAAATAGGTGTTCAAGTCTAAAATCCATTTGAAGCTGCCCAATAAGACCTCGCACATAACACTGGATCCCCAAGTATATAACCTGACCACTCAGTTAAATATGTAGTAAAAAATAAACATTTATTTAATACAATGTCTAAAAACAGGTACGGTGTACAAAAATCTTCCTCCACAGTGCTAGTTTCTTTTAGAACTTTGGGGAAAGATTTTTGTACACAGTATCTATTTCTAATGCTTTGTATTAAATAAATGTGGCTTTACTTTCTATTCTAGCGGTCTGGGTTATATACTGGAGATCCATGTACTTGTCTCGAGGTCTTTACTTGTTTGAATTATATACTCTTTAACCCAGACGCACTATCAATATACTGGGGCGCCAATTTTTTTCTACTTTCTGATACTGAGGGTGGGATATTCAGAGCGCGCCAGGCAGGGGCGCAAGCCTGGGTGCAATGCAGCTGGGATGCACCAGGGAGTGTGCTGATTGATATTCAATGGTGCTGCACCATGGATCAGCACCATTGAATATGGCAACGTGGCCTCCTACATTGCACATGGCGCAGTGGCACTGCACCAGCACAAGTGGCAAGAGAGGAGCAGGGGGATGCGCCAGCACAAGTGCGGTTGTGCTAGGCGCAGGAACCATGATATTCAGTGGTGAATATGCAAATGGAGCCATAATGCATGCAAGGTGCAACTGGGGCCATTAGCTTGTCATTATGGCCCTATTAGCATGCAGGTGCACCGATCCCCGGTGACTTGTGCCTGGCACCCTGCCAGGCTTCAGCCGTCAGGGACCGATGCCCCCTGCACATCGTGGCAAAGTGCCCCAATGCCCAATCGTGGGCATATGTATTAATAAAACATGTCCCATATCCCTGGTGGTTGAGTGGACCGCTTCCAGCCAGATCACGGGCATAGGTATAAAAGAAACATTTTAAACTATCCCTGTTGGCCCAGTGGACCGCTTCCAGCCCGATCATGGGCATAAGTATAAGAAGAACATTTGAAATCATCCCTGGTGGTCCAGTGGACTGCTTCCAGCCCGATCGTGGGCATAAGTATAAGAACATTTGAAATCATCCCTGGTGGTCCAGTGGACCACTTCTAGCCCGATCGTGGGCATAAGTATAAGAAGAACATTTGAAATCATCCTGTGTGGTCCAGTGGAACTTCCAGCCGATCATGTGATAAGTATAGAAAGAACATTTTTAAACTATCCTGGTGCTCCAGCGATCCCCCCTCCCACCCGCCCACTGAGCCCCCACCCGCTCCCCTGAACAGTGGCGGGTGGCGGCCAACTGCGTGCAGTATGGCTGTCGCCCCGTGGTCACAGCGTGGGCCAATGGGTGAAGACGTACCAGACTACACGAGTCCAGATATGTGAATGGATCCATTCACATCGGGACTGTGTAGTATGAGATGACAACGATGCCATTGGCCCACACTGTGGACCAATGGGCATACAGCCATATTGGTACACAGTCAGTCGGCAGGCAGCCAGGTGGCTTGTGGGTGGGGAGCCGCCGCCTGCTGACTGGGGAAGCGGGATGGTGGGGCCAGTGGGTGGGTGGTGGGGGGGCTACCCTGGACCACCAGGGATAGTTTAAAATGTTCTTCTTATACTTATGCCCGCAATCAGGCTGGAAGCAGTCCACTGGACCACCAGTGATAGTTTAAAATGTTCTTCTTATACTTATGCCCTTGATCAGGCTAGAAGCGGTCCACTGGACTACCAGGGATATCATTCCTATTACAATGCCTGCGATTGGGCATGGGGGCGCACGATGCTGACAGACCCTGGCTCCGGAGCTCGGGTGGCCACCCACAGCTGGCGGCTGCTGTGTTGCACCCTGCAATACGGCAGCTCACCTGTGGGTGGCCAGCCCTTGCTCCTATTTCATTTTGGCTCAACTTTGAGCACCAGTGTGCAGCACAAGTAGGAGTTGCACCAGCATATACACTGCACATTCCAGGCTGAATACCAGGATGTGCGGAATATGCATGGGCATGCCTTCTGCACTTGTGCCACATACATTACTTGTGCACCCCGGTGCATTGGGATCTGCACGGCTCAACATCCCTTTTGAATGTCGCCCCAGGGCGCATCAGTGGGCTGTGCATGGACCCCTTTGAATATCCCACCCTGAATATTCTCTTTCTCTCCCTCTCTTACTTAAAACCTGTATTTTTGGGTTGGGCTTCTATTAAGACTCAGTGTCCCAGTTTACCTCACAGTTGGACTAAGCCACACCGAGCATGTGTGAGGGACAGTTGGGAATGTCATTAGAGAATGGGAAGCATGGGATATGCATGCTGTTTCAAACTGTGTCATCAGTTTGGGATTATTTTTCTGCATAAAGCAGAACGGTTTTAGTGAGAGGGCCAAGCTGCAAGACTCATGGTGGTATGCAATTCTGATTTGATCTGGAAGCCAATACCGTCCATGCTGCTAAAATAATTGCTGGTCTGTGGTTTGATGTAACTCACTGGCATGCTGCTGGGGTTGGAAGAGGCGGCAAGTTCTTGCATGTACTGTTGATGGGGCCTGTGACCTAGACAAACAGAGCATGATCCATTCTTCACAATCTGTCCAATCAAGTCATCACTGGGTTATGACTGGATGGACTGACTGTCCTGCTGAGGTCGGAGGAGTGTGGCATATGTGGGGGCATGTGTGCTGCTAAACTGTCTTGGGCCATCTGGCTTGGCCTGAAATCAGAGTCCTCACTGGACTCAGAGAGAGAGAGAGAGAGAGAGAGAGAGAGAGAGAGACAGAGAGGGTCTCCAGAAGAAAGACCTGGGCCACAGGCAGGGCAGGGAGTGATGTATAGAGGTCAGTTTTGGTACTTTGACTTGGCAGGGTAGGTTAGTTGGGTATTGGGTTCAACTTCAGCAATGAGAATGAAGAGCACCACTTGAATTTGCGAAGGAGGGGCCCACTAACATAGGAAGTCTGGCTACCTTAATTCAACCTGAGGGAGGTGGCTTAGCATCCTATGGTAGAGGTCATCAGTTACACATGAGACTTTAACAAAATGAAAGTGCTGAGCAGGCACCTTTCTCTGAGATGATCTGTTTATAGCTACTAGCTCCACTCACCTGTGGGGCCTGGAGAAAGTGAGAGATCAGACAGGGTGGCTGGTGTTGAGCAAGGGTGGGGAATGTCGAGCCAGATGGGAGTGTGGTCAAGGGTAGAGTTGGAGTGTCGGAGAGTTGGAGTGTTGGGGAGGAGTTGGAGTGTTGGGGTTGGAGTGTGAGGCGGGCTGGGGAAGAGTTGGAGTGTGGAGCAGGGCTGGGGAGGGAGAGTTGGAGTGTGGGGCAGCGGTCAATTGGAGAGAGTTGGAGTGTGGGACAGGGGCCGGGGGAAGGGAGAGTTGGAGTGTGGGACAGGAGCCAGGGGGGTAAGGAAGAGTTGGAGTGTGGGGCAGGGGCTGGGGGGAGGAAGAGTTGGAGTGTGGTGCAGGGGCCAGGGCCAGGGGGGCTGTCCCTTAATTTTAAAATCCAGTGCTGACACTGTAGATTGTAATATGGGAGTCAGGACACTGGGGGAAGATCTGAAGATGGGAGAAATGGTCAAGGGTCTAGCAACTAAAATTCCAAGCAAAAAAATAAAGAAAAGTTATGCCCACAGGGGGTCAAGAAACTGAAACTGAAATATTGGTGGGAGAAGTGTTGGAAACAAACTACAGATGATATTGACATGGGGATCTTTAACAACTTAAATAATCAATGCAGTACAGTAGTGCAGGGTAGAAGGCAAATAGTTTGCTGGGGGTGCAAAGGCAGAGGCATCCCATCAAAAGGAATGTGGTAATCCTTCCCCAGGGCAGATCTCTGATGCACCCACACTTGGAATTCTGCATGCAGTTCTAGATCCACACTCAATAAAGGACAGGGATGGAGTTAAAATGGTGCAGATGAAGTTACAGAGTTAAAATGATGCAGAGGAAGTTAACAAAAATAAGTATGGGGCAGCAAGAAAAGTCCTATGTGGAGAGGATATATCATAGTGGACCTCCACATATTTACAATGGAAACCAGGAGGGTAAGGGAGAACATTGTTAAACTATAAGTTTCTTCACAGGACAAAAAGCGTGAGGTGTTCAAGAGCAGGCACGGGGAGGAAAGCAGCGAATGGAGGGAGATTTAGACAGGATGCCAGAAAAGCATTTAGGAACAGGTTACAAGAATGGGTGGTCCACCTCAGATTAGTGGAAGGATTCAAGCAAGGGTGACAGGTTTATGGGGCTAGTAGGGATATCTGGGGAGGAAGACATGAAGGGAGGGTGGGGGAGTGAATGACCACTATGATATTTGCATCATACTATAGGTAGAGTGAGGCAGACATTTCTATGTTTTAGCGTGGTTGAAATTTTACTTGAGCTATCAGCCTTCTGGCTCCACATTACAAGTGTGCTATTATTTCTTCAGTCATTTAAGGAACTATGTAAAATGTTGGCCAGACTGTAATGATTCTTGGGGCCCAGTCCTCAAAGGTAACTTGCACATATGTGGGATGTGTTGTCCTGCAGGTCATGGTTATGCCTGTTGGCATCCACAACCCCTGCCCCAGTGAGCCACTTTTGGGTAGCCATGCATAGGAGCAGGGGTAGCAGCATTGGCTAAAGCTGGTCCAGATCATAGGAACCCAGTCAGATACCAGCACCAGTCCACAAGTGAATCCCTACCTCCATATGGTGTTGGGTATGGTGAGATACATTGGATGAAAAAACAACTGTGCCAGGGAAATGTGGCATGGTGCAAGTTAAGGGCTTGTGGCCCACTTCGAAGACAACCGACATAAAATGTAACTGCACTCTAGAGTAGCATGCAACATATGACCAGGATAAATATTCCAACATAGATAAATAGCTACAGCCTGAACAGTTTGTGTGTGCTTGCAGCATTTGTGGATTTTTTCAAACTACTTATCTGTGTTGGAATATTTATCATGGACATATGTTGCATGTTACTCTGGAGTGTGGTTAAATTTTGTGTTGGTTATGGTGGGATATAGCCATCCTGCAGGACTTCCTACAGGCACAAACATTTAGTTTCATAAATTCTTCAGCCAGTGCCAGTGATGCCCTCAGCCTACCAAGGACATTAGGGAATCAAGAAGAGAGGGAGAAGATTGGGCTCAGAATCTTGGTGTATGGTCAGGCTGAGTGAAACAGAGTACAAAGACAAAGTACTTATTTCACTAGTAAAGTTACAGCAAAACACTTGGGTTCAGTTGATATTTTTGAACCTGACAAATTTTCATGTGGTGATCACTATCCATCCAAAGTAACTACTTAATATAGCAATTATTAGTTAAACAAAATGGGGGAAAAATAGAAGATATGTTTTTTTTTCTTTTTTAAACTCTTTTTCTCATCTACCTTCTGGGATATCTCTCAGGTTCCATCTCTCGACCTGCAGCTCCTGACCTCCCACCTGAACCTCAGCGTGACCAACTTCTGAACTGGTATCAGGACTCCCATCTCTCCCCCGGGCCCTTGGAGGGGCCGGGAGTCCCCAGAGGGTACAATTGGGGGGTGCGGCTGGCATTGGGCAAGTGGGCCTTCACCTCTGGAGTTCCGTCGCCTCACCCAGTCAGCAGTTTTTTTTTTCCTCGTGTTTATGCCCTCATTCCCCCCCAAGCTTGGACATACAATGGTGTCTGGAGATGCATGCCGTAGCTCTACCCCTCTACTCACTGCCCTGGTGTGTGCAGTGTCTCTGGTCACCACTGGGGGCCGCTGCAATTCCGGGCAAACCTGAATTCCTCCCCAGAGAGAGCTGTCCTCTGGATGCTTGATCCTCTCTCTCCCCTGCCGACCCCTGGAGGCCCAGGCTCTTTCTCAAACCCGGATCGCTGGCATGGCGTGAGGTGTGACTTCCAGCACCTCAATCCTCAGTGCCACCGGGTCGAAGATATGGGTTTTAAGAAAAGAAATGGTAATGGATTATTTATGACTTATAATTGGCTGCATATGCAGCAAAATATGTAAATAAGCATGTTTTGCCTACATTTGGATTTTTTTAGACATATTTTATTTATATTGGAAATGCATTCAATTCATGGATAATGCATTTACAATGTAAATAGAATCTTTCAAAAGAAATCCAGATGTAAGCAAAACTTGCTCATTTATATATTTTGCTGTGTATGCAGCCAAATGTAAGCCATAAAGACTCCATTAGGATTTCTTTTGGCTTAAAACTGAAAAAAATTATTTGAGATTTATTAAAAATCTGAAAGTACTCCAGGATTGAAAATTTGCATATTTCTCTTCAAATAAAGCCAAAAAAAGAAAAACTAAATCCATTCAAAAAAGCAGTTTTCTTTTTCATTTTTTTTCAGCCAAAAATACAGAGGCCCAGATATTCAAACTGCACCCAAAAAGTGCGCAATAGCAGGAGCAAGCGCAAGTCCATTACGCCCATGCGCAAGAGGCGCGATATTCAAAAACAGAGCAGGCCAAACTACGCCTACAGCTGACGACTGAATATCGCACCACCTGCGCCATAGCGCAACTAGGGAGGGGAAGCTGAGCAGATCAGATGCACCATAGCGCAACAAGGGATGTGCAGCTGAGCAGTCCAGAGGCACCATAGCGAAACCAGGGACGCCCCCCAGCAGCAGGGTAATGCAACTGCACAACCAGGGAGGTAGGGGTCCACCACCCATGCCACAGATGGGCACAGGAACATACAGCAGAACAGACATTGTCCCCCCACACCCCTTGCACTGCACAACTGGGGAGGGCTGGAATAACCACTGGCCCATGGAGTCCAGCAACCAACCCACAGCTGGGCCATGTTGCCCCATCACACCCCCCAGCAAGCTGTGACTGGCACACAGGGAGGGCTGACCACCCCGTGCCACACCATCCCCCAATGCAGAGCACACCCTGCCCAGGAACAGTGTCCACCACTGCAGGAAACCCCATGCATGCCACCACCCCCACTGTGACACTGCAACCCTGTGCACCACAGAACCATGCAAGGCAGCCCCACCATGAGCACCCATCAGTGGGTGGCAGCACACAGTGATGCAATAACGGCATACACAGTGCCACCATGCACAGCCCCCCTGAGGTACTGCTGAGAGACCAACCGTGTGTCAGCACACGAGGTACCCCACACGGGACAGAGCATGCCCTGGACACCACCACCAGTGGTACAGCACCCCGCACAGTCTCCCAGTGACACACCCCGACCCAGCACTGGCCACAACAGCCAGCACAGACACCCATAGTGGTGCATGGAAGTATGCACCACACCGGATGCCGCACAGTGCATGGACAGACACCCATCCATACCCAAGGGCACAACAACACAGGGATGCAGTGGCGGGGCAACCAAGCCCCCAGCTTGGGCCCATGTAAACTGTGTACACACAACCCACAGTCCTCCATGGCACTGGAGTGCCAGCCACCCTGCGCAGGCACTGTAGACCTGTATGCCACCAGCATTTGCCTGGAGCACAAGTCACACACAGTGGTGCACATCCCCTGCAACATACACAAGCCACAGCATGTAGGTGGGTCAACAACTGTGGAGGCCACAGTGTCACCTGAGGCAGACATGCACCACACCAGTGACAGGAGGCAACCCAGCATTGTGAAGGGGACAGTGGCTGCCCTGCATGGACTGCCACCAATGACATGCCAGCAGACCATGCAAGTCACAGACATGCATGGTTGTCAGCTGCACAGGCCATGGACGGGCTGATAGGGGTGTCATGGACACAGAGCATGCACCATGGACCACTGCACACAGTCATCCAGTGCACAGGCCACAACACACACACACCACAGACACTGACTGATTGCTACCCCCACACCATAGTCACCTCCACACAGACACACACACATACCCATGGCTGCACCACCCCTGACGCCATGCACACCACTGCAGCTGAGCACCTATAGCCCGCTGCAAATCAGAGACCACCACAGTATTCATATCAAAATAACTGTATTAAACAACATATAAAGGTAACTATTTACAAAATATATACAAGGTGGGGGAGGGCCACAAACAAGGTGGGGATGGGTAAGGGGCAGGGGTGGACAATGGGACAGGAAAGGAGGGGTGTGAGGGTGGGTCCAGGGGGGGTAGGAGATATCAGGGGCAGAGGGACTTTTAACGTGAGCGCCCTTCCCTGCTCTGGCTCCTTCTCTGCCTGTGCCTCCTCAGTACCCCGGTCTCATCAATCCTGTGAAGGATGTCTAGTGATGCCCTCACCACCAGCAGGATCTCCCGCAGTGCCTCCCGGATGTCTTGGAGCTGGCATGTGCCTAGGACAAGGGAGCACAGTCAATAGGTGTGAATGCACAGCCCCATATAGACTCCCCACTGTGCATGGCATACGGCCATGGGACATACCTCTGTGATGGTGTGTGACCATCCACATTGATCATGTCCACATCACCTGCCCACCCAGGTGCATACAACCATGTGGAATGCTGCACACATCCACCAGCCAAGTCATGCACAGCACCACCATGGCCATTTAGTGACATGGCTATGTGGTGCAAAGGCAGTGGCACAGCAATGTACCCGGTGCACGCATGGATCACCATCGACACACTCCCAGACATGCATTGCCACTGGACAGTGCTGACTGTAACAAGTTGCGTGCATGGCAGTGATGTCAATGGATGGTGGCCATGCCCCGCTGCCGACCCTGTTACATAGCATGCAATAGTAATCATGGAGCTATGGCACTCACCATCATCGGGCTGGTCCCTTGGGCACTGTGGACCCTCGCCCCATCTGGCCTCCCTCTCTTCCTCGTTGCACCGCAGCTCACGGGCCAGGCGCTGTTCCTCTGGGCCTGTGGTGCAAACATGGAGAGAGGAACATCAGTACAATCCCATAGCAAAGCTCCTGCCCCCCGGTGTGTGCCCACCCACCCAGCCAGACCCACCCACCCCACACCCTGATAACACCACCACAGCCAACCCCTGACAGTCCCTCCCCATGTACTGGACACATACAACTGTGATACCCATATGGAAGATTAAAGTGTGTTGACATAACACCTACCTGGCCATGGCACTGTGCCCCTCCTGGCACGTCCCCACAGGTGGGCTAGCAGCTCTGGCTCCCTCCGCCGCAGGTCCCCACACCTATGGTGGCACTGCTCTGCACTTCTCCCCCATCCAGTGGCCTCCTCCAATGCAGTGGCCACCTCTTCCCACACCTGGCTCCTGGACCTGTCCAGGGGTGCCTCCCAGAACAGTGGTCCATGGTGTGGCTCCACTATGGCCACTAGGCTGGCCAGTTCTAACTGCGACCGCTGAGCTGCCCTCCTGCATGCCATTCTCTCTGCTCGGTCTGCAAATATGGTGCTCTGCAGCATGGCTCCCAACGTGCAGATGCTGTGCAGTACAGCACTGCCATTCCCTATCGCACTGTCACCGAACAGTGTGATAGTGGTGCACCCATGCCTGACGCATGGCGCCTAGGGGGAAAAGGTCAGGCACAGAGTCAAGGGTCTCTGGTGCACAGACATGCACAGCACCATTGAAACCCAATGCATGTAGTGTGATTGGCTGCCTGTGTGCTACCACCAGTAGCGGCCTACCACGCTGTTGCCCCAGTGCACCTATGATGGCCCAGTGCCACAGTGCCATGTAGGTGATCATCGCTATAGCACCACTGTCACAATGGTGGCTGTGCCCTGCATTGCTTCCCATGCACAGCACGTCAGCAGCGCGGCAGACACCTGCGTCAACAATCCGGGCATGCACAGTGAGGTGTGTACTATGCATGTCACAGAACTGTGCCATTGGCTCAGCACATTCAACACAATTGCGTAAAGCGCAACAGCGTGATATTCAGGCATCATATGCAAAACAGCTAATCAGCCATGCAATGGTGCAGCACTGCAATTTGCATCCACTTAAAGTTGCGCCTCACCTCATTTGCATGGGTTGCGCTATAAAAGTGTGACATTGGGATGCAGTGGCCATAGTCAGTTACTGCAGTCTATTGGTTAGTTGCATGCTGTTTGGGAGTGTGGACTGTGGATTTAGAGACATGCATGGGACTGCACAGTCACAGGTAACAACTGCCATTCCTACAGGCTAAATAATGACCGAGCAAGTTGTGGGAGAGGAGGAACACAGTGGTGGGAGGAGGAGGAGGCCTAATTTCACCAAGGCTGAGACTGAAGCCCTGTTTGAGGCCTACCTGGATCAGGAGCCGCTTCTCAGCGGACGACAGGAAACACCTCAAGCCCATGCTGCTGCATGGGAGGATGTGGCACGTGCTGTAAACCTGCATGGCAGCCACCAGCACTCCATACAGGAATGCAAGAAGAAGATGGGCACAGACAGGGAGGATAAAGGAGAAGGTGGCTGTCATCAGGGCAGCACGAGCTGCGACAGGTGGGGGACAGCCGGAGGTGATACACCTGACCCCACAGGAGGAGAGGATTGCTGGAAGCATGCAGCGTAGTGCCATTGAGGGTGTTCCGGGTGGTGGCTTCAAGACGGGTGGTGGCCCATCACTGCATGGAAAGTCATGGTCTGTCTATGGGGGGAAGGTAGGTCACATGCAGTAACACAACTTTGTTTTCCCTTACAGATCCTGAGCATCTGCATGGGTCAGTGGTGGTGGGCCTGTCCACTGAGGACAGTCAGCTGGAGATGGAGGAGGGCCCATCCACCTCCACAGGTATACGTGGCTCAGTGTGACAGTGGGCCTGCCTGGCTGTCCACACTGATGTTGTTGTAACAGGTGCGGAGGAAGCCCTGCCCGTGTCCCAGCATGACAGTGTCCATGGATGCCAGCATGCTGTGACATGGGCCGGTGCCGAGTCCGTCACCAATGATGATGTTGCCAACAGCATGGGCAGTGACACGTGTGTACCACGGGATGGCCACACATCAGGTAACATCGCGGCCATGGCTGTGGGTGGTGCTGCCATGGAGGCCTGCATGTCAGCACAGTCCCAGCCTATGCCTGTCATCGCCAGTGGGGCAGCACTGGTGTTTGTTCAGGACATTGGGACTGTTGCAGCCACTGCGGCTGCACTACTGAGCCCTGGGGAGCAGCAGCCAGAGGGGCAGCATCAGCGGTCGGCCAATGGGCTTGGGGATACAGGGTTCAGCGGCGTGTCTGTGCACTGTCTGTTGACATGCCCAGACCTGGTTCTGGTGTGCAGTGCCCACCCTCAAGGGGTGCTGAGCATCAGGGCCATGCACACCCTGAGGGACAGGATGCCGAGGAGGCAGATGACCTCTTGGACAAGCACACCCACCTACTGCAAGCATCAGTCCAGCAGCAGATGCGGCTTGTGACGTCAGTGGATGTACTGTGTGTGGCTTTGGAGCGGGCAGGGGAGCATCGCAGCAGAGACACCGCTCTGATCCTGGCAGGGATGGGCCGGTTGTGGGAGGATGTGACTGCCGCCATTGACAGGCATGCACAGGCATTCACTGCTATCATGGCCACAATGGGCACACAGTCATGTGCCCATGTGTCATGGACACCACACAGTGCACTGTCCACCCCCCATTCCCAGCATTGTGCGACACCCTCCCTGTCGACACCGGGTTCAGCTGTGGGCAGCCCGAGCACACTTGGCGCAGGCATGTTTGGTGTGCTGCAGACCCCTGCACAAGCACGGCCATGTTCATGCAGTGTAACCTCTGGGGGACCATCGGTGCCACCCCAAAAGGCCAGTGGTTGGCCTGTCAGTGCTGGCGGGTCTCAGTGGGGCTGCCCATGCATCCGTGATGGCCAGGGCACTGTGTCGCATGACTGACCTGTCTCCCAACATGGCTACTGTCTGGTGCTGCCCTGTGTGCATTGTGTCTTTCAGTGGGTGGTGCACGGGTGGGTATCCGGCCCTGCATGCAGACACACAGTCCATCTGCACACCCTCCCAGCAGCTGTCAGCAGTTGCGTGTGCATGATGATGCCTGCATTGTGCTGTACACCAATGTGCAATGGTGCTCAGCATCTGACACACGCACATGGACAGGCAGTGGGCGTGGTGGTCTGTGGACATGTGTGTGGCTAGGGGTGGTGTTCTGGGTCGGTGTGCCTCCTACCATTTGTGCAAGTTTGGTGCGTTGTGTGTGTGTGTGTTTGTGTGTGTCCATCTGCGTGGCATGTTAGACCTCACTCATCCCTGGTTGTGTGTGTGGTTCCATGCCTGGCCACTTCCCTTGATGGCATGCACCCCTGATGTGTGTCCATGCATGGTTGTGGGTTGTGCCTTGGCCACTGGTGGTTGCACATGGCCCCATGACTTACCTGGGTTGGCTGAAGTGCTCCTCCGTGATGGTGTCCCGGTGCAGCTGTGCCAGCCGGAGCAGTCAGGGGTCCCATCAGCCAAGGGGGGGGCTGCCCATCACCATCATCACCGGCGTCCTCATCGTCCCCATCACTGTCCCCCTCTTTGACCTGTATGGCTATCCCACATTCATTGGCCATGTTGTGCAGGATGCAGCAGGCCGGGAATAGCCCACAGGCCTTTGAGGGGCTGTACTGTAGGGCACCACCGGAGGTGTCCAGGCAACGGAAACATGCCTTCAGCATCCCGAACACCCGCTCAATGACATTACGTGTGGTGGCATGTGCCTCATTGTAGCGTAGCTGCGATGGGGTTGCGTGCCGCCGGTAGGGTGTGAGCAGCCAGGGACGGAGTGGGTATCCACTGTCACCTGTGTGTAGAGGGAAGAGGTTAATCTGCTGATCAGCATCAGCCTGCCCCAGGCCATGTAGGCCACTACCCATGTCACCCCTGACCATGCCCCCCAGGCGTTATGATTGTCCATGTGATTTGCATACTTATCCACTAGGTGGCCAGTGGGGATAACCCCACTCTCGAATCTGTGGCACAGTGCTGACTGGTGCCAGATGAAGGCATCATGTGCTCCCCCAGGGTGCGTGGCACAGACATTGATTATGCGCCCCCTGGCATTGCTCACCACCTGGCAGTTGATGCAGGCATAGCTCTTGAGATTGATGTATGTGGCCCCCTCGGGGCCAGGTGGAGTGCAGATGGCCACATGGGTGCAGTTTATTGCCCCTAGCATGCCAGGCATACTTGCTACCCTGTGGAACTCCTGTATGTTTGCTGTGCGCTCCGCCAGTGTGCTGGGGAAATGGATGTACTCCACAGCATGTGGCAGCAGTGTGCTGAGGAAATGGGTGAGGTGGCGTGACGTGGCCAACTGGGTTATGCCTGTGGTGTCCCCAGTTGGTCTCTGGAAGGTACCCGTGGTGAGCAAGCACATGCAAGCTGTCACTTTTGTCTCCACTGACAGGGCATGGCTCCATCGTGTGGGTGCCTGCATCACATCACTGCACAGCTCACAGAGCCACCTCAGAATTGCCCGATTCAGGCTGTACTGGCCCACAATCTCGGTATCACTGTACAGCTCGGAGCTGGTGTGGGCTCGGTACTGCCTGTTGGGGGCATACCACTGATGGGCCCTTCCATGGCCACGCCCCCCTGCTGCCCGTCTTCTCACCCCCATAACGGCCACTATCTGGAAGGTGGCATTGGCCATGTCCCTGGCTTGTGTTCACCCCCCCAGCAGCTGCTACTGTATTCCCCCCGCTGTCCTCACTGCTACTTCCCCTGCACCAGGAACACCTGCCTGTGGTGGCCACTGTGCTGTGTGGAACTTCCCCCTTCTGCACTGGCTGTGGCTCCCCACACCTTCCCTGTGCCTCTGTGTTCAGGGTGCCCTTTCCCTGGCCTGCCCTGTGTGTCCCTCCTGCCCTGTTTGTGTGACTAGAGTTCAGCCTCATGTGCCTTCCCGGTAGAGTTCTTGTGCCTCTCCCTTGTTCCTTTTTATTTTGGCTCATTTCCACTATGGCGCAACTTCCGCTTGCTCCCCTATTTCGCATGGCACAAGTTGTTGAATATCGCACTGTGCCATTTTTGCATGGTTCCTCCCCCTTCAGTTGTGCATGCCTTCATTATTATTGCGCTGTTGCTCAGCGTGATTTGGAGGGCACAACTGCCTCCTGCTGAATATCGCAGAATGGCGCATTTTTGGACTTGGCAGGCACAACCCTATTGCGCATGGCTCAACTCTTTTGAATATCTGGGCCAGAGGATTGAAAATGAGCATATTTCGTTGTGTATACAGCCAAACCTAAGCCATTCCTAAGATAGGAAATTACCATAAGAATTTTTCTGGATTATATAGTTTCAAGTGAATTTAAAGGGAATTTAAATCTTAAGAAAAAGGTAAAAGTAAGTCAGTGTCAATCCACAATTTTTGGTAAGTTGTGAGGGTTGATGTACTGGCCCCAAATGTGCTGGCATTGGCAATGCTGCGGTTCTTCTTGGTGGAAGACTGCTAGAGGAGGAGCAGTAATTAAGCTGGACTCAGCAGCAGCATTAATGTACTGGTCTGAGACTGCTGTTTATGCTGGAGCATGCATCTGTCAGCTTCATAGATTTTCAGCTATATTTCTTGGCAGTATGAGAGTGATGGCCCACACTGTCGAAGTCTGTGTTATACACATTAGGATGGATGACAAGGAGGTGGATTACATGATGGTTAATTGTATACATTGGGATGGAGTATGTATGAATTTCTGAGTAACATAGTACTGGCTGTGCACTATCCAACTAAGTTGTTATTGTTACATTGTACATACTCATTCAGGGTCTCATGGAGGAGGTATATGTGGAAATGGGGAAGATGTTGTTCAGTATTTGTCATTAAATGGGGCCATTGTATATCGCTGAGATGAAATATTCATTCCAGTTAGCTCAGCAGGGTCGAATACATTTCCAAAAATGAAATGAAGTAAACATTGATCTTACTTTGAGAGGAAGCTCTTGCAGCAGGCTTCACAATTAGGACTGACGCCACCTGGCGGCGGTTCTGGCAATTTTTTCTTCCAGCAGTACTGACGTGGGAACATAGAAACATAGAAACATAGGCTTTGATGGCAGATAAGGACCGCTTGGCCCACCTAGTTTTCCCATTTCCCTACCTACAGGATAAGCTGCAGATCCTAGTTAACAAACAGCTTATTTCTTCTTACCCCCAACAAGAATTGCCTTATGTCTTTCCCATGTACTCTTGAATTCTCCCACAGTTTTAGACCCCACAACCTCCTCAGGAAGGCTGTTCCATGCATCCACCACCCTTTCTGTGAAAAAAATACTTCCTTACATTGCCCCTGACCGGCCCCCTCTATCTTTAAATTGTGTCTCCTTGTTCTTGCACTTCTCTTTTTCTGAAAGATGCTACCCTCTTGTACTTTGTTGATTCCACTGAGGTACTTAAAAGTTTCCATCATGTCCTCCCCTCCCTCCTTTCCTCAAGGGTATACATATTAAGCTCCTTTAGTCTCACCTCATATGGCTTCTCTTGCAGATCCTGCACCATTTTAGTTGCCCTCCTCTGGACTGCCTCTGTCCTGTCTATGTCCTTGCAGAGATGGGGTCTCCAGAACTGGATGCAGTACTCCAGATGGGGTCTCACCAACTGTCTGTACAGAGGGATAACAACTTCCTGTTTTCTGCTGGTGATGCCTTTTCATATACATCCCAGTAAACCCCAACTCTCACTACTGCCTTTTCACATTGCTTGCTAACCTTAAGTTCATCTGATATGATTACCCCCAGGTCTCTTTCCATTTCTGTTGTTGTAACTACCTCCCCCTCCATTGTGTAATCTTGCCCTAGGTTTTTGTTTCTCAGGTGCATTATTTTGCACTTCTTTGCATTGAATCCAAGCTGCCATACTTCTGACCATTCCTCCAACCTTGCCAAGTCCCTTCTCATCCTTTCCACGCCTCCTTGTGTATCAACCCTGTTGCAGATCTTTGTGTCATCTGCAAAGAGGCATACTTTTCCTTCCAGTCCCTCTGCAATGTTATTTATAAAGACATTAAAAAGGACTGGACCTAGTACTGAACCCTGCGGTACCCAACTAGTAACCCCTCTTTCTTCAGCGTGGACTCCATTTGCAATTACCTTCTGTGTCCCGTTGTCCAGCCAATGTTTTACCCAGGCTACCTTCCTGGGATCCACTCTCTGGCTGGTTAATTTGAGAATCATAGTGGCTTTTTCTTTCATTTTGATTTGTTTATTTGCTTCACACGTCGCCCCCCCATCAACATCGGCTCCACCCCCGGTGTCACCCTATATAAGGGAGGAGTTCCCCATGTGCTCCAGTTCTTTCCAACCGCACGGTTAGGGTTAGTTCGCTCGGTTACAGCATAGTACTAATTACTAATAGCTACTTCTCCACCGATAGAAACCGTTATTTTTGCTACATTGCTTCTAAGTCCTCTTCCAATCTCAACAAGTGTGCTTGTGGGTGACAGATATCCACCAAAGATGGTCACTCAGCATGCCTTTACTGCCTGGGGCCTGACCACAACACCGACGCCTGTCCTCATTGTCAGGCCTTTAATTCGTGTACACGGATCAGGCATCAGAAGTTTCTCGTGGCCTACCTTGCTGAGACCAAACTTGCTGCCATGGAACAGGCCTTCTCCTCGGGGGGAATCTGACCATCCCCCCACCTGCAAGACACACAAACACTGGGAGCAAGACAGAGGAAGGTCTCACTCCAAACACAGGTCTTTGGGCTCGAAGTCTTGGTCTTCAGGACATGAATTCCACCTCATGACCCTCAAGCCCTCCTCTGCTGTACCTAAGCATTCTGGATCCACCCTCCAGCCTCTGAGAGTTCTTCAGCCCGCCAAGAAATTGACGAGCGCAGGTAAGGACTCCTCCAGCTCGGCCTCTTCCTTGAAGGCCGACTCTCGGGAGTCGAGCAAGGCCTCCAGGTCTTCTGGCAGCAGGGCCTCCTCCTTGCTGCCAAAACCATGTGACTCTGACTGGTGCCCAACCCCGGCTACAGACCGGTGCTCAGTCGAGAAGTCCGCCGGCCATAAAGCCGACCATCATAAGGCTCACACCCCTGAAGGATGTCCGTAGGCTCATAAAGATAAGTGGACACCAGACCGATGTCCACCCATGGCCCCTCTGGCCCCCATCCTGATGACGGTTATCACACCACCGGTTGTTGTTCACCCAACGCCGGTTGCCCCAGCACCTCCCGATGTCAGCTCTGGCACCCCTTCTCCTCAGTCACCGGCCCAACTGATACCAGACCCCGATGATGGAGGTGCTGATGCCACCCTGATGTCCCCCCTTAGGCCTACGCCAGTCGACAAGGGTGCGCACCCAACACCGGTACCCCCTGACGGTGGGACTGACGCCGGCTCGGGCTCAGGTGCTCCTCCTCCTACCCCCAGTTCACCTAAGCTGAATCTCTCACAAGTAAAGGAGCTCTTCTCCCACTGGTGGGATACTGTTAAGAAGGATCTCCTAGCGGGCTCGCCCCTTCCCACGCCAGTGCCGGTTTCTGACCCAGTCAATGTTGAACCGACAGACGGTGGGGCGTAAGAGGAGCCCCCTCCTAGGAAACATGCTAAGAAAACTAGGAGGGCCAAGGCCAGTAGTTCCTCCCGCTCTCCCTCTCCTTCACCATACAGGAGGCGCAAAAGGAAGAGATGCAGCCCCTCACCCTCTTCCACGCTGGACTGCTATGTGGACTCAGACTCTTCAAGTCCTGATTCCTACATGGAGCCAGAGCTAGGGGACTTGGAGGGTCTTCCCAAATCCTCCTAATGACCCAAGCTTCTTGGAGGTAATGAGGCACATCCAGGCCAACATGGGCTGGGACACTGAGGCACTGGACCCAGAGCAACTGCAGTTGGCTAAATACCACCGCCAAAAAGACCCAAAGCCGGTGGTCATCCCTCCCATGGTCGGCACCTTTCAAGATGTCACCCGTGCGACCTGGAAGTGGTCTCATTCCTCCTCTGCCATGCCTAAAAAGGCTCATCAGCTTTACCGGGCACCTTTGGACCACCCTTTGTTGGCTGAACCACCCACTGCAGATTCTGTGGTGATTTCAGTGGTTCATTACAATTCACAGAGGCCCAAACACCTGAGCACCCAGCTGCCTGACAGAGAATCAAAGTAGCTGGATTCTATGGGCCATAAGGTGTACTCTGCTGCCATCTGCAGTATTAGGAGTCTCAACTTCCTGACACACATGGTCCAATTCCAGAATGCCCTATGGGAACAAGGATTGGACATTGTGCAGAGCATGCCTGATTGCCTCAGTGGGCAGAGCTTGCCAAGCTTTTACAGACCAACTCAGATGTGGGCACCCAAGTTCTGCAGTCAACCTATGACTCTGCGGACACCTCCTCTAGGGTGGCCACCACTGGCATTTGCCTCCGACGCCATGCGTGGCTTCAGGTTTCTGGGTTTGATCCAGACGTCTAAACCAACCTACTGGATGTTCCCTTTAAAGGCTCCGTGCTCTTTGGCAAGGACACAGAGCGGATCTTCACCAGGCTGCAGGACTCCGGAAAGGCTATCCGATCCATGCAGTCCATATACTGCCTGAAACGGGGGCGAGCTCATAAGCCTCATTTTCATGGCCATGGGGGACATCAGCTGCAGCAGCCTTGCTCCCACCAGCATTCACAGTGAGGCAGCTTCAGTCATAGAGGAGGAGCCAGAGGATCTTATGCCTCCATCTCTAGACAGGCCAAAGCAGCCACTGTCACCCTCCCTCCCAATCCCACCACCTGACTATCCAGGCTACCCTCCTTCCCTAGACATTCTGTCAGGGGAGCTGGTCAGAGGTCTCTTTTCCCTCTACGCAGATGCGTGGGGTCAAGTGACGTCCGACCAGTGGGTCCTCAATCTCGTGGAGTTCTGGCACTCCATAGCGTTCGACTCCATTCTGCCAGACAGACCACTGCCCCCATCCCACTATCCAAGGGAACACAGAGCACTGGTCAGAAAGGAGATCCTATCCCTTCTGGACAAGAAAGCCATCGAGCCAGTTTCACTGGCCGAAAAAGAGAGAGAGGGTTTTTCTCCCACTTCTTCCTGGTCCCGAAAAAGTCAGGAGATCTCAGACCTATTCTGGACCTCAGCGATCTAAACCAATAGGTCTCTTACAAGAGATTCAGGATGTTTTCCTTCCCCACTCTCCTCCCACTCATTTTGGTGGGAAACTGATTGGCATCTTTGGACATGCAGGCTGCCTACCTGCATATCCCTATTGTCAGGAACCATCGAAGATTCCTGAGATTCAGGTTCGAAAACAAGGACTATCAGTTCTGAGTCCTTCCCTTTGGCCTCTCTTCAGCCCCCAGAGTCTTCACCAAGTGCCTGGCAGTAGTGGCCATGGCACTTCGAAGACAGGGCCACTTTGTGTTCCCCTAGCTGGACGATTGGCTTCTCCTGGCTCCCTCCAGGTCTCACCTGTTGGAAACTATCAAGGATTCCATCTCTCTGTTTCAGCACTTGGGAATCACCATCAACAGGGACAAATCTGATTTGCTCTCAGCCCAGATTCTCCAGTTTATCGGAGGCTCTTCTGGATACCACTATCAGGAAGGTTTTTCTTCCCTCCAACAGAGCAGGTCATATTCAGGTCCTGGCGTCTCAGATCTCTTCAGCCTCAAGAGTTCTGGCAAGATTCCTTCTCAGGCTGTTGGGGCATATGGCCGCCACCATAGTATCAGTTCCTCTAGCGCACCTGTGCATGAGAACCATTCAATGGTCCCTAAGAGTTCAGTGGGATCAGACAACAGACAGTCTGGACACCTAGATCAGGATCTTGGAGCCAGTCCACTGGGAGTTACGCTGGTGGATATCATCCGAAAATTTGCTGGTGGACATCCCCTTCCAAGTATGGGCACATCCCAGATTCTGACCACGGATGTGTCGTCCACAGGGTGGGGTGCTCATTTGGGGACACATCACACTCAAGGTTCTTGGTTTTCAATAGAGGAAGATCTGCATATCAATGTCCTGGGGCAGAGAGCGGTCCTTTATGCCCTCCAAGCCCTGGTCTCAGTCCTAGCACCGGGCTACCTCTTGGTACAGATGGACAACACTTCGGCGATGTTCTACATCAACAGACAAGGCGGCACACACTCTTACCCCCTCTGCAGGGAAGCCATGTGAATGTGGGACTGGGCTCTTGAACACCAGCTTTTTCTGATGGTGGTACATGTTTCAAGGGAACAAAACATACTAGCAGACATACTTAGCGGGACAAAATCACAAACCCATGAATGGGAGCTGCTTCAAGAAGTCGCAGATCACATCTTCTGTCAGTGGGGGATGCCAGCTGTGAATCTCTTCATGTTATGATTCAATGCAAAACAGCCCAATTTCTGCTCGCTAGGTCCAGAGCCAGGAGCTTTCTGGCAAGACACATTGTCCCTCTGGTGGAAAGGGAGGTTTCTGTATGCATTCCCTCCTTTCCCGCTATTACAGAAGGTTCTTCTCAAAGTGCAGTCAGAACCCTCCACTCTCATCCTGATCACTCCGCTATGCCCTTGTCAGATTTGGTTTCCCTTACTCCAGCATTTGGGGGCAGAGCCTCCGCTGCCTCTTCCACTATCATCTCACCTCCTGTCATAGGACAGTGGGTCCCTGATACACCGGAATCTGCATTCTCTTCACCTGCATGCCTGGCTCCTCAGGACATAGCTAAGCTCAGATTCTGGGTGTCCGATCAAACTGCACAAGTGCTGGTAGAGGTGTGCAAGCCTGCCACTGGGGCCACTTACGCTATGAAGTGGAAATGTTTTTGTATCTGGGCCACAGCCAAGAGAGTGGACCCATTGGTCTGTCCAGTTAATTCAGTTCTAGAATATCTGCTTTATTTTTCTGAGAAAGGTCTTAGCTATTCCTCCATCAAAGTGCACCTGGCCACTCTCTCTGCCTATCACTTCCTTGTTTCGGATAAGACGATGGCTCAGATGGAGGTTTCCAAGGCCTTTTTGTGCGGTATTCTTTATATCAGACCTCCCATCAGGGATCCTGTTCTCCCCGGGATCTCCTTTTCATCCTGGAGAAGCTCACTCTCCCTCCTTTTGAACCAGCCATGGAGTCTGAGCTGTGTCTTCTATCCTGGAAGACTTTGCTTTTGGTAGCTATCACTTCGGTGAGGCACATTTCAGAACTTCAAGCCCTCATGTGTAAAGAACCTTACCTTGTCTTTCACAAGGACAGGGTTGATCTCTGCACTAATCCGAAGTTTCTAACCAAAAGTAGTTTCAGAGCTTACTCTGAATCAATCGGTTCAGCTCCCCATTTATTACCCAGAGCATTCTAATAGGGGAGAAGCACTCCTTCACTCCTTGGATGTTCTTAGGGTTCTACATGTTACCTGGCTAGGACCAAGGGGGACAGGAAATCTAATCAGCTTTTTGTGTCCTTTGCCCAACTGTCCTTAGGTCACCCAGTCACCAAACAGATGCTTTCGCACTGGTTGGTTCATTGTATTACCTTTTGTTACTAGAAGTACAACAGGTTGACCCCGGGGCCAGTTACAGCTCATTCTACCAGAGCTGTTGCCACTTCTTTTGCAGCACTGAAGAGGGTACCGACAGCTGATATTTGTGCTGCTGCTACCTGGAGTTTTGTTCACACCTTCATCAGTCATTACAGGGTTTGGCCTCGCAGTTCTGCAAGGCCTGGTTTCCTGAGGGACCCTCCTTTATCCTGCTGTATTTCTCCTTACTGTTTTCCCCTCCCAGGGGTCATTACATGTTTATAATGCTTGGGACTCAGTCCTAACTGTGGAACCTGCTGCAAGAGTTTCCTCTCGAAGTAAGATAGTACAGTTATGTAAGAACTTACTGTAACAGTAGCTCTTTGAGACAAGCTTTTGCAGCAGGTGTATTTCCCTCCCTTCTTCCCCCAGGGATCAGGTCCTTTTCATACCATTCTTCCCTCATTGAGGGAATAATTGATGGTTGTCATACTTCTGACCTTTACCTCTTTCCGATCTCTGCCTGATGGGGTGGGGTGTACAAGAACTGGAGCACGTGAGGAACTCCTCCCTTATATAGGGCAACGCTGGGGGTGCAGTCGACGTCAGCGGGGGGAGTTCCCACATCAGTACTGCTGGAAGAAAAAATTGCCTAAACTGCTACCAGGTGGCGTCAGTCCTAATTGTGGAACCTGCTGCAAAAGCTTCTCTGGAAGATCTACTGTTATGGTAAGTTCTTACGTAACTGTACCTTACTAGGTTAGGTAATCAAATGAAATAGTTTAAAAGGATGCGTAACACAGAACAACCAGCAAGATGACATTTTAAATGTATAACAATAACATAAAACAGCATGTTCAGTGGAAATTGAGGGGATGCTGTGGTGGTTGGGGGGCAGAACACTTTTAGCCTTCTTCCACTGACACTTCATCCATTAAGCAACCCTCACAGTCTTTGAGACTGAAGTCATCACCAGGTGGAAATTTGGTCACCATTGCTGCTTCATCTACTTCCCTGTTAGTAGAGGCCTTACCAGCGTGGCCATCTTCATTGTCATCATCATCACCGAGACTCAGTTCTTGGGGCAACACCATTGAAATAACTGTGTTAAGTGGAATGTGAGCCTCATTCATTTTTATGTTTATTGCATGCATGCGCAAGAAACATGTTGCGTCAGCTTTCTCCAGAAGCAGGTTGCGGAGGCGTGGCACTGTTGTGCCCAGTGCCCCCACAGCCTGCAAAGGCTTGTCCCACTTCCCCCAATGCCATGGCATGCTGTTGCTGACACTAGTTCAGCCAACATGCCACAACTTTCAAAAAATCAGCCGCTGCAATCAGGGGCCGATTCATTATTGCAGCGTCAGCCATCCGCTGCAATGAGGGAGTGACCCATCATTGCAGGGTGGGATGTAGGATCTCTGACATTGTTTGTGAACATGGCAGCGGCTTGCTGCCGTATTCACAAACAATGTCTAAACCCCCCATGTTTATTTGCCGATGGGGGAGCCCACTCCCCGTCGGCATAATGTAACCCCCCCATTTAATGGTGTGCCGACAAGGTGCCCAATCCCTGTCAGCAGAAAGGAATTCCCCCCTCCTTTTGTTGTTTGCTGACAGAGGTGCCCAATCCCCATCGACAGAAATAAATCTCTCCCTTTTGTTGTTTGCTGATGGGGGTGCCCAATCCCCTGTTGGCTACAGCTGTATCCCCAGACTCCGGTGGCACACTGGGAGCCCACCCCAGTGTGCCACATGCCCCTGTAATGTTTAAAGCAGTCCCGCGATGTTTTTCTTCCTTTTGTTGTACCTGAAAGAAAGGAAATGGTCCCTCGTAGTCTCCCTGCCCCCTCCCACAACCTGCAACCAGCCTCCCCACACCCCTTCACCCCATACTTACCTCCGGAGCTCGGTGCAACGATCTTCGCTGGACTGGGAACATGTCTGCACTCTTCAAAGCCGACCGCGAACTGAGGAAATGCCGGTAAGCTGCATAATGTAATGAATAGGGTTTTTTCAACTTTAGTGCATATCTTGTGCATTTTTGGGAATTTTTTCATCAAATTTTCAACATGGGGTTTTTGGGACCCCTCCTCATGAATTCTTGAACTGTCATGGCGTTAATCTGCCCCGAAAGGTGGTTTCGTGGTCACTGCGTGGAATCACCCTTTGGGGCTGATTAACACAATGACAGTGCCAGTGTTCATGAGGTGGGCTCTCAAAAAGCCTATGTTGCAAATTTGGTGGGAAAAATAAAAAAAAATGACTGTTTTATGAGCATGCATTGCGCAGTTGCTACGCACGCTCATAACTTTGTGAATTTGCAATATTTTCCTGCCAGATTTTCAACATTGGCATTTTGTTACACCTCCTTGTGAGCTGTATAGTTGTCATTGTTCACATCCTTGCTGAAATGTGTTTTCGCGCTTCCAGCACAGAATAGCAAGGTTGCTGTGGGAAATCAGTGTTCGGGACAGATTAAGAAAATGACAATGATACTGTTCATGAGCAGAGGTCCTAAAATAGCTATGTTGAAAATTTGGTAATGATACTCCATAAAATGACTGTGTTACGAGCGTGCGTTGCGCAGTTGGCATGCACGCTCCTAACTTTGGGAATTTATAATATTTTCACTCCAGATTATCAAGATTGGCATTTTCTCAGACCTACTTATGAACAGTACAGCTGCCATTTTTCTCATCCTGGCCGAAATGTGTTTTCGCACTTCCAGCGCAGAATAGAGTGGTCTCTGTGGGAAATCACTGTTCGGAAATGATTAAGAAAATAACAATGATATTGTTCATGAGCAGAGGTCCTAAAATGCCTATGTTGAAAATCTGGTGATGATAGCCCATCAATTGACAGTGTTACAAGTGTGCATTGCGCACTTTCCACGCCCCCTTGTAACTTCGCAGATTTGTAATATTGTCACACCAGATTTTCAACGGTGGCATTTTTTCACACCTCCTCATAAGCAGTACAGCTGTCATTTTTCATATCCTGACCAAAATATGTTTTCACAGTTCCGGCACAGAATAACGTGGTTACTGTGGGAAACCAGTGTTCGGGACAGATTAAGAAAATGACAGTGGCACTGTTCATGAGCAGAGGTCTTAAAATCCCTATGTTGAAAATTTGGTGACGAACCTCCATAACATGACTGTGTTACAAGCGTGCATTGAACTGTTTCCACACACCCTTGTAACTTCGCAAATTTGTAATACTGTCACGCCACATTTTCAACAGTGGCAATTTTTCACACCTCCTTATGAACACTACAGCTGTCATTTTTCACATCCTGGCTAAAATATGTTTTTGCACTCCTGCCGGAGAATAGGACGGTCACTCTGGGAAATCAGTGTTTGGGACAGATTAAGATCGACGAGTGAGGGGGCGAGTGACCGAGCTCAACTGAGCTCTGTCAGAACTGCTGCAGATTTGTTTGTGGGCAGACAAAGGCCCCAAACACAAGGGCCCAGTACAAAAGGGCAACCTGCAGCACTGGAAGAAACACAACGAGACAGCGACTGAGGGAGGGGGAGTGAGCGAACTCGCTGAAGTGATGTCAGGACTGCTGCAGATTTCTTTGTGGGCAGAAAAAGGTGTCAGTGCAGGCAGGGGCCTAGTAGAAAAGGCCAGCCTGCAGCGGTGGGAGAAACGGTATGAGTGAGTGAGACAGGGGGACTTAGTGAGCTCAACGGAGCTCTATCAGGACTGCTGCAGATTTCTTTGTGGGCAGAAAAAGGCACCAATGCAGGCAGAAACACAGTACAAAAGGACAGCCTGCAGCACCAGGACAAACAGAATGAGGGCATGAGAGAGAGGAAGACTGAGCAACCTCAATGGAGCTCTTTCAGGACAGCTGTGGATTTCTTTGTGGATAGACAAAGGTGCCAATGCAGCCAAGAGCCCCATACAAAAGCGCAGTCTGCAGCGCCAAGAGAAACAGAACAAGCGAGTGACAGAGCGGTAGTGAGCGAGCTCAACGGAGCTCTGTTGTGGCTGCTGTGGATTTCTTAGTTGGCAGAAAATGCGGCAACGCAGGCAGAAGCTCAGCACAAAAGGCCAGCTTGCAGTGCTGGCAGAAACGGAATGCGTGAGTGACAGAGGGGGAGTGAGCGAGCTCAATGGAGCTGTGTCGGGACTCCTTCAGGTTTCTTTCTGGCCAGAAAAAAATGCCAATGCAGGCAGGAGCCCAGTACAAAAGGGCAGCCTGCAGTGCCAGGAGACACAGAATGAGCGAGTGAGGGAGGGGGAGTCAGTGAGCTCAACAGAGCTCTGTTGGGACTGCTGCAGATTTGTTTGTGGGCAGAAAAAGGCAGTAATGCACACAGTGGCACAGTACAAAAGGGCACCCTGCAGTGGCAGGAAAACCAGAATGAGCGAGTGAGCGAGCTCAGTGGGGCTGTATTGTAATTGCTGCAAGTTTCTTTGTGGGCATAAGAAGGCAGCAATGCAGGCAGGATCCCAGTAGACAAGGGCAGCCTGCAGCGCTGGCAGAAATGGAATGAGGGAGAGAAGGGGAGTGAGAAAGCTCAACAGAGCTTTGTTGGGACTGCTGCAGATTTCTTTGTGGGCAGAAAAAGGCTCCAACAGAGGCAGCAGCCTAGTACAAAAGGGCAGCCTGCAGCGGTGGGAGAACCAGAAGGAGTGAGTGAGACAGGGGGGAGTGAGTGACCTCGACGGAGCTGTGTCAGGACAGCTGTGGATTTCTTTGTGGATAGAAAAAGCCACCAACACAGGCAGGAGCCCAGTACAAAAGGGCAGCCTGTAGTGCCAGGAGAACCAGAAGGAGTGAGTGAGATGGGGGGAGTGAGCGACCTCGACGGAGCTGTGTCGGGACAGCTGCGGATTTCTTCCTCGGCAGAACAAGGTGCCAATGCAAGCAGCAGCCCTGTACAAAAGAGCAACCTGCAGCACCGGGGCAAACAGACTGAGCCAGTGACAGAGGTCCACTGAGCGAGCTCAGCAGACCAACGCAATCAACATTTGGCATTGACAAATGCTTGTTATAAATGTTAGGATGGAAACATTCTTCGGTGACAGATTTTTCCTACGGTCACACACAATGGTCCCAGCAGAACTGAACACCCACTGACACTGGACGGTGGGCAGCTAAGGTATTTAAAAGCAAAATATGCCACTGCAGGCCGGTCACTCACTTAGCTGTTCCAGTACACCAATGGCTCATCAGTGATGCCAAGATGCCTAGTGTCTCCCTCCCATGTAGACTTCCACCATACGTTGTGCTGCCCTGAGTCCTGCTCCTTCATCATACTCCTACTCCATGTCTTCAGTTTCCTCCACACCCACCTGGTACATAGCATACCAAATGGGATTATCTGCCATGCTGTGCTATGACTTTGACATTTTCTCTGATTTGGTGGCCACTGATGATTAACTGGTGGTGGTGGTAGCAACACCTGGTATATGTGCCCTTTGTGTCTCTGCATTTTTCATCTGTGCTCCATGTACCCATCTGACAAGGTAATTGGTCAATTTGTCCACTCGCACATGACCCCCTTCAATCATGGCAGGCAAGCCACATTTGTATCGTGGATCCAGCATTGTAGCAATAGCAAATTCAATAGCATAATGTCAGAGATATGTGTACTGCTGTCCAGTATATGGAGCACGTAACCCAGTAACATAGAAACATAGAAACATAGATTTTGACGGCAGATAAGGACCGCTTGGCCCACCCAGTCTGCCCATTTCCCTACCTAATGGATAAGCTGCAGATCCTAGTTAACCAGCAGCCTACTTCTTCCTACCCCAACCCCGTAGAATTGCCTTATGACTGTCCCATGCATGCTTGAATTCCACCACTGTTTTTGACTCCATAACCTCCTCCAGAAGGCCATTCCATGCATGCACAACTCTCTCAGTGAAAAAAATACTTCCTTAAATTACCTCTGAGCCGCCCCCTTCTATCTTCAAATTGTGCCCCCTTGTTCTTGCACACCTCTTTTTTTGAAAGATGCTACCCTCTTGGACTTTGTTGATTCCCTTGAGGTACTTGAAAGTTTTTTATCATGTCACCCCTCTCCCTCCTTTCCTTGAGGCTATACATATCAGAACTGTGATCATCACCTGCCTCCATCTGGTAACAGACATTTACCAGTGTCTGCCTCAGCACATGTATAAGGGGCATTGACTGACTTATATAGGTAGTGTTCCCACTCCCAGCCTGTGTTGCATGCGCAAATGGATGCAGAATGTGTATTATGTCATCCATTTGTTGCCACTGCTCTGATGTTAGGGTGATGGACACTCCAGCACTGTCCCTAGTGGTGTGCAGCAGTAGGTAATCTGAAACTGCCTTATACTGCTCATAAAGCCAGTCCAGCATGTACAGTGTGGAGTTCCACCTGATAACAACATAGAGCTTCATACTGTGCTGAGGAAGATGGTGGACCAGGGAGGTCCAGGAGGTGGTGCGGGGAAAGAAGACAGCCTATAAGCAATTCAAGTGCTCAAGGAGTGAAAGTGATTGAGGGGAGTACGAGCTGATGGCTAGAAGGGCCACTAGGGTGGTGAGGGTGGCTAAGGCAAGGAAGGAGCAGAACCTGGCCAGGGAAATTAGGAGAGGGAACAAGGGGTTCTTTAGATACATTGGGGAAAAATGAAGGGTGAAGGGGCAGATTAGCAGGATTAAATCAGGGCAGAGATGGGCACAAGACCCGGGGGAGCAGGCTGAGGTACTAAATGAGTACTTCACCTCAGTTTTCACCAAGGAAAATGGGGGTGCTGCATCATACATGGGAGGAGACAGAGATACTGAGGGGGGACCTCACGATCGGCGGGTCTGGGGAGGGGAGGCATCACTGGCAGGAGGGGAGGGCTAAGCAGGAGAAGAGGTACTGGAAGTGGAAATCACAGCAGAGAGAGTGAGGAAAGCCCTCAGCTCCCTTAAGATGGAGAAAGCACCGGGGCCGGATAAATTACATCCCAGAGTGCAGAAGAAACTTGCGGATGTCCTGGCGAAACCCCTGGCGGAGCTTTTCACCATCTCTCTGAGGACAGGGTGGGTGCTCCAGGACTGGAAGGTGGCGCATATAGTGCCCATCCACAAGGGGGGGATCAAGGGAGGTGGCAGTGAACTACAGGCCTGTCAGCCTGATATCGGTGGTGGGCAAGGTGATGGAGGGCATTGTCAAGGAGAGGCTGGGGGGGACCTGGATAAGTCAGGGTGCCTGGATGATAGACAGCATAGATTCATCCCGGGGAAATCATGTCAGACAAACCTGGTAGAGTTCTATGACTGGGTGACGAGTGCCTTGGACCTGGGTAGACCAGTGGATGTCCTCTTTCTAGACTTCAGCAAGGCATTTGACTCTGTTCCTCACATGGGCCTGTTGGATAAGCTGGGAGAAATGGGGGTGGGGAACCAAATGATCAGATGGATAGGCAATTGGCTCCAGGACCGGACCCAGAGGGTCGTAGTTGATGGGATAGTCTCATCCCCAAGGAGGGTCATTAGTGGGGTCCCACAGGGATCAGTCCTTGGGCCCCTTCTGTTCAACGCCTATGTCTCTGACATAAGGACAGGAATCAGGAGTGAGATGAGTCTCTTTGTGGATGACTCGAAACTGGGGGTGGTGGTGGATGGGGAGGAGGGGAGGGTGGCCCTACAGGGGGACCTGGAGGCTCTGGAAAGATGGTCTAGAAAGTAGAAGCTGAGGTTCAATGCAGGGAAATGCAAGGTACTCCACCTGGGGCCAGAACCCAGGCCAAGTGTACACCCTGGGGGGGGGGAATGCTACAAGTCTCGATGGCTGAGAGGGACCTGGGGGTGGTGGTGGATGTCAAGATGAACAACTCGGAGACTTGTAGGAGGGCAGCAGCCAAGGCCAACAGGATGCTGGGATGCATCGCTAGGGGGATCACCTCCAGAAGGAGGGAAGTGATACTCCCTCTGTATAACTGCTTGGTGAGGCCGCACCTTGAGTATTGCGTGCAGTTTTGGAGGCCACACTTAAAGATGGACATTAACCTCCTGGAGAGGGTCCAGAGGAGGGTAATCAAAATGATTTGGGGCTTGGGGGACAGGACCTATGAGGAGAGGCTCGAACAGCTAAATATGTACACATTGGAAGAGAGAAGGGACTGGGGGGACATGATAGAGGTCTTCAGGTACATGAAGAGGGTAAATAGGGGAGGAACAGTCAGGGTGCTTCGAAGGAAGGAGGAAGGGGCCACTAGAGGGCATGGGTGGAAGCTGGAGGGGGGAAGATTCAGGGGAGAAAGAAAGAGGTGCTACTTCACTGAGAGGGTGGTGGAGCCATGGAATGCGCTGCCTAGGGGGCTGGTGGAGGCAGAGACAGTGGAGGGGTTCAAGAGGGGGTGGGACAGGTACAGGGGAAGGGTTCTGGAAGCAAAATCCAATGCAGCAAGAATATCCGGAACTGGGAAGGGAGAAGCCAGAGAAGGCAAGGGGGGCAGTAAGGTCAGCACCCAGGGTGGGGGCTGACTAAACGAGCAGACACGAAAGACTGTTAGGCCTATTCTGCTGCCATTTTAGTATGTTAGTATGTTAGTATGTTAGTGTGCTGTAGCTCACATAGATGGTCACATGCCTTTGCAGAATGGGCAAAGTGTACACAGATGCGTCTGGCAACAGACACAGTTTCCTTTATTTCATGATGGTTCAGAAATTGCTGAATGACTAGATTAAGGCAGTGTGCCAGGCAGGGAGCTCTGAAAAAAACACCGTCAGTAATGCACTTAACCACATTGGAGCCATTGTCACGGGCAATAAACCCCGGTGTGAGTGAATGTGCATTGAGCCACTCATCAATCTGATTTAGCAGCACATTCAACATTTTCTCACCAGTGTGAGACCCTGTAACACTTTACATAGTTACGGTTGCATTCTGATGAATACCAAGTGTGTTGCTACTACCAAAATTTTGCTTTACACAACTTTTGCCAGGCCCCAAATCAACTACCACCCCAGGTACCTGTGCCCAGTGTGCTGTTATGCACAGATATGAGCTGCCCACTGTTTGCCCACTTGTCCACATATCCCTGCTAAGGTGGATATATTTTGAGGCAGAATGCTTCATGGCATGTAGGACAGATTGTGAAGCTCTGCTGTAGAGTTTGGGCATGGCACGTTTGGAGAAATACGTTCACGATGGTACCTGCCATTTAGGATAGACACAGCCCATCAAACAGCAGAATCCAGGATTCTCCACAAAGGAGAAGAGCAACAGGTCGATGGCGAGCATTTCAACTGTGGCTGCATTCAGCTGACATGCAGCAGCAGGATTTGGGGGAGTACTTTGAGTGCTGCTCAAACATACTCTTCAATGTGGGCTGCATCTTGGGAGTGGGTCGACAAAAATGCTTTACTTGTGTCACCAATGTTGTTCTTGCTGGGGTACCAGGTGACTCTTGGTGCCTGGGATGTGCAGCATTTATAAAACTGGTTATTTTGGTGGATTTGGTGCCTGGCGGTGTACTTTTATAACTCAAGGGAGTGGCAGATCCACTGCTACTATGCCCACTGCTCGAGAGAGAAAATGATTCCTCACACTCCTCCACCAACCCACTCAGCCCTCCCTCCTCCTGCTCTATTGCACTGCTGTCACTAACATTAAGCTTGACAAGAGAAGTCCAGCCAACAGCTCTGGTCTCTCTCTGGTGTTGGTGCCAGTGCAATGGGTGCTTGTTTTTCAAGTGGGCATGCTGGCCACCGGTGCCTATGTGGCTGCCCTTTATTCCATGACTTACACATGCTTGACACAGCTGACATCGACACGGTGTCTTCAGCTGCATCAAGCATGAAAAAATCCCAAACTAAGGACTTTGCACCTCTAGATTTGACATGGGACTGAGACTTGGACAGTGGAGCCAAAGATGTGGATGATTTTGCTTTTTGTGCCATTTGCATGATATCCACCATGCTATGTTTGGGAGGTGGGTTGACTGGACTACTTGTTGTAGGCTTGCTGCTATGCTCACCCTCAGTATTGTCATCTAAATGGGCTACATCATCATTCTTCATCTCTTTCACTTCTGGCTCCCACAGGGAATCCCACACCTCATTATCATATGTACCAAAACATATTATATCCTCCTCCTCCTCCCTATCACTGTCTACTGCCAGACAAACTTTTCCCTTCTCTAGCATCTCATCACTGTGGGGGGATGACTTTCCTTATTTCTTTCTCCAGAAGAAACAGACTGAAGTTGGACGCTATCACCCTCACCACCATCAGCTCCTCCTTAAGGAGGAACAACAGTCACACTGACAACTTCTTCTACCACCTCCTGGACCTCTGTGCCTCCAGTGGTGTGAGTGTCTCCCTTATTCCCAGTATCATCCCTAAAAAGCATACTAGCTACAGACTGGGCAGAAAAAAATGAGTCACAGACTTGAAGCCACTTCTAACTTCTATTTTGCTGCTGCTGGGTGCCACAGCAGCAGTGGAGGCCACAGAGAGCACTGATTCAGAAATAGGTTTGCTTTTTCCAACTGACTTCTTTGAGCCGCCTCCCACCCTGACACCTTTACCTGAAGTTGAATGTCTCTTGGCAGGCATATGTATATGCTTGTTTCATTTGGCTTCCTCTGGAACTATATTATTATGTATTTCTATCAAATAAGTGTGATTTAACACCTGCAGTGCTATCTACAATGGGCAAACAGTAATCAGAATAGTTAGCTGCAATGTAATGTATATAACTACCTACAACTGGTACTGTAGCATATTCAAGTGTGAAAACACTGTTTTATTTTTTCGATTAGAAGTTACATGAGTTAAGTAACATGGAGTAACAGGAGAACAGAAATAAGAGACTTTCAATACAAAACCGACATAGACCACCACCACAACAAGGTTGTGCAGTAAATCTGAAAAGAATACTTTAGTTCTTAATCAAATGCCAGTTTTCAAATGGAATGATTATTACACAATTTGATAATAACTGGGTAGGTGCTGGTAGGTTCACAAAAACTAAACTAAACCAACCACAATGAACACCTCACAGTCAAAACATGAACTAGGATCTGGATAAGTGGTGTCTGGATAAGGCGAGTATTGCAATGTGTTATTAGTGCTTACTAAATAGAGTTTTGGCTTATAGATATATCAGACGGAAGGGACAACAAGATTTGAAATGAACTAACAAAGTCACCTCCAAAACTTGTGCAGGGACCACCACTATCTTGGAAACTATGTTTTTTTTTATAGTATGTCAGGTAGTAAACAACAGTGATGTAACAGGGAGGAAAGGGTTAATACGTTAAGCAAATTAAACAGAAAAAGAGGAATGCTGCAATGCAGAGGCTAGATCACAATATTAATTTCTGTGAGCAATTCAAGAATGTAGGGTACCTGGATATGGACAAGTCAAGTGGTCAGTGTACACAAATACTTTCAATAAAAAAAAATCACAAAAGTGATTAAGGGTGTGGCTTGGCCACCAAGGAAATTGGCAGCATAATTCTTGGGCTCGTTCCTCTCTGAGAACAATCTGTGGTGGGTCTGTCTAAGCCTGGGATGTGAACTCTTTCTTTGTTAAACACTTGCTCGGGGAACTGCTCTGAATCATCCGGTGTGCCTTTCTTTGGCGGTACCATATTATAAAGTAGCTATTCTTTATTTATTTATTTATTTATTTAAACAGCAGTTTGGAAAACCTTTGAGCCATAGGCTCATTTACAAAGGTACCTTGTCACCTTCTTCACCGGTTACCCACAAGTTGCGCCGATCAACTAGGCCATAGAAACTGTAGGCTTAATCCTCGGGAGTCTCAGAGTATTTGCCCTACTCAGCTTACAGATGGAGTCTACATCAGCACCCCTTCCAGTTCAACTTGACCTCGAATACAGTGGCGACTGGTGTTTCTTTGCCTACACTCCCTCCAATACAAGGCTTTAATATGCAGTCACCTTCAGTGGCTGAATCGCTAACGTGCATTACTCGAATGTTGGAGACGGTTCTGCTGCGAGTTGATAGCATTAGTACTAGACTAACAAACACTACTGCAGATGTACATCTTCTACAGGATCGTTTAAATGTAGCAGAGCAAAAGGTGGAAACTCTAGAGATGCAGCACATTAAACTAGTACAGACAGTGCGGATGCAAGATTTACAGTTGGAAACATTACTTACCAGAGTGGAAGATCAGGAGAATAGGGGGAGGCATAACAACCTCCAAATTGTTGGGGTTCCCAAGGGCTCTGAGGGAACATCTATGAAAAGGTTTCTCAACGAGACGCTCCCTAAGATGTTAGGGGAGCGCTGGAGAGGCTCAGTCGAAATTGAAATCATTGGCAGGAAGGATAAACAGCAGCTAGCTCCAAGACCAATCTTAGCATATTTCTTGAGATATTCTACAAAGGAATGCATTCTAAGTGCAGCTCGAGATTTAGGTGAAATCCGGTGGCAAGGAGCGTTGATTTCTATATATAGAGATTTTGCGCAGGAGACGGCAAACAAGCGCAGATCCTATGGCCCTATTAAGAAAATATTATCTGCCCACAGTTTCCATTATAGATTTAAGGGTCTTACCAGGTTGTTGGTCTCTAAAGAGGGGAGAGAATTGCTGGCGGACACTCCTGACGAGATCGAGTGATGGGCATCTAAGTTCTGGCCTAACCTACCCCTTCAAACTTCATCCCACAGAAGGCTCTGGGACCCTTCTGATACCAGCACTAGGAACCGAAATCACCAGCCTCGGAATTCAGAGGGCCGTTGTTCTACAGGACCAGGTCCCTGGTTTGATGAATCCTCCAGACAAAGGACCCCTCCTACAGGACTTATGCCTGCACTTACAACGGCTGCTAGCTTGGGTCAGCCATTCCTCCCTGCCAGGAACACTAGTTCAACCCCATGACAGTGACAGTGATCTAGACATGGTCAGCAACTGTCCCCTGAGCAGCAGAAAACAGCTCCACCAACGAAGATGCCTAGAGATGAATCTTCAGTGACCCATTCGGATTGCCCTGTGAATACAACAGAGTTCTCTTCGCCTAGTCAAGGAAGTCATATGGATTGGGCTGATATCCCAGAATCTTCTCTTTTGGAAGCAGTGAACATTTCCAGTCAGCTCAAACCAGGGATTAAATCATATGCTGCAGCAGTAGCTTCTGAGGAAGTCCCTGATTTCAGTGGTAGCTCCCAACAGGCACTGACTCGCAATGGGGAATCCCCTGGCTGAACTTTCAACTGTACTGACTGTAGTATGTAATACCTTAGTCGAATGATGTTTTTGTTTGCTTTGGTAAATGAAGGTATAGAGGTACAGCAGAGATCTTCCCTGCTACTGCTGAAACTCTTTGAGGTATGTTGCTATGATGGGGATGGGCTCTCTCCCCCTCCCCTTATGACCTAAGGGACGAATGATCTCTCCCCCCTCACACCATCACCTTTTAAGTTTGGCAACCGGATAGTACACGCAGTGTTTGAGCTGCTGAGTTTTTATAGCTTGCTGTTTGTAGTAGCAATGAACCTGCACTGCATGGGCAAACATTATAGAGGGCTTGGCCCTTATGTTTTTGATTAGGGTAGTTTCCCTGTTACTCCTTGCCCTCTTTCTTTTAACTCCCCCTACCTTGTTTATACCCACTCCCCCCTCCCGGGATTATACCTTCCCTTGGGAATTGTTCCCCGGATGAGGATGGATGAGTCCAGTTTAGGTTGTGACTTTCCTCGACAACCCTTGAGCACAGATGCAAGTGGAGCTGAGGATACTGTTCTTGTTTATCTTCTTTCCCTGAAATTTCTGTAGCTGTTAGCATTTAATCACTTTTTGGACTTGCCTTAATATCGTTGTATTACTGGGCCCTGCTTAGCGCAGGTTTTTCGGTTTGTTAGTACTAAGTTTTAGTCTGTGTTAGATATAACTGTTAGTGTATACACTTCCTGTAGCTGTTATTGGCAATTAATATTCTCTCTCATATCTCAGTGTGTAGTATCCTCTAGGTATTTGTCAGCAGGTCACAGTAGATCTGTTAGGTAGTAGCTCTCAAACAGAGTATTTGGGGTCTACCCCCTCTTAGCCACATCAGAGGAAGTCCATAATATTTCTGACTTATCTATTACCATGCCCTCAACCATTGTACATGGTCTGCGTCTAGTGTCATGGAATGTAAAGGGCCTTAATCACCCCATAAAATGCACTAAGGTGCTCCAGCATTTGCGCTCCATGCACACAGACGTAGCCCTTCTACAGGAGACACATCTCCTTAATAAGTCTATTTCTTGGCTCAAGAAATCATGGGTCGGAACCATACATGCCTGTTCAGCACCCTCTAAATCAAGGGGAGTAGCTATTTTGATTCGGAGATCGAGTACTTGGGCAGTGGAGGAGTCTCGCTCTGATAAGCAGGGGAGGTGGGTAGCAGTCAAACTAAAATCTGGCATGGACAAATTGGTAGTACGCAATCCTTATGCCCTGAATGTGGACCGAACGGAGTTTTTTCCAAATCTGAGCCAAGCTATCGCTGGGCTACTGCAGTCCAAGCCCAATATTCCCTTGATAATAGGAGGAGATTTTTACCTAGTGCCAGACATATTTTTGGATAACTCATCCTACACCCCAAACCCACCCGAAGGCGCATGCTGCTTTGCAAGAAATGATAGCGGAGTGGGGCTTAGTGGATGTCTGGAGGTGTGATCACCCCTCAGGTCGAGACTACACATACTACTCTCCCTCGCATGAAGTCTACAGTCGTATCGACTATTGGTTAGCCAACCAGTCAGCTTTGAGTGCCATCTTGAATAGTGATATAGGCAATATAATTATATCGGACCATGCACCGGTGTCACTTACTTACTCTACCCCAGAAGGTCGAAACACTGGCACAAGATGGAGATACAACCCCCTTTTAGTTAAGGATCCTGAATTTCAGCAAGAGATGCAGAAAGCAACTTGGGAATATTTTACTTTTTATTCGGCTGGAGAAGTCTCAGCTAGTACGGGCTGGGAAGCATTTAAAGCCACACTGAGAGACCATATCATTGCTTTTGCTGCCAACCAGAATAAAACCTGGAAAAAAGAATTAGAGTTGTTACAATCAGAACTCACTGCTTTAGAGGGTCATTTTAAGGCTTCCCAGACCATTGCTGCTAGAGATCCCTCATTGATGAGACGTACTGTGGGGATTAAATATTGTATAAATTCACTCCTACATCATAAGGTGGAATGGACTCTGCTTAGGGCTAAACATCAATATTGGGAAGGGGGTGATAAAGGGGGGAAGCTCCTTGCTTACCAATTGTGGAAGCAACAAGCATCTTCAAAGATACATGCCCTCCGCACTTCCACAGGCTCCGTGGTTAGTGACCTGAAGGGCATTAATGAGACCATGAAACATTATTACCAGACCCTATACCAATCCAAATCCACAGATACATGGCAACAGCTCTCACATAATCTATGCCAGTTCTGTCAAGGATTCACAATACCCTCATTATCTCAGGAGCAAGTTGATTTATTAGACAGCCCTATTTCAGAGACTGAGCTGCGACAGGCCTTATTTAGCATGGCTAAAGGGAAAGCCCCAGGGCCAGACAGAATGACCGTTGAGTTATACCAAGCCTTGGATCAGAAAATTGTGTCCCCCTTATTACTTGCTCTGCAATGTGCACGCTCTTCAGACTCCCTCCCCACCACAATGAATGAGGCTTTGATTACCGTGATACCTAAAAAGTCTGACGACCTCTTGAGTTGTTCCAATTTTCATCCTATATCATTATTGCCAGTGGACACGAAGATCCTGGCTAAAATATTGGCTACCAGATTGCAGAATATCCTTGCCTCCATTATCCACCCATCCCAAGTTGGTTTTATGCCTGGAAAGGTAGGCTCAGACAATACCAGATTGCTGTTGAACTTGAAGTGGCTAGCGAGTAGAGCTAAAACCCCTATGGCTGCTTTAGCCGTTGACTTTGCAAAGGCGTTTGATTCCGTGGAGTGGAATTATCTCCATGAGATCCTCTGCGTATATGGATTTGGACCCCAATTTTGTTTATGGGTCTCGACCCTCTATAATTCCCCGAAGGCTAGGATTCTTACTAACTCCACCATCTCTTCTTCCTTTCCATTGTATAGGGGCACCCGCCAAGGCTGTCCCTTATCCCCCCCTCTCTTCTTAATTGCCCTTGACCCCCTACTCCGTGCTCTTGACACTATGGAGGGGCTTACAGGCATATTAGCATACGGCAAATCCTATACTGTGGCAGCTTATGCAGATGACCTGTTACTTACCCTATCCCATCCACAGGATTCGTTACCAATAGCCCTTTCAGTCCTTAGAAACTTTACAGCACTATCAGACCTACAGGTAAATCAATGGAAGACTGTCTTGGCCCCATTGAATTCACTCTGCTTACGGGAATGACTTCACGGTACGGAACTTAGATGGGCTTTGCAAGGCTTTTCCTACTTGGTGATTTACATACCTTCTAACTGGGCAAATTTTGAATCAACTAACTTTTCCCATCTATTAAAACAATTAAACATAGAAATGGAACACTGGTGAAAATTGCACTTATCCCTGTTGGGCAGAGTGGCTTCGGTACGAATGCTTTTGCTCCTGAGGGTCTTATATTTATTTAATAATCTTCCAATACAAATTTCTCCTAAACTTTTTGCTTCCCTCGAGAAGATGGTATCCACCTTAATATGGGAAAATAAGGCACATAGATGGGGGAAAAACAAACTTTGGGCATATTGGTCTAAAGGAGGCCTTGGGGCCCCTTGGGTTCAGAACTATCAATTAGTATGTACAGCTGCCCAAATTACAAAGTGGTTTGTACCGCCCAACACCTCCTGTCCAGTGTGGGTTGGCCTTGAAGTGGCTATGGTGGCCCCAACTCCACTTAGATCTTTGCTGAGCCCCAGTGGCCCCACAGCTAAGGGCCACTCTCCGGTTGTGTGTCACTCCTGGTATGCCTGGCAGCACATTATGACTTTCTCCTACCGCCAAAGATGCGTGGGCCCCACCTCTAGCTTATGCAGGGTTATGGCATAATACCTTTATCACACTAGAGGGGCAACCTCTTAACTGGCCTTCCTGGGAGCATAAGGGCATCTGCTATGTGAAGGACCTTATGATGCATGGTTCGAACACACTGTTATCCTTTGCCCAATTAAAGAATAAATTTAATCTTCCCAGCACTGATTTCTGGTGGTTTCTCCAAATACGTAGCCTTATATATGCCCTCTCTTCTCGAATGCGGCCAGATAGCAAATGGGAGTGGCTTACCACTTTACATAAAGAAACCTCCTCACGTGGTCATATAGGTAAATGTTACGCTATAGGTAGAGACTCTCAACCTGACCCCACAGAACATTGTAGAATCCGATGGGAGGCCAAGATGGGCATAGCTATATCTGAAACTACCTGGGCCAGTTGTCTTCAAAACATGCATAAGCTGTATAAAGATTCTAAAAACCAATTAATAGAGCTAAAAATGTTGTTGTGCTGGTACAGAACTCCGGACGTTCTGTGTTCTGCAGGACTACTGCCACACTCCAACTGCTGGAGATGCCAGCAACCTGGTGCCCATGTATTTCATATACTGTGGGAATGTCCACAACTCTCTGCTTTTTGGTCTGCAATTAGATGGGATTGCTGTCTGGTCTTGGGTACAAGGAATCTCCAGCTAGATTCTAAATTATTGTTGGGGGATATGTCAGGACTTACTATTTTGCCAAAGGCCCTTCAAGAGTGGGTCATGCTGGCCCTGTTGGAGGCCAAGCAGTTCCTCTTAATGCATGGGAGGCAGGTCAATAGTCCAAGTATAGGTTTATGGCATTCAGCTCTGGCTAAGTTGGCACTGTTAGAAAGGTTGACCTATGCTCATAGAGGCCAACTGGGTTATTTCTATAAAAAGTGGGATTCTTACTTTAATTCACCACTGAGTAAAACCCTTCCCTCTTTGTGTAACCCCCCCCCTTTCTGGTTCTTAGATGGACCTGTTTATATATTTCATTTACCCTACTGGCAAATGAGGAGCTACAGTTAGGAAGGACAGTCTATATATTAATGTATATATTCTGACTATATGTGTTTAGCCTTTTGTAACATACTGTGTATTGTAATTCTACATTTCCTGAGGATATTCTTACATGTCTGTGAGTTTTTTCTTTTTCTTATGAAAGAAATGAATATGGAAGTGTGATGTAAAACTTGAAAACCTTAATAAAATCTTCTATAATAAAAAAAACAAAAGTGATTAAGCAAAGAGAAACAGGAACAGAAATAAGTCAAAATGTAGTAACTGTTCAGATAAAGTTACCCAAAAAAGGGTCAATATGTAAGAAAAATATAACAAATAAGTAGTACACAAAAAATATAAATACTTAAAAGAAATTACAGAAACTCACTCACAACTTGTGAGAAATCTATCAAATATTAGGAACTAGCCTGCTCTACTTTCACACATACACACACACACACACACACACACACACACACACACACACCCACACAGTCTACCATCCCCCACTCAACTCCCTCACAGACACAGAGTAAACTGAAAACACTACCTAAGTTTAACTAAGTATTATCCAAAGATGCAGAAGCAAAAAAAAAATGTTCAACAGCAGCACTAGGAACTAAATTGAGATTCTGGGAGCAATTAACTCTCAAAAATCACAAATAAAGAGATTTTTGAAAGGTGTATTGGCTGTGATGCATCACACTGAACAGCTCTCCGACTCAACAGACAATATACTGTGCAGGGAACAGCCTGCATGTGATATTTCAGCTATCTACCCACAATGCATCGCAATTTTGCTGGCAAAATTGAAAAACATTGGTGAATTTCAGGATAATGGTGAAATGTCGCCTTAAGCGAAAGTGAAATAGGCAAAATTTGGTGAAATTTCATATTACACGAAAGAGGAATTGGAGGTAAAATTACATTTCGCCTATGCAAAAAATTTGCATAATGTGGGAATTAAGCAAAATATTTCTCTAGGTGAAATTTTCCAATTTCGCACATCTCTGTTTTCTGGCTAATTGGAGCCCACCAGGCTGGTACTGTGGATGCGTTCCCCTCCACAAGCAACCTGCCTGCACAGGGCAGGGGAAGAAGGTGCCTGCTGCCAGCTCTCCTCCTTGGCTTGCAAGGTAATGGCTGGTCCCTGACCCAGGACAAGGGAAAGGGGATTTTGGAGCTTTCTTCCCTTTCTAATTGAATACCTGGCAGTCATCGTTGTGGGACCCAAATGGTTCCAGATGGTCCCAAAGTGCTGACATTGGTTTCCTGCCCAACACTGCAGCCAGTGCTGAAATCATTGGACTAGGTCGTACGACTACAGAGAAAAACTGACCTTACTTTTCTTCATTTAGCAGTCATGTAGTGAAGTCCTGATCTTTTTGCTTCACAGTTCATTCAGTTGCACAGTTCTGTGAACTGTGCAGTGCAGATCTGCAACTTGCTTGTTTTTCTTGTCAGCTGCCCAGTCCTCAGGGCTGTACAATCTGACTTGAATCTCAGCCTGACTTGTATCTTTTGCTGAACTGATCAATCCTTCACTGCATTGTTTTCAACATTTGCCTAACCGGAACTTGTTTCTTAGTGATTTTTTGGCCCACCTGTCCCTCCCCTACTGCCTTCCTTTATTAAATACACTACCAGAGCTGACAGACCCACCCACCCACCCGCTACTTGGTTACACTTCACTTTCCATCTTAAAGGAGAAGCACCTAAGAGCTAAAGCAAAGCACTTAAAGGGGTAATACCTACATCCACTATACCAGGATTTCTTTACCTCTCCATTAGAATAAACTCTACTAGTAGCCCCTCCCTTCAGACACAGTGACTACAGTTATTGTTACAGTGCTGTTTATGTTGTGTTAAATTCTTGAATTAATACCTGTAAATTGTTGAAACTGAACTGCAGTGCTGCACAAATTGCATTCTGCTCACAGCTCCCTCATTATCTTGTTTTGGCCACTTCCCTGTCTGTCTCTATCTAGTTCCCCTTACATTCTCCAAACCAACTGCATGCAACATTTCTAATGATGATGCACTCACTCTGCTCATTAACTCAGAAACTTCTTCTACTATCAATACTTGGGTGCTGCTGTTGGGGCTGATGCTTACTAACACATGGTACACAGAGTGAAACTTATTAAGTATCTGCTTCCCCATTAGCAGGTTATACAGCTCCTTCAATAGAGGGTGTATACTTAAGCAAGCATCCTTCACTTTCTACTTCTACTACAGGCTATTCAGCTGGATTCCTGTGACAGCTTTATTTTAAGCATTGCACCCCTTCCCCTCGGTAGCAAAGCAACTCTGTTCAGCTACATCTCCTTGTTGTAGTCTACTATCTATCAAAGTCTGCTTCCCTTCTGCTACTCCTTGACTCTAAGGATGTTTCCTCTCCACTCAAATTCTTCTCCCTTCTACCTCCTCCCCTAACCTTATTTCTTATCCTCTCCCTATCCGCCCCTCCTGCTTTTGTCAGCCCAGTGCCCTATAACTCAAAATTCATCCAAACCCCCTGTCTCCAGGCCCCAAATGATATTCATGCTATTACTCCTGCCCCCTATAATGTATTCTGGTCTCATTCCCTCCTCATTCCACATGCATCCTTATTAATGTTACCAAATTTCTTTGCTGTTCTCCACCTCCTGCTTCCTCACTGTGCCACTCCCTTCTACCTCACTCACTCAGCCTCCAAGCCCCATCACTCCAATTCCATGAAGCTACACTTTCTCATCCTAGCTCTACTATTACTCTCCTCGGGGGACATCCACTACAACCCTGGTGCTGCTACTTACTTCACCCCGCCATCTTCCCCACTGTCATTACCCATACCACTACCCCAACAGCCCTCATAAAGGGTTTCAAGATATTACACTTAAATATTCATAGCCTACTTCAAAAAATAGACCTGCTGCAAGCCATGGTTGTTGCCCTAAAATCAAACATTCTGATTATAACAGAAACATGGCTAAAGAGCATGATTCCTGGCCATTCAGTCTCCATCCCTGGTTACTCCATCCTAAGGCTAGACAGAGCAGGCAGGGGTGGTGGAGTGACCATGTAGATACGCACCCCTTCCAATACTTACCTGTCTTCTCCTCCTCCAGCCCAGCAACCCATGATGCCTTAGCCATCAATGGAAATGGGCAGACTAGATGGGCCAAGCGGTCCTTATCTGCCATCAAAGTCTATGTTTCTATGTAATGTATCCCTCCCTTTCTCACTCCTTATCTTTGTAGCTGGTATCTATTGCCATCCAAATGTCCGGCCCTCTGTCTCTTTTGACCTCTGAACTTCCATTATTTCCCTCTCTCAATCTGGTGAGCTTTACATACTTGGTGACCTCAATTTAAATTGGTTTTCCCCAACAACATCTACCACAAGAAATGCTATCAGTGCCCTCAACCTCACATAACTAATTACAGAACCCATCCGTCCTAATCAAAAGACCCAAAACCACTCCCTACTTGATTGAGCCCTAACTTCCCACTCTCATAGAATCATCCCCTCTGGTATACTTCTGGATGCTCTCAGCCACCACAACCTGTTTTTTCTGGTCAGAAAAGTTTAGAGACCTAAATCCCCACATGAAACCCTACAAATACAGACTTATAAATCCCTAGAATTGGAACCTCTCCTGCATAGCCTTGCCCTCTCAGACTGGTCCCCTCAAGCAAGCACCTCCTTGGTTGATAAAACTCTAATCTATTTTAAAGACATCTTCCTAGCAAATTGAAATGTCTTTTCCACCCCTAAAACAAACAAGGGTCATCACCTCCCCTGAATTACCCCTGAATTACTAGCCTGCCACAGAGGAAGAGATTGGACCTGGAAACGGCACAGAGTCTCCCAGCTTCCAAATAACCTTCTCATTTACCAAAGCTTTCATAATGCTTGCACCCGGGCTACCAGGCTAGCCAAAACAGAATACTTCTAATCTGCCTTCATGACTAACATCAACTCCCCCTCCAAGTTCCGGAGAATGGTCCACACCCTCTTTACCCCCCAATCCTGTCCATGCGCCCCATACGTACGATAAACGCCACCCTTGTTGCCAATCCATTTGCAGTAGCTATGGAATTTAACTCCTATTACACCACTTGTGCTGATGAGCTACTCCAATCCTTCCCAAACTACACCCCCTCCCCCTTCCTATTGCCTATGAAAGCCCACCTCTGATTCCCCCTTCTCCTTCACTACTGTCTCCCCAAATGGCACCCTAAATGCCCTGCTAGTGATCAAGCCTTCAAAAGGCTCCTCTCCAGACAGCCTTGACCCTAAACTACTATCCCTCTCAGCCCCAGCCATCACCTACCCCCTCGCTATTATCCTAAAGCTTTCTTTATCAACCACCTCAGTACCTTCCACGTGGAAACATGCAGTGGTCCTTCCCCTCCCCAAAGGCAGAAACCCCCACTTCCCCTAGCAACTACTGCCCCAACTCTCTTCTCCCTACCCTTGCCAAACTTCAGAAACACCTAGCTCTCTCCCAGCTCACTGCTTACCTCAATAACTCTTCCTTTTTCACCCCTTATCAGTCTGGCTTCAGGAAGAATCACTCCACCACCACCTCCCTTCTTTGGCTCACTGATTCTATCCTCATGGGAATGGACAATGGCCAAATCACCTCAGTCATTTTTGTCGATCTGGCCAAAGCCTTCAACACAGTCTCCTACGCCCTTCTTCTTGACACCCTATCAACAGCTGGGCTATCCCTCTTAACCACAGATTGGTTCAAGGCATACCTCACTGGCAGAACCTAATCAGTCAAGATCTCTGGTGCAGTTTTCCTACCTCTCCCAATAAGAACTGGTGTCCCCCAGGGATCAGTGTTTGGCTCCATACTATTCTCTATTTTTCTAAATGATCTCCCATCCACCTGCTCTCCCTTCTCAACCATTCACATGTATGCTGATGATACAGTCTTGTATGCATCTGGCTCCTGCCCCACTGAGGTTGCTTCCAACTTGCAGCACGACTTTGACAAAATTCAGCCTTGGTTTGCAAACCACCAACTATCTCTCAATGCCAAAAAAAACAGTCTCCATGACCTTCGGCACCAGGCAGAGACTTACCAGGTTTCCCTCTCTACCCTCCTTCCACACCCTTAATGGGACTTTACTTGAGGACACATCCTCCTTCATGATACATACTGTAGATACATAGATACATAGACAGTGTCGGCAGATAAGGGCCTATGGCCCACCCAGTCTGCCCATATGAGCTTGTAAGTTCAGTTTATGTTTTTCTAGAAGTCTGTTGTCCCTTACCCCTGACCTCCAGAATTCCTTTATATCTATCCCATGCATTCTTAAATCTCATGATTGTTTCAGCCCCCACCACTTCCTCTGGCAGGGTGTTCCACTTGTCCACCACCCATTCTGTGAAGAAATTCTTCCTCATGTTTCCTCTGAATCGTCCTCCCTCCAACTTCATCTCATGCCCTCTAGTTCTGGAACATCTTTTTCGCTTAAAAATAGTGTATTCCTGCACCCTGTTCCTCCCTGTAAGATACTTGTATGTCTCTATCATATCCCCTCTCCTCCTCCTCTCCTCCAGGGAGTACATGTTCAGTTCCTTCAACCTGTCTTCAATGTATTTAGATGTCTGGCTGGACCAACACCTGAACATCTCTGGTCATATTGACATCATTCAAAAAAAAATGCGTCCCAAGCTCGGCACCTTACTCAGGATCCGTTCCTGCATCCCAGCCACGGCTAGGCATGAGATTGTCCAGAAGATTATTTTACCTATCTTTCACTACTGTGACATAGTCCATGGTGCTGCCCCTAAGTCCTCCCTGAGCAGACTAGATACGCTGTTCAACTTCTTTTGACATTTTGCCCTTGACGCCCCCCTCTGCACTCATCATTGTGATCTCTACCATGCTCTTTCCTTCTCTTGCTTAACAAACCAGCATCTCTCTCACTGTGCAAAATTCACCTCCAAGCATTGGCTGGATGAACTTTCCTTCTGTCTTCCCCCTCTGCCTTTACAACTGCCCCCCTCCTTCCCACTTCCTTAGATCTATAGACTCATGAACCTTGGTGGTCCCATGCCACTCCACCGTTATTGGCCAATCGGGTTATTCTTAACATCTTCCAAAAATCTGGAATTCACTTCCCCCTTAAATTCACAGCTCATCTTCTTGCTACTCCATTAACTCTGCCCTCATGAACTTCTTTCCCCTTCCTGTGCCTGCCATGACCCTCCCTAATCCTCCTGCCATCTCTCCTAAACCCATATTACCATATGTCTACTCCCCACCACTCCTATTTCCCTCTGATCATGCTCATCCTAGTTCCTTACTCTCCCTCCTCCAAAAGAGTTCTTCCCCCTTCTTTTTCTACCCTTAATCTATCAGGATCCCTAGTGTACAGTGGGCGACAGCTTTACCCCCTTACCCCTATTTCTTCTTTTACTGCACCCCCGCAGTCACTGCTAGATCACTGCCTTGTGCAAGCAGGGTCACCTAGCACACTGGTGCTGTACTACCACCCTTCACTATATAGCTGACCTCAGCTACCCCCTCCAACAACATCCCTCCCCAACACCCCCTCTGTCACATCACTATATAGAAATAACTCATTACCTATAAACTATGTCCTACCAGTAGGGCTGTCCATCACCCTGCCCAGTTATAGATAACAGGACACTGCTGAATTGCAACTCCCCCTTCCCCCCCTCGGATACCACCACCTACAACACCTCTCTCTCATCACCCTGCCACACTGTACCTGTCCTCTCCTCCTCCTTCCAGTTAACATAGCCTAACACTGACCTACCCCTACACTTAATTAAGCACTTATAACCTACCCCTATGCCCCTCTTATATGCACTTTAGTCCACCTTGTCATCTCTGTTTTCTTCAAGAATCGTGTTCTGCCTACATTTCTCCGTAAATTTCCTTTCCCTTCTTCCATTCTGCCCGCCACAATTTTTCATTCCCTCCTTCCATTCTTTCTCTCTTTATTCCAATCACTGCAAATCTTGAATATCTATGTTACACTAATGGCTACCAATTACTAATGTGTCACCTTACCATCTGGTGTGACATACTGTTACCAAGTTATGATGTGTGTTCCAGTGTTACCAACTGTCACCAACTGTTGCCAAATTGCTATATGTGTTTTCATATCTACTATAGTTAGCTGTTGCATTGTTAGCCAATATGATCCACCTGTAATCCCTCCTGCTCTCATTGTATGCAAGTAAGCAGATTGCATTCCAACATTGTAACATTTCTGTGTATTCTATCCCATTGTTTCCTATCCCCCAGGTTGCACTGGAAGATAAGCAACTACTCACTTCCCTGCCTCATGCCTTTGATTCTGTGGGTCTTCCTTACTTTCTTCATTCTGCACCTTTTCTCTTCCCCTACACTCATCCTCTTTTTCTGTGTCTGCCATTCCCACCATTCCCCTATCTCTTATCATGAGAGGCACCAATTCATCATCCTGTCCCAGCTCATCTCCTAGTTTACTCTCTCTGTCTCTCTACAGCAGTGATTTGCACCTTCTGCCAGCCCATACCAGCAGTAGTCCGGTCTCTGTCCCTAACTCGCACCTTCTGAGGTGCTGAATGAAGGTAGGCTTCCCCTGTCTACCGGGAATGGGATTCCGTTTCGATCATTGCCTCCTACTACTTGCCAACATGACATCCTCAGTCCCTAACTCTGTTTTGCAGCATCAAGTGCAGGTTAGTTTGCCCCATCTACCAGGGATGGGAACCATGTCTACACTCTACTGAGTCTTACCATTCTTGTTCTGCCTTATTCCAGTTGCCACTTCCCTTTGGAAATGGAACTTCTTTGTGTCATATGCCCTCATCATCCTACTAATGCCAGGTTGCATCAAGTCAAGATCATCTGCCTCAGCCAACATTGATGGGTGTCTGACTTTCTATTCCACTTCTTCCGCAATATGCATTCTCAGCCAGCTACCCGACTACCATTTCCCTTCAGGAACCTGACTTTGCCTAACTTGCCTTCTCCATATTTTCTGGTATGCAGCCTTGATACATGGTCCTATCTCATAAACTTACATGGCTGACAGCCTGCATCTGCTTAAACTGTTGCCACCCTCTGCTTCCCATACCTGCTGTGAGTTGCTGCTTCCCTTCAGGAACGGGGCCTTTATACCTCATTTGCCTTCCACCTTTTCCTACAGGCTTCATCTGTTGGTCTTCTTGCTCTGACTACCTGGGTTTGTTGCCTGATTCTGTGACTCCACTGGTTCCATGCCATCTCTGTCTCACACCCAGATGCCACTCTCATCTGGAGCTGGATCTCATCCTCTCAGTTGCCTCCTTTATCCTGCCTCTGCCCAGTGGTATTGGATACCAGTCATCTCATCTCAATTACCTGGACTGGAAGCTAATTTCTGCAGTTGTCTGTTTCAACTTTGGATGCTCTCTACCGGACTACCACCAGCTCCTCCCTCCTATACCTGAACCATTTACCGACTTTGCCACCACCATCATGCATTATCTGGTGTGTTGTGTCCAGATCTTCTCATCTCAACTCCCTTGCTTTGGAGCCTGCATCTGCACCTGAATTTTCCATCCCTTTTCACTTTTACCTCCTGCCTGATTACAGCTTCCTTCCTTCCAGATACAGGACCCCTCTGCTCTGTATGTCCTACTTCCTTCCTCACCAGTCTCCATCCTGCTCTTCCACAGACCATTGTTCTCTAACCCCTTTGGCCTCATTGCCCTCATGATGTGGATTTTGCTAGCTCATTCAGTCTCTCTCTCTCAATCCAGGTTGACTGCCTCATGGACTTCCTTATTACAGATCCCTCTTCCAGCTGCTATACAAGCTTGTTTCATTTTTCAGATGTGGGAACCTGACCCTCAATCACTCCAGTGCCTTCCATCCTTTTCTCTCATCATTTGAAGCTTTCGTCAAATGTGGGACTCATGTATCTCAACTCAGTTGCTCTTGGTGCTTGGCTTTGTTCCTTGGTCTTCTGTGGATCATCCTCTGATACCTTGCTACAGCCTTATTGCATGCCACTGCTGCTCTCTGAAAAGTCAACCAGTCTGTACCTTCCTGCTCTGGATGTCAGCCTGCTTTGCCTAGCCCATTGCCTTCCCCGGATCATTCCTTCAGTTCATCAGGATTCACTCTGGACTTCCTTCCCATTTGGATGGCTGCCTTTTCTTTTCTGCCTTGCAAGCTCAGGCTTCTTACTGTTTGCTGTGGCTCCTTAAAGCCTGTTACCCTATCTCCAGTATTCTTACTTGGTCAACTGTTTCTCCAGTTTATCCATTTCATACTCCTACCCTGGCCATTCTAACAGTACCCTTCCACTACTCAATGAATAACTTGTTCATTATTCTTGAGAAAAACTACTGCTAGCAAACATCCCCTGGATAACATGCCTCATAGACTCTTACATCATCATAGAATTTTATATACTGCCCTATCAGTTCCTAATGATTATTCATGGAATCTCATTCACCTGGACAGTAGAAAGATCTCCACCATCTCTATTGGATACACCCTCCGACTCTTGTCAATTCAATCACTGTAACTTCCCTGTCTACCTTGTCTCACTAGATATACTTCTACATGAAAAGGACTTAAATCCTTCTGTTATGATCTGTCTTCATAATCAGTCTCATGTCTACAGATACGAGGAATCTCAATATAACCCATACCACTATGGACATCATCCATTTTACTTTCTGCAGCCTCTGCTACCAACAACTACTCTGTTGATCATTTATTTATTTATTTATTTGAGTTTTGGTGACTGGCTAAGTCTACTGAGACAATACAGTCCCTTTTTCAGGGTGACCCATTTATGGTTTACATACAGTAACAGTGCAAATTAACAGAGTGGTAAAACATTGGACATATAGTAGTAGTGCAAATTAACAGAGTGGTAAAACATTCAACATATAGAAGAACACTAAAACAAAGCAATGATTAAATACTTGAGCAAGGTTTGTCAGGTCTCAACTATCATTGCTCATTCTAAGACTTTCATAGCTGCCTTCTCAGAATTTTCATTATTGGATCTCCTGTACCAAGCTGCTTTACTAATGCTATGCCATCTAAACCACTGTTTTCTAGCTCCTGGGCATCACCATACTCATATACTCATCTGCATTTCTCCATCCTATTACCATCTGTCAAGTTAAGCTGCCCATCCAGCTGTCCTTCTCGTCTACACTCCAAGAGTATCTCCATTACTCCCTCCAGCGAAGACTTTCACTGAGAACCGGCTCCTCTGATTCCTACTCCAGAACATCCGTAACTGTCATGGTGACTTTACTGTCCCAGTCTTGCCTCCCTCCCAACAAGTCTCACTCACCCACAGCACGAGGATCCTCTGGTGTTTCTCGCTACTTGACTGCACTACCAACTCAGCCTTCAGAGACTTATAGATGTCTGCTTCCAAGCTTCTCCTTAGTATTTAGTCATTAGATTTCCTGTAACCTTAAACATACATTGCCACCTCAATGTATCTCATGAGCAATCACACCACAGAATTACCCATATATACTTCAACCAGAGAATCAGCAGAACATGGACAAGTATTAATACATCATCAATTACCAAATAAACTACCCCGTTCCTTGTACTGAACTTCCAACCATTCTCTACATTTGTTCAATAACCAGCTTGACTGCGTCTGCCAGTCTTCCTGTATTTGTCTACAAATCATTTATAGCATTTCTCATATCAGGCACTCAACGACTCTACTTGACTCCTTCTTCCGCTTCATCAATGCTTATTTCACAGCTTATAGCTCCCCACTGAATTCCTTACCTCTAGACTTTACCATGAATGTCAAATCTCCCACAAGTTGGATCATTCACTTATGACTTCACAAATCATCGCATTCCCATCTTTCATTGTTGGGCAGCACATCGAGAAAATTATGCTGTCCCTACTCTTTACATCCCCTCAATCCCTTTGGACAAGAATACTCCATTGCCTTTGAAGTCTGGACTTCATACACCCTTCTTCGACTGGATCTGCTTCACACTCAAGATTCTATTGCTCCTTCAGAAATATGAATGTTTACTTAGTGACTCCTTGCTCATTACTAAATTCTTTGCCACCAGACTTTACCTTGACAGTCAAACCTTACAAATGTCGGATCTTTCACCAATGATTTCACAAATTATCATGTTTCCCACCATTCAATGTTTGGTACTATATCAATCAAATCATGCTTTCCCTGCTCATTACACCCATGCAATCCTTGGGACAAGTATCCTTCATCACCATGGAAATCTGGTCTTCATTTGCCCTTCTTTAACTGAATCTGCTTCACACTTAGGATTCTACTGCTCCTTCAGAAATTACCTGCTCTTCAGCTTCAGGATCATCATTTAATCTGCATCATCCATAGATTGAGGATGACCACCATCTCTCCAAGAAGCTCACCTTCCTCAGCTTAGTTATGGTTACTAGAACTTAGGTCCTTCTCCTCTTAGTATGCCAAGAGGATGGGCAGATCTATAGGCTTGGGTTCTCAGAGGTTTCCTCCACCTGGGGGGGTTCCTCTCCTGAGTGCCAGGGGTCATACTGTCCACGAGTTGGAGAAGATATATTTTTGGGCCTTCTGTTCCCTACAAATTACCACCTACATACCTACTGCTCAAGGGTGGGACTAGAGTAAAACCACAAAAAGTATTACAAGTTACAGAAGCACTATATACCCCATTGCTATTCCACAAACACTGAATTATTATCCAGCCAGTTGTGTATCCGCTGTATGAAGTTCCCATTAACATTTCTCTGTGTCAGTTTTTTTAATTATATGATCCTGGAGAACCCTGTCAAAAGCTTTCCTGAAATCAATATATATATGGCATCATAGGGTGCTTTGTTGTCAAATTGTTTACTAACATCTTCATAGAAACAAAGCAGGTTAGTCAAACTGGATCTTTTTTTGACAGACCTGTGCTGAGTACTCTCAATATTACCTAGTAGCTTTTCCATCTGATCTTTCATTATCCATTCCAGAAGATTCCCTACTAAGGATGTCAGGCTTTGTGGGATGCTGATGAAAGAACAGCTTAATGGAACATGTGGGTGTTGAAATATCAGTCAAACCTCAGCTTCCACTTACTCGTGGACTTTATACTTTCCATCCTCTTTAGGATGTGGTGGGAGGTGGTACATGTAAGGCAGTGACCAAGGAGCATAGGCAAGGTCAGAGGATGTAAACCATCAATAGAACATCAAGCTACAATAAGGTTACAGTGGACAGAGTACTATACTACAATTACTGATGATGTCTTTAATTTGACACTTGCACAGTTAATTCTGTCCAAATTGCATATTTCTTATTGTACTGTAGACAGCACTGACACATTGCCACCAGCAGAGCCTGGCCCACAGGAACACCAGGTGGAGGTGAAGTAGAAAATTACTAGCACATGGCCCAAAAACCATGTGCTGACACTGGTGAAGCTGGCATCCAGGAAGAAGCACTGACATCCCTATGAGAAAGAGACAGTGCCAGGGCTAGTGCCACCTGAAGCAGCAGCCTTACAGGAACACTCCCCCATCACCACTGTCATCCACCCAGCAGAAGGAGAGCTGTGACATCTGGACAGACAAACAAATAATAAAGAAAGATGGTTGTCAGTGCAGGCTGGCATTGCAAAACTCAAGGCCACCCAGCACTGCATTTTGTGGTCTGCTTAAAAAACTGTCCTCTGGGGAAGGCCACAGCAGAGGCCAGCAGCTGGCCACCAATGCTGTTGAGTGTGTTTTGGGAGCACTCATGGCTGAAAATTATAAATAGTTCTAAATCTTTTGTTAGTTTTTGTTATATAAACAGTTTTGTTTTGCTGCTTGTCCTTTTTATAATTCTTAGTTCTGTTATAACTTGTTTTTGCCACAATATAAACATTTCCTTGTTGACACAAGACTTTCTTGTCATGGGTCATTTTACCAGGTGTAAAGGTTGACAAAAGTTCAATAAACATGTCTGATTCTCCTTCAGACAGTTTTCTTGTTTAATCGTTCTTTTAAGCGTTACAGTACCGGTGGTTCAGGTACAGAACATGGCCAGTCTGGAGGGATGTTACTTTTGACAGTAGGAGTGATGTGATAATGTGTATGACTGGGGTGATTGAGTCAGAGGGGCCGTTGTGTGGGGAGTGAAATGGAGGCACCTTGGTGGTGCACTACAGGTGGACAGGATAGTACTGCTGTAGACTCACAGGATGGGTTTCAAACTTTCAGAAGTAAATTGAAAGTGTGTTACATGGACATGCACAACAACGTTCATCATACAGATGTACTCTATCCCTCACTTCCTCTTTCTCAGTACCCTTCTCTTCCACTTCAACAATAGCAGTAGCAGGATGTTCAGACTGAGGATTTTCTTCCTTTTCATCCTCCATCTCATGCACACTGTGCTCCAGCTCTTTCTCCTGCTCCTCTGCCAGGACTGTTAATGGTCCTACCCTCCCTTAATATCACCCTTTCTGCTACTGAATGCCACTGGATGCACACCCTCATCACTGTTGGTCTCTAGCAGCTCTTGAGTCAACTCCTGCAACTCCTGTGAGTGTGACTGTTCCTCTTCCTGAGACTCCTGGAACTGACACAGTAGCGTAGTGACATACATGGCAGTTATTCTTGCCACTTTTGCACCCTGAGAAACAGCTGCTAGGAAAGTGGAACTACTACGCAAAAACCCAAAGAAATTGGAAGCTTTGATGCCAACTCTGGCTGACAATGGCACAACATGGGGCAGTGCTGGCACTGCACTGCTACAGAAAGTCTGAGCTCCACTGACTGTGCTGTACCCACTAGCACCTTCCCCAGCACCCTCTGCACCTCCTTGTGACACTGTTCTCACAGAGCCACTTGCAAAAGGACTTTTTCCATGTCCTCCATGCTTTCCCTTGCCCACAATTGTGTGATGGCTTTTCCTCACTAAAGACCACAAACACATTCAAAACCAACACTACACCAATGCAGAACAGGGAGTACCAGACTATTATGCAATAGTCATGCAACATTCAAGAAACTGGTAGAATTTCTTTGCCTCAGTACTGCAAGTACAGATAGCAGCACTTTATTTCTTATACTGAACAATAAAACTGCAAATTATCAGTCAAAAAGCCTGTTCTGTGAGGCAGAACCGAGCTCTTTCCTCTTCAGAAATCACTCCACAAGTAAGTTGCTATTCAGTAAGAAATGTGTGCTGTCACCTGATGCCTCATTCTGCACCTCATGTGACTACAGCTGAATGCAGAGTAATTTAAGCTTTCTACAGAATTACTGTACTAAACCATTTTTTAATCAAGGATGGAAATGAGAAAGGAAATGTGTGGCCTACTGGGATTTGAACCTCAGATCTCTAGTATGCCATTCTAGCGCTCTAACCATTAAGCTACAGGATCACTAGTCAAAGCGTGTGAGGAATTTCCTTTCAGCCACACACACTCCTTTCTCTAGTGTTGCGCAATTATGCAACTAGGAAACAATGTTAGACATATCACTTCTCTAAGTACAGTTTAACCCCTGCAAGGCATAAATTAGTGTCTACAGTGGAATGAAAAAGGAAGGCAAATTATGCAATCATTGGGTTCCATTGAATTAAAAGAAGAAATGCAAAATAAAACCAGAAACAGTGGAACAAACAAAAACATTAAATCCCAAAGAAAGGTAGATTGCGGACACCACAATTATGGTGCTCTACCGGATGGGTGGTTAAATTTATTATGTGACCTTAAAATTTATAAATACTACCAGCAGAAAAATAAATATGGCCATACATTGCTAGCAGAAATAAGAAAAAAATGCAGAATTATATTTCAAACTGCAAGAAAAAAATGATCCGGTGAAATAAGTGGCAAGAAGTGTGGAGTGTGGGGGGTTGTTTAGTGTGCAACCACACAGAGAAACTTAGAAAGGAGATCAAGGGTCTGCAGGAGGAACTAAGACAGGCAAGGCAGACTGGAGGCAGGTTTAGCCCAATACTGGAGGAAGGGAGGAGGGGATATGAGGAAGGGTGATTTGAGCCAACAGTGACGAGGAAAGGGTCAGAAGAAGAGAAGCAGAGACAAAGGGGCCTACGCGAGGAAGAATGATTGCTGGGGGAAACCAGGTCAGGAGACAAAAGACAAATGGAAGGAGGCAGTGACTTGTGAGGGGAGGAGAACAAGTGGCAACAGTCATGGAGTGGAAAGGAGGGAACAGGTTACTATGAAGAGAGAGGGAGCGGGCATTTGTGAAGGGTCTTCAGAAAATAGTTTTGCACTGCTAGAGGGGAAGAAGGAGGAGGGAAGTGATGCAATTGGAGGAGTAATTGATAAATGCCTGGACCAAACCGGAGCGGGGGAAGTTCTGCTGGGAGAATTGCAACTGGGGCAAAAGGGGGAAATAATGTGCAGGAGGAAGAAGAGGATCTGGAAATGACAGATGGAGATGAATGGAAGCAAGCAGAGAGTAAGAGGGGTGGAATTTTAGTGCTGGGGACTCAATACTAAGAGGATTTAGGTGGGGTAGCAAGGGGGAGAGGCATAGTCACATTTGGGTGGAGGCCATGCCAGGAATGACAGCTGAAAGGGTGGGATAATCTGTTCTAAAATATGCTAGAAGGGGTAGGGACAAGCGTCATTTAATTATACATCTTGGGACGAATGACCCGGCTGACAAGACAGTAGATATAGTCCAGAGGAGGTTTGAGGAACTAGGACAATTATGTGAGGGGGCAGGAAGATAGGTAACTTTTTCAGAGATACTTCCAGTGCCCAAGACAAGCACAACAAGAAAACTGAGAATAGAGGAATTTAATGGATGGCTAAGATCCTGGTGTTATGCTAAAGGGTATGGGCTGTTGGGGGTGGGGAGGGACCTGGGAGGACAGTAGTCTCTATGCCAAGAACAGACTACACTTGAGTGATGAGGGAAAGAAAGTGTTGAAACAGAGGATGGAGGAGTACATAGAGGAAGAAGGGAATTTAAACTAGGAGTGGGGGTGGCAAGTGGGCAAGAGACATGCAGAGACCACAGGTTGGGAAACTATATGAACTTAACCCCCATAACAGTGGCAAAGGACAAATGGCAAATACTATTGGTGATGCTAGTAAAGGAGGGCAGGATGGGGGGAGGGTGGAAGGTGGTTACCCTTAGTGCTAGGAGCCTTGGGAGGAAAACTGCAGAGTTACAGGTGCTCATGGCAGAGGGAGAGGTGGACATTGTAGCCATCACAGAAACATGGGCCACCCAATACAATGACTGGGACCTGTCTGTACCAGGGTATAGGTTATTTTGTAGGGACAGGGTGACTTGGAAAGGAGGGGGGTGGCAGTATATGTGAAGGAAAGACTGAAGTGTGTAAGGAAGGAAGGGGAGGAGGGTAGTATGGAGTCACTTTGGATGCAAATCCAGGATTCCAGAAATAGGATTCTCAGAATGGGAGTGGTGTACAGGCTGCCATCTCAGATGGAGGAGTTAGACAGAGAACTAGTGGGACAGATCAGGAGGACCTGCGAGAAGGGTAGTGTGGTGACTGTGGGGGACTTCAACATGCCAGGAGTTGACTGGAGTACCCCAACAACCAGGAACAGAAGGCAGCAGACACTGCTGGATGCCTTCCAGGACAGCTTCCTGCTGCAAATGGTCAGTGAACCAACCAGGTTAGGGAATACCCTTGACCTTGTGCTGGCAAATGGGGACTTTGTGAGAGAACTTACAGTGGAAGAATCGCTGTCAGGGAGTGACCACCACTCAGAATGGCTCACATTGGATATGGGCAAGGAAGGAGTGGAATATGGCACAAGAGTGCTGGACTTCAGGAGGGCTGACTTTGGGAGGATGGAAGAAGTGGGAAAAGGGTACCTGGCCAGAACTCAACCTAGTATGGACACTAACCAGAGGTGGGAGCTCATAATGCTGGGGATAGTGGAGGCAAACAAAACCTGCTGCAAGGCCCAGAACAAGAAGGCTAGGGCTAAGAAACTGAGCTGGTTGAACAATGAGGTCATGGAAAAGGTTAGGAGGAAAAGAGCTGCCTTTAGGAGGTACAAGAAAACAGGAAGGGGGAGGACAGGGATGAGTACCTGATGGAATTGAAGAAGGTGACACAGGCAGTAAGGGGAGCCAAGGCATCTACAGAGCTCAGGCTGGAACAAGGCATTAAGAAAAGGGAGAAGGACTTTTTAGGTGCATCAGGGAGAAAAGAAGCTGTAAGGACCACATAGTAAGGATTACGAAGGAAGGAGGTTGGGTAGAAGCAGGGTGCGATAAGGCAGAAGCACTAAATTATTAATTCTGCTTGGTATTTACTAAGGAGAAGAGGGGGGTGACACCCAAGGAGAAGAAACAACAGAAACAGGGGGAGGGGGTGACACATGGGAAAATCATGGAGGAAAGAGTTTGGGAGGGTTTGAAGGCACTGAGGGTGGACAAGGCACCAGGCCCAGATGGCATCCACCCCAGGGTACTGAAGGAGCTGGCAGAGGTCCTAGTGGGACCTTTGGCAGACCTATTTAATGCCTCACTACACTTAGGGTGTATACCTCAGGACTGGAGGATGGCTCATGTGGTGCCCCTCCACAAGAGTAGCCCCAAGGATGAATTGGGGAACTACAGACCGGTGAGCCTCACATCCATCCTGGTTAAGCTAATGGAGACTATCCTGAAGGAGAGGCTGGTGGCCCTCCTGGCAGCCAAAGGACTACAGGACAACAGACAGCATGGCTTCATTTGTGGCAGATCCTGCCAAACCAACCTGGTGGAGTTCTATGACTGGTTAACTAGGCAACTGGACAGGGGCCATGCAGTGGATGTCTTGTATCTGGACTTCAGTAAGGCATTTGACTCGGTGCCACATGGGAGGCTGGGAAGTAAGTTAGAAGGCACAGGGGTGGGTGCAAAGCTGTTGAGATGGGTAGGGAACTGGCTTCAGGGAAGGCAACAGAGAGTGGTGGTGGGTGGGGAGCTCACACACCCAAGAGTAGTGATGAGCAGTGTTCCACAGGGCTCGGTGTTGGGACAAATGTTGTTTGGGATATTCATTGCAGACTTATTGGACATCAAGAACAATATCAGTCTGTTTGCTGATGATACCAAGATGGGAGCAGTGGTGGATGACCTAGGGGGATGGCAGGGGTTGCAAGATGATCTGGCAAAGCTTGAAACCTGGTCAGACACCTGGCAACTGGGGTTTAATGCCAAAAAGTGCAAGATGCTGCATTTTGGGATGAAGAACCCTAGGAGGAGTTACCAGCTGGGGGGAGTGCAGCTAGCCCAGACAAAGGAGGAGAAGGATCTGGGGGTGCTCATTACAGGGTCAATGAACAACTCGGCACAATGGAGGAAGGCAGCTGTAAAGGCCAACAAAATGCTGAGTTGCATTGCAAGGGGTATATCCTCAAGAGGGAGGAGGTGATAATGCCACTGTTTAGGTCATTAGTTAGACCGCACCTGGAGTACTGCGTGCAGTACTGGCACCCGTATCTGAAGAGGAACATTAAGTTACTGGAGGGGGTGCAGCACAGGGCAACAAAGATGGTCAAGGGGCTGGGGGACTTATCATACGAGATGATGCAGTGGGAGTTAAACATGTACTCGCTGGAGGAGAGGAGGGACGGGGGACATGATTGAAACCTTTAAGTACAGGAAAGGAAAAAACAAGACAGGTACACAGGGGCTGTTCAAAGTAAGGGAGGGAAGGGACACCAGGGGCCATGATATGAGACTGAAGGGAGGAAGGTTCAGGAGGGAGATAAGGAGACACTTTCTTACAGAGAGGGTGGTAGCTGGGTGGAATGCATTACCTGCAGAAGTGATTTCCAGTAGAACAGTGGACTGCTTCAAAAGGGGCTGGGACAGGACAAGAGGAGGGTGGAAGGGAGGGGCAGCTGCAGAATAATAGGTGCTAGCTGCACATTCGAGCAGACTTGATAGACCTCTAGGCATTATCTGCTGGTAAATTTTGTATGTTCATAAGAAACTTTAATCTTGCAGTCAAGGCTAAATTTCTGGTGCTAGTAAATATATACTCCAGTATAAGGTGAAAATACACAGTACATTTTTGGGAGTTTGGAATTTCGCCACAGGTGAAAGGGCAGAAAATTCTGTGAAAGTTTTGAAATTTTGAAGAACTTCCATGAAAGTGGAATTCACAACTTTCACCCAACTCTAATAGTTATAGATGGAGGGGGTGACAGTACAGAGGGGGTAAGGAAAAAGCAAAGATCTTGATCAAATACATCTGCTCAGTGTTCACAGTAAAAAGAAAAAGGGAAAAACCATGAAAATGAGCCAGGAGCTTTGATGGGAGGGAAATGGACACTAGTCCATTTTCTGTGGAGAGAATCCAGAAAGTACTCACTAACCTGAAGATGGACAAGCTATGGGGCCTGATGAGGTACCTCCAAGGGTGCTGAGGGAGCTCAGGGAGGTATTAGCTGTACCACTGACAGGTCTGTTTAACAGATTACTGGAGACCAGCATGATCCTAGAGGACTGGAGAAGGGCAGAGGTAGTCCCACTTCACATGACATTTTGGGAAGGTAGGTTAATGGAAACACTTTTGAAGGAAATGACTGTGTAATGTCTTAGATCAAACACATTGTGATTGGTTGAACATCCATGGCACTCCAGACATTACCTCATGGGTTTTAACCCACCTGATAGGCTAGTGATGCACATGACTCTAGGATCAGATTTCTAGTATATCCAGGTCCCAGAAACCCCTGCTGTCCAGTTCTAAACCTGCATCTGATCAGGCTAGCACACCAGGATCCCTGCTGTCCTAATTGTCAAGGTAGGCTTCTCACATTATTCTTTCTCAGTACTAGCAAACAAATGATAACAAACTGTACAGGCTTTGCAAATATATAATTGTTTGTTTGGGACAAGATTGTTTCCCTAGGGGAATAGAACCTCCTTCTACAGCTTTTGCTAGGTTGAGGAACACTATGATTAATTATACCAGGAGTCTTTACTTGTGCAGTATTCTAAGCATTATTTGGCATGTTTACCCTGCTACTTGTGCAGTGCTCTAAACATTATTAGGCAATTAGTGCCATTTGTGGAAGGTTTCCATGCGCTACTATGGGCAGTAAGGTAATGGCCTGGTAATTACTTACAGCGTGGTGTATTACTCTCCCTTGCGTTAGTTTTTGCTGCCATTGTGTAATTCGTTAGCAAGCACTTCCTTCAGTCTCCTGGTCCCCCCATGTATCCTTCTGCAGCACACTCCTACTCTGGTTTTCCCTTCCACGCATCCATCTGTGGCGCTCGCTGCCAATTTTTACCCCTCCCTGCAGCCTCCACACTCGTGGTGCCATACCCTGCTGCTCCCATGGCCATGTCGTGCACACTACCACCCCCGATGTGGCGCTCGGCTCAGATCTAGGCCTCAGCCCCTGCACCACTGTGTGGTCCACCTCTCAGGCTGACCGCCCCTCCGTGTGGTGCCACTCCTGGCATTTGGGCCTACACCTCCTCCCCTGCCTCCCTGGTGGTGCCGTTCTAAGAGCCAGCTCCTTGCTCCAGGCTGGCTCTCCTGGCTCTCGCTGTTGCTAGTCACAAGGCCTACTTCTTGTGTAGTCTTGTCCAGTGCTAGGCAGGGGGGGTGTCCAGGAATCGAGGGAACTCTTCGCTCTGTACCTAGTCAGGCCGAACAGTGCTCTGCTCCATAGGATTGCTTCACTCCCCTCGCTGCCACTCCCTCAGCCTGTCCTCATGTGTTCCGAGAGGGCAGACCAGATCCCATATTGCTGGTTTTTGGGATTAAGGCCAGCCTCGCAGGGCTTCCCCATGGGTCTCCAGCTGGGAGACCCCCGCGGAGATTGCCCCTCATGCCCATGTGGGGATGTCTGTGGTCAGAGACACAGGCAGCTCTGACCCCCTCAGTTTTCTCCACTCCCTCCAGGGCAAAAGAGGGATAATGGACCACAGGTACTGCAGCCTAGAGCCTCTCTTCTGTGCAGTTACTACTCGGGACTTGCAGAGTTCCATCAGAGGAGGGCAAGGCTAGAAGGATACAACTAGGCAAGCTGGTCATTCAGTGAGTTGGTTATTTGTCTATGACAACAGTGGTTCTAGGTTTGTTTCCCACCAATGAAAATTCTTAAACAAAGACTGAAACACAGGCATCAGGAGCTCAAAGGAGTCCTCAGCCTTTCTCCTTCCACCACCTCCAGCTTACAAGGGGTCCACAATTATAAAACTTTTTTGTGTTTGAAGGAGAGAAAAAAAAATCCATACGGGCTCCTCTCATAAGCAGCCCATATGCGTCTCTCAGTAGATTATACTGTGCTGGGGGTCCCTTTCTATAGCGACCCCCAGTAGACCAGCCTCAATGTGGGTCTCTCACTACAACGACCCCCATGACAAGACAGCCTGCAGCACTCTCTAGCTTTTTAAAGGCAATGCGTCATCAACGCTGCCTGACATGGGCCAACCACTGGTTGAAGGCCCTTTTTTTGTACCCCTAGTAACAAATACAATCTTTTGTCTTCTCCAGATGGTCAAGGCCAAGAAATGCACAGCGTGCAGTGTTAACCTCCTGCCCCACACCCCTGGCCCCCTGTGCACTGCATGCCTCTACGATGATGATGATCTATCGCTAGAGCAGTCCTCAGGCATGGGCCCTACTAACCCGGGTCCTAGCAGTTCCACTTGGCTGGATCCGGGCGCCTCCTTACTACGGAACCAGCAGGCCACCATAGCAATGATGGAGAGTCAGCAGAACTTCTTGCTGAAGGTCATGGAAAAATTGAAGTCTCTAACTCAACACAGAATGCCCGCAACACAGCCTCTGGAGCAAGATGTCGGGAGTGGGGCCAGCGAAAATCTCATGGACCTGTCGGAGCCAGTCCCAGATAGTCACAAATCCGATTCCAGGAAGAGAGAGACCTGCCAGAAGAGGAGGATGCATCAGACTCTGATGAAGAGGACATGGAGCCACAGTCCATTCCTTCACTCACTTCAAAGTTATGTTCCTCTGATATGGTCCCAGGTCTCATAAAAATCGTGAAGGCTACCATGGGATTCGAGGTAGAGGAAAGCAAACCAGAATCTAAGTTGGACCCACTGATCCAGCAGAGGTCGACTGTCAAGGAAACATTTCCAGTCTGTCCAGCGATCGAAGACATTGTCACCAAGGAATGGCAGTCCACCGAACCCAGCCGGATGTTGAACAAAAGAAATCTGGACCGTATGTACCCCGTTCAAGAGGACAAGGCCAGCATATGGTGCACAGCTCCAACAATTGATCCTCAGGTTGCTGCGCTTAGTAGAAGGACTATTCTACCATGCGGAACCATATCCTTGAAGGACCCCACAGATAAGAGGGTCGAGGATATGTTAAAGAAGGCCTTTGAGTCAGAAGGTATGTTGGCAAGAGCATCCACAGCAGCCATTTATACAGCATGAGCCCAGATACGTTGGCTAGAAGAGCTTCTGGAACAGGCCAACCCAAGTCAAGAGAGGCAGAACTGTTAGAATGCACTCTCGATGCAGCAAGGTATCTGGCCGATATGGCAGTGGACTCCCTCAGGCTCAATGCAAGGACCACAGCCATCACCAACCGGGCTAGACGGGCATTGTGGCTTAAACTGTGGGAAGCCGACAATGAATCCAAGACATTACTACTAAATCTTCCCTTGAAGGGGAAACATATTTTTGGGAGAGCCTATTAGAGTTCCTAAAGCAAAAAGAGGAGGGCAAGGAACTCCTTAAGAACAAAAGTAGGCATTCCTACCTACCTTCCACTAGACGGAGATTTCAGGGGGGCCAAAGAGCTTACCAGATACGTAGAAAGACAGCATACCCAACCACTTCCTTTCATGGTAGAGGGTCCTACTCTTCACAACGCACCCCCTTCACCCAGTCCTACCACCCCTCACCCTTCAGAGCCCGTGGATCTAGGTTTGGAGGAAGAGGTAGAGGTCAGCGAGGTAAGCAACAATGACTGCTCGCACAGAACCCCATTTGGGCAGAAGCGCTGTCCTCCCGTGGGACATAGACTAGCACTCTTCAGACACCAGTGGTTTTACACCACCTCAGACAAGTGGGTTCACAAAGTTGTGTCAAGAGGCTACTCGATAGAGTTATCAAAATCCCCTCTGACACACAGGTTCATCACCTCACTGATCACCAAAAAGAAGGCCACAGCCCATCAGGTGCAACAAATTCTGTGGAACCTGATCCACAACAAGGTGATACAACCCGTACCCCCGCATGAACAGAAGTTGGGAGTTTACTCCATCTTCTTTCTCTTCCCAAAGAAAACCGGCGAGCTTCGCCCCATTCTGGACCTCAAGTACCTCAATCAGCATGTGATTCCCCAGAGGTTCAAGATGGACACACTTAGGTCTACTCTATGCAGTATTCATGTGGGCGACTTCCTGACGTCCATAGATCTTAAGGATGCATACATCCACATCCCCATCAGGCCAAAACACAGACAGTACCTCAGATTCCATACGCTGGGTCAGCATTTCCAATACCAGGCACTACCCTTCAGGCTTTCATCAGCTCCGAGAGTGTTCACCAAGGTATCAGTGGTACTAGTGGCCAGACTCCGGGAGCAGGGTCTCGATATCATCCCCTACCTCGATGACTGGCTGATCCGGGCTCGAACCAAAGAGGACTCCCACCAACACACCGCCCTAGCCCTAAGGGCTCTCAAGGAGCATGGCTGGGTAGTAAACCTAGACAAGAGCCATCTGGTTCCCACGCAACAGACAGAGCACCTAGGCACAAGCATAGACCCAGCAAAGGGATGGGCAAAACCATCCATGGCGCAGGTCCTCAACATGATCAGCCTAGCACGCTGAGCACGCACCAGTCATCAAACCTCCATGGCAAGACTAGCAAAACTATTAGGATGCATGGCATCCTGTATCAACCTGGTCCCCTGGGCCAGGTGGCACATTGCACCCACTACAGATGTACGTGCTCACATGGGGATCTCCGAACGAACACAACCTAAATGTGACACTCCCATTACCACTATCGGTGAGAAAATCACTAACTTGGTGGACAGTTCTCACCAACCTGACCAGAGGAGTCCCACTGGAGGCTCCATATCAGGTCTCCATCGAGACGGATGCAAGCCTTCTGAGTTGGGGTGCTTGCCTGGGCACAAGGACAGCACAGGGCCAATGGACTCCCACAGAAACCCAACTGTCCATCAACGTTCTAGAGATGCGGGCAGTCCACCATGCCCTCACAGCCTTCAAGTCCTCCTTCGCTGGACAGTAAGTGCTGATTCGCTCCGACAACCAAGTGACGGTGGCATATATTTCCAAACAGGGAGGCACCAGAAGCAGGGCTATGCTGAGAGAGGTGGCAAAGGTCCTCAACTGGGCACAACACCACCTCTCCCACCTCGGCGCAGTTCATCTCGGAAAGCTCAACATTCGGGCAGACTGGCTCAGCCGACAACAAGTCCACCCAGGGGAGTGGCATCTACACCCCAGTCTCTTCCAATTGAGTCAGGAGACCTGGGGACCCGTAACCATGGACCTCATGGCCACGGCACAAAATGTGCAGGTCAGGAGCTACTACTCAAGGTACAGGGAGAGTCAGTCACAAGGAACCGATGCCCTGTTACAGCCTTGGTTCAGGGACTGCTCCTACATCTTCCCACCCATTCCCTTGCTACCACAAGTTCTCACCAAGATCCATTCCTCGGGATGGACCTTCATTCTGGTGGCCACATATTGGTCATGGAGAGTGTGGTTTGCCACGGTCCTGGCAATGACGTTGTCCAGCATCAGATTACCCTACTGGCCCAACATGCTGACCCAGGGACCCGTACTACATCCGGCCCCCAGGACCCTGAAGCTCACAGCCTAGCTCCTGAGAGGAGAAGACTGATGACCGCAAGTTATCATGAATCGGTCATTTCAACAATGCTGCAGTCTAGACATTCCTCTACCACTTCTACCTATGGCAGACAATGGTCGGTATTCACCAGGTGGTGCCGAGATCGAGGTATGGATCCGGAACTCGCAGACATGTCTACCATTCTATTATTCCTTCAACAAGGTCTGGATAAGGGTTTGGCACACTCTTCCCTTAGAGTACAGCTGTTGGCCATCTGGGCAGCCCTTGGGACCATAGGGGGCCACAGCCCCGGTGCCCATCCAGACACCATGCGCTTCTTAAAGGCAGTTGAGATCCTACGACCCCGGGTCTGCCCTTCCATTGCTCCCTGGGACCTTCCTCTGGTACTAAACTCCCTTAGCACAGCCCCATTCAAACCACTACAAACTGTAGACCTGTTCTGGGTAAGTCTGAAGACCTGCTTCCTTGTGTCGATATGCTCAGCCTGCAGGATCGGGGAATTAGGGACGCTGTCCTGCAGGGAACCCTACACAGTATTCACGCCACGAGGGGTTTGTCTACGCACACTCCCAGCCTTTCAACCAAAGGTCTCTTCCGCTTTTCACAGAGAACAACCAATTGAGTTACCCGCTTTCATGGGGGACTCTCAACTGGGAGACAAAACCTTTCCACAGTACCTAGATGTAGGCACCATCCTATCTGCATACATAACTAGGACACAACCTCTATGAAGAACAGAGAGGTTGTTCATCATCACGAGGGTGCAGAGACAGGAAAAGGCCACCTCCAAGACCACCATTGCTGGGTGGTTACAGAGAACTATTCAGGAGGCCTACAAAGCAAAATAAATGACACCACCCCTGGGGATCAAAGGGCATTCCATTAAGGCAGTGGCCACCTCCTGGGCAGAGAGGGCCAATGTCTCAGCAGAAGATATCTGCAAGGCAGCTACGTGGACTTCCCTCCACACCTTTGCCAGGCACTATCATTTAGAACACCTGTACCAACCACAAACAACCTTTGTGACACAGGTCCTCTCTGCAGCTGCCAATTCTTCCGTTCACTCCTAGACCACTATGTCTCCCTCCCATGGGTACAGTACTACTTCTTATCTACCCATGAGGTAATGTCTGGAGTGCCATGGATGTTCAACCAATCACAATGGGTGTTTACTCACCTGGTAAAGGTGATTGTGTTGGTTGACATCCATGGCACTCCACGACCCACTCAACACAGTGGTCAAGAAGTGACCAGGATTTAGAAGAGAATATTGGGCTAAAGCTAATTGTTTCCATGCCTTATCAACAAGTCATCCAGGATGTCCACTGTCGACTCATTAGGGGTTGAGTCTAGATTGTATTATCAGGGAAATAAAATAATGGCCTATGGCCGCTTCTACAGATGCTTCATCTGCCTTATTTGTACCGGATGGACACTGTATGTTTGTTTGTTTTTTTTTCCTTCTTTTTGGTATTGCCTGTTACTAACATTGATTTCAGCTTTGGAAGATTCAAACTGGAGAGCAGGGATTTCTGGGACCTGGATATACTAGAAATCTGATCCTAGAGTCATGTGCATCACTAGCCTATCAGGTGGGTTAAAACCCATGAGGTAATGTCTAGAGTGCCATGGATGTCAACCAACACAATCACCCTTACCAGGTGAGTAAACACCCATTACATGATCTAAGGCAGCATGGCTTCACAGGGGGTAGGTCATGACAAACATATCTGACAGATTTGACTGGATGACAAATGAGTTGGGTCAGGGAGGAGTGATGGATATAGCATACCCGGATTTCAGCAGGGCTTTCAACACTGTTCCACATAGGAGATTGGTAAGCAAGTTGGGTAACTTGGGGTATGTAATAAGGTCATAACCTGGATAAGAAACTGGTTAGATAGGACACAGAGGGTAGTGGTAAACAGGGTTCACCCAGAGGAAGGAAGGGTGACCATCAGGTACCGCAGGGGTCAATGCTGGGACTGATCCTCATTAATGTCCTTGTAAGCGGCATAATGGAGGAACTAGAAGGGAAGATCATTGTAGATGACACCAAGATCTGCCACAGAGTGGACACTCAGTCAGGGTGTGGAAAAGATAGGCAGGGATCTGAAAAGACTGGAAGAGTGGTCAAGGGTATGGCATCTGGGTTTAATGCATAATAATGCAAAATTATGCACCTAGGCCATAGAAACTTGGGAGCAGAGCACAAAATGGGTGGAGTGATACTGACAAAGACCAAGCAAGAAAGAGATCTAGAGGTAATAATTTTGGATGACCTAAAAGTGGCTAGACAGTGTGACAAGGCAGCTAGAAGGGCTAGTCGGATGCTTGGGTGCATAGGTAGGGCTATCTTCAGCAGGAAGAAAGAGGTGGTGCTGCTCCTGTATAGATCTCTGGTAAGACCCTACCCTGAGTACTGTGTCTTGTTCTTGAGACCACGTCTCAGGAAGGACATAGACAGAGTAGAAGTGGTCCAGAGAAGGGTTGTCAAAATGGAGCATGTTCTGCATCAGTAGCCCTATGAGGAGAGGCTCATGGAGCTAAATATGAACACCTAGGAGGAGAGGAGGGAAAGGGAGATATGATAGAAACCCTTAAATACTGCAAGGGGGTAATAAGGTACAGGAGGAAGGTGTTTTTCAGAGAAGAAGGTGCTCTAGAACAAGGGGGCATGCTATGAAGTTGGAGGGGGTTAATTCAGGAGTGCTGTGAGGAAGTACTTCTTTAAAGAAAGGGTGGTGTACACTGGGAACAGCCTGCAGGCAGAGATAGTGGGGGCAGAAACAGTGCTGGAGCTCAAAAATGCATGGGACAGGCACAAAGGAATCATAGGTAGAAGGAAGGGGGAAGAGATTGTGCCGTAGATCGAGTGGTCTGCAAGTAAAACAATGACAATTAAAGAAATAAACTAATATAAATGTGCTCATTGTGTTGGTCCAGTGTCCCTTATCTGCCATTATAGTCTTTATTTCTGTTTTATGTTTTTAATATATTGCTATATGGCCATTGTTGTGATATATTAACAATATAGCTACATAGCTGAATCCAAGCTTTTATTAAAAAAAATTCTGAGCCGGCCCAGCAGTACTGACGGTGGAGGCACCAGATGTCTTACCTCACACTATGCCAGTGACCTGTGTTCGGGTACGAGAACAGGTCACCAGGGGTCAGCAGGAGTGGAGAAGGATTGAGTGTCTGATGGACTGCTCTCTTTCACTGGGAAGGGGGGTTCTCAGTGGTTGGCACCTGCCTGCTCCCTAGCAGAGGCTGAGGAACAGGGTGGAGTGCTGCAGAAGGGGGAGGAGTCAGGCCAGACGCCTGGAGGGAGCATGTACAGAAGCATGTGCGCTTCTCTCTGCAGTTATCATTACATGCCTCAACTCCTGGGGAAAGAGAAAACTAGAAAAAGGAAAAAAACACTACACAGTGGTGGAGGGCACCTCACAGGCTCCACTGAATCTGGTCTCTAGTGGGGGTTGGAGAACCCCACTGGCCCACCAAGCTCTAGGAGTTTGGGCCAGTGCCAGATGGTAGATGCTGGGGGATGGGGCTGGGGCTCCTTCTGGAGGATTGCCAGCAATAGAAAGGTACAGCAAAAAAAAAAAAATTCTGTTGCCCTAACAATTCCAAAGTGATCATATTTTACAGACAATATCTTTTGAAAGTTCCAGCTCTGGAACTGTTGTGGCTAGAAACTTAATTTTTAAAAATGAAAACATGGAGTCCAGCCATTAAGAAATGGTGTCATTGTGTTGCTGTTAGGCAACAGTATTAATTATATTATTAATATTTGAAAAATGCAGTTTTTTCCAGCTATATTGATATACACATTTACTTCATGACAGAACTGTATTTTGGTAAAATAAATGTTATCGATATATATTTTTCTATAATGATAACATATATCAGTATACTTTTCTATTACCATCATGGACAATTTTGTGTCAGTTTTAAGAAACAAAATTTAGAAAAGCATTTTTTTGCACTTTTTCTGAACTTTGGTATTAGTCCCCATAATTTAACTGATACCTATATTAGTGTAGTTCCCATAAACATTCATCTGATACTTTAAATGACATGGCTAACATTTCACTCTCCTTATCAGCAGTTCCAATTCTTCCCTGCTTTCACAGCATTTAGCTGAACCCCTTCATCACTCAAAACAAATTAACATTGCCTGTTTCTGTGATGGAAGACCTGGCATGCTGTGTCACTGTCCAATCAGTTATGATGTACTATATGTGTTAATATAATTCTCCTATTACATCATCTTTATTGGTTGTGGTAAGGAGTCTGATTCCTTATTGCATCTGATCACTGTTGTTAAACGTGTTGAACTGCCTTTTTTTGGGGTGGGTAGGTCGGTGGCTGTATGGGGGATTCTGCTGTACTTTTGATTACTTAAGATGATTTATTAGTGTAATTCTGATATAGCATTGATATAGTACTGCTATTGTGGTAGTGAAACATCAGAAATGATCAGATACAGCAGGCCTGAATGCCCCACCCACCCAAAAAACAATGCACTGATTTTTTTTTGCTGGGGGGTGTCTGGCTTGCTATGTTTGTGTTTTAATTAGTGTAGAACTAAAATGAAGTTCAGGCAACAGTATAACAGTTTTTTTTAATAAAAAACACAAAAGAAAACACATAACTTGTTAAAAGAAACTTTATTGATGCACCATCAGCTGACTGCAGTACTCATTCTTGTGCAATACAGAAAAGTATTAAAATGAAGAGAGATGATAGAATTGCATTGTTTTCAAGCATTTTAATTTCATTAAAAAAATACATTGGTTTACCAAAAAAATACTCCTTACTCACCAGATATTGTTATTTGTGATCATCCAAATTTGGCTTTACTCACCTCTCCACAGAAACGAGGAGTACAATACTCCTGCAGAAAAAAAACTTCACTAGATCATTGTCTGTTATAGTCCACAGCATACCTCTCGACCCTTGCCACATAAGTGTTTGACAATGATGACTGAGCAAAAAGTGTGATATCATTAAACATGACACTACAAGCTCAGATCACTATGGAATTAAGCATGCAGATGTTTACAATGTTTGCTATTCCAATAGTGGATAGTATGAGTTTTTGCTTTAAGGTCAATGTAGGTGAGGTAGAATATCATCTTCTCCACGTGAGATAAAATGAGTGATGGCTGGCTCTAATAATTAAGGCCTCTGATCTTTACACCACTTATATCTAGCTGAATGCTGTAGTCACATGCTTGTAACTGTAATAACATTTTTGTTTGCTAAGTGGAGAACATTCATTAGATACAGTAAAGTCATTGTAAGTTGTAGCAAATTATAGTGGTGTGCTGTATACATTAATATTTAACTTCAGTAAACGTTGCAGGTCAGCCTCCTGAGCGCCTTCATTTATGGTGGCCTGCACAGCCCAGCTTAGTTCATAGACATAGACCCAAGTGTGTATGGTGCAGGTAGGTTAATATTTTTTGTCGTGTTGCTGAATGATTTGTAGGCAGTCTGGCACTGTATCTAGAGCAGTTTATTTCACCAGCTGTTCCTTACCTGCCATGTCTCTTGCAAAGGTACTGATGTAGTGTGTGTTCTGGGTAAATACAGTCAAACTATTCATGAGGCAGTGTGGCAGTGTGTATCTGAAGCATTATTTTTTTAATCAGCTGTTCCCTGCCTGCCATGCCCCTTGCATTCCTCGGGACAGGAAGTTGTACTATTCCTTTCCTATTATTCTCACTCTGCATATAATTTGCAGGAATATGTCATGACTGTTAATCAGATGGCTGATAATTTAGAAGAAACATAAAGTAGCATGACTATTTCATTGCCTTCTAATAATCATATGAGGTTGCCTTATCATCCCTTCACAGTGAAATACATTACAGACCAGTTTCATCTCAACATGATGAGAAAGAAACTATCTAGACTACAGTTTGGTAAAAGAAGAGCTGAAGAGGCTCAGAAAATTGAACAACAGTTTGACGTCTTGCTGAAATTATTCAAAGTATCCCATCAAAATGAGGAAGAAAATGGCCAAGAAGAGCAGAATGAGCTTATGGTGGGGTCCACCCAAGTTAGCATTTTGCCAATTTCTGCTGAGGAACCTGAAATGGAGATTGTGCTGGAGCAAGAAATTCAAGATGCTGAACCTCAAGTAAAGATTGAAACACAGTATGCAGGACATGTTGAAGAACTGTCATCTGCAACTCAGCCTGCACAAACAACCTCTTTTGATGACCCCTGTAAATGGCCAGTGGTTATCAATGATAACATCAGTAGAATGTTGGGGAAGAAAGGCCCAGTGAAGGTAATTGATTTTAATTTTCCCTGCTCTGCTGACAAATGGAAGAGAAGATTTAATCCAGTGCATTACAAGCTAATCCTTCCTAACAGTGAAGTGTGAGACAGACATTGGCTTGTATACTTCAAAAGCTACAATACAGTGTTTTGGTTTTGCTGCAGGCTTTTTTCACCGCATATGTTAAGCTTAACAGAAGATGATTTTTCAGACTGGAGCAACTTAGTACAACATCTTGCCCTATATGAATGTTCAGCCAGCACCTGGAAAGTGCAACAAGGCAGGGTCAGAGCTGGGACTGAGTAGTAAATAGACACTAGACAAAAAGCATCAGGAACAGATGGATAGTGAAGCTCATTATTTGAACAATGTACTAAAACAATTGTTGGCTATTACTGTGTTTCTTTCTAAATACAATCTTGCATTCCGTGGCTCTGTGGAATAATTAAATTCCCCAAACAATGGTCATTTCCTTGGCTTGGCTGAAGTTCTTGCTAAGTTTTATCCTATTATGCAAGAACATATGTGACATATAAAACCAGGAAAAGTGCATGCCCATTTATTAAACAAAGATATTCAAAATGAACTAATTCAGCTCATCTCAGGAAAAGTAAAGATGAAAATCATTGAGTTAGTAAAGCTTGCAAAATATTTTTTCAGTTATTTTGGACTGCACACCAGACCTGAGCCACAAGGAACAAATGTTGTTGATAATTTGCATGGTAGATGTTGGAATAGAAGAAATTTGAATTAAAGAGCACTTTTTGTGTTTTTTACAAGTTGATGATACAACTGGCCTGGGTCTGCCACACATTTGATGCAGGAACTGAATAAATGTGGCCTCTCCATACAGGACTATGGAGGACATGGTTATGACAATGACTTCAATATGAGAGGAAAATATTCAGGAATTCAATGCAGAACTTTGGATTTAAACCCATGGACTTTTTTCATGCTATGTGGTTTTCATAACTGGAAGTTGGTGTTGTGTGATGCAACAAAATCCTGTTGTGAGACTATATCCTTTTTTGGTATACTGCAACATGTTTATGCCCTTTTTTCAGCTTAAACTCAATGCTGGCATGTCTTCAAAGATCATGTGCCTGACTTGACTGTGAAACCTCTTTGTGGGACAAGGTGGGATTCCAGTGCTGATAGCATCAAAGTTCTGTGCTATCATATAGGTGAGGTTTACAATGCCTTATTTGTACTGTCAGAGGAACCAAGAGCACCAGATGTCCAACATGAAACTATAACACTGGCCAGACAGGTAAAAAACTTTCCATTTTTGGTCTCTCTTGTTGTATAGTATGACATTTTGTTCCAGATTAACCTTGTGAGCAAAAAAATGCAAAGTGCCTCATTTGATCTTGGCTCTGCTGTTAAGCTAATTGAGAATACTTATTCTTTCCTAGCTCACTACAGGACAAATGGATTTACAAGTGCCAAAATCACTGCCAAAGAACTTGCAAATCACCTGGAAACTGAACCACTGTTCTCCCAGGCAACCGAGATAAGACCCCATCGAAAGAAACAACAATCTTCATATGAGGCTGTTGATGAACTTTGTTACTGATCCAGAAAATAAGTTTAGGGTGGAACTGGATATGGCACTTAGTTCTGTAAAAGAAAGATTTGAACAAATGCAGAACAGTGAGAACTCCAGTTTTATTTTATTTTGTACATAGACATTTTATTGTGATTTATAGACAACATCAAAGATAAATAACCGTAAAATACATTTAGTAAAACTTGCAGAGGTAAAACAATCCCAACCCCATGAACATTTATTTATTTATTGAAATGTTTCACCAGGAAAGGTACACTGAGCAACAGTATGCTCGTCTCATGGCAAGTCCTGGGGGAAGGGGTAATGGAATACAGAAGAAATGATAAAATTTTATAAACATGCAGAGTCAACAAAGGATTACATTAGCTATATATACAGAGCAAGTAAATATGAGGACAAATACAATGGGATACATTATACAGTGTGACATAATTAAATTAAGGGAACTATAGAAAGAGAAAAACCCTATAGGCTGAGGTTTGAAATTCAGGTATCAGAAAGAGCTAAATAGCAATAAGTGTGAAGCCTGACAGGATTCACCCCATAATTCTAAAATAACTAAGGGAGGACCTAGTGACACCACTGACCACCCTTTTTAACAAATCATGGGTGGCTAAGGTGGTACCTGAGGACTGGAGGAGGGCATATGTGATTCCCTTTCACAAAAGAGAGAGCAAGGCAGAAGCAGGATACTATAGACCTATTGATTTGACCTCAGTGGTAGGGAAAATGATGGAATCACTTCTGAAAGAAAGAATTGTTGAGTAACTAGAGGCCAGAGGGGCACAGGACCCAAGGCAGCATGGGCTGAGGATGGAAGTTGCCCATCTCCAGGCTGAGTTGGCCAGGATTTGGGGGACCTCCTTTCCCACCCAGAGACCACCAGTGCCACTGCCTCTGCCTCAAAGGTTGCCAAGAAAGAGGAGCGGTTGGACCGCAGTGGGCTCAGAGTGGATGAGGGTGGTGGAACAGAGGTGCATCTCTCCAGTTGTACCTCTCCACAATTTATATGCCACACTGGTAGAGTGTGCTTCCTCTATAGAGGCACCCATATTGGAGACCAAGGAGGATGTTGGGAATCTCCACAAAGGAGACCCACAGGAGGGTGGCATGGGACCCTGCAGGGGAAAGAAACAACTCCTGGTGGGGGACTTCATTGTTAGGTGGGTAGAACTGGGGGAGGGAGGGGAGAGGGAGGTAAGGTACTTACCAAGCACCATGGCTTGGAGGGCCAGGGAGTGAATCCTCAGGATCGCAGGAGCAGCTGCATGGGGAAGGAACTGGATGTCATTGTCTACCTAGGGACAAATGACCTGGCTGGGAAAGAGATCATAACAGTACAGGAGGAGTTTGTGGAGTTGGGGAGGGGCCTTAGACAAGTGGCATGCATGGTAACCTTCTCAGAAGTGCTGTCTGTCTATGGCATGGGTGAGGCTAGGGTGCTCCACACCATGGGATTCAATCAGTGATTGCAGAGCTCAGGGGTTTGGCTTCATTGGGGACTGGGGATCCACCTGGAGTGATGCAGGCCTGTACTGGTGCGATGGTCTGCATTTGTCCAGGAGGGGAACCAGGATCCTAGGTGATAGGTTTAAATGCTTCATTGGCAAGCATTTAAACTAGCCAAGGAAGAGACACTGGAAAGGAGAAGGGAAATCTTAGCCCCCCCAAAAAATCACGGTAATTAGTGAGGTAAACACCAAGATAGAGCAGTTGATAGGGAGAAGAGCTGGGACAAATGAAGAAAAAGACAAAGGCAGTAAGGACAGGGATGGGGCAAAAAGGAATAAAGTCATAAAAAATGGATGGTAATGAGTACCAATGCCCATAGTCTAGGTAAAAATCTCCCTGAAATGGTGGCCTTGATGGAAGATTGATGCCTGGATATCATGGCAGTCACAGAAACATGGTACACAGAGAACCATGACTAGGATGTTAACATACCAGGGTACACAACCTACAGGAGAGACAGGGAGGGTAGAAGAGGGGGTGGAGTAGCTCTCTATGTAAGGGAAGGGATAAAAGAAATGGAACAAATGAGTAAACAGGGAGGTGAGGAGGCACTGTAGGTCACCTTAGAGACTTGAAATGGCACCACAGTCTGCACAGAGGTTGTATACAGATCCCTATCTCAAGGAGGGCATGGACAAGGACATGATAGAAGGCATCCTTAGGATGGCAGAGAAAGGGGAAATATTGTTGATGGGGAACCCGAACATACCAGATGTTAACTGGAGCATCTTTGCTGCAGCCACATCCAAGAGCAGGGGCATTCTCGATGCCCTACGGGAGCATGCCTCAGACAGCTAGTGTTGGAACACACTCAGAAGAGAACAATCTTAGACCTCATACTCACAAATGGAGACAGTGAGAGGATCTCAGATCTAGATGTGGGTAGCCATCTGGGAACAAATGACCACCAAACAGTGTTGATTATGATAAACTCAGCTGCAGAGTCAAGCCATACAAAAGTGAGGGTACTGGACTTCAGGAGGACTGACTTTTTCAAAATGGGAGAGTGCTTTAGAAAAGCACTAGCAAAAAGGCAAGAAGGAGGGGTGGATCAGCAATGGGAAAACATCAAAAGTGCCATCACAGAGGCAACAAGCCTTTGTGTGAAGCAAATAAACAAATCAAAATGAAAGAAAAAGCCACTATGGTTCTCAAAAAAGGTGGCGGGGAAGGTTAGGGAGAAAAAGACAGCATTTAGGAAGTATAATGAAACACAGAAGGACCAGGACAGAGAACTGTACCAGTTAAAGCAGAAGGAAGCAAGGAAGGCAGTCAGAATAGCAAAGGCCCAAACTGAGGTAAAGATTGCCATCTCAGTTAAGAAGGGGGATGAAACCTTTTATAGGTACATTAGGGAGCGCAAAAAGACAAAGGGAGGGATAGTGAGGCTGAATAGAAAGGATGGTGGGTGGGCAGAGAGGGACAGTGAAAAAGCAGGGATACTGAATGAATACTTCTGCTCAGTATTCACAAAAGATGAGGAGGGAGAGGTACATTATCCAATTAACAGAAGCTCTCTGGATAGGGAGGTCAATCCCAATCCTTTCACAGAAGAAAGGGTTCTGAAAGAACTTCTAAAACTGAAGGTGGACAAAGCAATGGGGCCTGATGGGATTTACCTCAGAATTCTAAAAGAACTAAGGGGAGAACTAGTGATACTACTGACTACACTTTTTAACAAATCATGGAAGGATGGTGTGGTACCTGATAACTGGAGGAGGGTGGATGTAATTCCCTTTCACAAAAGTGGGAGCAAGACAGAGGTAGGAAACTATAGACCCGTCATTTTGACCTCTGTGGTATGGAAAATGATGCAATCACGTCTGAAGGAAAGACTTGTTGAGTACATACAGGCCAGTGAGGCACAGGACCCAAGGAAGCATGGATTCACAGTGGGAAGGTCAAGACAGATGAATCTAATCAATTTCTTTGACTAGGTGGCCAACGGAGTAGACCAGGGAGGGGCTATAGACATGGCCTACCTTGACTTTAGCAAGGCATTTGACACAGGCCCATACAAAAGATTAATAAACAAATTAGCCAGCCTGGGAGTGGGTCCCAGAGTGGTAGCATGGGTAAAACAGGACACAGACAGTAATAGTAAACAGAGTCCACTGTGAAGAAAAGGGGGTTACTAGTGGGGTACAGCAGGGTTCCGTACTGGGTCCAGTCCTTTTTAATGTCTTTATGAGTGACATTGCAGATGGTCTGGAAGGAAAAGTATGCCTCTTTACAGATGACTCAAAGAATTGCAACAGGGTTGATACACAAGGGGGGTAGAAAGGATGAGAAGGGACTTGGTAAGGTTGAAGGAATGATCAGAAGTATGGCAGCTTGGATTCAATGCAAAGAAGTGTAAAATTATGCACCTGGGAAACAAAAATCCAGGGGAAGAGTACACAATGGGGGGGAGGTAGTAACAACAACAAAAATTGAAAGGGACCTGGGGTTAATCATATCAGATGACCCTAAGGTTATCAAACAATGTGAGAAGGCAGTAGGAAGGCTGGAGGGATACTGGGATGTATAGGGAGAGGCATAACCAGCAGAAAACAAGACATTGTTATCCCTCTGTACAGACAGTTGGTGAGACCCCATCTCCGTAAGGACATAGACAGGATGGAGCTGCTGAGACTGAAACAGAGAGTGTGAGAACGCAGACACAGCTTCCTTGAATCGAAGAGGTTATTTTCTAGACTACATTGAACTGAATTATTACTTTTTGGACCTATGTAAGTAACTAGTATTGATTCTATTCTTGGAGTTGACTTTTCTTAGTTTTAACTTTAATTTACCAGGGAGGAACTGTAGCTGAGAGATATTTGCAGTCATTTGTGACTAGACCTGTTACTTAACCTATGAGAAATAGGTGTCTGTTAAGGGGAGGAGCTGAAAGGGGCCTAGTTGAACTGAGGATTTATAAGAGGAGTTGTTTGTGGTCTGTCTGCTGAGACTAAAACAGAGAAAGTAAGAAAGCAGCCACAGCTTCCCTGAATCAAGGATGTTATCTCCTAGACTACAGTGAACTGAATTATTACTTTTTGGACCTATGTAAGTAACTAGTATTGATTCTGTTCTTGGAGTTGACTTTTCTTAGTTTTAACTTTAATTTGCCAGGGAGAAACTGTAGCTGGGAGATATTTGCAGTCATTTGTGACTAGACCTGTTACTTAACCTTTGTGAAATAGGTGTCTGAAAGGAAGGAAGGCATTCCCCAGGTGGAGGGTCAGATTTGTAGTTGATTGTTTCTGGACGGCATAGGTTTACTCCCTCTCACACCACCGGCCCCAAGCGCATAACTTCCTTTATAGCATGGGTTCTGACATCACTTCCCCAAAACTGCTAACAACATACACCTGTTCATATCCTTAAAGGCACAGCACACTGAATAGGGGGTAGAGACACTCACAAGCATGCACACACTAAAACAAGAACAAAATACAACAAAAGAAAAGTATCTGTAACAGGAAGGGATACAGACATGTGGGGAGTGGTGCAATGCACTGGCTGTGGAGCAGCAGTCTTCCAGGAGACATTCTGAAGACTGCGTTGCTGCCCTATTTGCATGCACCTCTCTGGTCTGAGGGAGAAGGTTGTTCAACTCCATGCTGACCTGGGAAGGATTTTGGAAACCTGCTCCCTCACCCAGGGACCACACAGGCAACTGCCACTACCACAGAGGCTGCCAAGAAAGAGGGAGGTTGGACCACAGTGGGTCAGGGAGGGTAAGGGTGGTGGAACAGAGATGCATCCCTCCAGTTGTACCTCTCCAAAATTCATTCACCACTCTGGCAGAGCATGGTTCCTCTATGGAGGCACCCACAGTGGAGACCAAGGAGGATGCTGGGAACCTCCACAATGCAGACCCACAGGAGGGTGGCACAGAACCCCACATGGGAAGGAAACAACTCCTGGTGGGGGACTTAATTGTTAGGGGGTAGAACTAGGGGGGAGGGAGGGGAAAGGGAGATAAGGTGCCTGCCCAGCACTGTGGCTTGGAGGGACAGGAAATTAATCCTCAGGATCGTGGGAGCAGCTGCAAAGGGGAGGGAGCTGGATGTCATTATCCACCTAGGGACGAATGACCTGGCTGAGAATGGGATCAGAGCAGTGCAACAGGAGTTTGTGGAGATGGGGAGGAGCGTTAGACAAGTAGCACACAGGGTAACTTTCTCAGAAGTACTACCTGTCAATGGCATGGATGAGGCTAGTGTACTCTGCACCATGGGATTCAATGACTGGTTGAAAAACTGGTGCAGAGCTCAGGGATTTGGCTTCATTGGGGACTGAGGCTCTATCTGGAGGGATGCAGGCCTATACTGTTGCAATGGTCTGCATCTATCCAGGAAGGGAACCAGGATCCTAGGTTTTAGGTTTAAATGCTTCATTAGCAAGCATTTAAACTAGCCAAGGGGGGAGGCACTAAAAAGGAGAAAGGAGATCCTAGCCCCCCAAAAAAATAAGGGTAATTAGTGAGGTAAATGCCAAGATAGAGCAGTCGATTGGGAGAAGGGCAGGGGTAAATGGAGAAAAAGACAAAGGCAGTAAGGACAGGGATGGGGCAATAAGAAATAAAGCCATAAAAAAATGGAGGTTAATGAGTACCAATGCCCATAGTCTAGGTAAAAATCTCCCTGAAATGGTGGCCTTGATGGAAGAGGGATGCCTAGATATCATGGCAGTCACAGAAACATGGTACACAGAGAACCATGACTGGGATGTCAACATATCAGGGTACACAATCTACAGGAGGGACAGGGAGGGAAGAAGATGAGGAGGAGTAGCTCTCTATGTAAGGGAAGAGATCAAAGCAACAGAACTAAAGGGTAAACAGGGAGGAGATGAGGCACTATGGGTCACCCTGGAAACTGGAAATGGCTCCACAATCCACATAGGGGTTGTATATAGACCCCCATCTCAGGGGGAGGAAATGGACAAGGAAATGATAGAAGGAATCCTTGGGATGGCAGAGAAAGGGCAGATATTGCTGATGGGGGACCTGAATATGCCAGATGTTAAGTGGAGCACCATTGCTGCAGCAACATCCAAGACCAGGGCCATTCTTGATGCCCTGCAATGGGCATGCCTCAGACAGCTAGTTTTGAAACCCACTTAGGAGGGTGCAATCTTAGACCTGGTACTCTCAAATGGGGACAGACAGAGGATCTCTGATCTTGACGTGGGTAGCCATCTGGGAACAAGCAACCACCAAACAGTGTGGTTCATGATAAACTTAGCTGTATAGTCAAGCCACACAAAAGTAAAGGTACTGGACTTCAGGAGGGCTGATTTTGTCAAAATGGGAGAGTTCCTCAGAAAAGCACTAGCAAACAGGCAAGAAGGTGGGGTGGAGCAACAATGTGGAAACATCAAGACCATCATCAAAGAGGAAACAAGCCTTTGTGTGAAGCAGATAAACAAAACAAAAAAAAACACTGTGGTTCTCAAAGGAGTGGTGGGGAAGGTAAGGGAGAAAAATATAGCATTCAGGAAGTACAAGGAAACACAGAAGAAGCAGGAGAGAGAACTGTACCAGTTAAAGCAGAAGGAAGCAGGGAAGGCAGTCAGAATAACAAAGGCCCAAACTGAGGAAAAGATAGCCAACTCAGTTAAGAAGGGGGATAAAACCTTTTATAGGTACATTAGGGAGCAAAGAAATACTAAGGCAGGGATACTGAGGCTGAATAAAGAGGAAGTTGGTTGGGGCAGAGAGTGACAGTGAAAAAGCAGAGACACTGAATGAATACTTCTGCTCAGTATTCACAATGGAAAAGCATGGAGAGATATCTAATCTAGTCAATAGAAGCACTCTGGTTAGGGGTGCTGATATTAATCCTTTCACAGAAGAAACGGTTCTGAAAGAACTTCTAAAACTGAAGGTGGATAAAACAGTGGGGCCTGATGGGATTCACCCCAGAATTCTAAAATAACTAAGGGAAGAACTAGTAACACTACTGACTACCCATTTTAATAAATCATGGGAGGATGGTGTGGTACCTGAGGACTGGAGGATGGCAGATGTGATTCCCCTTTACAAAAGTGGGAGCAAGACAGAGGCAGGAAACTACAGACCTGTCAGTTTGACCTCAGTGGTAGGGAAAATGATGGAATCACTTCTGAAGGAAAGAATTGTTGAGTACCTAGAGGCCAGTGGGGCACAGGACCCAAGGCAGCATGGATTCACAGTGGGAAGGTCATGTCAGACAAATCTAATTGATTTCTTTGACTGGGTGACCAAAATAGTAGACCAGGGAGAGGCTGTGGACATGGTCTACCTAGACTTTAGCAAGGCATTTGACACAGTCCTGCACAAAAGTTTAATAAACAAATTAGCCAGCCTGGGAGTGGGTCCCAGGCTGGTAGCCTGCGTAAAACACTGGCTGGACACCAGAACACAGCGGGTAATAGTAAATGGAGTCCACTGTGAAGAAAGGAGGGTTACTAGTGGGATACCGCAGGGTTCAGTACTGGGGTCAGTCCTTTTTAATGTCTTTATAAGTGACACTGCAGAGGGAGTGGAAGGGAAAGTACAGTATGTCTCTTTGCAGATGACACAAAGATCTGCAACAGGGTTGATACGCAAGGTGGGGTGGAAAGGATGAAAAGGGACTTGGCAAGGTTGGAGGAGTGGTCAAATATATGGCAGCTTAGATTCAATGCAAAGAAGTGTAAAGTATTGCACCTGGGAAACAAAAACCCAGGGGAAGAGTACACAATGGGGGGTGAGATACTGACAACAACAAAAATGGAAAGGGGACCTGGGGGTAGTCCTATCAGATGATCTAAAGGTGGGCCAACAATGTGAGAAGGCAGTAAGAAGGGCTGGGGGATACTGGGATGCATAGGGAAAGGCATCACCAGTGTAAAACAGGAAGTTGTTGGCCCTCTGTACAGACAGTTGGTAAGACCACATCTGGAGTAATGTGTACAATTCTGGAGACCCCATCTCCGCAAAGACATAGACAGAGTGGCGGCTGTCCAGAGGAGGGCAACCAAAATGGTGCAGGGTCTGCACCAGAAGACATATGAAGAAAGACTAAAGAGGCTTAAGAGCTATAGCCTCGAGGAAAGGAGGGAGAGGGGGGACATGATAGAAACTTTTAAATACCTCAAGGGAATCAACAAAGTCCAAGAGGGTAGCATCTTTCAGAAAAAGACATGTACAAGAACAAGGGGGCACAATTTGAAGATAGAGGGTAGATGGTTCGGAGCTTATATGAGGACGTATTTCTTCACAGAGAGGGTTGTGGATGTATGGAACAGCCTTACTGTGGAGGTCATAGAGTCAAAAACAGTGGGTGAATTCAAGAATGCATGGGACAGACATAAAGCAATTCTAGTGGGGGGTAGGAGGAAGTAGGCTGTTGGTTAACTAGGATCTACACTTTATCCGTTAGGTAGGGAAATGGGCAGAGTAGGTGGGCTAAGTGGTCCTTATCTGCCATCAAATTCCATGTTTCTATGTTTCTATGAGGCAGTCCAGAGAAGGGCAATTAAAATGGTGCAGAGTCTGCAAGAGAAGCCATATTTGGAGAGACAAAAGGAGCTTAATATGTATACCCTTGAGGGAAGGGGGGGGGCATGACTGAAACTTTTAGGTATTTCAGTGAAATCAACAAAGTCCAAGAGGGTAGCATCTTTCAGAAAAAGAGATGTGCAAGAACAAGGGAATACAATTTGAAGATAGAGGAGGTACAGCTCAGGGGCAATGTGAGGAAGTATTTTGTCACAGAGAGGGTGGTGGACGCATGGAACCACCTTCCTGAGGAGGTTGTGGTGTCTAAAACTGTGGGAGAATTCAAGAATGCATGGGGCAGACATAAGGCAATTCTAATGGGGGGTAGGAAGAAATAGGCTGTTGGTTAATTAAGATCTGCAGCTTATCCAGTAGGTAGGAAAATGGGCAGACCTGGTGGCCAAGTGGTCCTTATCTGCCATCAGAGTTGATGTTTCTATGATTCACAGCTGGAAGGTCATGTCTGGCAAATCTAATCGATTTCTTTAACTGGGTGACCAAAGTAGTAGACCAGGGAGGTGCTGTGGATATGGCCTACCTAGACTTTAGTAAGGCATTTGACACAGTCCAACACAAAAGATTAAGAATCAAGTTAGCCAGCCTGGGAGTGGGTCTCAAGGTGGTAGCCTGGGTAACAAATTGGCTGCACAACAGGACACAGAGGGTAATAGTAAATGGAACTCACTCCGAAGAAAGGGGGGGTTACTAGTGGGGTACTGCAGGGTTCAGTACTGGGTCCAGTCTTCTTTATTGTTTTTATAGGAGACATTGCAGAGGGCCTGGAAGTAAAAAGAGGGTCTGGAAGTAAAAGTATGCCTCTTTGCAGATGACACAAAGATCTGCAACAGAGTTGCTAAACAAGGGGGGGTGGAAAGGATAAGAAGGGACTTGGCAAGTTTGGAGGAATGGTCAGATGTATGGCAGCTTAGATTCAGTGCAAAGAAATGCAACTGGGAAACAATAACCCAGGTGAAGAATACATAATGGGGGGGTACTAACAACAACAAAAATGGAAAAGGAACTGGGGGAAATCAAATCAAATGACCTTAAGGTAGGTAAGCAATGTCAGAAGGCAACAAGTAGAGCTGGGGGGAGATACTGGGATGCATAGGGAGGGGCATCACAAGTAGAAAACAGTAAGCTGTTATCCCTCTGTACAGACAGTTGGTGAGACCCCATCTGGAGTACTGCATGCAGTTTTGGAAACCCCATGTCTGCAAGGACATAGACAGGATGGAGGTGGTCCAGAGGAGGGCAACTAAAATGGTGCATGGTCTGCATCAGAAGCCATATGAAGAGAGACTAAGAGAGTTTAATGTGTATATGCTTGAGGAAAGGAGGGATGGGGGGACATGATAGAAACTTTCAAGTACCTCAAGGGAATCAACAAAGTCCAAGAAGGTAGCATCTTTCAGAAAGAGAGATGTGCAACAACAAGGAGGCACAATTCAAAGATAGAGGGGGGACGACTCAGAGGCAATGTGAGGAAGTATTTTTTTCATGGAGAGAATAGTGGACGCATGGAACCACCTTCCTGAGGAGGTTGTGGGGTCAAAAATAGTAGGAGAATTCAAGAATGCATTGGACAGCCATAAGGCAATTATTGTTGGGGTAGGAGGAAGAAGCTTTTGGTAAACTAGAATCTGCAACTTATCCAATAGGCAGGAAAATGGGCAGACAGGGTGGGCCAAGCAGTCCTTATCTGCCATCAAAGTCTATGTTTCTCTGTTAGGTACATAGAGGGGCAGGCAGGAGTGAGGGAAGGGCAGATTCTACTACCAATGGGCATAGCATGACCTGAAGGTAGTTAGTGACAGTGGCAGAAGGGGGTCAGCTGCACTCACAGTTGGTGATTAGATAGTGTGTTAGGGCAGAGGAGAGTGAGCCTATAGGGGAGGAGTGATGAATTTGTGGAGGTAGCAGATTCCATAATTTAAGGAGTTGATAGGAGAAGGCAATTTGGCCAGATGCTGTTGATCGGTGAGGGATTGTCAAGGTCCTTGAGTCACAGGATCTTAGGGAGTATAGGGAAGGAGGAGAAGTGGATAAGGAGGGGGAGATCTAGAAAGGGAGAGAGCCAAGACAAAATTTCGGGATGAATTTTGCACCAAGGAATGTTTGTTTGTTAGATACAGTAGGAAAATTCAGAGAGCGGTAGAGTTCACAGTGATGAGTCAGGGAAGGGGCATCAAGGGCAAAGTGACAGAAGGAGTAAAAAGGGTATCCAGTCTGGCTAGGGAGGACTGTGGGTCAGCACTGTAGACTATGTTGCAGTAGTCAAATATAGGTAGGATCATCTTCAGTACTAATTCACGCTTAGCCGTAAGCTAGATGCAGCTATGGTTTCTGTAAAGGGCACCAAGTTTGGGCTGTAGTTTTTTCAGAATGGCATCAATATGTACTGAGAAGCTGAGATACTGGTCGAGCCAGACACCAAGGTATCTAAAGGAGGAGGTGTCCTTGAGTGCAGTCCCATCAAGGGTGTGGAAAGTGGGCAGGTAGCTTAGCCTAGTGAGACTCCACCTTGTGCCAAAGGTCATGCAGACTGTCTTCTTGGCATTTAGGAAAAGTTGATGAGCTCTAAGTCAGAGCTGGACATTAGTGAAGTCAAACTGAAGCCTGGTAGTGACATCAAAGAAAGATTTGCCAGTTGTATATATACTGTATCATCTGCATTCATATGTATGCAGGATGACACACAGGTCTGTGGGAGGTTGTTTAGGATGATTGAGAAAAGAAGCGGTCCAGGCACTGATCCCTGTGGGAGCCTTGTGCTTAGGGGCAAGTGGGGAGAGACGGCATCGGTAATGCAGACTGATTGTGACCTGCCAGACAGATGAGCATTGAACCAGTTTGTGGCAGAGGGGGAGAGGCCAGCAGAAGTGAGACTACTGAGCAGAAGTGGGTGCGAGACTGTGTGAAAGGCTTTCACCAGATCGACAAAGATGGCAGAGGTAATTTGGCCATTGTCCATACCAGTGGAGATGGCATCAGTCAGTCTTGGGAGGGAGGTGGATGTGGAGTGTTTTTTCCTAAAACCAGACTGGAATGTAGTGAAGAAGGCAGAGTCAGTGAGGTAGGAGGAGAGTTGTTCAAGGACAGAATGATCTTATCTGTGTCAATCTTCACCATTCATCAACTTTGGGTAATGTGGCCAGAGGTCACAACCCCGCAGGAGCTTTTTTTTGGGGGGGATGGGAAATCGACGCACCGTCAGTGCCACCCTCGAGGCCGATACACTGCATGGTGCTCACAGGTTGGCAGTTAGGTGTCATCGACCCCACCCTCCCACCAGTCCTTCACCTCCCACCGTAGAGGTTGTACCTCATGTGGAGCTCCTGTGCAAGAGGCCTAGTTTCCTGCTATCTACACCAAAAAGTCTCAATGCTGAAAATCTCTCCGATGCCATCTTTTTATTCCTGCTGGTTCCGTTTTCACCACCACTCAATGCCGTTGTGGTAAGACTGTTCCTTTTCTTTATTCGTCAGCTACATTGAGTCTTTTGTTTAGCTTGTTTTGCAGTGGATCATGTCTCGGTCGGGGAGCAAGAAATCGTTGAAGACAGGGTGGCCCCCTATGCGACGGTGCCCATGTGGCCGCAAGTACTCCGTCACTGACCAGCATGACCGTTGCTTCACATGTCTTGGCCCGCTTCACGACATGGATTCATGCAATGCCTGCTTCCCCATGGACTGTCGTGTCATTGAGCAACACGTGTGTAAATTTGGATGAGCTGCACCAATTTTCAGGGGACGGTATCACACTTGTCGGGTCAAGCCATGGTCTCTTGGCCTTTCCTCTGGTTCCCCTCCCAGTTCTATATGGACCATGGAGGTGGGAGCTTCTGATCCGAGTAGCCTCACCTTTGCATAAGCCCCTTCCATGGTGCAGGAGGCCAAGTTCATCCCCCCTGGGGAGTGGGTGGGAGGCACCACACTGGCAATTGCCAATTCAGGAGTAAAGGCTCCCCTAGTGTCATCTCCTCAGGCTGGGAAGCCTGGGTCAGCACCATCCTTGACATCATCCGTCGGTGACGCCCTGGGCCTTGGCGCCATACGTGGTGCCATGGGTCTTGATGGCACCGTGGTCAGTGCCGGTCTGTCACTTGGTGCCGTCTCCGCTGTTGACACTGTTCTCAGTGGTGATGGTGCTGACGGTACTGTGGGAGGTTCTACGGTGCCATCTTCAACCACTTCTCTCCTTGGCGCTGTTCGCAGCACCGAGGCTGAGCACGGTGCCATGTCTAGCTCTGGTGCCGCTTGTGGCACCAAGTGAGGACACAGCACCATGGGGGGTGTCATCCTCGGTACCATTCATGGCACAGAGGGAGCTGTTGGTGCCATCATCATCGCCATCCCTGACCTCGGCACCACTTGTGGTGCCATGCGTCAGGATGGCTCCGTGGCAAACATCGACTCCACTTCTGCTACGGCCCTCGGTGCAGCGTCTTCTTTGGGCACCATTCGCAGTGCAGTTGGAGACTTCAGCACCAGCTCTGGTGCAGACACCTGGACTGGTACCCCCTTCAGTTAGGATGGCAGCAGGCATCCACATACTGTCTGGCAGACTTCGGTCTCTACCTTCTCAGAGACAGAGTCGGAATCTGATTCGGACAAGCTGTCTGACACTTTGGAGTTGGCTATCCACGTGGACACCCTGGTAGTTTCCTCAACTAACTGGAGCCAGCCCCCCTCTGAGAAGTGGGCAGTTGCCCCCATGTCCAGGGTCAAAGGTACTGACCAGCAGGCAGTGGTGCAGGCCACTATTGCTCTGCAGCCTGGGCTTGGAGGGTTTTCTGCCCCCTAAGGTAGTGTGCCTGGACTGTCCAACTTTAGGGCTGATAGGAGCACCTACAAGAGGGGAGGGTGCTACTCCCTGGATGATCCCTTTGGGGACTGACCAGGGTTGTCAGCTGCCTGGGCTGGTGTTTGTGAGGAGGAGGAGGGCTCTTTTGGACTCTGCAGGTTCTAAGGGTCGGGGTTCAATGCAGCGACCCTTTTCTGCGACCTACCCAGGTTCGGGAAGGGGTCATAGTGTGGACCTCCACCCTTCCTTCTCGGTCTCCTCGAGAGGGCCCTGCTCTTTGGAGGTAGGGGACCATCCTTTTGGAGTTTCATGGTCCCAGTCACCTCACAGGGGGAATCTTCAGGGCACACCCTAGGCAGTTCCAGCATTGTTGATCGACTGTTGAGTTTTACAGAGCTCCCTCTCCCCTTGGGGCCCCAGGTGCGCTCTTTTGCCCGGACAGAGAACAGTCAATTCCTGTTGTTGGCTCTGCCCACACTCCTCTGTCATCTTCTCCTGCTCTCCCAGACATTCTTGGCCCTAGCAGACCTCTGTTCTGGCAGTAATTCAGGGCTGTGACTGCTCATTTCCCTTCATATGTCAGAGCCATGCACAGGCAGGTATTCCCACCTCCCCCTGAGCAACCAGCCACTGAATCTCTGAGGTCCTCCACTTCCTCATCCTCCTCTTCAGGAGGAGAAAAGACCTATGTCCACATCTCCCATGCTGCTGATCTCATGGAGTATCAGCATTTCCTAGTGAGGATGTTGGAGGACCTGCATGTCACCCCATCCACTTAGCACAATCTGGAGCATTCAACATGTGCCTTCCTAGGTGATTTCAGTGCGGACACCCTTGTGGTGCCCCCCTGGCCTGCTCACTTCTTGTCGGTGTCGTTCCATTTCTGGCAAAGATCCTTTTCCAGTGTCCCAGCCCCTAGGGATCTGCGCCAGAGGTATTGTGCCCCCCAAGTCTCCAGGTAGTTTGCCTCATCCTCAGTCAGGACTGATGCAACTGAACACTCCCAGTGGGCTTCGTGCCCTTCACTGTGACCTAGTTATGCCTCTTCTGTGGTATTTGGTCAATGCAGGGTAGCTGAGGGTTTAATTAATTAAATTTTTTTCAGTAGCAGCATGCAAAATGTGCCAGGTGGTGCTTTTCCTGGCATTGATTTCCTGCAGCTTTCACTTTCTCCAGCAGGCATCTTAGGAAACCACATGTAAATGAAAAAGTGCCAATGCCTATGAAAGTAAATGAAAGTAAATAACTGTGTAGAAGTGGGAGTGGACGCCTCGGCTACTTACGGTGGTTGTCACAGTTAGATTGCTGGCAACATTATCCTTTAGTTCAGGAGAAAAAAAACAATATGGGAATCTCAGGAAAAGCTGCCTAAAATTGTGATGCCTCATTCATGTATGAATGTATTTATTTCTTTTTTCATTTTGTTATTTACTGAAGTATTTATTTCATGTTCTGTTAAAAGTTATTAACTGGAAAGGTTCATTGAGTCTCCAAAGACAACAGCCTCCTAGAAATGATGGTGCTGCAACTGTACTTCTAGCATTGCATTCAACACTAATGAATGTATTTCTACTTTCAAATATTAAAACATTTTGAAATCTCATTACTACTTGAGTTACATAGTGCAGCTTATGCAGCTTATAAATGAGCAATGTCAAGGATCAGTTAGTATCTGGATCTTGTGTGCAAAATCTTTGTTGTTATTTTTACAGCTTGCGACAATGAATGATAACAAAATTCAACTCTATTTTTGTAGCAGTCTTTTTTCCTTTACTCCCTTATTCATGTTGTGTATCTTATGTTCCTTTGGCTGTTGTTTGTGGAAGTGATGGGAGAACAATTGCAAAATTCATAGACTTTGCAGAGGATAATGACCCCATAGTGCATACAGTCAGCATGCTCATGTCTCCCTACATACTGTTCTTAATTTCATCAGTTTGCGGTGACAAGTCCCACTCCATGCCCCACCCCACACATAAAACAAATTCTCAGAGTCAGGAGGAATTAAAATATTGTCATTTAAAAACAAATTCATAATAGTTATGAAATATTACAAAAAATTGGGGGCAAAACTAGCATTTGGCAGTGCAGGACTACACAATTTGGTACTGCGGGCACATCTTTTTTACCTGTGGCACAGGAGCATAAATGGCAGTTTGACAGAGTCAAAGGATTGAATAAAAGCCCCCTACCCCACAGTCCCACTCAGGTGAAATTTATATACAATCATAGTTTTACATTCATCATATTTATTTTATACTAGAAGAAACAAGGAAACTAAGAAGAGCATCATTTTGCATTTTAAATCCAGACATCTACTACAGGGGGGAGATGAATATGGCAGTGCCTTGCTGGCGCACTACCCGGCTGATTCCCAATGCCAATTTTAAGCACGGTCTCTTTCTCTCTCTCTTCAACCAGGCAGCACATTTAATTAGGTCAGAATTTCAACCAAGTTGGCAGCATAGCAGCCATGGCCCTTTTGCTTTAAGGCACAGTCACATCAGGCAAACAAAAGTCTCTTTCTCTTTCAGAGTCAGATACTAGAGCTTCAGGCAAGGCTCCACATCAAATAGGCATATTCAGAATTGTGGAGAATTCCCTTTTATTTCTCAGACTTCTCACAAGCAGAATAAATAATTAAACAGTTCCTTTTGGCAAACATGGCTCTTGCAGCTCTAACTGGAACATTAGACTTCTTCCAGGCATCACTCACAAAACTCTTTTTCTAGGGAGATGCCAAAATGACCCTCACAGAAAAAGAATCATCACACTGGTCATTTCAACATCACAGGACCATCCACAGTCATTCAAGCAAGTACTGGACCATCTTTGGTCATTTTACTCAAGCAAATTTCCATCCTATTCTGACACCATGTTAACGCAGGATGCAGACATAACTAAGCACCTCTTTAGACTATGGGCTAATTAGCCCAAGCAGGTTTCTAATTCTCTCACTCTTAAAAGTAGACTCACTCAAGATCAGTTAATTGCAGCTCTCTCACAGCTGAAGGTGCAAGATTATACAGCGCTCCATCGCTGAAGAGGCAACAATTTTTGCAACTCTCTCACAGCTGCAGCCAGGGTTTCTTGCAGCTCTCTCACAGCAGAAGTTAAATCAGAAATTCTGCAGAGTCTTCCCAAATGTGGAAAGGCAAATGCTAGCCTTGGGGGACAAATATCTGGCAACCTCCAGGCCAGCCACTCAAAGTGCTTGCAATCACATTTCTTTAGTAAGGGACCAGAGCCCCTTCCCTGTGGAGGCACTTGTGCCGCACTAAACTCAGCACAACAAATCTCTGGGGTTTTGGGAGCTTTTGGCAGCTCCTGTTTGGCTGAATCAAATATCTGTCAGAAAAATGAATGTTCATCAAGCTCCCTCAATGCCTGATTGGTTTCTTAAATGGGCGCCAAATATAGTCCCTGCTTTTTCCCCCACAAAGCCTCTGCACAGTCCCACAAGTCTCTGTAACAAATCCTGGTTCCTGTTTGTCTGTAAAGAAGGTCAAAGGCTGCAAACACAGCTGCTATCAGACAGTCCCCATGCAGTCCATACATTGTCCAACTTTAAAGTTCTGGTGCAGCCAGAATATTTATGTTTAATAATCAGTAGCCTCACAGCCTTTAATGCAGTCTTTATGCCTTATCAAGTGATAGTGGAGTTAAACATTTTAGAGTGACCTTTAGCCTGTTGCTGCTGCCAAAATTTAGCATCCCCAAGCAGCAGACAGGGTCTCTCATTAACCCTTAGGCTGCTGACAGAATTAGAACACATAGGAATTTTGGCCTGATATATCAGTTTGTGGCCCTGCAAGGGTTAATAGTAATGCCTGTGTTAATATCCATAGAGCTCCATTAGAGCTGATAGGCATGTCTTATTTAAAACTTACCAGGGCACTCTGGCACCAACTTCAGATCTCCAATCCCTGTACTGCCACACTTGGGAACTGGAACTACCAGAAACCATCCATGCTACTGTTATGGTGATAAGAAAATGGGAGCACTCCACCGCACATGCGCAGGCCAATGACTACTCAGAAGGGAGCATGGTGGCATATGACTTAACTCCTCTGGCCCCATTTCCAACTGCAAAAATGATGTAAGGGATGGAAGTTTAGGGGCACATACAGGACACTGGCCAGACGGTGTATGAAGGGGGAGAATGGGGGATCAGGAGGTGGAAACAGGAGGCAACCACGGCATTGGGAGACAATCAGGAGGCAGACTAAAGGTAAGCCCCCACAGGGGGTTACATGTGCAAGGGATAAGTAGATAACCTTTTCTTTGCTAAAGCATCAGGTAACCATCCAGCGATATCTGGCATGATGCATGTGCAGTCTTAGAGCTTATTCAAAGAGTCTGCAATGTCATTTCAGAAAAAGGCAGCAGATACCAGAGAGTCCTTGGTGGTGCAGTTAGAATGTTTTTCTTTCTTTTTTTTTTGTCCACTTCAGCACTGATTACTCGGCCTGGTCACAGCCCTCATTGCCCCTCACTCCAAAATCATCTGTTCTCTCTTGTCACCTGGCTTACCCCCCATGGCGGGGCTGCAGCAATGGACAAGGTGTCATGGCCACAGGTTGGGTTATGTAAGCCAGCCTGAGAGCAATGGAGGGGTGGTGAGGCGACGTCATGGAGGTACTGCAGTAGGATTTTCCTGTTTTTGCTCCCTCTGGAGCTGAGTGCATGCAATGACACTGGACAAGGAGACCAAGGAGCTCCCATGCATGCTCTCCTCAATGCATCTGCACTTGGCTTCCACCATGCTTGTGTATGTCACCTTGCTCCCCAGCCCCTGCCAGGGGGCACTCAGGTGTTGGTGCTACAGTTCTCCCTTCCCCAGAGAAGGAGGGCAGTCCTCCAGTTGCTCAATCCTTCCCTGCCCCTGTCAGCCCTGGGAGGCCCATGCCCATTCCTGAACAAGGGTCACTGGCATGGTGCGAGGTGTGGCGGCCAGCACCTCAACCCGCAGCACCACCGGACCGGCTGGTTAGATGATTTTTCTAAAGATGTGGGATGTTTGCCTGTACAGAAACTAAAAGACAATGCACAGCCATTAATGCATGCAGCTACAGTAGAAAGGTACCAGTCAGTCTACACAGCAGATCGAAAACAGAACTAGACAGATTGCTGCAAAAGGGGATCAATGAGAATGTGAAAGGGTCTACTTAGTGGGTTACTTCCCTAATAATTGTTGAGAAGGAAAACAGTTCACTTCTCTTTTGTTTATATCTGAAAAAACTGATTGCACAAATATGCCGGGATCACCATAATTTACAGAAAATACAGGAGCTACTAGGAGAGATGGCTGAAGCATGTTACTTCAGCCAATTCAATGCTTCTGCAGGATTTTGGCAGATTCTGTTAGACCCCGCTAGTACAAAACATTTCATGTAACATCCCCCCTTCCCAGTCTAGGAGTATTGAGGGTACTGTTTGTTTCCAGGAATGGGAGTGAACATCAAATGACTTACCATGGCCTCCCAGATACGTACATGGTCACCTCCCTGTAGAGCTGGTTTCTTGAGGTGAGTACAAGGCTACAGATCAGTGGAGGCTTAACACACAACACTTGTTCTTAAATAACTGGATGCCCACAAACTTATTTTGAGAGTCCAAACACAGGCTTAGTGATTATTTTACTCATGAATGTATTTTTCTCCAGTGCACAAACATTACACAAGCCACATTCTGATGTTACACTTCATTGTCTTTGCATTCACTTCCAATCCTCATGTTAGGAAAATATCTTGCTACTAGGGCTGAGATCCTGTCAGGTTCAGATGCTAAACCACAGGTTAACTTACCGTCTACAGTATACGTTCATTTCTTGGCCAAAATTAATATCAGCTTGTCAGTTTGCACAGGGCTGTCTCACAGCACCTGAAATGGATACTTTCACCATCCTTGCATTTGCTGTCTCAATCCAATTTCTTTAAATAAACATACTTCAGGCTAATTTATTTTTTTACCTCATCAATCACAGGCAATTTTTAGCTACAGGTTAGAGCTACCCAAAAGTTGAGTTTGGGAGCATTTTGCCATAGATTACAGCTGTACAAGGATTGTACTCATTCTTTTAGACTTGGGTGCCATCAGGGGTCCATAAATGTGTGTGCCTTATCCAACTCTGCTCTGCCTTAGATTTGGTTTTCTTTAAATAAATGCAGTTCACCTTTAGGCATTTACTTGCTGATTTGTTTTTCATTTCTTTTAGACAACGGGCATGATGGGGCACTTCCCACTTGGGGACAACAGTCATTTGAGACCTGTCACCTCACCCTTGAACCTTGCCGGCCCACACGGTGCAGATAATTCTAGACCGAATTCATTTCATTTCATTTATTTCACCAGGAAAAGACTACATTAATATAGCTCATTTACAAGAAGGTCCTGGGTAGGATAGCTTACATTGGTTAGAAGCAATGGTAAATGACACAAAGGTATACAAGACATAGAGCAATAGTCATAACGTAGATGTAAAATCACTGAGTTCATATAGATGTCAGAGATAAATCTGAAGCAAGGCTAGAGAATGCCAAAGCATACAAGACACAGCACACTATACAAAATTAGAAGTACATTGACTGAATTCAAACAGCTATCAGTAAACGCACTGGGGCAATGCCACACAAACCATAACTGATCTCATGGGGGAAGGGAATAAGTTAAGTATATAATTTAACCACAAGAGCAGGTCTCAGAACATACATTTTCAGTGAGTGTCTTTGAGTTTTAAGGAGGTTTACAATGAGTTCCATACTATGGGAATAACACAACTGATTGTGGATTTTCCTTGCTGTGAAGCAGGTTAGCAGGTTTGGGAATGTTCAGGAGTATGTAATTATTTTTTTCTGAGGGAATACCTGCCATGTGATAGGTGGAAGAGTTCAGTGATATATCTTGGGAGATTATTGAAAAGTACCTCGTATTGCCATGCATATAGATTCAGTAGTCTTCTGATAGGTAATGAGAATCAACTGACTGTGGCATACCATACACAATGGTGAGTTCTGGGTGCTGACTCTGTTATAAACCTAAGTGCAGTATGGTAGAACACATCTAACTTGGAAAGACAAGTAGTGGACCAGATGTTTCTGGAAATCATGTGGAAAGCAGTAATTGTTTCTATAGGTACAAGATCTCGTCAGAAACTATATGGCTGTGGAGAGCTTTTGGGATGCTTTTACCCATTATTTCTAATGAATTTGCACAATGCAGACCTATGGAGAGGCAGTTTCAATGTGGTCTTCCTTTTACACATTTTTACAATGTGTTTTTCTAGAATATGCCTGCTGGTTGCTATATATTTAGTCTGGATAGTTCACAGAAGAAATGGCATCTTATTTTCAGTGGGATTCTATATCTACACAATATTATGCTGCATTGTGTAAAATCAGAACACACTAAAAACAATTTTTTACATCGGAGGAATATATTAAGTGTTGGATCGATGCACGAGCAGAAAGATGCATTGCATAAAGGGAGTGCATAGGTAGGCATTGATACAACATTCAAAGAGAATGCACCACCTATACAGGGTGTGCAAACAGTGAAGCCCACCAGGATGAAGCACAGCACTGCAGAATTCTGCAGTAGAGTTACTGCAGCAAACAATGCAATTTCAAAGGCAGTTAATCCCTTTTACAAAGCCAAGAAATCAATTCCCCAAGGTTCCTTTTTAAATTTAAACAATACTAGTAGGGAAACAAGAAATGTGGAGTAACATCTAAATAGTACTTGTCTCAACCCAAAGTCAGAATGTCTTAACAAACTTCATTTGTCATTTTTTATAAATGCTTTATTATTATCAATAATGATTTGTAAAAAACACATATGCTCCCTAATGTCAGTAATGTTTCTGAAAGCATATTCCTTCATCAGACTGTGGAGCTAATTCTGAAACAAATAAGAAATATATATATATATATATATATATATATAGTACCAATTATTCCTATTCTGATTAAATAATATTTGAAAAACATTGCAGGTGGAACTAACCTGCTTAATATCGTTAATTGCACATTACATGGTTGCCAGTGTGTGTGTGTGTGTGTGTGTGTGTGTGTGTGGGGGATAATTCCTCAAGTTTATAATTCCGTATTTTATTCTCTAAAAAGGAGAGAGAAAACAAAACATTAATAAGTCCAATTTGTTGCTAATATAGTATTGTGCACTATATTAAATAATGATTTATGATGTTTCTTTCATTTAATTCTTATATTAAAGGTGCATCGCAGTTGTTCCCAAATATAATGTTACCATAAAAGGAAGCATAGTTTCAAAATTAAAAGACCAACTTAAATAAAGTTAATGTTCATCTCATACTTTTTAATTCATAAGTTTTTAGTTGTACCTTTATGGTAAGATTTGAGGTAAATCTAGTTGTTTTTCTATTCAAAGTCCGTGTCTATAAAAATAAACACTAGTAGATGCACAACTCTCTCCTATGAACTTAATGGTAAATGTTAGCGATTTGAAAGGACTCTTTGAATTCCAAATAAAACCTTTTACCTTCTCTTATTTGTTCATTTACACATTCTTTTAAATCCTTCAAAGGCTTTAGGATAATGACCGAACTGAATGCTAAATGCTGAAACACCCAGCCGCCATTAGCACACCATGCCAACTAGCTACTGCATTAACTTTTCTTTCCACTTTAGTTTGAATGAAAAAGAAGGGGCTGAGCCACTCAGGTGTGCACATAAGTCGTGCCACATCACTAAATGGCGTCACCCTGGGCGGTCTGGTCAAATGAATGAAACTCTCCCGTAAAGTCAGTAAAGGAGAGTACCCCTTAATTAACATAATTTGAAACAGTGCTAAGGTGATATAGGAACCAAATATCAATAAAAACTCACATTTTTAAAGGGAGTTTTGAGATTTAAGCTAGATGAAACGATATCAGACGTAGGGAGATACATACAGTGTACAGAAAAAAAGTACCCATTCCAAAAATTCCAATTATAATATTAACACCTCAAAATGAAACATAATGTATTCCACTCTTTAGTCATAAACTGACCAATTTAAAGTTTCATTGAGTCCATATTTAGATAAATATGTTTTCAAAGTGAATATCCACCAAGCTTCTCGTTTTAATAACAGTCTTTCTCTGTTTCCTCCTCGTGCTGATTCACAAATCTTCTCAATGCCAAAAAACTGAAGGCTTGATATTTTGTGTTTCCTTTTGATGAAGTGTCTGGCCAAAGGTGATCTCAAGTCGCCTCATCTGATGTTACTTTTGTGCTCTGAAATCCGCATTTTTAATGGTTGAGTTGTTTCTCCTATGCAATATAAGGCACAAGGACATACAATGCAGTGTACTACATAATCTGTGTTACAGGTAATAAAACTTCTAATTTGAAAATCCCTATCCTCACATGTACTTTTTATTATCTTTCCACTATTGCAATGTACACAGTTCCCACAATGGAAAAAACCTTTAATGTCACTTCTTAACCAACCCATTCCTTCAGTATTTTCTTTCCAATGTTGTGTTTTGACAATCTTATTCCATATTGTTGTTGTTTTACGGACTGTCACCCAAGGTTTATTTTCAAAAATCCTCTGTCCTAAATCATTTGTTTGTAATATTTTTCAATTAGATAAAATGATATGTTTAATCATGCCAAAATGTTCTGAATATTTTGTTGACATTATAATTTTTTCAGAAGGGGAATTCAAATTTTGAACCTTACTTTGAAGAAGGCTATCTTTATCTTTAGAATCCACTTTTTTTCTAGCTAATTCCAAAGTTTGATTCGAATAGCCTCTAGCAACAAATCTTTCTGCTAAATCAGTTAACTTCCTTTCACATTTTTCAGGAATACTACTATTCCTTTTCACTCGAAGCATTTGGCTATATGGTATATTTTCTTTTAGATTTTTTGGGTGAAAGCTTTTATTATGCAATACTGTATTTCGTATTGTCTCCTTTCTAAATAGATCTGTACAGAGTTTACCATTCTTTTTCAAAATCTTCAGATCTAAAAATGCCATTTCTTCTGTATCATAACTCATTGTAAAAGCCAGATTTTTATTTGAGGTTTCTAAATAATCCTTAAAGGATTGTAATTTATGTAGATTTTCATCCCAAATAATAAATATATCATCTATAAAACATTTGTAAATAATACTGTTTGTTTTGAATGGATTAGTATCTGAATAAATGTATTGCTTTTCAAAATATGCCATATACAAATTTGCATAGGTAGGTGCTAATGTTGCCCCCATTACTGTCCCTGTTTTTTGTAAATATTTTTTGTCTTCAAATATACCAATTCGATCATTATCCTAAAGCCTTTGAAGGATTTAAAAGAACGTGTAAACGAACAAACAAGAGAAGGTCAAAGGTTTTATTTGGAATTCAAAGAGTCCTTTCAAATTGCTAACATTTACCACTAAATTCATAAAGAGAGAGTTGTGCATTTACTAGTGTTTATTTTTATAGACAAGGACTTTGAATAGAAAAACAACTAGATTTACCGCAAATCTTACCATAAAGGTAAGACTAAAAACTTATGAATTAAAAAGTATCAGATTAACATTAATTTTATTGCAGTTGGTCCTCTAATTTTGAAACTATGCTTCTTTTTAGGATAAAGTTATATTTGGGAACAACTGCGATGCACCTTTAATGTAAGAATTGAATGAAAGGTACATCGTAAATCATTATTTAATATTGTGCACAATAATACAGTATATTAGCAACAAATTGGGCTAATGAATGTTTTGTTTTCTCTCTTCTTTTCTGAGAATAAAATATGGAATTATAAACTTGAGGAATTATTTCCTCTCCCCCCCATTGGCAACCATGTAATGTGCAATTAAAGATATTAAGCAGGTTAGTTCCACCTGCAATGTTTTTCAAATGTTTTGCATATATTATTTAATCAGAATGAGAATAATTTGTAGTTATATATATATTTCTTATTTGTTTCAGAATTAGCTCCACAGTCTGATGAAGGAATATGTTTTCTGAAACATTACTGACATTATTAGGGAGCATATGTGTTTTTTACAAATCATTATTGATGATAATAAAGCATTTATAAAAATTGACAAATGAAGTTTGTTAAGACATTCTGAATTTGGGTTGAGACAAGTCCCTTACATGTACTATTTAGAAGTTAATCCCTTTTGTCATGCAGTAAACCTGTGACACTGTGCATCATCCTGGTGGGCTTCATCATTCCTGTTGCAAATGTTACTCTGGATGGGAGTCGCAGTGTAGGCAGCCGCTAAGTCAGGTGCATCCAGGGCGACTTTGACCGAATATCTTCCAGGGGGAATGTGTGGCACATACCGGCATGCACCACAGCCCTCATGGGAAATATTCAGCCCAGGAATGCAAATGAACTAATTGAGCATGCAAGTTGCAAAGGGGCCTTATGCATGCTCATTAACAGCCCATTTTCATGCTGGCATGGGGATGAATGCACAGGAGCAGCTCTCACCCCCAAGCCCTGACCCCAGTCAGTCCCATGTGGGACAGGCCCTGAAGTCTCTGGTGGTATAGTGGCACAGCCACCCATTTCACCAGCCCCAATCGTACTGGAGTTCAGGCTCTATCAGTTCCATATTGTAGGGACCCCAATGCCATCCCTAATTGCACCAAAATACACTCAGAGTCCATGGCTATAGTATGGTGGCCCCTGCTTCCCGTCAACGGTGCAGACAGATTCTCCCTGCCCTCCACCCCATTGTGATGACTGGCTCTATAATGGGATTGTAATACTCTATCAGTGGGTAGCAGAGCACTTGCAGTAGGATGCTGGAATGTGTTATACATAGACATGAGCTGTGTGTGGGTGATAACACCCAGTGGCCATACTCCTCAGACACTCACATGCAGATTCATCATCCCAGTGCCATTGCACTGCTCAGTGTGGGTGATGGCCAATGCTATATACCCACTTACACAGGCCCCAAAACAGGCATGCTACAGTCAATCTCCCATTCATTTGTACAGTTGGGAAACTGTGAATGAGTTATCTATTGCCTGAAGCGTTCACTGCAAATTGCATTACAGGATACTGCACTCCATGACTCCCAGGATACTTCAGAAGTCCAGAGGGTATCATGTTACACAGGAGAATGGGGAGAGTGTGGACTTGCAGCAGTGTATGACAGCAGGAAGATACAGCATTGACAAGGCATGCATTGGAAGAATGTAAATTCCCTCTTCAGTTTGCCAGGGACATACACACAGCTGCATACACTGTTGGATCCACAATTGGCATGGTGTCCCAATGCACAGTACAGACAATTGGGTCATTCCAGAGTGCAGGTACCCATCTTGGGTTCTGAGCAGTCAATGGCTGGCAATGGCAGGGTGTGGAGGGCAGTGCCAGTCTTTGCAACAGGTTGGGTATGGGAGGAGTGAGGGTATCTGTTTACAGGGGTGGTGATTGTGAGTTCTCTAGACTATGGATATGGACCATGGTTTCCTCTGGTGCAATTGGGTCTGGAGGGGGCCCAGCACTATGGTGCTCTTCAGGGATGGAGTTGGCTAGATTGAGGATGGAAAGGAATACCTCTAGTCTACCAGGGCTGCCAGGATGCTTGGTACCTGGATGCACATCTGCAGCCTGCCTGTGGGTGGCTGGCCAAGTTAGGCCAGACATTCGTGGCCTAATTGTGGGCCACGGTGCTCTGGATTTTGAGGGGCATATTCCCACTGAATATGCTGCAGCATGGCATATGCATGAGATTGCCCCCTCATCTTGAATGGCATATCATTTGTGTGTGCCCTGGCCCATTCCCTTGCTGCCGGCCATCCTTCACATTTGAATATCGAGCTGTTGCGCTTTGTTGGAGTTTTGCAGCACATCTCCCTTTTCCACTGGGATGCACTGCATATCTTCTTTGAATATGGGGGGCTCTGGACTAGGTAGCCTGAATACATTATAAAAATGTTAAAATCATGACCCCACTAAAAACAAGATATTGCAACTAATCTGGAATGGCCTGAGTAAATACAGTGCAAAAATGTATAAATGAATATCCCTGTGACAATGGGATATAGCATTTCCCCTGCCCTATCCAGGATACAAAATATAGGATAAGAAATATTCAGTGCTCCCAGATTCAAATAATCATTACTCCATAAGAAGTCCTCATTTTCCCTGTGTTTTCCCCACAAAGGCAGAATCAAATCCCTGTAAATTTTTCCATAAGCAACTGGTTCTTTATTTATGACTTTGTTGTTTATTAATTATATCAGCATCCTTCTATTAAGAAAAGAGCTCTGATTTGCTGCTCAGTATTAACATTATATGTCACGATGGCCTTGGAATGATTTGGATTTATATGCTATGAATAAAGCAAAATGGGGGACTATATGAAACAACACATATCAAGCACATTATTTCATGAACTATACTCAAAATTAGTAATCACAAGTCAGACAATCTTTCAAAAGATGCTAGTAAAGGCTATAAACAAATGTATTGCAAATAGAGAAATTCATGTGTGTGTATATATATATATATATATATATATATATATATATAGCATATTATAGAAACATAGAAACATAGAATTTGATGGCAGATAAGGACCGCTTGGCCCACCCAGTCTGGCCATTTCCCTACCTACTGGATAAGCTGCAGATCCTAGTTAACCAGCAGCCTACTTCTACTTACCCCAACCCCCTAGAATTGCCTTATGACTGTCCCATGCATGCTTGAATTCCACCATTGATTTTGACTCCACAACCTCCTCTGGATGGCTGTTCCATGCAGCCACAACCCTCTCCATGAAAAATACTTCCTTAAACTACCTCTGAGCTGCCCCCCCCCTATTTTCAAATTGTGCCCTCTTGTTCTTGAACACCTCTTTTTTTGAAAGATGCTACCCTTTTGGACTTTGTTGATTCCCTTGAGGTACTTGAATGTTTCTATCATGTCCCCCCTCCCTCCTTTCCTCGAGGCTATACATATTAAGCTCCTTTCGTCTCTCTTCATATGTCTTCTGGTGCAGACCCTGCACCATTTTAGTTGCCCTCCTCTGGACAGCTTCCATCCTGTCTATGTCTTTGCAGAGATTGGGTCTCCAGAACTGCACACAGTACTCCAGATGGGGTCTCACCAGCTGTCTGTACAGAGGGATAATAACTTCCTGTTTTCTACTGGTGATGCCTCTCCCTATGCATCCCAGTATCCCCCAACCCTCCTTGCTGCCCTCTCACATTGCTTGCCCACCTTTAGGTCATCTGATATGACTACCCCAGGTCCCTTTCCATTTTTGTTGTTGTTAGTATCTCACCCCCCATTGTGTACTCTTCCCCTGGATTTTTGTTTCCCAGGTGCATTACCTTGCCCTTCTTAGCATTGAATCTAAGCTGCCATACATTTGACCATTCCTCTAATCTTGCCAAGTCCCTTCTCATCCTTTCCACCCCACCCTGTGCATCAACTCTGTTGCAGATCTTTGTGTCATCTGCAAAGAGACATACTTTTCCTTCCAGTCCTTCAGCAATGTCACTTACAAAGACATTGAAGAGGACCGGTCCTAATACTGAACCCTGTGGTACCCCACTAGTAACCCTCCTTTCTTCTGAGTGGACTCCATTTACTATTACTCTCTGTGTCCTATTCTCCAGCCAATTCTTTACCCAGGCTGTCATCTTGGGACCCACTCCCAGGCTGGCTCACTTGTATATTAATCTTTTGTGTGGGACTGTGTCAAATGCCTTGCTAAAGTCTAGATAGGCCATGTCCACAGCCCCTCCCTGATCTACTACTTTGGTCACCCAGTCAAAGAAATCTATCAGATTCTTCTGGCATGACCTTCCCACTGTGGATCCATGCTGCCTAGGGTCCTGTGCCCCTCTGGCCTCTAGATACTCAACAATTCTTTCCTTCAGAAGTGATTCCATCATTTTCTCTATCACTGAGGTTAAACTAACAGGTCTGTAGTTTCCTGCTTCTGCCTTGCTCCCACTTTTGTGAAGGAGAATCACATCTGCCCTCCTCCAGTCCTCGGGTACCACCCATCCTCCCATGATTTGTTAAAAGGGTAGTCAGTGGTGTCACTAGTTCTACCCTTAGTTCTTTTAAATTCTGGGATGAATCCCATCAGGCCCCATTGCTTTGTCCACCTTCAGTTTTAAGAGTTCTTTCAGAACCCTTTCTTCTGTAAATGGTCTGGTATCAACTTCTGTATCCAAAGTGTTTCTACTGTTTGTTTTATGTACCTCCCCTCTTCATTTGTAAATACTGAGCAAAAATATTTGTTTAGTATCTCTGCCTTTTCACAGTCTCCTCTGCCCACCCTCCTCTCCGTTATTAAGCCTCACTATCCCTCCCTTGGTCTTCCTTCGGCCCCTGATGTACCTATAAAAGGTTTTATCCCCCTTCTTAACTGAGTTGGCTATCTTTTCCTCGGTTTGGGCCTTCGCTATTCTGACTGCCTTCCCAGCCTCCTTTTGCTTTAACTGATACAGTTGTCTGTCCTGCTCCTTCTGTGATTCCTTGTACTTCCTGAATGCTTTCTTTTTCTCTTGAACCTTCACTGCCACTTCCTTTGAGAACCATAGTGGTTTCTTACATCGTTTTGTTTTGTTTATTTGCTTCACACAAAGGCTCATTACCTCTGTGATGGCAGTTTTTATTATTCCCCATTGTTCCTCCACCCCTCCTTCCTGCCCATTTGCTAGTGCATTCCTTAGGCACTCACCCATTTTGGCAAAGTCAGCCCTCCTAAAGTCCAGTACTTTTGTCTTGATATGGCTTGACTCTATTGCTGTGTTTATTGTGAACCATACTGTTCGATGGTTGCTAGTTCCCAGATGGCTACCCACTTCTACATCCTGATCCTGTCTCCATCTCCATTCAGTCTTCTCTGCGGGTGCATCCATAGGGGAGCTATGCTCCCCCAGAATGGTATATGGATTGTGGAGTGGAACAATTGACTGGGTGTGCCTCTGTTCCACCATCCTCACCCTCCCTGAGCCCACTGTGTTCCAACTGCTGTGCTTTCTTTGCAACCTCTGAGGTAGTGGTGGTGGCGCTAGTGTTCCCTGGATGGGGGGAGGTTCCCTTCCTACTGTCCAGTGTGGCCTGGGGAAGGTTTCCTTACTACTGTCCAGTGCGGCCTGAAGACGGGTAACTTCCTCCCTCAGGGCAGATAGTTGTCTGCAAATAGGGCAGCATCTCAGCCTCCAGAAAGACTCCTGGAAGACTGCTGCCCCACAACCATTACATTGCACTACTCCCCACATGTTTATCTACTTTTTTTGTTTGTTTGTATTTGTTTGTGTGTGAGTGTGTGTGTGTGCGCGTGTGTGATTGGTTATATAAAAATATATATATTATACAATGTGTATGCTTATATTGTCAGTGCAGTGTGCTAGAGAGGATATGACAGTGATATGCACCTTGCACTCTTGAGGAAATGATGTCAGAACATCAGGTATAAAGGAACTATTTCCAGGGGTGGGTGGGGTGAAGGTGGGAAGGGGTTGGGCCTAAACTGTGCGCTCACAAAACAATCAGCTAAAAGCTCTCACCCACCACTGCGACGAGTGCCTTCCTGTCAGCAAGATACCCTACACAACAATTTGACAGAGAAAGTACCCTGCTAATCAAACAGAGAAAAATCCAGACATCCAAGTCAGACACAGGTAAACCTCTCCAACCCCAAAACAGCCTGGTGGTTTGTTAGCCACAAAGGAAAATCAAATATGCAGTTATTTCAGCCCTTCTGAAGATGCTGACAAGATAAGCAGTTTTGAAAACCCCCTTCCTGAATTAAAAACTAAAATAATTAAACACAAAGCAATACCACTGTAAAAGTGAGGAAAACTTCTCTCAGATGTAAGCAAGAGAGAGAGATTAGTTACAGATATCTAGTCCAATATAGTATATCCCACACAGCTTCTCAGTTGTTTCAAAGCACACCCAGTACACAACTTGGAAGAAGATGGATATTCTGTGCAAAAATCTTCATTAATGCATTATTTAGGGTTAAAACACAAAAAGTCAGGAAATGAGATGTTTAGGGTTATCCCCTCCTCCCCGTGGACCCCCCCCCCATCATCCCGTGATTGGCAGCTGATGGGATGTGTTATTGGGGTTGTGAGGCATAAATGCCACCCCATTCCATGTGTAATCATATTCACAAGCCACAGTAATGAAGAATGGGTTGACATTTAGGCCTCACAGCCCCATTGACACACCCCATCAGCTGTCAATCTCAGGGAGATGGGCGGGTCCATGGGGAAGGGGGCAACTGTAAACATCTCATTCACTGACTTTTTGTGTTTTAATCCTAAATGATGTATTAACAAAGTTCTTTGCATAGAATGTCCTTACTTTTTGAGAAAGAATAGAAAAGTAGAAAGTTACGTATGTTGCAAATTTCTGCCTAAGATAAGAGTACAAGTACTGAATATCAAATGTATTGCTGGCAGTACAGATAGCTGGGAACATCTGTTGACATGTCAGACACCTAACCACTGAAAAATGACCTCCATGGCAGTAACACTAGACACCCTATAAATGTGAAGCCAGTACCACAATGCAAATGCCATGCACAAAACATAAAGTGAGTCACACAATATGCCTGCAGAAAATTAATTTTCCAACACCTAAACACCATAATTCACATGTACAACACATCCCCTCAACACCCTCCAAATTTCAATTTAAAAGACCAAACCATTTCAGAGATACAAAATGTGAAAGTTTCAGATTTACATTTGTCATAGAGGCAGAATTTGACATTTGTTAACTTTTTACACATATAACAACTGAGAAGTATATCCATGGCAGTAAGTCTAGCTACCCTAGTAATTTTAAGCCACTACAACAATGCAAAATGGTGTCTGCAAAATTTAGAGTGCGCCATGCAATATCTTCTCAAAAAATATATTATCTGACACCAAAACACTATAAATCACATCTACAGGACATCCCGTCAACACCCTCCAAATTTCAACTAAAAAGACCAAACCATTTCCAAGATATTTAATTTAATTTTTTTTTTAAATTGGGCTATCTGATCCCTCCAAATCTGGCCATCTAGTCCCTTCCTCATGATAAAAGATCACAATCAAAGAAACTCACGATCAAAGAATTTGCAGGCTCATGATCAAAGAATTTGTAGACTCGTGATCAAAGAATAAAAAAATTATAAAACTCAATTTTTAGGCAAAATTACATGAAACCACATACATGCCTCGATAGAATGAAGCCCCCTGAGCAAATCCCACTCTCATTTGGCTTAATAAGCCACCCCTGAGCTGAGAACATTTATTTTTTCAAGTGGCCATCTAGTCGCACCCTCGATATCAAAGATCGCGGTCAGAGAATTTAGCAATCAAAGAATTTGCAGGCTTGTGATCAAAGATGGTTAGCAAGCCGCGATCAAAGAATATAAAACTTAAAAACTCTATTTTTTTACCATTTTGAAAGAAACCACAGCCATGGCTTGACAGAGTGAAGCCCCCTGAGCAAAAACCATCCAAGTTTTACTTCAGGAGTCACTCCTGAGCCGAGATAGTTGAATTTTTCCAACCGCAACCTGAAAACAAGATGGCGCCCATAGTGATTAAAGAACTTCTCGCGATCAAAGATTCTTTGTTCGTGAACCTGCAAATTCTTTGATCATGAGGTGGGACTAGATGGCCAAAATCCCATTCTTCTTTCACAAAATAATAATATAAATTTTCCCATTGACATAATGGGAATTTAAAAGTTTAATACATTTTGAATGGAGTAATATTTTTTCACCAAACAAAAAGTGCCATGTTCCTTGACCCAAACTCTTTCAGCTGAGTCAAGTTGCAGAGCAGCACACCACACAATGGCTGTGCAGCACCACAGACAAAATCAAAAAGACTGCCCACATAACTGGCGAAAAGTGCATTTTTCACCATTTTGGTGTGCAAAAACCGTAAGTCCGAGCGAAACAAAAGTTGGCAGATCAAGAGATCTACCATGCTCCACCATGCACACCACATTTCATGCAACTCTGTTGAATGGGTCCAAAGTTATTAACATGCAAAATTTTGAGTTTAACATAGAAGCTCCTACTCCACCCAAACTATAGGGCGCAACTGCGCCCCTGTAACATATATATATATATATATATATATATACACACACACACACATAGGATATGCAATGGAAGCAAGTGTAATAATGATTTATCTGCACAAAACAGTTTGACCTCGGTAACCTCCGGTGGCGTATGCCGCCGGTGAGGTGTCTGAAGTCAAACTGTCAACATAAATCATTTATTACTTAAGTTTTCCATTGCATATTCCATTTATGCAATTCTTTTATTTTTGCTTTTGGAGGGGGCATTTGTTGATTGAAAAGTGAATAAAAATTGAATTTTCTGCCATTTTTTGCTGATTATAGAAACTCTAAAAGGAATCTAGAAGTGAAACGCTACTCATTTTGTAGGTATTTTTATACTGAACAACTTTTGTGCTCAAAGTACCATACTATCATTTTTTTGTTTTTAAGTTATTTGCATTTGTTTGATGAAAAAGTGCACAAAAGTGGACTTCTCTGCTGTTTTTCGCTAATGATGAAAAAACTAAGAAGTATCTATAAATGAAACACCACTCATTTTGTAGATATTTCTGTGCTGAATTAACTTTGTGCTCACATTACCATGCTATCATTTTTCGTTTAAGTTATTCTCATTTGAATATGGTTAATACTGCTACTGAGGCTGAACATTCTAAATAACATAAGCAATGTATAGATAAATGGCTGATGACATAAGCACTGTGTGGATAAACAGCTGATGACATAAGCGCTGTATACATAAATGAAATTTATGTACACAGATAAATGGATTTATTACACTCTGCTTATCTCTACCCCATTGCATAAAAAAAATATATATATATATATATATATATATATATATTCGGGCCCTACGCTCCCACCACCACATTCCATTCACTGTTTATAGTGCTCATTCTCAAAAAGAAGGGAAATTCAGGGCAAAAAACTCAATTTAATGCATCATTGAGGGTTGCTCCACAGCAACAAAAATGAGGAAATTCTGTGTTAGGGTTGTCACCCATACACCCCTAGCCCACCCCATCCCCACCAACAGGCATCAGGGTGTTCATTGGGGTTGTTGGTCCTAACTTTCACCCCATTCTGCTATACTGCACCACCTCAGCTTGTTTACACATGGGATGGGGTGAGAATTAGGACAACAACCCAATGCACCCACCCTGATGCCTGCCAATGAAGAGTTGGAAGACTTGGGGTGCAAGGTGGCAACCCAACAATGAATTTCTTCACTTTTGTCACTGTGGAACAACCCTAACTGATGCATTAAATGAAGTTTTTACATGAATTTTCCTTCTTTTGAGAATGAGAGCACTATAAATAGTGAATGGAATGTGGTAGGAGCCGATGCATTAAACAGAGTTTAGTTATGAATATATATATATATATATATATATATATATATATATATATATATATAGTGGAGCAGTAGTGCCACTACAGTTAGGGTTAGTACCCCATTTAAAGTTGAAGTGTGAAATTTTGCAGCTTAATAACTTTGGCACCGTATGATGGATTTGCCTGACATTTGGCAGGCATGGAGCGGTACAATAGATCTTGGGATCTGCCAAGTTTCTACAATTGCAGAGCTATGAAGCATGATAGAAAGTCACATTTACACTTTTTTTCGCATACTTTGCTCGCACCTACAGGTCGCACGGTTTGCTCGACTGATCTGAAAACTTCAGGGAACATGCGGCCAGGGTTCCCAATGTGCCTTTTAAAGATTTTGTGAAAAAATATTAAACTGTTCAAAAGTTATTCAAAAAACAAGTTTCCCATTATAGTCAATGGGAAAAGTTAAAAAGTTCAACAGTGTCACAAATGCGGATTTTAATGTCACAAATGACCCCTGTAGTGTCACAAATCTGCCATTTTGTTTTCAGTTGCTGGTCACAGAAATGCTTGCCATTTAAAATTGGGACTATCTAGGGACACAATTCTTTTTGTGTTCACCTAGTCGAACCCTGAGGACTCTAGCCATGTCTTTTTTTGGGGGGTTAAACACCCCAGAAATATGTTTTTGAAAATTTTGAAAAAAGTGGTGTTGCAAAGTAGTGATAAACATTCAACACATTTTTATGATTTGTTTTTTGAAGGTGTCGTGATTTACAACACTACTTTGCGGCACTATGCTCAAAAAAATAGGAAATTTTTGCCACCCTGCTGCAAAACAACAGTTTGGACTTTTGGGCAAAAATTTGGAGAAACGAAAGTCAGGATACTACAGATGTGCCTTTGGTGGTTTGGTGACAAAATATTACAGGGTTGCAAAGTTACAGTGCTCCGAAGTTGATGATTTTTCCTATAGGCTAACATTATGGCATCTGCCGTGCCTTTTGGGGCCCGTTTCTTGGAAACGCTTCGAGATACAGACTTCTCGTCAGAAAAATGCTTAGCCCTCCACTAGAGGGCTTAGTACAAAACTAGCCAGGAAAGTCATAAATTATATGAAATGTTAAGCTTTTTTCCTATGTTGTACGGTTCCTGAGTTATAAGCAATTTAGTATTCCAAGTGCTCATTTTCTGCTCCGATGCCTATTATTATGCATACATTGTTTGCATTCACTGTGTTTCTCAATGTAGCCCTTGGGGAAAAAAGACTGTGCGTTTCTGCTACTGTTACAGTTAGCGTGTCCACTTGTGTTTACATAACCGTTTGCATTAGCGTTCCTATCTATGCCACTGTGTGTGTCACGGTTTTCATTTTTGTTTGCTCTTAGATTTTTGTTTCTGTTACCATTTGTGTTTCCAGTACTATTTCTGTTTGCATTTTGCTTTGCACCACCATGTGCATTACCATTTGCATTTTCGTATGCGCTTGTGTTTGCATTTCTGTTTGCATTACTGTTTGCTTTGGCGTCATTGTTGCTGTGACTGTAACTGTTTGCATTTCCAATTGTGTTACCATTACTGTTTGTGTGTTCATCACTGTTTGCATTTCTGTTGGTCTTAGTGTTTGTGTTTCCGGTTGTGTTGGCAATGCCCCCCCAGCCCAGCCACTGGATCATGAGCGCAGAAGCACAGCCCAACTAAGGCCATGGACATGATCGGTATACATCTCTGATGTCAGTTGCACACTACTTTGGACACTGAAGAGTTGCACTGACTTGGCCAGGCAATGTCCCGCCCCCCACAGACCAGGTACTAGATCCTGAGTGCAGAGCTACAGCTCAGTTATGGCCATGTACATCATCAGTATACGTCTCTGATGCCAGCTGCATAGAAGTTTGCACACTGAGGAGTTGCATGGCATCAGCCAGGTGATGCACCCTTCCCCCAGATGAGGTTCTGCATCCTGAGTGGAAAGCTACAGCCCAGCTATGGGCATGAACTTCATCTGTATACCTCCATGATAGCAGCTGCACACTAGTTAGGACACCAAGGCGTTGCATGGGCTCAGCCATGAAATGCCCCTCTGACTAAGTACTGAACCTTGAGTGCAGAGATACAGCACAACTAAAGCCATGGACATCAATGGTATATGTCCCAGATTCCAGCAGGACACAGGTTAGCATGCTAAGGATTTGCATGGCCTCAGCCAGGCAATGTGCCCCCCCAGACCAGGTACTGGATCATGAGTGCAGAGTCACAGCCCCAAAAAAGCCATGGACATTATTGTTATACCTGTCTAATACCAGCTGCACACATCTTAGAACACTGAGGAGTTGCACGGCCTCAGCCATGCAAAGTTCCCCCCCAGCTAGGTACTAGATCTTGAGTGCAGAGCCACAGCAGAACTAGAGCCATGGACATCAATGGTATACTTTCCTGATTCCAGCTGCACACAAGTTAGCACACTGAGGAGATGCACGGGCTCAACCACGCAATGCCCCCCTCGCCAGACCAGGTACTGGACCCCGAATGCAGAGTTATAGCCCAATTAAGGCCATGTACATCATTGATATACATCTCTGATGCCAGCTGCAGACAAGTTAGGATGCTGAGTAGTTGCACGGACTCAGCCAGGCAATGCCCCCCGACCAGGTAGTGGATCCTGAGTGTAGAGCTAATGCCCAACTAAGACCATGGACTTCATCAGTATACCTCCATGATAGCAGCTGCACACTAGTTTGGACAGTGAGGAGTAGCATGGCCTCAGCCATGTAATGCCCCCCACACCCCCAGATGAGGTAATGGATCCTAAGTGCAGAGCCAGAGCACAACTAAAGCTATGAACATCAATGGTATAAACCCCTGATTCCTGCAGCATCCAAATTAGAACATTGATGAGTTGCACAGCCTCAGCCAGGCAATGCCCCCCCCACACTAGGTACTGGATGCTGAGTGCTGAACAACAGAGGAACTAAAGCCATGAACATCAACAGAATACCTCCCTGATTCCAGGCAGACACAAGTTAGTGCACTGAGGAGTTGTACAGCCTCAGCCAGGCAATGCCCCCTCCCAAACCAGGTACTGGATCCTTAGTGCAGTTCCACAGCACAATTAAAGCCATGGACATCAATGGTATACCTCCCTTGATTCCAGCAGCACACAAGTTAGCATGCTGAGCAGTTGCATGGCCCCAGCCAGGCAATGCCCCCCAGACCAGGTACTACATGCTGAGTGCAGAGACCCAGCACAACTAAAGCCATGGATATCAATGGTATAGCTCTCTGATTGCAGCTTCACACAAGTTAGCAGACTGAGGAGTTGCACAGCCTCAGCCACGCAATCTCCCACCAGACCAGGAACTGGATCCTGAGTGCAGAGCTACAGCACAACTAAAGCTATGGATATTAATGGTATACCTCGCTGATTGCAGCTGCACACAAGTTAGCATGCTGAGGAGCTACACAGCCTCAGCCAGGCAATGTCCCCCCACTCCTGGTACTGTAATTTGAGTGCAGAGACACAGCACAACTAAAGTCATAGATATCAACGGTATACCTCTCTGATTGCAACTGCACACAAGTTAGCACACTGAGGAGTTGCACAGCTTCAGCCAGGCAATCCCCCAGACCAGGTATGGATCCTGATTGCAGAGCCATGGCACAACTAAAGCCATGGACATCAATGGTATACCTCCCTGATTGCAGCTGCATGCAAGTTAGCACACTGAGGAGTTGCGCAGCATCAGACAGACAATTCCCCCCCACACCAGGTACTTTATCCTTAGTGCAGAGCCACAGCAGAACTAAAGCCTTGGACATCAATGGCATACCTCCCTGATTCCAGGTGGACACAAGTTAGTGCACTGAGGAGCTGCACGGCCTCAGCCAGGCAATGCTTCCCCCCAAAACCAGGTACTGTATCCCTAGTGCAGATCAACAGCACAAATAAAGCCATGGAGATCAACAGTATACCTCCCCTAATTCCAGCAGCACACATGTTAGCACACTGAGGAGTTGCACGGCCTCAGCCAGGCAATGCCCCCCAGACCACGTACTAGATCTTGAGTGTAGAGCCACAGCACAACTAAAGCCATGGGCATCAACGGTATATGTCCCTGACTGCAGGTGGACACAAGTTAGTGAACTGAGGATTTGCACAGCCTCAGCCATGCAATGCCCCCTCACACCCCCAGACCAGCTACTGGACCCTGAGTACAGAACCACAGCACAACTAAGGCCATGGACATCAATGGTATACCTCCCTGATTGCAGCTGCATGCAAGTTAGCACACTGATGAGTTGCACGGCCTCAGCCAGGCAATGTCACCCCCACACCAGGTACTGGATACTGAGTGCAGAGCCACAGAGGAACTAAAGCTGTGGACATCAACAGTATACCTCCCTGATTCCAGGCAGACACAAGTTAGTGCACTGAGGAGTTGTACAGCCTCAGCCAGGCAATGCCCCTCCCAAACCAGGTACTGGATCCTTAGTGCAGTTCCACAGCACAACTAAAGCCATGGAGATCAACGGTATACCTCCCCTGATTCCAGCAGCACACAAGTTAGCATGCTGAGCAGTTGCATGGCCTCAGACAGGCAATCCCCCCAGACCAGGTATGGATCCTGAGTGCAGAGCCATAGCACAACTAAAGCCATGGACATCAATGGTATACCTCCCTGACTGCAGCTGCATGCAAGTTAGCACACTGAGGAGTTGCACGGCCTCAGCCAGGCAATGACCACTGCACACCAGGTACTGCATACTGAGTGCAGAGCCACAGAGGAACTAAAGTAATGGACATCAACAGTATACCTCCCTGATTCCAGGTGGACACAAGTTAGTGCACTGAGGAGTTGCACGGCCTCAGCCAGGCAATGCCCCCTCCCAAACCAGGTACAGGATCCTGAGTGCAGTTCCACAGTACAACTAAAGCCATGGAAATCAACGGTATACCTCCTCTGATTCCAGCAGGACACAAGTTAGCACCCTGAGGAGTTGCAAGGCCTCAGCCAGGCAATGCCCGCCCCAGAGACCCAGCACAAATAAAGCCATGGATATTAATGGTATACCTCCCTGATTGTAGCTGCACACAAGTTAACACACTGAGGAGTTGCACGGCCTCAGCCAGGCAATTCCCCTCCAGACCAGGTACTGGATCTTGAGTGCACAGCCATGGACATCAATGGTATACCTGCCATTTCCAGCAGCACAGATGTTAGGACGCTGAGGAGTGGCATGGCCTCAGCTAGGCAATGCCCCCCCAGACCAGGTACTGGATCTTGAGTGCAGAGCCACAGCACAACTAAAGCCATGGACATCAACGGTATACATCTATGATTGCAGGTAGACACAAGTTAGTGCACTGAAGAGTTGCACGGCCTCAGTCAGGCAGTGCCCTCCCCAAAACCAGGTACTGTATCTTGATTGCAGATCCACAGCACAACTAAAGCCATGGAGATCAACAATATACCTCCCCTGATTCCAGCAGCACACATGTTAGCATGCTGAGGAGTTGCACCGTCTCAGCCAGGCAATGCCCCCCATCAGACAAGGTACTGGATCCTGAGTGCAAAGTCACAGCTGAAATAAAGCCGTGGACATCATTGTCAGACCTGTCTGATACCAGCTGCACACATCTTAGGACACTGAGGAGTTGTACAGCCTCAGCCATGCAGTGCCCCCCCCGGACTAGGTACTGGATCCTGAGTTCAGAGCCACAGCTGAATTAAAGCCATGGACATCAATGGTATACCTCCTTGATTCCAGTGGACACAAGTTAGCACACTGAGGAGTTGCACAGACTCAGCCAAGCAATGCCCCCCCCCAGACCAGGTACTGGATCCTGAGTGCAGAGCCACAGCACAACTAAAGCAATGGACATCAACAGTATACCTCCCTGATTGCAGCTGCAGACAAGTTAGCACACTGAGGAGTTGCACGGCCTCAGCCAGGAAATGCCCCACCCCCCCACCAGGAATTTTATCCTGAGTGCAGAGCCACAGCCCAACTAAGGCCATGGACATCATCGGTATATGCCTCTGATGCCAGTTGCACAAGTTTCTTGAGAGGAAGATGTAGAAGTGTTATTTCACCTGTATATTGCTAATGCGTGTACTGTGTTGTAACACTTAAGCTCAGCACCGCCAGCTGGCTCTTGCTTCACCGCATGCAGGAGCTGATCTGATCCAGTCTCCCTGGCAGCTAGAAAAAAAATAAATACATTTTTGATAACAGATCATATTGCTATCTCATGTTCATTAAGACTGGAATTGCTTTTCATGTGTTTTCTATTATACTATTTCGTTATACCATGAAGCATAATTAGTAACACTGTCATAGCTACACGTGAGATTTGTTTTGTTGTTTCGTATGCTTAAAACAATTATGTCTGTACATTGGTAGCAGTAGATGCACACAAGTGCCATGCTGAGCAGTGTTTATACATCAGTGAAGGGTGACAGCACAAGTGGACACAGCAGGCAATGTACCCCCAGTTTAAAAAAAAAAAGAATTGTGTCTTAATTGTACAGATACTGGTGAACTGAAGTCATGGATATGAACCCTATTACTTAACGATACCAGCTGCAGACTAGATAGGAGTGTAGTGTGTTGCATGGCATCAGCCAGGCAATGACCTCTCCAACCCCCCTCCCCTGACTATGTGCTACATGCTGAGTAGTGAGACATAAGCCAAGTAAACAACTGGACATTAACATTACTCTTTTGTGATAGCAGGTGAACACAAGTTACAGCAGTTACTAGTCGCATGCCTTAAAGAAGGCAATGCAGCTGTCCCCCCCAAAAAAAATGTACAGATACTGTATCCTGAGTGCTGATGCACAGCCCAAGTGAAGGAATTGATAACACTGTAATGAATACCTGATGTTGCCTGCACACAAGTCTGGGTACTGTACAACATTATCCCTTAGCCAAGCAATGCCATTCCCACTCCAATCCCCCCCACACACCCTGGGAACATTAGGCATTTGATCCCAAGTGCTGAGCCGCAGGTGGATTTAACTAACGATATGCATGGTATAGTTCATTGATACCACTTGCATGCTCGTTAGGACAGTAAGGAATATCATGGGCTGAGCTAGGCAATGTAACATCCTTCCATCTCCACCCTACACACCAGGTTTTATAACCTGAATGGTCAGCTACAGGACAACTTAACTCATGGATATCAATAGTGAACCTTACAATACCAACTGCGCAGATCGTAGTGAACTGAGAAATTGAACGGAGTCAGCTATGCAATCCCCAGCAAACCCCAAAAAGAGCATATAGTATATGGCTACCATTTGTTATGTATAAAAATCAGCCTGCTCAAAATTCTTGTTAAGCACACTCTAAACTGGTATGCGCATTCCAAACAGTTGTTATGCACAGTTCAAAGGTCATACAATTTTAAATTTCTCATTTATTCTACACCTAGCTAGTTACTAACCACCAGTGTCGAAAGTCATACTTTTTGCCTTTCAAAAGTCTGGAAATTTGATTTTGATATGTGAGTAGAACAAAGAAATGGCTAGATTTTTTGTATTCACTTCAGTGGGGGGTCTTTCACCACAGTGTAAAAAAACATATACTATAAAAAGTAAAATATGGTCAACCACACACAACTCAGTATGTGTTTCCATCTCGAGGTTGAGATGACAGCATGGACCTCTCGAGCTTCCCTCTCGAGGTTCATATGCTGTCATCTCAACCCACTCGATGGAAACACAACCTTGTTGTGTATGGTTGCCCATACATTATTCTCTATGTATTGTATCTTTATAACAGATGTACTGGTAAACTGAAGTTATCGATATCAATGCTGTTACTTACCAAAGGCAGGCATGCACTAGTTAGGACACTGGAGAGCTGCACGGCATCGGCCATGCCATGCCCTGACCACGTCCCCCCCAAAAAACATGTGCTGTATGTGGAGTGGTGAGAGACTAACCAAGAAAATGAATGTTGATAAACAGTATAGGTGTATGGTTGCACATGGACACTACCTACGACAGTGAGATGTTGTGCACCCTTGGCTAGCAATAGTGCTCACTCCCTCTATTCAAAACAAAAGGTGTAGGATCCTGAGTGCTAACCCACAGCTGAACTGAAGCTACAAATATCAATTATATAGGTGTCTGACAGCAGCTGCACACAATTTAGTGTAGTATGATATTCTATGCCCATAGTCAACCAGTGGCCACCCCCCCACACACCCCAACCGAAGAACATCTATTGGATCCAGAGTGCTGAGCAACAGATCCACTGAACTCATGGATAGTAATGATATAGCTAATTGATAGCACCCATGCACAGGTTGGTAGACTGAGGACTTTCACAGGAAGAGCCTGGCAATGCCCCCCCACCCTGACCAGGCACTGGAAACTAAGTGTTGACACAGTTCAATTTAACACATGCATATTAATACAATATGTCACTGACACCAGTCATGCAGAACCTATTGTGGTGAGGTATTGCTGAGTTGTTTTCACTCATTAAGGAAATGTCCCCCCGTCACACCCATTTGGTTAGCTGTTATTAGTATTGTAGTAATGAATTTCTCTTACCTTCTGACTCGACGAGAATGACAATCTCATCTGAGTGATGGCCCTCCACAGCTTCCGTTGCAGCCAGTACTACCTCAGCCTGAGGTGGGGAACACTACAATGTTCTGTCAATGAATAATAATAGATATTAACAGTGTTGTACACATCACCGTGCACTTCAGTATTTATTGATTTAATTATTGCTAATATTCTCTATTAATTACTCATTTTCATGTATTTTTCTTCTGTTAGTTTCTCGATACCTGTGTACTACTCTGTGTTTAGTACTTAAGACTATACTGAAGTCTCTTCAGTCACATTTAATAAAACAGAACCCAGCACAAAGATCGTAATATTAAAGAACAAGAACAAGACAATGACCATACTGCTAGACAAATAGTATGTTAAGAGTATGTACAGTGATAGATATATTTCAATTTTTTTGTATCCCAGATTTTTTTCCATGTTCAGTGACAAGTGGTTATTATCCTGGGTGGAACTGTTGAATGTTGAGGTTTTATAGACAAAGTGCATTCTTCACATTTTGCCTGTTGCACAGTTTTACAACTGTGGAATCACTGATACTGCTGCCAAATGTCACTTTGCAGCATTGTTATGACTGTTAAACATATTGTGCTGAGTATTAAGTTTTCTCTATACTTACGATGCTGTAGGCATTCCCCAGCTGCAGGCTTCCCAGTTGACTCCCACATCTCATGGGCAAGGTAGTACCAGCCAGTATCATTGTCCAGTATCTTCTCTCATTGTTTCAGTGCGTAGAAATGCTGGCTCAGCAGTTTCCATTTCCTCTTGCACATCTCAGCTGTTTTGTTTTTGATTTTAAACTGGTAGCTGAGATGTGCATTCATGCACCTCCACATTGCATTCAGCTTCTGGTTGGTGCTACGCATGAGCACCTTGGCATTGCCCTTTGTCTGTGCCACCTCTACCAGGCAACAGGCCTCCCTCATGCTCCAGATTCTCATTCTTTTTTGTGAAGAGTTCTTTTAATGCTAAAATAAATAGGGAGAGAGATAATAGTGATTTAATATATATTTGCATATGTGTTTTTCTGAGGCTAGGTAGATTGAGTTTTAACATTTTTTTGACAGTTTGTGTGGACAGAGATGATCAGAACGATTGAACATCTCTGATATTAACTTTCAAAATATTACAGCACTCATGGCTACAGTAAGTCAGATAGACCATCAATTCCCCCACTCCCCCTTCCACTATGGCACTTTACACTGCAGTCCATGGCCATAGTCCAAGTACAAGTCTCATAATTTGTACAATGTATAGTTAGAATTCAAGGGTAGGCTGGTTAATGAACAGCTGATTGCCAACAGGAACTACTTTTTTAGTCACAAAACAGAATTACAGATACTGTGTAATGACAGGGGGTCATATCTGATAAAGACTGATTTAGATTAATGCTACATGTGTCAGGTGACACCTCCACTCAACTGAGTACAGTAAGGGTGTGCATGGTATCGACAAGGCAGTGGTGACAGTGCAAGGACACATATTGTGACATGAGTGCACAGTCACAGAAAAGCTGTTATGTGTCATAGTTCAACTTAGTAGTTACTATCTGTGAAAGTACTATGGCAGCACAGATTGCATGTGTGTGTGTGTTACATGTGTTATGTATGCAGCTTGTCTATTTTTTGACCAAGGTTTTGTGGCTCTTAAAAGAACCATTTTTTTAAGGCGTACATTTAAACAGTCTGATATTTTTAGAGCACTGTGAGGATTCCATCTAGAAGGTATCCCAGGAAAAGAACATTGCCAGCATGAGAGAAGTGCACACCATCTGGTATGTATAGCCAATCATTACAATACTTAATTTCAGGGTGACGTATGGTGTGCATCCCAGACATGCGCAGATATCCAGACATTTGTATGTAAACCTTTCTTTGTGCCCTGTCAAGCAGATACATGTGCTGTTCTGCTTGCCAGACCCTACACTCTGTAATGTCTTAAAACAGTATCTTACAGGCAGGTAACATACTTATAATAGAAGAAAGGTCCAATTTTGCTTCTGCTACTAAATCTACTCATCGTTTGGTGTCTAAATCATTGCCTCCAAGACGAATCAGCAGTATGTCCAGATGAGCTTGAGTGCTCAGTAGTCTGTGCATTGTTGGCATGAGGTGCTCCCACCTCATGCCTCCTCTGCCAAATCACTTTACAGAGCAATTTGGAAGCTGCAGGTCTCTACCAAACTGACTTCTCTAAGCATACTCTGAAGCTTGTCATACTATGCTGCTGCCAATGACCCACACAGTCCATTTGCTGTTTTCTGCCATTCTAAGCATTTAAACTGAGAAGTGGACAGAGAGCTACCACAAAAATCAGTGTTTGTCCTGCAGTGTCAAGTCACTACTGAATATGAAACTGAGATTTCCCTCTCTGCTTCAATATTGCTTTGGTGGGCTGTCCTAAAACACAGGAAAAAACAAAATAATTGACTAATGCTTTCTCATGGTTAACCAATACAGTGGATGCATGCACTACACCTACACTGAATGGGTCCAGGTCCTGTCAAGCAGAAATGTTGCAAGGTTTCTAGGTGGGAAAATATTAAATTTTGATAGGCTAGTTCAAAGAATCACAAGTAAACAGCTAGCTATAATTGGTTGCCTCTTGTTTTATGATACACATGCTGCCTGCTTTCTGCCTCCATTTGCAGCTCTATCTGTGCTAGTAAGTACTCACTGACACTCTGACTTTAAACAGTTATAACTTCTTTCCACAGCATAACAGGCTATTTATATTGTCATAGTCAAATAGAGGAGTAAAATAATTTTGTTTAATACTATTTTTGTGTCATTGTCAGTTTGTATAATGCTAGTAAAATTGTATAGAAAATGTGATGTACTTACACAGAGTAAACCAGGGTGTTGATGTTTTTCCTAAGATGGCAGCTATGTCCTTCTTCTCCAGTCTTCAGCACTTATGATTGGTTGTCTGACATGGCCTGATCAATGTTATGTTCCATAGGTGTGAGTGTCTGTCACTCAAATACAAAGCAGTGTCTGATTGGCTTAGCCTTAAAGAGGGTGTTTTTTTAATGTGATTATTTGACACTTTCATGCTCACTACACTATCATTCAACACTTTCATGCTGACAACATCATTTTGTGACACTATTGTGTATATTCGACACTATTATTCAACACTTTCATGAGTGCAACACTATTTTGTGACACTGTTATTTGACACTGTCGTGCTGACAACATCAATTTTTGTGACACTGTCGTGCATTCGACACTACCTTGCAAAAATGTTGCAAACAAAACTGTTTTTGAGAAATACAGTGTGGATAGTTAAAACTTTAAAAAAACTAAGTTTCTGCTCTATTTTCAGATATTGTGTCGTGTTATAAGTTAGTTTCTATTGTGCAACATCTAAAAGCATTGTATGTTGTCTTCACTAGTGTTGCACTACGAGAAGGATTATGTGTGCAACATTTTGTTAGCAATGCTATCTATTCACGTAATATGACAGATGTACAGTGTGTGTGACTATGCAATGTTATTAAATAATGTTTGCTCACCACTAAATATTTATTTTTCTCTATTTCTTATACAGGTGTCTGATACTTACGAAAGATTTTCCCACACTACTGTGAATTTGTAGAGAAGAAAGATGCCTTCTAAGCAGAGATGCAGTTCTATGCAGAGACGAAACTGGTATCATAGTAGTGCACTGTTGCTTAAGAGTGGTACGAAAACCACACATGCTACATCAAGACATAAACTGAATTATCATTCTGCTCAAGGAGTGACTTCACAGGTTCCATGCTCCACAGGAATTGTATGTACTTGCTCAACTGCAAGCCAAATATGCACAGCTCAGCAACAGTTGTGGAAATCTTCCAGATGGAAGCATAATGTTGCAAAGGCAAGCATAAACAAACGTACTAAGCAACAGCGTAAAGGTATGGCTGCTGATGCTCACCTGAGGAAGCAAAAGTATTTCTTATCACTAGCTTGATGAGACATGAGCACAAAAAGTTAAAGACTCATCTGTCTTTGATGAAATTGCATCTCAGAGTTCATACATTTGTCAACAGAGCAGTAATTGTTCTTCAACGCTTGTGGCATAAAATGGCACATGTACTCGAACAATTCAGAAAAGTTGTGTACAGCATTAAGATGAGGCTACAATGCTATCCCGTCTTAAACCAATACAACTCTGGTGATGTTTTCACAGGTAGCTGGCTACACACACAGCACTCAGAGGCATATTTCTGTGAGGAGTCATATTACTCACAGAAAAAGGACAGCAAGTTCTCCATTGATGAGTCCGGTAAACTGTGTAATGTGCTGACTGTATGTAATGACATTACAACTGAGTCAGATGATAAGTCTGAGTCAACTGTTCAGCCTTGTAAGCGTCACTGACTGGCATGGACATGTGATGCGACTTGCAACCGGAGGCAATCATCATTTGACAAAGTCGAGTACTTTATCAATCTGTTTGTCATTACTGATAGTAAAGATAGACATAAATTGTTTGAGACTATAGACCTTTGTGAGATCCATCCACATACTAGATTTATGGGTCATTCACTTGCATGCCTAGATAGTGGTGTTTGTGACAGTGTATTTCACCACATGCAGATGCTGGCAGTGCATCAATTAGGGATGCAGAACTTTGTGTATAGGGTCTATGAGGTGCGATGAGTTGTTGCGCAGTATACTCATCTTAATGAGTTACTGCAGTCTAGTGACATGCATGGTGCCATGACATTTCTGAAACAGCTGCAACATGACAGCAGTGTCACAGATACTGTGATTAATCAGTCATCAATTGCTGATGAAAATTCTGTCTCTGTCTTTAGAAACAGATATTCTCAAGCAGTTTGGGAAGTCCATTGCCAAATTTGAGTTGGCAAAGACAGAGAAATTTTACTCTGTATGTGTGTCATGTGATTGGCTTTGTTACCAGAAACAAATGGTCACAGTTAATCTGGAAACCTTCTCACTGTACAATGACATGTGGTTTCGACTGTCAGCATTTCTGCTGTTAAAGTGTGACTTCCAGTTAGAGCCAATCATTTTGATGTGCAAGCACTGTTTCTCCAAGGTGAAGAGTAACACTCTGCCATCAAGGTCATTGCTGAACAATATGGAGGCACATGTTGTGCCTGCTGAGATTGCCACATTGAATATGTTTGAAGGGATTCTTATTCAGACTATGAAATTGTTTCAAACTATTCTACGTCTGAATACAAAAACAAGGAACATTCCACACAAAGAACTCATTAGGTCTCTTAAGGGTTCCGTTATGTATCTTCCACTTCCTCTCCAGGAAAATGTGGAGGCAATCTCCAATGAGAACAGTTTGGTAATTCTTGTCAACGGTGTTCCAACAAAGTCAAAGGTCATCTGACAGGATGTTGTCAATGTAGAGAAGGTGACGCTTGCTCTTACTTATTTGCAGAGCAACAATCCATTTTTTGCAGACCTTGACATTGACCGCATGACTAGCGTGTCTTCTGAACACGATGTGTTGGATACCATAAAACCAATGATTTAGAAGGTCAATGTAGAGACAAATAATAATGTGCATGAACAGTACACAATAGATCCACTGCATGGCAGAGATCCAGTTGGGGATAACATTGATCTGTATCAAATGAAACAGGTGGAAGGTGCCCCTGTCAGCATTTGGAAGGTGACATTGAAAGCACGTTATTTTCTGGATTTATTTCCAAAAGGGTCAGGTGAACATCTAGATGATAGAGAAGTGCATGTGCAAGGTGTTGAATACTGTACCAGTTGCATGCTCAGTAAGGATGGCAAATTCAGATGCAAAATACAGCACTTGTTTCATCTCCTCTGGGAGAGTAAGCTTAGCATACTGTCTGAACTGATTGCACATACAACACAGCTCACAACTCCACTTGATGGAATCACTGCCGTTGAGTTTTTGCAGAAATTAAAGCAAAAGGATGAAAATGTGCAGGTCAATTTGTCTTCCATATTGTCAAGTCTACGTGGCACCAAAGAATACTGGTATCGCAGACACTCTGAGGTGATGACTATGCTGTGAGGGTATGGTGCAGTGACATGGTTCATCACACTCGGCTGTGCTGAGTACACCTGGGGAGGAGGTGATTGAACTCTTGAAGTGGGCAAATTGTGATGTAAAGGGCATTTTATCAATGACTCTTGGAGAAATGTGCTCACTTGACCCAATGTCTGTGACTAGACATTTTACACAAGCGATTCCACGATATTCTGACTTTCATTTTGTCAAAGGACAATCCACCTCTTGGTATTGTACAGCATTACTTCTGGAGGATGGAATATCAGGCACGAGTCACTCCTCATATTCATATGTTACTGTGGATCAAGGACGCCTCACGCATAGGTGAACATGAAGCAGCAGAAGTGCTTGCGTTCATTAAGCGATACATCACTTCCCGTATACTGGACAAGTATGACAGTCCTACATTGTAGAAGTTGGTGCAGAAGTTCCAACACCATATTTGTGTGAAATACTGCCACCGTGTAGTGAAAAGCAAATCTGATTGGTACACAAGACGTCACTTCAGGTTTCCCAGACGTGTCTGTCAGAACGGTTGCATGAATGAACTGTTTTCAGCTATGCGACACCACTTGAAGGCAAAATCAACCAAGAGGGTATATGAGTTACCCAGGGATGAGAATGAGGTGTACATCAATGACTACAACCCAACTCTTCTTCTAATGTGGCAAGCAAACATAGATGTTCAGTTTATGGCTGACAACTCGGCTCTGGTTTGGTAAGTCACTACGTACATCACCAAACATGAACAGACAAGCTTGCAAAATCTTTGGGAAGATATTGCCAGTTCAAGAAAGTCACTGACATATCAGTTGTGGTCACTGGGATTGAAGACTCTATCACTCAGAGAATGTGGTGCTTATGAGGCTGTCGATCACTTGATCAGTACACATTTATATGGCAAATCTGATGCTATGCGATTTCTCAGAGTTAACTACAAAGAGAAGAGCAAACGTGTACTTATTCCTTACTCTGAGATTGAGGAACTGGATCTCAACAGACCCTCTTCAAAATGTATATTGAATAATAACCTGATTGACACGTACTACCCCCATAGACACAGAGACATGGATGGTACGTGTCTATTTGAGGTGTCTAAATGGTATGACTACAAGACAGATGTTTCACCTGATTGCACATGTGACATTTACAAGGTCAGAGGAGTGGATGGCTGTCTCATAAAGAGACATAAGCCTTGGCTCATTGACCACTGCAAATTACATCTAGGCACATATGAGAGCAGAAAGCATTACTACTTTGCTCTGCTATTCTTATTTAAACCCTAGAGGAAAGAGTCTGAATTGAAAGGTGACTGTGATACATTTGAGGAAGAATTCAATCACAGTTATGACACATTCAAAACTGAATACTCAGACACATATATACAGAGACTGGATGCTGAGAAAGAACAGCTTGAAAAGGCACAGAAACAACTTGAAGAGGACACTTCTGTTAGTTCACAGGACAACCTTGATCTGGAAGGATAAGGTATACTTGGAGTACCTCTGCCTCTGAATGCCCCAGAAGTATTCATGTCAGAAGTGGAGAGTGCTATGGAACATGGCACACACTGCACTGTTGATCCAGCAGAATTGAGAGAGAGACTCAATGAGCAACAATGTGTGGTGCACTCTGCAGTTACTGATGCTGTCTGGCATGGTATACTACATGAACAGAAGAAATGTGACTGTCTTGACCACAAGCTACTACTGATGTTTGTTAGTGGCTCAGCAGGTACAGGTAAGAGCTTCCTTATAGAGGCCATTATGACTGAAATACAGAAACTGACAGGCTCATCAATGTCTGTTGCTGTTAGTGCTCCAACTGGACTGGCTGCATACAACATTGGTGGAGTTACACTACACCGTCTCTTCATGTTGCCAGTGGAGCATGGTAAAGCAGGAGAGTATCATAAGCTCTCATTTGAGGTTGCATCTCAGCTTCATTCTATGTTTACTAAAATGAAATTACTAATCATTGATGAGATTATCATGGTCTCTAATTTGTTGCTTGCCTGTATACACCTACTTCTACAGGAGATTATGAGCACTGACTATGGAGATGCATTTGGTGGTAAAAACATTATTGTATTTGGAGACCTTTTACAACTTGCACCAGTTAATGCAGAACATGTCTTTGCAGCTCTGACTGTCAAGCAGGCTAAGAATACACTACGCTGCATTGGAGGTTTTAACCTGTGGGAGTTATTTACCTATGTTGAGTTGTGTGAGAACATGCGGCAGAGTGGTGATCTGGCTTACAAGGCACTGTTGAATTACACTCATACAGGTTCTTTGTCACCAGAACATCTTTCAATGTTACATGGTCGAAGAATCACAACAGATACTACATCCATACATACAGCATGCAATGTTTTCAGTGATGTGTACTCCAAGGGCACATGGGTTGTGTGTCTTATGCCATGGCTTATGAAATGTGTTGAGTTCAACAGTGTTATGTTGCAGAGAAAGAATCAAGAAATTCTCACACTGCATACTGTTGATACAGATGATGGTGTAATTCTAAGTCAGAAGCTGGTCACAAAGATGACTGAATGACTGTCTGAACTGAAGTCAGATCTTTCATGCACAGCTGGCCTGGAAGCTGTTCTTACAGTTTGTAAGAATGTGCACATCATGCTACAGCATAATCTTGATGTTGAGCATGGCATGGTAAATGATGCCATGAGTAACATCATCGACTTCGTATGCAATGTTCAGAAGACATTTATTGAGACACTTGTTGTCCACTTTGACAACATGGAACAGTCTGTGCAGATTGATTGTACCTGTGTTAAGTTCCAGAATTTTAAGGATATCTATGTCAACAGGAAACAGCTTCCAATATGTGTTGCATATGCTGTTTCCATTCAGAAGTCACAGGGCTTGGGTTTGGATTCAGCAATGGTGGACATAGGCACAGACATTTTCAAAGAGGCATAAGCTATGTCACACTTTCACACGTCTGCAGTCTTTCTGGGTTGCACATCATAACACTTGCACCACAGAAGATACGTGCTGACAAGCGATGTATTGTGGAGTTCCACAGATTACGTACTCTGTATCAGCCACAGATGTCTCTCATTCCACTACCTATGTATGTGGTTGTCTCACACCCCACAGTCGCAGCTTCAGCTGGCAACAAGAGAAAATGAGCTGCCACTACTGAATCAATTGTGCACAGTAATAAGAAAGTCAGTACGTCAACTACAGATGCAGAATGAGCTGTTACTAAGAAGTCACTTGGTATGGCTGTTGCACCAGTGTTTGATAACAGTACTAGAGTAAACTGCTATGCTAATTCAGCTATGCAAGCTTTTCTCCACATGCCACACTTTGTGCAGGCAATATCAGCTTCACAAGACACTCCCTTATCAAAGGCATTGAAGGAAGTTGTCAACATGACTTTGATCAGTTACACAATGCACAGTCACTGACACCTCTATGACAGGTCTTAGGTACATATCATGGGTGTAGTACATTTGCCGCTAACATGCAGCAGGATGCCACTGAGTTTATGATGGCCATCATAAACAGTATGCATGAAAAGGGGATTTCAGTGTGACAGTACTTCACTGTCTCATATGTTACCAGATAAATATGTCTGTCATATGGTCATTCAGAGTGAGAAACCACTGAGGACATGCTTTGGGTTTCTTTGTTTGTGCCTCAGTCTCAAAGTGTCAAGTTCTTGCAGCTGTTTACCAATGCAGAAAGTAGTCACCTATGTGTTAGGTATGGAGGGACATGTAATTAGTCTGTATGTCTCAGGACTTCATCTCAATATCTTATGCTTATATTGCATAGATTTGACTCTAACGGGCTCAGAGTTGACACACCTATCACAGATTTCACAGCTGGTAGAATTGTATTTAACCAAGCAGTGTTTGACACTCACACTGTGATCTACCACTATGGCCAGTCTGTACATTCTGGACATTACACTTCTTTGTTGAGGTACTGAACTGGCTGGGTTGAATGCAACGACTCCACAAGCACTTTTAAACAAAGGCTACCAAGACACTTAAAAAATGCATATGTCCTGATATTGAAGAACTACTACAATCTTCATGAATCAGAAGAACAGTCACACAGCATGTGACATAACTTGCTGTCCATCTTGTTACCGAGTGACTTCTGATACATAAACAGTATTGTTTTTTATGCAAATCTGTGTTCAACATTACACTGTTAGCACATCGCATGGTTTACATGCATATGTTTACTCAATCTGACTATTAGATAGCTGTGTTAGTAAGTGACACAGTGAAAATAGTTGCAGTGGTCTTCATTTAGCACCAACTGTCTTTACAGTCACTAGAGAAACCACACTTAGATGTCTATGAAAGACTTTGAGATGGCAAAAGAGATATGACTATCTGATCCTCCTGTTCTGTCATTGTCTTTTCTTCTGAGCAACTTGTATGCAGCCATAACAAGTACTACTTGGAACACTTGCCAACTGAGTGCTTCTACTAGGACACAATACTTGTCCATGTGCATGGCAAAACTGTGTATTGCAAGTCTTTTTAAACACTTGTGCTGTGTCATGATATTATTTGGATCTTTTATGAGTAAAAGATATCCTACATTTGTTTGTGCCACTTCTGTGTTAGCACAATTGCACACTGTTTTCTATTTGATCTGCTGACCTGTACTCAAGAGTAGCATACACTGATAAAGGCATCAGTCTGTGACATGTGGAGTATCAGCAGGTGTGGCTTGTGTTTTTTTGTTCCTTTGCGACTTGACTTAATACATCCTTACTGTATCGCAACAGTGTACTACTATGTCTGTTTTCTTTTCATACATCTGTGTTGTATATATGTATATATGATTATTAATAGATTATTTAGTTAAAGTCAGTACTGTTAGCTTTTTAGCTGTTGTGTTAATTGCTATTTAACTGAATGTATTAAACAATGCTAAATATTTTGCTGTTTTACACTATTTCATAGACAAGTATTTAAACATATTCTTAATATATTACTTAATATTACGTAGGGTTTAAAAAAGAAAGAAAAGAAAGAAAGTCAGTGTGTGTTCTGTGCTGGGAAGGGTTCTGTATCAGTTTACTTTGCTAAACCAGTAGGAGGAGAGAGAGCTTAATTGGGGGTGTGGCTTAGACACTATAAAAGCAGGTGACTCAAATTACAACTTCCTGTTGCTAGCCTTGCTTGTAGAGCAGAAAGCAGCTAACTAAAAGAAGCTACATTTTCTTATTAATTTAACACTTATATCTAAGCAGGAGTCAGTGTCTGTTGAGATTAAGCAAACAGATACTTTCTTAGAAGTAGAAGCGGTCTTATTTAGGGTTTAAAAAAGAAAGAAAAGAAAGAAAGTCAGTGTGTGTTCTGTGCTGGGAAGGGTTCTGTATCAGTTTATTTTGCTAAACCAGTAGGAGGAGAGAAAGCTTAATTGGGGGTGTGGCTTAGACACTATAAAAGCAGGTGACTCAAATTACAATGTCCTGTTGCTAGCCTTTTTCTTACTAATTGCCTCCATCCCACCCTCCACCCACCACCCTAAGCCAGTTCTACTTTTATAGCTAATGGATTTTACTGTCAACAGGAACTTCCTGTTTGGCAGTAGGAAGGGAAGGATCATAGAGAAACATTGGTTTTGTCAACCCTAAAGGAAAAAAGTAGCTCACTCTCCCCCACTAGCTGCTGGTGGTCTGACACTGAGCAAGGAAGAAAGAGGCTACTGAAGAATATAGGAAGTTACTGTCCCAGAACAGGAAGGGTGAGAGTTGTAAGGAGAGGAGAGAGTAGGCATACAGAGAAACAGGAGAGGGGACACAAAATAAGACATGATAGGAGTGGAAGCAGTGCAATGGCTAATGGGCAGCAGTGTTCCGGGAGACATTCTGGAGACTGCGATGCTGCTCTATTTGCAGACACCTCTCTAGTCTGAGGGAGGAGGTTGCCCATCTCCAGGCTGACCTGGCTAGGATTTGTGAAACCTCCTCCCCCACCCAGGGACCACCAGGGCCAATGCCTCTACCTCAGAGGTTGCCAAGAAAGAGGAGAGGCTGGACCAGGGTGGGCTCAGGGAGGAGGGAGAGGGTGGTGGAACAGAGTTGCATCCCTCCAGCTGTGCCTCTCCACAATTCATTTGCTCTTCTGGTGGATAGTGGTTCCTCTACGGAGGCACCTGCAGTGGAGACCAAGGAGGATGCTGGGAACCTTCACAAAGGAGACCCACAGGAGGGTGGCATGAGACCCCACAGGGGAAGGAAACAACTCCTGGCAGGGTACTCAATCATTAGGGGAGTAGAAATGGGTGAGGAAGGGGAGAAGGAGGTAAGGTGCCTGCCTGGCGCCATGGCTTGGAGGGACAGGAAGCAAATCCTCAGGATAGTGGGAGCAGCTGCATGAGGGAGGGAACTGGATGTCATTGTCCACCCAGGGACAAATGACCTGGCTAGGAATGGGATCAGAGCAGTGCAAGAGGAGTTTGTAGAGTTGGGGAGGTGCCTTAGACAAGTAGCACATACGGTAACCTTCTTGGAGGTGCTGCCTGTCTACGGCAAGGGTGATGCTAGGGTACTCCTCACCAGGTAACTCAATGAATGGTTGAAAAACTGGTGTGAAGCTCAGGGTTTTGGCTTCATTGGGGACTGGGGAGCCACCTGGAGTGATGCAGACCTATACTGGTGTGATGGTCTGCATCTGTCCGGGGAAACCAGGATCCTAGGTGAGAGGTTTAAATGCTTCATTGGCAAGCATTTAAACTAGCCAAGAGGGAGGCACTGAAAAGAATCAGGGAAATCCCAGCTCCCCCCACAAACAACAGTAATTAGTGAGGTAAACACCAAGGTAGAGAAGTCATTAGGAGCAGGACAGAAGTAAATGTAAAAAAAGGCAAAGGCAGTAAGGACAGGAATGGGGCTAAAAAGGGTAAGGCCATCAAAAAGTGGAGGGTGATGAGTACCAATGCCCGTAGTCTGTGTAACAAGCTCCCTGAGCTAGTGGCCTTGATGGAAGAGGGTTGTCTGGATATTGTGACAGTCACAGAAACATGGTACACAGAGAACCATGATTGGGATGTCAACATACCAGGATACACAATCTACAGGAGGGACAGGAAGGGTAAACGAGGAGTAGGAGTAGTTCTTTATGTAAAGGACAGGATCAAAGCAACAGAACTAAAGAGTAAACAGGGAGCAGATGAGACACTCTGGGTCACCCTGGAGACAGAAAATGGCACCATAATCTGCATGGAGGTTGTATACAGACCCCCATCTCAGGGGAAGGGAATGGACAAGGAAATGATAGAAGGCTTCCTTAGAATGGTAGAAAAAGGGGAGATATTGTTGATGGGGACCTGAATATGCCAGATGTTAACTGGAGCACTTTTGCTGCAGGCACATCCAAGAGCAGGGTCATTCCTGATGCCCTACAGGGGGCATGCCTCAGACAGCTAGTATTGGAACCCACTCGGGAGGAGCAATCCTAGACCTGGTACTCTCAAATGGGGACAGAAAGAATCTCAGATTTAGAAGTGGGTAGCCATCTGGGAACAAGTGACCACCAAACAGTGTGGTTCATGATAAACACAGCCATACAATCAAGCCATACAAAGCATGAGTATTGGACTTTAGGAGGGCTGACTTTGAGAAAATGAGAGAGTGCCTCAGAAAGCACTAGCAAACAGGCAAGAAGGAGGGGTGAAGGAACAATGGAGAGTAATCAAAACAGCCATCACAGAGGCAACAAGCCTTTGTGTAAAGCAAATCAACAAAACACAACAAAGGAAAAAACCGCTATGGTTCTCAAAAGAGGTGGCAGGAAAGGTTAAGAAGAAAAGGATAGCATTCAGGAAATATAAGGAAACACAGAAGGAGAAGGACAGCGAACTTTATCAGTTAAAGCAGAACGAGGCTGGGAAGGCAGTCAGAATAGCAAAGGCCCAAACCGAGGAAAGGATAGCCAACTCTGTTAAGAAGGGGGATAAGACCTTTTATAGGTACATTAGGGAGTGAAGAAAGACCAAAGGAGGGATACTGAGGCTTAATAAAGGGGAGGGAATGTGGGTAGAGGGTGACAATGAAAAAGGAGGGATACTGAACAAATATTTCTGCTCAGCATTCACAAAGAAAGAGGAGGAGGAGGTACCTAAACCAAACAAGGGAAACACTCTGAAGACAAGGGTCGATACCAGTCCATTTACAGAAGAAAGGGTTCTGAAAGAACTAATAAAATTGAAGGTGGACAAAGCAATGAGGCCTGATGGGATTCACCCAAGAATTCTAAAAGAACTAAGGGTAGAACTAATGACACTGCTGACTACTCTCTTTAACAAATCAAGGGAGGATGGGGTGGTACCTGAGGACTGGAGGAGGGTGGATGTCATTCCTCTTCACAAAAGTGGGAGCAGGACAGAGGCAGGAAACTACAGACCAGTTAGTTTGAACTCAGTGGTAGATAAAATGATGGAATCACTTCTGAAGGAAAGAATTGTTGAGTACCTAGAGGCCAGTGGGGCACAGGACCAAAGGCAGCATGGATTCATGATGGGAAGGTCATGTCAGATGAATCTAATAGATTTCTTTGACTGGGTGACCAAAGTAGTAGACCAGGGAGGGGCTGTGGACATGGCTTCCCTAGGTTTTAGCAAGGCATTTGATACAGTCCCACACAAAAGATTAATACACAAGTTAGCCAGCCTTGGAGTGGGTCCCAAGGTGGTGACCTGGATAAAAAATTGGCTGGACAACAGGACGCAAAGGGTAGTAGTAAATGGAGTCCACAGTGAAGAAAGGAGGGTTACTAGTGGGGCTACTGCAGGGTTCAGTACTGGGACCGGTCCTTTTTAATGTCTTTATAATTGACATTGCAGAGGAACTGGAAGGAAAAGTATGTCTCTTAGCAGATGACACAAAGATCTGCAACAGAGTTGATACACCAGATGGAGTGGAAAGGATGAGAAGGGACTTGGCAAGGTTGGAGGAATGGTCAAATGTGTGGCAGCTCAGATTCAATGCAAAGAAGTGCAAGGTAATGCACCTGGGAAACAAAAACCCAGGGCAAGAGTACACAATAGGGGGTGAGATACTGACAACAGTAAAAATGGAAAGGGACCTGAGGGTAATTATATCAGATGATCTAAAGGTGGGCAAATAATGTGAGAAGGCAGTAAGGAAGGCTGGGGGGATACTGAGATGCATAGGGAGAGGCATCAATAGTAGAAAACAGGAAGTTGTTATCCCTCTGTACAGACAGTTTATGGGACCCCATCTGGAGTACTGTGTGCAGTTCTGGAGACCCCATCTCTAGAAAGACATAGACAGAGTGGAGGCTGTCCAGAGGAGGGCAACCAAAATGGTGCAGGATCTGCACCAGAAAACATACAAAGAAAGACTAAAGGAGCTTAATATGTATAATCTTGAGGAAAGGAGGGAGAGAGGGGACATGACAGAAACTTTCAAGTACCTCAAGGGAATCAACAAAGTCCAAGAGGGTGGCATCTTTCAGAAAAAGAGATGTGCAAGAACAAGGGGGCACAATTTGAAGATTGAGGGGGGACGGCTCAGAGGTAATGTGAGGAAGTATTTTTTCACAGAGAGGGTTGTGGATGCATGGAACAGCCTCTCTGAGGAGGTCGTGGAGTCAAGAACAGTGGAGGAATTCAAGAATGCATGGGACAGACATATGGCAGTCCTAGTGGGGGGTAGGAGGCAGTAAGCTGTTGATTAATTAGGATCTGCAGCTTATTTGTTAGGTAGGAAAATGGGCAGACTGGGTGGGCCAAGCGGACCTTATCTGTCATCAAATTCTATGTTTCTATGTTTCTAGATATTCAGTACAACTTTCCTAATTTGTGATGAGTTTCATATAGGTATCATTAACAGTAATAAAGAGTGTTGTGGTAGATATTTGTTTATTAACAAGTGGTGCCATTTTCTCAATTATAGATTATTAATTTTATGTTCATATTATTCTGTGCAAGCATTACTTATTATTAACTTAAAGGTTTTAGTGACATAGATACTTCATTAATTCACTATGAATGTTGATTACAGCTTTGATGATTTTTAGTGATGTATGTAGTACCTGTTAGCACATGCCATTTAATTTTGGTTTGTGTAAGAAGTAAATTAAATACATGTATACAATTGTGCACTATTGTAAATCAGACACTTACACTGATAACAACTGATTTTTATGTTCCTGATAATATTTCTTGATCGCCTCAATTGGGGGGTCAGGTGGGAATTTTCTAAATGCATCCATATATCTATATGTCTTTACATGTATACGTATGTGTGTGTGTGTATATATATATATATATGTATGTCTACATGTAAACATATTTAAATTAAATGTATCTAAATACCTTTAATAAGTATTTTTTTTAGATACCAGAATGTGTTTCTGCTGTTATTATTTAAACAGTTGGCATCTGGTTTTTTTGCCCACCCCAGGAACATTTACACTATCAGTCACACAATTAGAGATGCAGCAAATTATTAACCCCCCCCCACAAAGTGAACGTTAAGTGGGCACTTTGCGTCCGCAGAGCACAACGCGAAGTGGGCCCTGTAAAGTGCTCACTTCACGTTATTGATACCACTTTGTGTTCTCATTATGCCTTAACGTGAAGTAAGGTGAAGTGAGAAGAAAATATTTACATCACATGGCTTGCAGTACTGTAAGTCACATGCTTTAGCCAGGCAGGAAGGAAGTCAGTCAGAGAAGCAGTTTCACTTTCTCCTTTGCATTTGTAGAGGGAGAAAGCAAAATTATGAGAGGAGAGGAGTTTGCTTGGCTTTCATTTCTTTTTACTGCCAGAACCAACCAACAAACAAACAGCTTTTTTAGATTTATTTCGTTTTTGTATTGTCTTAGTGTTTTTTGTTAGTGAATTTTTTTGTGTAAGTTTTGTTTTTGTTTTGTTGTGTGTGTGTGTGTGTGTGTGTGTCCACTGTCTGCGTGTGTGTGTGTCATCCCATGGACTCAGGAGGATGGAGGGTCACACTGGAGAAGGTGAGTTGCTGGCCTGTGGGCACATTAGGAGGGGAGGAGTGTGGACCCCTGGGAGGTGGGGTGGTCGTGTGATCTTGGACTGCTCCAGACTCCTGGCTGGTGTTGCTTCCCCTGCAGAAGCAACAGGAGCAGAAGCAGTACCAGTGCCACTGGTGGCTGTTGCATGTCCACCTTCTCTGCCACTACCACCACCACCACTAGCAGCAGCTGTTGGGGCTCCAGCAGCACCCCCTCCACCACCTCCACAGCCACAGGAGGTGGCTCAGTAATTGTAGGTGGTGGTGGGACTCATGCCCGATGTGTGCAGACTGTGTCTGGTCCCCCCCGCAGCTCCCCAGTGTGGGAGTTTTTAATTGTGTGGGGGAGACAGCACAGTGGTGGAGTGCCATGTGTGTGGTGTGCTGGTGCAACGTGGCCCACTGGGACACATTTGGGGACCAGTGGCCAGCACATTTACATGATGAATCACCACAGAGCAGAGTGGCAGGCTGCCACGGAAGGGGCCAGGCATCCACCTGCTGGCCCTTCCATGGCAATGGCCAATAGTGCTGCTGGGGTGGGAGATGTGCCTTGCAGCAGTCACCGCTGCAGCAGGAGGAGGAAGGCTACTACATCAGCTGCTCCATCACCACCACAGCCACCAGCACCACCCTGTCCAACACCAGCCCCACTACCTGGATTACCCCCTGCAGTGGACCCCGCCACAGTCCCTGCAAGCCAGTCTGACCTCGGCCTGGTGTTGGCAGCACTCAAGGAAAACAATGCATGTTTCAGTGCTTTGGAGCAGCAGGTTAACAGAGTGGAAGAACAGCAGCAGCAAATACTTTCAATGCTGCACCTGCTGCTGGACCACACAGCATCCCAAGGCCATAGTAAGTCAAGGGATTGTTTTCTGCCTCCCCACACCCACCCCACCCCTGACCCCACCCACTACTGTGTTGTACTTTTTTGTGTGTTTTGTTTGTTATTATTTAATCATACACATTTTCCCTTCCAGGGGAATCTTTCTTGCGCCACATAGTGCAATACATTTTTGTGAAAACCAGGCATAAATTCATTACAGTGAGTCACATGATGGAGGAATTCTCATTCTGAAAATCTGTCCACATTCTGCCTCCTTCCTCAGCAATGTTAGGATGTGATGGCAGGGAGAGCGTGTGTGCGTGCTCCTTATAGTGAATATCCAATTGTCCGGCAGGTTTTTGAATGTTTCTTTTTGTTATAATGGTCAGTTTGTGGTGAAATGCATGGCCACGTTTCCAGTAAAAAGAGCCTTGTTAGTGGAAACATCCCACATTTCATCACAAAATGAACCTTATAACATAAGGAACCGTTGGTTGGGATAGGTACCGGACATTCACTATTGTGGAGCATGCACCTGTGCTCCCCCTGGCATCATGTCCTAACGTTGCTGAGAAAGGGTGGCAGAATGTGGGTGGCTTTTCTGATTGGTAATTCCTCCAAAACGTGACTCACTGTAATGAAATTATGGGTGCTTTTCTCAGAAATATATTGCACTCTTTGGAGCAAGAAATATTCCAGTGGTAGTAATGACCCCACATATTAGTTTATGTGCATCACCATAACTATGTAATGTGGTGAATGTCTGTAAAGCAGCAGCTCAACAATCTGTTGATAACTCTGACCTATATTTTTTAATGCTATGTAATAACTGGGGAGTGTTTTCTCCCATTGAGAAACCGGGTTATAATTTGCCGTTATAAGAACACACGCCAGGTTTCTCGCATTCTGCGCATGTCCATGCTCTTTTTCCTCGCTCACTGATCCCAGAGCTGATGGGTCACGAACTACAACTGTGGCGCTCAACAAAATCGGGACTGGGGAGGAATTACACACTTCATCTTAAAACAAATTCCTACTCCTACATGGACCTTTCTCATAGAGTCTACCTCAAAAATAGCCACCTTCCCTGAATTATTTTCAAGAAGAAATGAGCGAGGATCATTGCTATTGCACGGACATGGCCGTCTTATCCCTGTTCACTCACATCAGGTAGCAAACCATGAAACCAGGTTATTTTTTCCTTTTTTGTACTGGTGAAAGTAAAATAAATAAATAAATTAAATAAATCTAACTCCTGGAACTCAAAACGGCAATTAAATTGTTTTTGAAACAGCAGCTGCACACAAGTTACACTCTCACTGATTTTAACAAACTGATGCTGGTAAAACACTCCCCAGCAAGTACGTAAAACAATGTATGGGGGTGAGTGAATAAATGAGAAATTATGTGCACCCACAGTGTGGGATGCTCATATAAACTCCTCAGGCTTCGCCCTTGGGGTTTATGTAGCATACCACACCTCAGGTGCACATAATTTCTCATTATGCACTCACCCCATACATTATTGTATATGTTACAACTTCCTTTACTTACATCCTGAATGGCTGGAATGATACGATAATTTGCAGTAGTTGAGTCAGCTGTGCTACCTTTTTTCATGTGTGAAATAATGAAAGGAGCATTCCTTTTAAATTGGTGCTGACCAGGTCTTTGTCATTGTTTTCCTCTGCTTTTCTACATCACATCAAGTAGTTGTCATATATCACTTCTGTTGTTAATTAATAGTTATGCATCGGGCAGTGTTTTATGACACCACGGAACAATAGTTATTGAAAAGCAGCTGCAAATAAGTACAAAGCTGGTCTGAAGAATATTGGAAGACGTGCTCATTTTTTTTCATACATGAAAAAAGTAGTCAAGTAAGTAAAGCAGACATAAATTGTGAGAAGAATCGTATCATTCAAGTCACTCACGACTCGGAGGTAAGTAGTGGTGGCTGTGGCAATGTAAAGTAACATAAAAAAGTACAGTTCAAAACTGTGAGGACATTCTTGCAATGCTGCTTTAATTGTAAAAATGTCAGTATGACATCATGAGCTCACAGCAACAATCACAGAACACACAAAAGTGGCACAGAGTCCCCAGATGTTTTCTGCAGGCCCAAAATGCATCCTCCTTGTGTGCAGAAAATTGATAAGTGGTAACAAAGTGAAATTAGACTGTTTCAGCACATACTAAGTCCCCCAGAATTAATAGCGCACTCAGTCATGCACATAAAAGTGGCACAGAGTCCCAGATTTTTTCTGTAGGCCCAGAATGCATTCTTCTTGTGTGCAGAAAATTGACAAGTGGTAATGAAGTGAAATGAGACTGTTTCAGCACATACAAAGTCTCCCACAATTAATGACGCACTCAGTCTTGCACATAAAAGTGGCACAGAGTCCCAGATTTTTTCTATAGGCCCAAAATGCATCCTCCATGTGTGCAGAAAATTGACAAGTGGTAAAAAGTGAAATGAGACTGTTTCAGCACATATAGAGTCCCCCAGAATTAATGGCGAACTCAGTCATGTGCATAAAAGTGGCACAGAGTCCCAGATTTTTTCTGTAGGCCCAAAATGCATCCTCCTTGTGTGCAGAAAATTGACAAGTGGTAACAAAGTGAAATGAGACTATTTCAGCACATTCAAAGTCCCCCAGAATTAATGGCGCACTCAGTCATGCACACTGCGGTGGCACAGAGTCCCAAAATTGTTTCTGCAGGCCCAAAATGCATCCACCATGTGTGCAGAAAATTGACAAGTGGTAAAGTGAAATCAGACTGTTTCAGCACATACAAAGTCCCCCAGAATTAATGGCACACTAAGTCATGTCCATAAAAGTGGCACAGAGTCCCAGAGTTTTTCTGCAGGCCCAAAATTCATCCTCCTTGTGTGCAGAAAATTGACAAGTGGTAACAAAGTGAAATGAGACTCTTTCAGCACATACAAAGTCCCCCAAAATTAATGGCGCACTCAGTCATGTGCACAGTGGTGGCACAGGGTCCCCAGATTTTTTCTACAGGCCCAAAATGCATCCTTCTTGTGTGCAGAAAATTGGCAAGTGGTAACGAAGTGAAATGAGACTGTTTCAGCACATACAAAGTCCCCCAGAATTAATGGCGCACTCAGTCATGCGCATAAAAGTGGCACAGAGTCCCCAGATTTTTTCTGCAGGCCCAAAATGCATCTCCCTTGTGTGCAGGAAATTGACAAGTGGTAATGAAGTGAAATGAGATTGTTTCAGCACAAAGTCCCCCAGAATTAATGGGGCACTCAGTCATGCATGCAGTTGTGGCACAGAGTCCCCAATTTTTTTCTGCAGGCCCAAAATGCATCCTTATTGTGTGCAGAAGACTGACACGTGGTAACGAAGTGAAATGAGACTGTTTCAGCACATACAAAGTCCCCCAGAATTAATGGTGCACTCAGTCATGTGTGCAGTGGTGGCACAGAGTCCCCAGATTTTTTCTGCAGGCCCAAAATGCATCCTCCTTGTGTGCAGAAAATTGACAAGTGGTAACAAAGTGAAATGAGACTGTTTCAGCACATATCCCATTATAAAATGATGACTGTGAGCATCTTGTTGCTGGTCCAATGTGTTCTGTGAGATGATTCAAGCAAATGCAATGTGATCATCTCAGCTGGATTGAAGGGTTCCCTTTGGCTGTACAATAATAGTAGCCTTGGTGAGTAGATACATATATAGATATATGGTTATGTATTTTGTAGGTGACGAGGGGGGGTTGACATGGACATGTACTCATGGTATTGTTCTGCATCACATCACAGGTCACACAGAAACTGTTGGTGTGCACATTCCAGTGCTCAATGAGAATTTTTTGTGCTGAAATTGGAAACGGATAACTCTCAAGCACATGAAGGTAAGTATTTTTGGGGGGGAGGTGGTGGGGGAATCATATTTGCAGGTTTGTCTGTAATGGTTCCTTATTTTGTTACTTCTTCACAGATTTCATCAGCATCCTTCTGGAGTCCAGTTGTTAATGGTGGTCATGGTCATCTAATGAAATGACTTCTGCATGTTGCATGTGTACCCAAGCTCGGGGAAGGGGGTGCCTGACGTTGAAGAACTTTTTTGGATAAGGCCACTTTGACAGAACAACAAAGCATCTTGAAGTTTCTTAAAAAAAGAAATGAATGACTTCTTACAAGTTACAACTTTATTGTTATGTGTCCCTCCCTGGTTCTCAAGTCTCAATCCATAAAGTCAAGTTACATTTCAAAGACACATCTTGTCAACTAACAAAACCTGTTGCGTTCAATATTTGCTGCAGTCTTTACAAAACAATGAAATGGATTAAATAAAATCTACATACTTACCAGAATGGATTACACATGGATAGTACATCGGTTCCTCTGTACGGTACAGCTACAGCATCATTCCCAATGAGTTTTAGCAATGGAGCCTTTTTTTGTTACCCTGTAAAGAAACAAAAAAAGTGTACTGTATGTGTTTTGCCATTGCGGCTCTGAAAAGCTACAGAAAACAAAACATACAAATAAAGGAAGTGAGTCAGCATAACAAACATGAGTGCACATGCTCACTTCATGGTTTAAATATTAAGAAGCTGGTGGTGGTGGTCCATGGGGTGCAGACAGACTCATGGTGGCAGACTTGGATAACTTCAGTCCCAGTGGTGGTGGTGATGCGTTGGGGGGCAGACAGACTCATGGTGGCAGACTTGGATAACATCAGTCCCGGTGGTGGTGGTCCATGGGAGGCAGACAGACTCATGGTGACAGACTAGGATAACTTCAGTCCTGGTGGTGGTGGTCTGTGGGGGCAGACAGATCCATGGTGGCAGACTTGGATAACGTCAGTCCCGGTGGTGGTAGTGGTGCTCCATGGGGGGCAGACAGCTTCATGGTGGCAGACTTGGATAACAGCAGTCCCGGTGGTGGTGGTCCAGGGGGGGCATACCGCCTTTTAAATACTGCAGTTAAAACCCATCAACATTAACCACATCATCATCCTCATAAAGAAAACTGCCCTCACAGTCATCGATGTCTGAAGTCTGACCACTGGGAAATTCTCCATTGTGTCATCATCTACATCAGTGGTGGGCCGTTTCAGGCAGCTACTGCCAGTGCCACCAGGATGCTCCATTTCCACGTCAGCAAGACCATCATAACTAGGTCGGGGTACAAATACCAAGGTTGAAGTCTGTGCTGGTATGTGTCTCTCATTCATTTTAATGAGTGTTAGCCAACTAACATTTGCAGAAGACAGGTTTGTCTGACGATCCCCGACTATTGCATCTTCTGAGCTGAATACCCTTTCAACACTTACACTGGAGGGTGGGCATGTGAGGTACTTCAGTGCCACTGCAGTCAGCTCTGGCCATTCACTGACCTTTCCACTCTAGTACAAAAGAGGATCTTCACTTATTGTCAGATGCCTGTTTTCAGACAAATATGACTCAACCATTCCAAGTCCAATTGTTGATGCATCATCCTGTTCTCCCGAATCATTAATTTCACAAATACCGTCTTGGGACAAAGCCTCCAAAGTGAGTTGACACCACCCACTTTGGATGACAGACCACCTGGAACTACAGTCCCCTTCCCCTTGCAGGATATGCTTGATGGTCCTCCAGGTACACCTTCAGCCGGATTATGCTGCTGAGGTTTGCTGACCTTGGCAAGTGACTTGTGGGCCCATGAACCAAGCGCACCAGTTGACCACTGATATTTTTTGCCTGTTCAGGCCCTCCCTCCAGTACTGATGCAGTTCCATGTTTGTATCGTGGGTCCAGCATTGTTGCTATGGCAAAGTTGTCATTACGCTGAATGCTCACAATGTGATGATTATGGTCGAATGCTGTCAGCATGTGTTGCAGCAACATACTGCTACCACCATCTCCGGCAACATCAAGGCTATGCTGTACATTCACCAATGTCTGCCTCAGTACCTGTAGCAGTGGAATTGATTGGCTAATGGAGGCAGACTCACCACTCACTGCCTGTGTGGCATGTTCAAAAGGTCGCAAAATTGTTATTACAGAGTCTATGAGGTGCCACTGTTCAGTCATCATAGACATGGAGGCCCCGAAACTGTCATGGCTAGTGTGCATAACAAGATATTCTGAGATGGCTTTGTATTGTTCATACAGCCTCTCTGCCATGTATAACATGGAGTTCCATCGGGTGACAACTTCCAGCTTCAAGGGGTGCTGAGGCAGGCTGTTTTGTATCTGCAACTGCTGCAGTTGGTCATGGGCCTTTCCTGACCTTGAAAAGTGAGAGCAGATACATTGTGCAATGGTCAGCATTTCCTTTATATCAGGGTGCTGCAGAAACTCCTGAACCACAAGATTTAAACAGTGGGCCATGCATGGAACACGAAAAAAACATTTGTGATGCATTTCACCACATTTGACCCATTGTCACTTGCTATGAACCCAGCTCTCAGGGACAGAGGGTTTAGCCATCTATCAATTTCAGTCAGTACCATGTCCAACATGTTCTCACTACTGTGTGAACAGGTCACACTGTGCATAGCAATCGTTGCATGCAGGTGAATTCCAGGAAGATTTCTACTGTGACAATCCACCTTACTGCACTGATTATTCACACTACCAACATCACAAACAACCCCCGGCACCTGCGCCCAATGTGCAGTTATACACAGATATGAACTCCCCACTGTTTTGTCACTGGTCCACATATCCACACTTAAATGGATGAATGGAGAGGAGGAATGTTGAAGGCATGTCTTACTGAGTCGGACACAGTGCGTAACAACTCGGGGACAGCACGGGTAGAAAAGTATGTCCTGGATGGGACTTTCCATTTTGGACAGGCAGGTGCAGCAAACCACCGGAACCCAGAATTCTCCACAAAGGAGAAGGGCAAAAGATCAATTGCCAGCATTTCTGCTACAGCATCATTAAGTTCACATGACACTGTGTGATTGGGGAGGTACTTCAGCTTATGCTCAAAAACACTCTGTAACATGGGCTGACTTAAACGTTTTACACGTGGTGTGTTGTTGATCACAAATGCTTGTGCTCTGTGATGAATGGCATTGGCAGGGGGTGGAGAGTGGACATTTAATGAAGACGGTTGCACAGGTGATGATGACAAACCTAGAAATGACCTTATTTTGCCAGATTTACCAGCTGAGGTTGATGTACCACTTGTACTAGATATACTGCATTCACCACCACCACCACCACCACAAAAACTGCTACTCTCACCAGCCCTGGACAACATTTCAAAGTCATTATGGTCCTCCACCTCATTATGCCTGTAGTAATCCTCTGCTCTTATTACTGCACCCGTTTAATTTCCTACTGGGTTTAACAGTCATGGAATGAGATAACATGCTGGCTATGGTTGCCAGTGACACGGGTGAATGCCCCACTGTGGTATTAGCTGCCAGCTTGTACTGGGTCCACAGAGCCAAGTGCCTATTCTTAAGGTGTGTATGCTCTCCTCCTGTCCCCAGATGGCTCCCCTTTTTACCTCGGCTCACACACACATGGCAAACCCAGCAGATTACAACTGAATCATCATTTGCATCTTGAAAAAAAAATCCCATACAAGGGAGTGTAATGCTCTGCTTTTAACATGTCCATGATGATGTGGCTTATTTAAGTCTGTTATTTTAACACTGAAGTGGGGGCACATGATGTTTCTGGTACTGCACACCTGGACTGCAACTGACCACCACAACTACCTATCATATTGACTACTGGATCATCATCATTATCATCATTAACTAAAAGTGGTAGATCACAAGTTTTTATGGGGGGATTCCTGCAAACAAACTCAGACACAGCCACTTTGAATTTCTTTTTCTCTGGTTCCCAACTGGGTCAGTTACATCATCATCATATTCATCAACATCACCCACATCCACATCTTCTGCTTGGATGCTAGTATGTGGACTGCATGTTGCAACAACAGCAACATCATCATCATCATCATCACATTCATCAGCAGCATCTACACCACCATCACCTGATATTGTTTCACCACACTGTGAATCACTGCATGGAAAATGCGTGATGTTAAGTGCCGTGGTGGACAGAATATTACATTGTATGCTATCATTGACATGATCATCAGAATCCTCTGGTTCGGTTACTGGGATGTTACTGGGAAGTATGACATCATCTACGCTGCCACTCAATTGCACTACTTCACACACAAAATGTTTGGATACGTTACACTGGTCAGAATTAGAACTTGATGCAGCAGTACTAATACTACCTCCACCACCACTAACACCAGTAACACTAACACCACCGGCTGGGAAAACATCATCTCCTCCAACTATGAGTGAAGCTACTGATTGGGCTGTAAAAGACATTGCAGGAGAAATACCTTTCCTCTCATCAGCAATGCACTTCTGCGTCTGCATACTACTACTACCACACCCACAGACCATCTTACTGCTAACATCGCCATGGCGAGAAACAGCTTTGCTTGCACGTCTCTTTACTGTCATTTTGGGGGATCAACCACAAATATTATTACCAAATTCTGATTTTTATATGTTCACTTTCTGACTGGAGGGATGCAGGCTGGATGTGAAGCAAAATAAACAACTGTGGCTTCAGCAACAGATAAGAGACTACTATGAGACTGTCATGAAATTAAAACAACTTCAGTAACCAGTAATGCTGATGGGGTCACAAAAACAATCCAGTCTGGTAAAAAATACCTTTTGAACGTGGTGGTGGGGGGAGCACTGAATACAGACAGTGTTGATTTTTACAGCACTACAAGCAGCAAAACTAAGAACAGAGAACACGATTGCAGTACAAAATCAGGCTGCTGCAGTGGATAGCAGGTTCACACTGCTGCATTTAGTTGCACTTACACTAGTCTGTGTCACAATAAAAAGTGTATTATATTTGATGCACGCAACACTACACACACACTCACACACAACACAGAACAGTTTGTGTTCAATGCTGAATGAGGAATGCGACGCAAATGCAAAAGTTCAATGTACTGCCACGTTAATGTAAATTTCTAATTTAAACAACCAGACCTTATGAAATGCTGCACCACATCCACACAACAAACAGCAAGAACATTTGTACTATTACTGACAATATTATTGTGTGTACATTAACACAGTCAGTTATATAACAAAAATATAACCAAAAAACAAAGAAATCACTAGTTCTCCAACTTAAATCTACCTACACCACAGATACACCCTTCCCCCACAGCACACTTTCACTGTCTTTAACCACACATGCTCAGTGTTGTAAATTAACATTCAAAATCCACACACAAACAAAAACACTCAATGATATAAGCACAGGAGGGTTTCCTACAGTCGATGAACTAAAGTTGGATCCCCAAAAGAAGCAAAAATGCTCTTTGAACACCTTTTACAAGATTCCTATTACAGACAGCTATCACAGCACACTGTCTCCTACTCCTTCCTACTCATACTACCCTGAAATGAGGCTGTGCAGATCAATATAGAGCCCATGTGACCTGAAATCCCATGAATCACTTCAAAATTCGCTTTTGGAGCGCAAAAACAAGGCGAAGTGAGGCGAAGTGAATTGCCACCAATGCACTTCTTAAAATTGGAAGAGTGGTGGCCAGGGAAGAAAAAGTAATGTGAAGTCAGCATCTGTAATGGACTTTGCTTTCCCCATTATAATGCGAAGTACTCTACTTCACATTGCAGAGCACTCTGCGAATCTGCCTTTGTTCCGTGAAACGCTTCGCGGAGCGGATTGAGCCCACTTTGCCCACCACTACACACAATGACAATAGCATCATCATTGTTTGATACATGATAAGCAGTGTACAGAGACTATCATGGCAGCTGTGTCATGTGTTCTGTGCTACTGCCACAACTTCCTTATTAAGTAGCTGTCATACTGTTTTACATGTATTTTTAACTTATATGTAATACTTTTTTTATATTGTTTTGTGAGACTGATTTTGTGTACAAATTTGACTTTTAATTTGTCCTTTTTAATCAACTATTAATTTGGCAATAAATCTTTTTCAAGCCTTATCTAACTGTTGTGTCTTTTATTATATATTAAGTTACAGTGCTAATATCTATTCTGGTCTTGGTATATTACTGCATACAAAGAAAGCACAAGAGGTAAATCTGCATATTTTCTACTTAGTAGAGTACATGTACTATTGGTCCATGTGTTGCAGATATTACTCTCCTATTCCATTTATGTGTGAGTTTATTTTCATGTCTAAAGTGTAGCACATGAACTATTGTCTCATGACTAGCATAAGACATGTTTATATTATGATAAAGCTATCTATATCTTGATCAGAGAGTGGTGCACAAAGGGAGCCACACTCTCACCAACATATTACAATGTAGTATGAGATGTTGCTTTCTCAAAAAGACAGGAAATTCATGGCAAAAAACTCCATTTAATGCATCAGTTAGGGTTGTTCCACAGTGACAAAAGTGAGGAAATTCAGTGTTAGGATTGAAAACCCTAACTTCGCATTACCCCCCACCCCCCAGCACCACACACACACACACATATGCACACACACACACACACACACACGCAAGTAGGGGGGAGGACCAAGGCAACATGACCAATCACAGACAACCAGCAGCAGGTGACAGAAATAACATACGACTGTCTAAACATACTACAAGACACATCCATCATCATGGGCCACCAACTGTAGGAGTTCTGCTGCCATCCGAGTGACTTGGCCCTATGCACGCATACTGGCCATCAGTTGTTGCTGTATCACATTAAGCAATTTTTTATATCTAATACATTTCTTATCTCTTCTGAATGACAGTGTGTCAGTAATCATCACCCTAATAACATGCCAATGTCTGGCAGTGGTTTTGGGGACCTTTGTTGACTGTTAATGTCTCCTGATGTTACCCCGGAATAAGACAATGATGTATCAGTACACTATTATGTGCACAGTACTGCTGCACCATTATCTTACATTTGTACAATTGCAGATCTGTGTGGAAGTGTCAGACCCAAAAAGTCACATGGTCACACTACACAATAGCTGAGTTCTGGAAAGTTTCTCATTTGAAACAGGTAAGTGTGTTTCTCTACTATATGATATATTGCTGCTAGCATGCTGTTCAAAGGGACCCACGTTCACATGTTTGTGTTTATAACTGTGTAGTATCACAGATCACTGTAACACAGTTTTATGTGTCTAAGTCCCTACTGATCTTACCATGCCATAAGAAAAAATTGGATCAGTACAGTATTATCTACAAAGTCCTTCTCTACTATTATCTGAACCTGCATAGCTGTATATGGGGCTGTGTCACCCATAAGATTCCATGGTACCACTTCAATCTCTTTGCCTTGCTGTCAGTTTGTCAGAGCAAATGCATGTTTCTGTTTCTGGAGGCAGTATGACACAGTGGTTTAAGGCTCTGAGCTGCATATCTGGAGACCTGGGTTTGAATCCCAGAGCCCCCACTTGCATACTGTGTGACCCTGAGCAAGTCACTTAACTTCCTCGTGCTCCCAGGTTGCACCTGCAAACAAGCTTTCAGCTTAGTGTGTCTTGCCTGGTAAAATAATTGTTAAAATAAAATAATAAATAAAAAATACAAATTCCTACCTTTCTGTAGCAGGGATGGCAGAAGACACCATGGTACCACTTCTGTACCTATGAATGGATAATATTAGACAGCATTTACCTTGACCTTTCATGTGTGTAAATGGCTGCTAATGTTATCCTAACAGTAGCTAATGATGTATCAGAATACTATTATATACGGTGTGCTGCTGAACTGTAATGTAATCATGTATAGTCGGGCAGCTACGTGGTACCGTAGGACACAAACTGTTAAATATCATCATGGGCCATAGTTGACTTTATCATTCAAGTCATTTCAGATATTTACAGGAAAATGACTATTATCCTAGGCTGAAAACATTATGCTGCATTCATGCCACTGTTAGTTCTGTGGTACTGGTTCTGCATGTGGCAGTATAATAACCAAATATTCATTCTGCATACTATATTGAATCAAAAATTACAGAGCTGTCATAAAACTATTGAGCACTGCATGTGTTCACAGATTTGTGACTAGAACTTGTTATTCATACTACATGTATGTGTTAATGTGACCATGCCCATCTTGGGTTGAGCATCGGTACGTTGGACGCTGCATGTTACTGAAAGGGTGCCATGCTGTCATTTTTGTGCCTATAGCCACATTATATCACACATCATTTTATCCATGCTTTCTTCTATGTTGATGCCTCATGATATGATCCGAGCATAACCAAACAATGCATATCATAGGTATTCTGTGTAGAGTACTACTGTTCTGCCATGTAACCCTGTGGAGATGCCCACAATGCTGTGTACACCCACGCCTGAACAAATGCTACAGTTGCTGGCCCATGATGATGGATGTGTCTTGTAGTACGTTTAGACAGTTGTATGTTATTTCTGTCATCTGCTGCTGGTTGTCTGTGATTGGTCATGTTGCCTTGGCCCTCCCCCCCTACTCGTATGCACATGTGCGTGTGTGTGTGTGTGTGTGTGTGTGTGTGTGTGTGTGTGTGTGGCGCTGGGGTGGTGGTGGTGGGGAATGCGGAGTTAGGGGTTTCAACCCTAACACCGAATTTCCTCACATTTGTCACTGTGGAACAACCCTAAATGATGCATTAAACAGAGTTTTTTTGCCATATATATATATATATATTAGAGGCAAAACTCCATTTAATGCATTAGTTAGGGTTTTCCACAGTGACAAGTGAGGGCCTCGCTGTTAGGGTTGGAAAACCCAATCTGGACCACCCCCAGCACCACACACACACAGACACACACACACACATGCAAGTATGGGGGAGGACCAAGTCAACACAACCAATGACAGACATCCAGCAGCAGGTGACAGAAATAACAAACAATTGTCTAAATGTACTACGAGACATCCCCACCCACCTGACCAGGTACTGCATGCTCAGTGGAGATCAACAGCAAAAGTGAGGCCATGTACACCAAACGTACACATCTCTGATTGCAGCTGCACACAACGTACCACACTTAGTAGTTGCATGGCCTTACCTACCGATGCCCCACACCACACCACAACTGGTACTGTGCCATTAGTCAATATAAATGCTGAAGGTGCATGATGACAGTTGTAGAAAGGTTTTAACACTAGTGAGTATACATTAATTAAGAGAAGTACATAAATTAACTACAAGACACTAGCATGCTCAAGATAAAAGTAGTGTTACATTTAGTATGTGATTTACATAGTAGTACATTTACTGCAACTGTTTACTCAAGATAGAGAGGCTGATGTAAACGTATGGAAAAGCATTGCCTGTTCAACGCTGTGAAATTCGTACTGCCAGTATCAAATGCATTCTTACTGATGAAGGTGTACTGCTGATGTACATACATAGACCGTCAGTGTGTTTCAATACTAAAGATGCAGTAAGTATTCTTTGTAAGAAACAGTGTAATTGCATGGATCAGGCCAAGCAACTTCTAAATATCATAGCACTACTGAGCCAAAAATGACATACCTTTATCGGAGATGTCTATAGAATAGATTTTCCTGTAGGCACTTACTGACTATGTTGTAGCTGAGAAAGACAATCTCATTGCATCTGTGATGACTAACTTATTCAAATAGTGATACATTTACTATTGTTGCAATGAGTGATCTATGCCACTTATGGACACAGTGTAATTTTTTTAACAGTTGTTTCATACTCAGGCTGTATGCCTAGTGTTTGGGTTTGCCACACTTCTGTTACTGATGCTATCAAAGTGATAACTATGTTAATTGTGGTACAACAGAAATCAAGTAGGTATTTTTTTTTTTTAAATTTAAGTTTATTTAAATTTTCAAATATACAAAAACACAAATCATAACAAACATGTCAGGTGAATAAAACCTGGAAGTACATGGTAAACCCCCCCAAACCCCCCCAAAACCTCCCACAAACAGAGTCCCCCCTTCCAAAATTACGTATACCGAGGAAATGAAACTACTATCTGACCTAAACAAAATCACCCCCACCCTTCTACCCAGGTGTGCCTTCTCAATATTTCTATGATTTCTTATAACCTGGATGAGTTTAACAGCGTTCATTTATATATGAGATCTCCCTTAACAGCGAATTGCTAAAAATAGTACATAATAAAATATAAATTGCCAATGCGGGCAGCAGGGATACGGTCATGAACTCTTTAGTGCAAACATAGTGACTGTAATCTACCCCATCTCTTATGAAACAGGTCATTACGACAGTGCAGGCTGGCAATTAGATTCTCCGAGTTAAGATATGCAGTAAGTTCAGTCAGCCAGTCGGTGTAAGTCAGGGCCAATTGGTCAGTCCAGTGTCTCAGAACCAACTTCTTGACCACCATGGACACCAAAGCCATATGATACCGACGCTCCACACTGTCTATGCGAGAAAACTCACCCAGAATGTAGATCTCTGGGGTAAAAAGTCGACAGACCCAGAAGGGGTCCAAATTGTCCCGGATAAAAGACCATAAGAACAGCAACCTTACTAGGACCAAAAACATGAAGGAGGTTCCCTTCCTCCTGCATGCACCTAGAACATGTAGAGTGAGGAAGTTTCTTAAGCTTGAAAAGCTTAACAGGGGTGTAATATAAATTATTCACAATATAGTATTGAGTCAGCCTTAATCTATCCTGGGTATGGTATCTATGAAGATCCTTCCATATACCAGACCAATTCAAGGGAGAATCAGACAACAAAGATGACCAGATATTAGAACCACCAACTGTGTCAGGAAATTTATAATTTAGGAGAAAGGCATAGATTAACGAAGTGGAGTGCGGTTGCGAAGCGAGGCTTATTATTTGAGAAAGAAAGGGGTAGGCCACTGACTCACTAAAGGAGATACCAAACTTCCTGGCAATAAGATGCCTTAGTTGGTAGACTTTGAATATCTCCTCTTTAGGAATGCCAAACTTATCAAGTATGTCGACTGAAGATAGGAGTGATCTTTGATCATAAAAGTGTTCCAGTCTAGCTTCTCTAAGTTGTGGGAGCCATTCAGGGGTTAGTCTTGAATGACCCAATTTAATATTGGGATTAAGGACCATCGGCTGGCCTAAATCTGAGCTACCAAGGATGTTAAGAGACAGTAGGCATTCAGCAAGTGATTTAAGGGATGTCAAGATCATATTATCAGTCAACCAGTGGGAGGCCTCTGATGGAGGGATGAAAAAAATGGCATAGGTATCCAATTTGGCCCTCGATAAAAATGACTTCTCAATTTGGAGCCAAGTCGGACATGGAAGGTTAGGATCCATAGAAAACCGTTTCCCTAACTTAGAAAGATGAGCTGCCCAGTGATAGAGTAAAAGATTAGGAAGCCGGAGACCGCCTTTGTCCTTGGGGAGAGATAATTTAGAGTAGGAGCTTCTAACACCCTTTCCTTGCCAAATAAAATTGGAAAACATTGCATGGAATTGTTGAAAATAGGCGATGGGCAACCAAAGATTCAACAGATTAAGGGGTTAAAAAATCCGGGGAAGGATATTCATCTTAAGAATATTGATCCAGCCCCAGAGAGATATGGGAAGGGTAGACCACCGCCACAAATCTTGGTGAACCATATTTTTAATATTGTCCAAATTGAGCTTCCTCAAAAGTGAGGGCTCTGTCGCGAAATGAATCCCCAAATATTTAATCAACTTAGAAGCCCATTTCATACCAAAGGTAACAAACTCCTGTTTACATGTATGAACATTTAATGGAAAGATTTCCGACTTGGAGATATTCAATCTATAGTGAGAGAGGGCACCATACTGCTTAATCACATCAATCGCCGCTTTTAGAGATTCAACCGGACGTTCCAAATGCAGGAGTATATCATCTGCGTAAGCAGAAAGTACCAATTTCTGCTGCTGTAACATGCAGCCTCTAACAAGTGGAGAGGCTTTGAGTCTGATAAGGAGGGGTTCTAGGTATAAATTAAAAAGCAAAGGTGAGAGAGGACACCCCTGCCTGGTGCCAGTGTATAAACAGAAAAGGGAGGAAAAAACTCCGTTACAATAAATTTTAGCCAAAGGGGAGCTATAGAAAACCTGGACCCATTTTAAAAATAATGTCAGAAAGCCCATCCTCTCCATCACAGCCCAAAGGAAGGCCCAATCCACTCAGTCAAAGGCTTTTTCTGTGTCCATCGAAACCAATGCCATAGGATATCAAGTAGGTATAGTGTAGATATTAACAGAATGTCTTTTAGTATTGATTTAACTTACAATGGGTTAAGTGTACTAGGATAACAGGGGTTATTCTCTATCATTGACTCTGTCAGTTATAATCACACTAAGGTTTCGATGACCGTAATGATCAAGTTACACTGTTCATCTTCATGAGTTCATATTCACAGGCATTCTCCAGTAACTAGACAGTGTATGGTGTAACTGGGTGGGACACTGTGTTGCAAAGCTGCTGCAGTGCCTAGCAGAGGGAGAGTATCTACTCATAAAGACAATTAAGAAATAAGGCATGACCAACAGTTATGTTAAATGGTCTGTTAATCATGCTGTAGGGGTTTAATGTTGAATGAGGCGTAGCCGAGTGCCATATGTCGCTAGACAGTGATAAACTGACCATTAACATAATACCTGGGAGTGGCTTATTGCTATCATAATAAAACTGTTTTTTTAAACAATATTAAACCATGTTCATCATATGGTTAGGCTCTACATGTATCTTAATAAAAACTAAACATAAGGCTGTTACAATGTTTACAGTCAATTACAAAGCTGCATTTCTCAAACCCTTGTTATAATTAGAGATATTATACCTGTACAACTCCTTGGTTTTGCTCAACTCTGTTGCTCAGGTGGCCCACCACATGTGGTGTGGTCTGGTGTGGGGCATCGGTAGGTAAGGCCATGCAACTACTAAGTGTGGTACGTTGTGTGCAGCTGCAATCAGGGATGTGTACATTTGGTGTAGTTTTGCTGTTGATCTCCACTGAGCATGCAGTACCTGGTCAAGTGGGTGGGGATGTCTCGTAGTACATTTAGACAATTGTTTGTTATTTCTGTCACCTGCTGCTGGATATCTGTCATTGGTTGTGTTGACTTGGTCCTCCCCCATACTTGCATGTGTGTGTGTGTGGTGCTGGGGGGGGGTGAATTTGGAGTTAGGGTTTTCAACCCTAACAGTGAATTTCCTCACTTTTGTCGCTGTGGAACAACCCTAACTAATGCATTAAATGGAGTTTTTGCCTCTAGTTCCTTCTTTTTGAGAATGATAAGAGAAATAGTGAATGTAATGCACACGCAGTGGGCCATCGGGCCCAGCGCTCCCCTACGATGTCTTGTGGCATAGTAAGAGAGAACAGCAATGCAAACAGAAGTGCTAACAGGGCGCACGGTAACGCAAGCTCGAATGAGAACAGAAAGGGTAACACACACGGTGGCGTAGACGGGAACGGTCTGCCACGTGATGTGTTGTCACATAGTAACATGGTGCCTGCAAATGGAAATGTCAATGGGCATGGTGACGCAAAGTGAAACAGAAAGAAAAACAGTACTGTAGACACAAGTGGCAAAAAATAACAGAAACGCAAGCGCAAATGAAAATGCAAAGGATAACGCACATAGTTCCCCGTGCTCCCGCCATGTAATGCGGTGGCGGGAGCACGGGGCCCCACCACATGGATGTCTTGTGGCATAGTAACGGAACAGCAAAGCAAACAGAAGCGCTAACAGTGGCGCATAAGGTAACGCAAGCGCGAATGAGAACAGAAAGGGTAACGCACATGGTGGCGTAGATGGGAACAGTGTGCCACGTGATGTGTTGTCATATAGTAACATGGTTCCTGCAAACAGAAATGTCAATGGGCATGGTGATGCAAAGTGAAACAGAAAGAGAAACAGTACTGTAGACAGAAATGGCAAAAAATAAAAGAAACACAAGCGCAAATGAAAACACAAAGGATAACACACATGGTGGCGTAGGCGTCAACAGTATGTGAAACGGGCACGGAACCACACGTGCAAAGGGCAACGGTAACAGTAATGTAAGTGCACAGGCTGGTTTTCTCCAAAAGCTGCATAGAGAAAGACAGAGAGTACAAAGAATGTATGCATAATAATGGGTATCGGAGCAGAAAATGAGGACTTGGAATACTAAATAGGTTATATCTCAGGAACCGTCGACGAGAAAAAATTTAAAAGTCATATGATTTATGACTGTCCTGGCTAGTTTTATGCTTAGCCCCCATTTTCTGACGAAAAGTCCGTATCTTGCACCGTTTCCGAGATACGGGCCCTGAAAGGCGCCGCGAATGACGTAATGTTATCTTATGGGAAAAAAAGAGAAGTTTGGAGCACCATAACTTTGCCTCCCTGTAATATTTTTTCACCAAACCACTGAAAGGCACATCAGCGGGCTGTTGGCTGTCTTCCTTCCAAATTTCAGGAAAAAAGACCAAACCGTTATTTTGCAGCAGGGTGCCAAAGGATTCCTGTAATACGTCGGGCGCCGTAATGTTATCCTATGGGAAAAACCATCAACTTTGGAGTGCTGTAACTTTGCCACCATGTAATATTTTTTCAATACAACACTGAAAGGCACATCTGTGAGGTGTCGGCTGTGTTCACTCCAAATTTCAGCCCCAAACTCCTAACTGTTCTTTTGCAGTGCAGTGCCAAAGAATTGCTGTCATTTTCCCACAGACTAGAAAACTACTGTCGCAATTTGCGAAAGCTTTCGCAAAAATTTGCTACACTTTCATGAGCATGAAAGTATTTTGTGAAAGTACTTTTTCCAGAAATTTGAAAAACATATTTCTGGGATGTTTTAACCCAAAATAAGGACATGGCTAGCATCCTCAGGGTCCGACTAGGTGAATACAAAAAGAATTAGGTTGCTAGAGGGTCCCAAATTTAAATGCCATGCATTTTTCTGATCACCAACTGAAAACAAAATGGCGGATTTGTGAAAGTAACAGGCCCATTTGCGAAAGTAAAAATGCATTTGCGAAAGTGTTGAACTTTTTGTTAACTTTTCCCATTGACTTATAATGGGAAATTGTTTTTTGAATAACTTTTGAACCGTTTAATATTTTTTCACTAAATCTTTGAAAGGCACATCGGGGACCCTGGCCACGCATTCCCTGAAGATTTTGGGCCGGTCGCGCAAACCGTGCGACCTGTAGGCACGACCGTAGAATTCCAGAAAAAGCGTAAATGTGCAAGCAGATCATGCTTAATAACTCCGCAGCCGTGTATCCGACTGGTATGAAACTTGGTAGAAGCCAAGGCCTATGGTTCTTGATCATGTATTCCAAATTTCAGGCAAATCTGTCAAATGGTTGCAAAGTTATTAAGGCACAAACTGTTGGGGTTTAACATAGAAATGGCTCCTCTACCATAATATATATGTATCTATATCTATATATGTGTGTATGTATAGTATAGTGGCACGGTAGTGCCACTATAGTTAGGATTGAGTACCCCATTTAAGGTTAAAGTGTGAAATTTTGCAGCTTAATAACTTTGCCACTGTATGATGGATTTGCCTGAAATTTGGCAGGCATGGAGCAGTACCATAGATCTCTCTGCAAAGATTTGTGACAGTCACATATACAGTTGTGGAGCTATAAAGCACAATAGAAAGTCGCATTTATGCTTTTTTGCGCATTCTTTGCTCATGCCTACAGGTCACACAGTTTGAATGACCAGTCAAAATCCTTCAGGGAACATGCAGCCAGGGTCCCTGATGTGCCTTTCAAAGATTTCATGAAAAAATATTAAACAGTTCAAAAGTTATTCAAAAAACAAGTTTCCCATTATAGTCAATGGGAAAAGTCAACAAAAAGTTTGACAGTGTCGCATATGCGGTTTTTAGTGTCACAAATGACCCCTGTAGTGTCATGAGTCAGCCATTTTGTTTTCATTTACTGGTCACAGAAATGCTTGGCATTTAAATTTAGGACCATTTAGGGACACAATTATTTTTGTGTTCACCTTGTCGAGCCCTGAGGATGCTAGCCATGTCTTTTTTTTAGGTTAAACATCCCAGAAATATGTTTTTCAAATTTTTGTAAACTGTAGTGTCACAAAGTAGTGTTGCACTTGTGACATTTTCGTGATTTCTTTGTGAAAGTGTCGTGATTTGCCACACTACTTTGCGACACTATGCCCAAAAGAATAGGAAATCTTTGCCAACCTGCTACAAAAGAACGGTTTGTTCTTTTCGGCTGAAATTTGGAGAGAAGAAAGCCAAGATCCCACAGATGTGCCTTTTGGTAGTTTAGTGTCAAAATATTAGAGGGCTGCAAAGTTACGGTACTCTGAAGTTGTCTATTTTTCCCATAGACTAACATTCAGCATCCATGGTGCCTTTCAGGGCCCATATCTTGGAAACGCTTCGAGATATGGACTTTTCATTGGAAAAATGCTTAGCCCCCTGCTAAGTGCAAAACTAGCCAGGAAAGTCTTAAATGATATGAAATTTTAATTTTTTTCCTACGTCAAACGGTTCCTGAAATATAAACAATTTAGTATTCTAAGTGCTTATTTTCTGCTCTGAGGCCCATTAATATGCATACATTCTTTGTATTCACTGTGTTTCTCAATGCAGCTTTTGGGAAAAAAAGGTTGTGCACTTTCATTACTGTTACAGTTAGCATTTCCACTTGCGTTTCCGTAACCATTTGCATTGGCGTTCCCATCTACACCACCATGTGCATTACCCTTTGCATTTTCATTTGTGCTTGGATTTGCATTACTGTTACCATTTGCGTTTCCATTACTGTTTCTGTTTGTATTTCATTTTGCGTCACTGTGTGCATTACCATTTGTGTTTGCATATGCGCTTCCGTTTGTATTTGTGTTTCCTTTGGCGTCATCGTTGGCATTACCATTAGCATTTGTATTTCCAATTGCGTTACCATGACCATGCTCATTACCATTTGCGTTTCTGTATGCGCTTGCATTTGCATTTCTGTTTGCGTCACTGTTCACTTTGCTGTCATCATTGCGGTTACTATAACTGTTTGCATTTCCAGTTGCTTTACCATTACTGTTTGTGTGTTCATCACCATTTGAGTTTCTGTTGGCCTTAGCGTTTGTGTTTTCGGTTGCATTTCCATTCTCGATTGCTTTACTGTTTCCTTCTGTGGCACCATTGCTTTTACCATTTGCATTTCTGTTTGCGTTTGTGTTACCGTTTGCATTTTTCTTACCATTTGCATTTCCGTTAGCGTTTCTGTTACTGTTTTTGTTACCATTTGCAATTCTGTTGCCGTTAGCATTTGCATTACCGTTTACATTACCATTTCTGTTTTGATTAATGCTTGTGCTTGCTTTTCTCTTACTGGTTGCATTATCATTTACATTTGTGTCACCATGTGCGTTACCATTTGTGCTTGCATTTGCATTACCGTTAGCGTTATTATGTCACAAAAAATCACATGGTGGGAGCGCGGGGCCCAAAGTGCCCAGTACTTCCACCACCACATTCCATTCACTATTTATAGTGCTCATTCTCAAAAAGAAGGGAAATGGCAAAAAACTCCATTTAATGCATTAGTGAGGGCTGTTTCACAGTGACAAAAGTGAGGAAATTCGGTATTAGGGCTGTCACCCCTTGCACCTCAAGCCCACCCCATCCCCACCAACAGATACTGGGGTGTGCGTAGGGCTCATCGGTCCTAACTCTCACCCCATTCTCCTATACTGCACCATCTCAGCTTGTTTACACATGGGATGGGTGAGAGTTTGGACCAATGACCCCAACGCACAGCTCAGTGCCTGTTGGTGGGGATGAGGTGGGCTTGGCATGCAAGGGGTGGCAACCCTAACACCAAATTCCCTTGCTTTAGTCATTGTGGAACAACCCTAACTGATGCATTAAAGTTTTTTCCCATTTATATATATATATATATATATATATATATACAACAGAACCCTAGAGCAAATGTCCTGAGGCATGCGTTATCCCAGAGGATATTGGCCATACAGAATTGCATGGTGCCAGAAGGCCTCATAGTGCAATTAGCAAAGGCTAAGAACTGCAGACACATTCATGTGTTTCATCCTCATTTGGACTCATCAGTGTGCCATACCTGAGTCTTAGCCCAGGGAGACAGAGCCAGCCACCCCTCAAGGGGGATGTTATTTGTTTGGGTCATGGGGGCCCAAAATAGAGAAGGAAAAGAACAACAGAACCCTAGAGCAAATGTCCTGAGGCATGGGTTACCCCGGAGGATATTAGCCATACATCCAACTTTTAAACAAAACACTATTGCACATACCCAAATAATGCAAAGCATCATAGGAAACATATGCAAATCCCCATGAGAGAATTTGAACTGGCTCAACTTTAAGCAGAACTGCATGGTGCCAGAAGGCCTCACAATGCAATTAGCAAAGGCTAAGAACAGCAGACACATACATATACATATATATATATATATATATATACACACACAAATGCTATTTTTGCATCTTATAGTTGTTAGTTTTCAGCCAAATTCTCATAGATTTTTTTGTCCTCCTGATAGAATCTTGAATGCGTTAAGTAATCATTATTATTTTATCAAGGTCCTGATCCAGCAACTCAGTAAATACACACTCAGTATATCATATTATAAAATGACAAAAAAATTCTTCTGTTTGCAGCTGTTTGATCAGAAATGTTATAAATGGTATAAGTTCTTTATGTCACATCTATGTTGGACCAATAAAAGGTATAACATAATTTGCTTCTGTATAACTCATGGTTTGTCAGCAGTTAATTCATTAGATGAGGTCTCCCTTGCCTTGATTTTGACTGTTTCTCCACCCTTCCCCCAAACACACACACACACACATATTACGCATTTACGCATGCGCCACACACACACACACACACACACACACACTCTTTAAGAGATCTCAGTAGCTCTTATCTGTTATGTTTGGGAAGCAGACCGCAGCTCTTTATGTCAAAAATAAATGTATGTATTTAATATGGGTAGTTCACTGAAGACCTGGCATTTTATCAGATAGGTCTTGAGAGGTTAAAAACAGTGTACATCTTTAAAACATTTGCTGGGAAAGGTAAAATTTATGAGGTAAGAATCATTCTTGAAAGATATTCATCCCAAACTGAATTAGTAGTAAAAAATATTTAAACGCTAATCATTTAAATGTGCAAGCTGTTGCATTTCGAAGGGGGATACACAAATCTCCAGTTTAATAGGCAACCAATATTTAACAAGCCGTTTCAGTTTTCTAATGGCTGTCAGATAAGCAGCTTGGAGTTGTGTCTCCAACATTCTAAACAGAAAGAAGGGGTTGTTTTATTTTAGTTGTCATCGTGATTTGTAGATGTGGAAGAATACATTGAAATGTCCAAAAAATGAGTTCCACCAAACTCCATTGTCAAGCTACAGATAGAAAAATGACTGTAGGCTCCACCCACAGCCATAAAAACCAAGTCTAGCCTGCAGGTTATTTTACATATTGGCCCATATATTCAAAGGGGTTGCGCCCGGTGCAGCAGAGTTGCTCCGGCGCAACCCCGCATTGTGCCCCAGCGGGATATTGAAAAGGCTGCCTTGCGCAGTGCAAATCCCGATGTGCTGGGGTGCAATGTAATCATATGCAGCACAGATGCAGGGGGCGTGCATTTATTTCACAGTACTGTAGTATTTCATAGTACTGCACTAGACAGTCCCAATTATGTGAATGAAGTCATTCACATATTTGGGACTGTGTAGTACAGTATGCCCTTCAAGCCCACTGGTCCACATTGGGGACCAATGGGCTTACAGTCCATACTGTACCTGTCAATTGGTGGGCGACTGGGTGGTATGCCACCCGCCGATGACAGGGGTGCAGGGTGGGCAAGGGGTTCTGTGTGGGTGGGAGGGTGGGGTGCCAATGGATCACCAGGGCATGTTTGGAGGTTTTCCGCAATTGCAGCAATGGGTGGGGGGATTCCACTAGACCACCAGGGACCAGAAGTTATACATTTATTGGGGAATTGGGGGCTCAGGTGAGAGGGGGGACCACTAGACCACCAGGACTGGCCATGTATTATATTCATCAGGGTATCGGGGATGAGAGGGTCACTAGACTACCAAGGATTACTGTTCATACATATACCACAATTGTGGCTATGGGGGGGCCTGCCCTGGGATCCCCACTGTACACATCATGCTGTGCAGGGCGCCAGGTGCAAGTCGCTGGGATGCTCTGCACAAGGCATGCAAATGGGGCCATAATGACATGCAAATGGCGCATATATTATGGCCCCATTTGCATGCCCCCACTGAATATTGCGGGTGATGCACCTAGCGCAACTGCACTTGCACTGGTGCATCCCCGTGCTCCCTGTTTGTGGCTTGTGCTGGTGCAGTGCCACTGCACCGTGCACCATGTGTGTGCTGACCTTGCCATATTCAATGGTGCTGCACCATGGCACATTACCATTGAATATCACCTGGCCCTGGTATTGGCACATCCCAGTTGCACTGCACCCAGGCTTGTGCCACTGCCTGGTGCAGTCTGAATATCTCAGCCCTTGGCTCTATATAGGTACAGAAGTATAGTTTGTTGTCAATCCATAATCTGAGGTATTTGTATTTCTCACCCCAGGAATTCTTCAGCATGTTGTTACACAAGGTCCCTGTGCCATGTTTGGTACCCCCAGAGGTGCACCATAGACAGCTAGTGCTTAGGCATATGTTATACTAACATATAGGGCTAAGGGCATCTACCGTATAAGAGTAGATGTCAGGATATATATGCATACTATTGTTATACACTCTACTTTTCTAATACATATATATTTTCTGTGTATTTCTTACTCATAAGATCTTAGGACATCTGTGTCCTTGGAATGATTATGATATGTAAGTCAGCATTGCCACCTTTTGGTGATTTGTATCATTACACTGATTTGTGTAAGACTCTGTATACTGTACTCTTTTGTTTCACGAAGTGATGACTACTACAAAATTGTATAATGTTATCTTGGACCATGGAGACACCTCTAATTTAGCCAATAGGGCTCATCTCTGTAACTAGAAGTGTTTCTATCTTACAGTAACCATAGTAATTATCATAGGTATATAATGTGAGACACTGAGTCTTATACCTCGGAGACCCCAAGAGACACAGAGAAACCTCGAGGTATAGGGAACACTTGGCATTGGCTCCCAGTTCATAGTGGTAAGAACTGCTTAGGGCAACTGTGAGTTATCCTTTTGGTAGTAATAAACAAGTTTATTACTCTTATGCAACATGTCTTTGATTTCTTGCATTCCCAATATTGCCAAGAACCTGAGAGTGAGGTTTAGACCTCCTGACAATTAACTACCACGTGCAGGCAATATTTGGAGTTTGTAAGCTTTCACTTGTTGCTTAAACCTTTTCCCTTCCCAACGAGGACTGTAGGTGTGCATTTCCGCAGCACCGCTCCCGTTTACAGACCACGTTGTAGTCACTTTCAGAGTCTGGCTGGTTTTCTTGGGTGCGGTCGATGCCAACTTGACCCACTCCACAGCAGCTTTGAATTGCAAGCCTATGAGGTATACAGTAGCTGGACTGTGCCCAAAGTGCTCCTGCTGTGGATCGATACACCGCACGGTGCCTTTTTCAGTTTGATTTTTTGTTCCCTCCCACACAATGGCCACCATATCAAACATCTGCACAGAACTGAGACTCGATGTCTCAAACTTCTTTACCTCCCATGGAAGCTGGACTGACTTCGCGCAGGACGCAAGTAAATCTGACAACCCTATACTGGGGATTTCAACCCAGTGCTGTGAGACGAGACAAACTGCCAATTAGCGTCATGCCAAAGGGCTGTTGGTTGCGACTCTCTATGCTGCTCTGGAAGCCTCCAAAGCAAGGTTTCGAACCCTTGATCTGCAGATCTCATCCCTTAAGCAAGAGATGGGTTTGCAGGAAATGGAATGTATTAGACTGCAGCAGAATTTGGAGTCTGAACTTCAAACACTGCGCAATGAAAAGGATTCACTTTTGCATCATTCAGCACAGGCTGGAGAGCAAGAAATTTGTATGCTGAAGCAGGAGTGTGAAAGTTTGAGACAGGATAAGGGGCAGGCTTTGAATATGAATTACTTGCTAAGTAGAGTGAATGAACAGTTGAGTGAGGAGATGGGAGAGCTACAGGATGAGATAAACCAGGTATGTAATGACTTAAAAGTGGCTACTAGGGGCAATTGTGAATTGAGAGCTGTGCATAGAGTGTTGCAGAAACAAATGCAAGATGAGGTTGATGTGAATGTTGCAAATGTGAGTCATGCAGAATGTGAATCAAAGATGGTGAAACTGCGCTATCAGCGGGAGGTTCTGGCTCGCCATGTTAAGGCATTGGGAGGTGTAGCCACTGCCTTAACTATGTCATCTGAGGGGGAGGTCTCAGATGTTGACATTTCTCAGTACAATGCCCAGTCACACCCCTACTATGGCCCAGATACCCCACCCAGCCATCCACAACATGGCGGGTCCCCACTCCAGCCACACCATGTCATATGTTGTCGACGTCATAATGCACATCATAGGAGATGCCAACATGGTGGCCCCCATGATGGGGGGAACAGGCCCAGGTCTGGTCCCGACAGCACCACCAGTAGCTGTAATTAATGTGGAAGACAAGCAGGCAATAGAAACAATGATTGAGAATGTAATAGGTAACGTGCCTATCTCTGAGAGAAGTAAACGGGCCACTAAAACCCAGATTAGGCAGCTTCAACAAGAGGCTGACACCCAAGAAGGCATAATTCATACCACAGCTGAGGCTGTAGCCCTGGTCGCCCTGGATGGCACTCAAGGCAACCTACCCCAGACTGATCTACCCAATAATCCACTACAAATGGCCTACACGGTTTGGCAGATAGCTGACAGTATTGGTCGGATGAGCCCATCCGACAGCCTCAGCTGCCACTTGGAAAAAGATGCATTCCAAATGTGAGATGCTCAGTCTCACTGCAGACTATCAGGTCCAAATATTACACCAGACCATTGAGCCTGGATTGTGGGCCAAACTCCCTGATGCCATCTGCCAGGATGGTAACGCCACCTTTGATGAGATCGCAGCTGAACTCATTTCTGCACACAGCCCAGGTGTAGTAGAAGTGATGCTTGCATACCCTGTGAAACAGAATGCAAAGGAAAGTCCAGTGACTTACCACCAGAGACTTTGGATGGCCTACCGAGCAGGAAAGCACCTTGTGCAGGAAGCTGTAGATGTGGATCTTATTGAATACAAGACTCTGTTCCTTAGGAACAGGATTCCTGCAGTAAGAGAAAAGGTAGAGCCAATCACTTACCCCACCATGGAAAGGTTTGCCGACATCCTTCGGAAAACCAAGAGAGTTTATCAACTCTACATCCATGATCTGTGCTCCGGTTCCAAGAAAGTAGCTGCCGTGGATCCTACTCAAGAGACCACGATGCACTACGTGGTGGAAGGGCAGGCCCAACACAAACAGCCCCTCCCCGCAGACAAACAACACCCCCAGCAGGCCCAACAACCACAACAGCAGTAACAATGGGGTGGGAACCGGAACAATCATAAGAATAAGAAACACCATAAGAATAAGGGAAAACAACAACAGCAAAGCCCAGGCCCTTTTTATAGGGAGATAGCTGAAGAGAATCAGAAGTTCATGGATCTCCTGGGGCAAGTGCACTCTGTAGCAGATGCTGTTCCTGCTCAGTCCCTTGCAGACATACAACCAGGAACCTAGGCTTCAATGGGCCATGGTGACACCAGGACTACAGGCCCCCAGGCCCATTCAGGCCTGAACCCAGAAGCACCTCCCTATACAGCATCAGTGCAGCATGGTGAAGTGGTTCACAGGAGCCAGACCCAACCTCTCCATGCTTCCTCCAGCACAGATTGACAATTACAGGCCCCAGTCCGGATTGTAAACAAGCTGGTCTTGGATACAAAAGGAAGACCCTGCACTTAGGCTGAGGTCGGGGGCCGCCTGCTTACAGTGTTATTGGATATAGGCATGGCTATGTCTGTATTACATGATGACCACCTGGACACATCTCTTTTTCCACCAGACAGAGGACCAACATGTCAGGAGTAGATGGTACTAGACTACCTGCATACCGCTCTCTACCTCTACCTGTAGAGTTGGGTCACTTGAAGGCCTCACACACCTTCCAACTGATGGTATTGCATGATCATCCTAGTATCATTGGAATTGATTTCCTTGCACCACATGGCAGTGTGGTGGACTTGGCTAACATGCTATTGATACAGATTCAGGGCCAGTACCACACCATCTTGATCCTTGACTCACACATTGTGGCAACAATATCTGCCAACAGCAAGGAGTATGATGTCATAGATTTGTTCAAGAACCATGAGCTTTTTCCAAAGCTCCTTCCCATCTTGCAATGGCATTTGGAAGCATTTGTGATCAACAAGTATGACTGTGGCAGAATGCACACTGTCATCAAAGTGCCAGACCTAGCACATGAGAGGCAAAGGCAATACCCTTTTCCATCTGAGGCCTTGCCTTCTCTCAGAGAAATTATAAAACCACTCCTCAATCAAGGGGTAATCAGAACATGTGTTTCTACTGCCAACTCCCCAGTGTGGCCAGTGAAGAAACCTACAGGTGCCTGGAGACTTACTATTGACTACAGGAAACTGAACCAGGTCACTCCCAGTTGTGCTCCAACTGTGGCCTCTGCACCTGATGTGCTACAACTTCTGACCCCTGACCTAAAATGGTTCAGTGCCCTGGATATTTCCAATGGTTTCTGGTCACTGCCATTGGTTCCCAAAAGTCAATATAAGTTTGCCTTCACCTTTGAAGGTAGACAGTACACATGGACAGCCCGTCCCTGTTCCATCTGCACATGATGGATGCCCTTGAGGGTTTCTTTACTCCCCAGTGTCTCTTACAGTATGTGAATGACCTGTTGTTGGCAACTGCCACACAGGAACAACATTTGGATCTCTTGGATGAACTACTGACTCTCATCCAGAGAGCAGGCCTTAAATGCAACCTAGCAAAAGAACAATTATGTCAGAAAGAGGTACTCTTTCTGGGCCTGAGAATAACTGACCAAGACTGCAGCCTTACCTGGGAAAAGATACAAAGATTACAAGACCTGCCATTGCCTACCAGCGTGGCAACTCTTAGAAGGTTTCTAGGTATGGTAAACTATTCCAGAGATTTCATCTGAGATTTAGCTCAGAAGGCTGCTCCCTTGTATAAGTTACTGAAAAAGGCCATTCCCTGGACTTGGGGCCCCATGCACACCCAAGCTGTGATGTCTCTGAAACAGGCCTTGGCCTTGGCTCCAGCTCTGGTCAACCCCAATCCAGACCTACCATTCCATATGGAATGTGCCACCTCTGACATTGCCATGTCAGCAGTGCTGGAACAGAAGGTTAACGGTACTCTTAGACCCATTGCATATGCATCACAGCTCTTGACTCCAGTAGAACAGAAGTACAGCCTTTGTGAAAGGAACCTTCTGACTACCTACTGAGCTGTCAAGCACTTTCTGTATATGATTGGGTACTCTCCATTGATTATTAACACCAACCACACCCCAACTACCTTTCTGCTATCAGACAGAGTGAAGGATGGGTCAGTCTCTAATACCAGACTGACACACTGGTCACTTCTTCTCCAGGATAGAGACATACAGGTACACCCAACCAAAATTCCATCCATGCTGGCACACGGACTCCTTTTCCAAGGAGAACCCCATGACTGTACACTGCAACCACCTGATCTCCCAGATCCAGGTCCTTTCCTCCCTGCCATGCCACAAATACTTGAGAACACCTTTGTACTGTATTTTTACAGGTGGTTCAGCCTTCTACTATCAGGGACAACAGATTGCAGGGATGGGTATCATAGTGATTTACCCTTATGGTAACACTGTTAAAATCTCTAAGCATTGCTGTGTGGCATCCTCACAGTATGCCGAGATGGCATCGGTGGCCTGTGCACTTGAGTTTATCCAGCATGGGACTGAGGATATCATCATTTTTACAGACTCTAACTGAGTTTGTTGCTCTCTTACAGAATTCATTCCATTCTGGCAGAATAATTCCTTCCTCTCTTCTGATGGCAGCCCAGTGAAGTACAAAGAACTGGTAATATATATATATATATATATATATATATATATATATATATACACACTCACTGGCACAAAGGTTTGCAAACAAACTCTCTGGACACAAGGTCAAAGCTCATTCCTTACATGACCCCTACCATGCCTTCAATAACACCCAGACAACCTTGCAAGGAAGGGGCCTGAGGGGGGATACATGGATGATGGATCATCCAGAGGCCAATGAGGCCATACACATTGCAGCACTCAGAAAAAAGCCCAAACCCTTTTCCCACTTGGACCTCTCAGTAGCCCAACATGCTGACACTGAACTCAAAGAAGTGTTCATATTCCTTGATAAGGGTACCAAAGAAAATCTTCCCACTTACAACCCCTACCTGAGGCATGAAGATAAGTTACACTTGTCACCAGATGACAAGCTCATTTGGTACCAACCAGATGATTCCACCACCAATTTGTGGGTGGCCCACAGACACCTTAGGTCTGAATTCTTGCACCAAGTGCATGATACCCCCATTGGTGGACACCAAGGAGTCGAAAACACCCTCCAGAGGTTTAAGACCACCACCTGGTGGCCTGGTGTCACCAAAGATGTCAAACAGTACATAGATAACTGCCTTGTTTGTGCACAAAACAACCCTATCCCCACCAAATGAAATGCCAAACTCCTACCACAAAGATACTCTGGCCCTTGACATGCCATACAGATTAATTTTATTGGTCCTCTGACCAACACCAGCAGAGACAACAAGTATGCTCTTATGGAAACTGATCTTTTCTCTAAATGGGTTGAAGCTTTCCCCACTAAGACATGCACTGCAAAAACCACTGCCAAAATCCTGGTAGAACAAATTTTCTCCAGGTGGGGCCTACCTCTTAAGGTAGACTCTGACAAGGGAACCAGTTTTACAGGTGAGTTGATGAAAGAACCCCTCAAGCTCCTCAGAGGCCAACAGAAGTTTCACATACCTTGCCATCCCCAGTCTTCAGGTCAAGTAGAGAGAGCCAACAGAAGGATTAAACAAATGCTTTCTAAATTCATTGAGAACAATCCCAAAACCTGGGATTCCTTATTGCCATTACTCCTTATGGCAATCAGGGGCACCCCCTCAGCCACTACCCAGTTGACACCCTTCGAGGTGATGACTGGCAGACAGATGAGATTATCTGAACACCTGTTGTTTGACCTGCACACCCCCACTGCGGATTGTGTGTCTGTAGATCAATATGTGGAAAAGCTCAGAAAAGACCTCATACACACACACTTGTATGTTACCAATTGCATGGGCAAGGCCCAGCAACAATCCAAAATACAGTTCAACAAACACACACAAGAAGTGGATTGGCAGATTGAAGATCAGGTGATAGTCCTCCAATTCGCCCATCCCACACATTCCTTCTGCAATAAGTGGGAAGGCCCTTACCCCATTGTCAACAAGCTCAGTCCGGCAGTCTATCAAGTTAGACTCCTGCACAACAATAAACTGACTGACAAATGGTTACATGCAAACCAACTAAAACTGTATAAAGGAGTATAATTACTTTTCCCTCACCTCATTGGGTGGAATAGTACTAACCTACTAATGTTTGATTTTGCTTTGCAGATACCCTGACAAGATGGCTATCTTGTTCCATTTTCTCCTCATCTCAGGAGTTATCTCTTGCATCCAAAGCATGGTACCAAACCTCCTACCACACCTTGATCATCCAGCATCTGCTCCATCAATATACCCAATAGTCTGATTACTGTCCAGGAAGGTTCCGATGCTTATTTCACTGCCTCGGTTGTTGCTCTTGATAAATCTACCCTACAGATTGAGTGGCAAACCACATCACAAGGACAAATTCTCCCTGTGGCAAAACTCTCCAAGGGAACTTTCCAGGGTTGGCCTAATGCTAAATTATCCCCAAATGGTTCTCTGTCCTTGCTACAAACTGCTCTTAGACATTCTGGTTTATACAATATTACTGCTTTAATTGATCTCTCATATTATAATTCTTTGTCTAAGGACTGTGCTCATAAATTTTGTGCTGTACACAACATGGCCTCTGCTGCCATGTTTCTGTGTCACCACCTACTGATAAACAGCTTTTGGAATGTCCAAAGCACACCCCTGGTCTCCACAGTGGTCTAACAGCCACTGCTCTACCTGGTACACTAATTAACAATTTACAGTTTATGCATATACCTGTGTTGTTCAATCTTACATACTGGAATATGAAAGAATTTGGTATGTGTCATAATACTAATACTTCAGCATTTTATAATACGTTATTGCTTGATAGTTTAGCAGCTTTTCAGATTCATGCTCAAGACCCTATTGCTGGGGTATATACCACCGAACATAGAGGTAACTTCAGGAGAAAACCCAATCCTGATGATCAAAGTCATAAACGTAATCAACGTGAGGTTGACAGTTCTGATGTCACTGGTGCAACAGGTATTGTCACAGGTCTCTTTGTTATGTCTATGTCTATCTGGAATAAGGCATACATTGCTGCTATCAAATCTCATTCTGCCAAATTTCAGACTGGTTTAGTAAATAATGTACTACTCCCATTATTGCATGGTGTGGCTGGCCTTACTCAAGAAGAAAGATATACTGTTTACAATATGCAGGACATTGCTAAGGCTTTTACATACTCTAAAGAGAAGAATAACGCACTCATACAACAGAAAAACAAAGAAGTAGATAAACAATACATTGCTAGAGAAATTCTATGCTCAGCCTATGGCTTATACATTATTACTACCATCAACAACCTCTTCCATGATCTAGAATCTGAAAGAATCCATGATATCATTCATGACAGACATATTTGTAAATGGTATTGTCCATGATGTAAAAACCCTGGCTGCATTGTTATGTGTATGCAACAATATCTAACAATTCCTCTTTCTACAGCTAGGCATTTGAGTTTTGTAACCAGACACCCTAACAGTGGTCCCTGTTTCACTTCTAAGAAATGTTTTATCAAAGATACTATGTTTGTTTCTTTTACTGTCTCTTTACCATGCTTTGATCCCACTACAGCTTTGTTTGACATGCTGGCTTCAGTCCATTCCATCGGGCACCTTGATGATGACATCTACAGAGAAGGCCTAGACTTACCTCCTCTGCTGGTCTTCTATCCTTTCCTGGACACCTGAGTTGCTCCGCACATGGACTGCTGTGTGAAGAAACAATATATCTACTTGTGTCAATGTGATGTATTTGATGTTATTAAACCTGTATGTGGTCATTCTCTTGACAGTATTGATAGGTCCTTTTCCATGGACGATGACATCAGCACTAATGGCACAGATTATTTGGACTCAGCATTGGCTCCAGATAAACTTTACTAGTCTTATTGAGAGGAGGTTCATCGCCTGTCAACATGGATTTCCAAGATGACCTACACCTGCCAAGTACAGTTGCAAAAGTGGAGACTTCCCACTGTTAAAATGCAGTATAATTCTGATGGGGAGTACTATGTGGTTACGAACTACAGAACCTATACTTACGGAACTGAGACATGTGCTACTGATAACCCTAATTTTTGTTTTGTTCCCCACCAAAAGTCTGTCATTAGACATACCGTTATTACCCCCGTCCCCCTTATGGATGCTGACATCATTGATGGTAACCCCAATTATCTGCTCACCCTTTCTGAATATTTACCTTATTTTAATGTACACATAGATCCATTTTCACTTACATTAAAATCACTTTTAGAGTGAAAGGACACACATCTCATCCACATCAGCAATAATATTACTAAGGATAATGAAGCTATCCTTTCATTGATTAATGATGGTGATATGAATGGTGCATTGACTAACACATGGTTAGAAATTAATTTTAAAGGTTTTGTTATTATCCAAACATTTTTGATATTTTTCTTGGTAATTATGCTATGCTACCTATGGTGCACACTGCATCAACACCGTGAGCAGCTGGAGTTCCTTTACAAAGCTTGGGCATTGGGTTTGTAAATGGCCGATGCTCCCTGACCTTTCCCTAGATTTGCCTGTGTTGCCCTTGGAGGCAGCATGGGGGGAATGTTACATGAGGTCCCTGCAACCTTATTGGTACCCCCAGAGGTACACTGTATACAGCTAGTGCTTAGGTATGTGTTATACTAACATATAGGGCTAAGGGCATCTACCGTATAAGAGTAGATGTCAGGATATGTAGGCATACTATTGTTATACACGCTACTTTTCTAATACATATATATTTTCTGTGTATTTCTTACTTATAAGATCTTAGGACATCTGTGTTCTTGGAATGATTATAATATGTAAGTCGGCATTGCCACCTTTTGGTGATTTGTACTATTACACTGATTTGTGTAAGACTCTGTACACTGTCCTCTTTTGTTTCACAAAGTGATGACTACTACAGAATTGTATAATGTTATCTTGGACCATGGAACCACCCCTAATTTAGCCAATAGGGCTCATCTCTGTAACTAGAAATGTTTCTATCTTACAGTAACCATAGTAATTATCATAGGTATATAATGTGAGCCACTGAGTCTTATACCTCAGAGACCCCAAGAGACACAGAGAAACCTCAAGGTATAGGGAACACTTGGCATTGGCTCCCAGTTCGTAGTGGTAAGAACTGCTTAGGGCAACTGTGATTTATCCTTTTGGTAGTAATAAACAAGTTTATTACTTTTATGCAATGTGTCTGTGATTTCTTGCATTCCCAATATTGCCAAGAACCTGACAGTGAGGTTTAGACCACCTGAAAATGTATTGACAGGTGCAGTATGCCAGCTGGGTTCAGCTGCCCCAGAGAGGAGTCAATGTAAATGACCAGGAACATTGGCCAAGCAGGAGAGAAAGAGAGAGAGAGAGAGAGGATTGCTGCCTACAGTCATCCTGAAAGACCTCACAACTTTTTCTCTGCTGTCCTGGCAACAATGCCCAGAGCTATTTCTTCAGAGACCTTCCTGTGAGTTTTGTTCTTCATTTGAGTGCTGCCTTTACCTTTTTAAGGTATTTATTGTATTTTTACACATTTTTCCATGGTTGCGTTTTGGTTCCTCACAGCCATGGACATTTTTTTAGTTTTTCCTGCTTCTGCGTTATTTTTTGGGGGTAAATGTTTACTGTGTTTGCATTAAATCTGCTGTTTTCTTATTTTCCTTGATAGTTTTAGCTCATAGTGTTATTTTTCCCACATTTAAATGACCCTTTTCTGCTTTAATTTGTGCCATTGCAATAAATTGTTTCACACACATGTGCCTTTTCTGGCTGTTTTTTCAAGTAATTCAAAGTATTCTATCAGTAAACTAGAGGGTTTCTCTGCATCATCTCTCAGGGCAACCTCTCTTTGTTCTGCAGTGGGCTTCTGCTGGCAAAGGGTGTGTAGGTTTGTTACTGTCATTCCTTACCACTATTGTGGAAAAAAATAGAAAATAAAACAAAACAAGTCCTTCTTTTAATTGGACATATATTGGCATATTGCTTTGGCCAAGCACATATTAGCATGGCCACCCAATCTGCTGCACCCTCCTCTAAAAGTGCTGGGGTGGGGTACCTCAAGTCAACACAAAAATATAGATAAATCCTCTATGAACCATAATGAAAATAAATCTGATAAAAGTAAAAATTCTAGACAAACTGCTAAAAGACAAGGTGAGTGGTTTTCTGATTCAATCCCTGCTAAAAAGACAAAGAAAGATAAACACATTGCTTCCCTTCCCCCCAAATGGCATCGGTAGACATCAGTGGTTAACAAAGATGTGCCCTCTGCAAATGAATTGGCTAAAGCTTGGCATGTGTATCAGACTTTACAATCTATGGGCAACATTTCTTGGCTCCTTCGGGGCCTAGTGCTCCTCTCCATGACTCTGGGTATGCCCAGGGACTTTATTATGAGGGAGAGGATAATGAAGAATTTCCACAGAGTGACTCATTGGTCACACTGGCTGTGATTTACCTGATGATAATGATGAAGTTTCTTCCCATTTTGCCTTTGTTAAACAGATGGTGGACACCCTGGAACTTCCCCTCCAGGATGACACTGAACAAGTGATGGAGGAAGACTATGTAGAAATCATGGTTCATACTCATTCAAAGAAACTGATTTTCCCAAACATAATACATTAAAAAAGAGCAACTTCTAAAATTCTAGAAACCCCTTCATCATCTTCAGGGGTGGACAGAAAGATTGAAAGGAATACCAGCTTGGTAAACTGACTGCTGACTTTCTCTATACAGATCCAGACCACAAAGGGGTGGTTCAGGCAGCAGGCTGTGACAAAGCTAATATGCCACTGTCTGCTCAGCCTCCAGAAAAAGTGTTGAAAAAAATTGGATTCCATGGGTAAGAAATTCTATACTACTGCTTCTTTGCTATTATGCTTGTCTACTCACATGGCATATTCAGCTAGATATCAGCTTTGTTGAAATATATCCTGGCTATAGTGCATCATGAGGGAGACACTATGCTCAGGGATGTCACTGAAACTGTAAAACTGGCCATATAATCTACTAAGTATCATTGTAACATGGTAATTAATTTTATCTACAATACTACTTACTCACTGGCCGAAATGCAACAGCTGATAACAAGCCGACCATGCATTAATCTCTAAGAAATTCCCTGCTGTGCTCTACCACTCATAACCACATTAAAAAAATGCATCTTGAATTTCCAACCCACCCAGTTGACACAGTAACTATTGCAGCCATCTTAAAAGCTGAGAAATGGATAATTTTTGCTCTTCATTTTCTCTCTGTGCAGTAATGGGCATGCGATTGTGGGTCGACAAGTTTTATGGCCCCAACATACCAGCACTTCTGAAATCTGCTCCTTGTAGCATCAGAGAGTTTTAAGGTGAACAGCAATCTCTTTGCAATGTTAGATATCTGACTCCTAGCAACACAGCTGTGTCCTCTCAGTCGCAAGTTTCTGTCTGCCTAAAATGAAAAGAGAAAAAGAAAAACATTGAAGTAGACAGTTCTGAGAAAGATATTAAGATACAGAGCACCAAAATCAAATCAAAAGCAAGTGGCAGACATACAAATATTTCTCAGAAGGATCTGGATGAGTTAGAGATAAAAAAGTGACCTGAATACTCATAAGAGAACTGCATAGGCATGCAATGTAATTTTGGATTGGCTTACCGCTAACAAAGGCATCTCGTTAAAATCACGACGGAATAATAGTGAGTGCAATATGGTGAATACATAATCATGATTTTAAACACAGTGACAGCTGAGTAATAGCGAGTGAACCAAAATAGCAGTTCTTGTTGCCATGCATCATACAAAAATAGCTCCTGATTGAAATAGTAATGATAGGCTGCAGACCTAGAACCAGTGCTATCCATAGTTTAGAACCGCTAACAGAAATTAGCCACCGTTCAATGAAATCTGCCTCAGGAGCATGTCAATAATTGGGGACTGCAGAATACACAAATATTTGCAATACTGGATGCATGGACTACATTCACAGTAGTGCAAAAAAGTATGATATTTTGTCTGCGGAGGCTGAAGTGGGCTCTGTTAATTATGCACCCAAAGTTATCACACTCAAAGAAGCACATTTCCTGTCCTTTCTCTTTTCCAGGTAATGTTGTCTCAGTGTAAATGTTCTGCTTGGATCCACAGATGTTTTGCACTTGACTCTGAGGAGAAGCTAGCCTGACCATAAAACAAATGATTCAGTTTCAGTCTGCCATCCTGTTATAAACTCCAACAAATTGTCAAGATTTGTTTGAATGGTTTGGCGAGGTGAAGAAAATGGTGATCTTTTTTTTTTTTTTTGCTTTTGAGTGGAACACGTAGGAGAATGGTGGCTTATCCTTATGACTAATATGTGCTTTAAGAAACAGTGGGATAGAGTGGAAAAATGGACCCTGTTACTTGTATCTTAAACAGAATTTTTGAACTATTTTGTATTCCTTTGCAATGATTTCTCCTCCAGTGGCCATTTGGACCTGGGGTCGTGGTGGTATGGTAATCCTAAAGACTTGCAGTTCAAGCATTGGCGATTTGCAAAATCATAGAGGCTTACTTTAGAGTCACTGAAGTGAGAGATGGGGGAATGAGTGGCTAGGTGGGAGGTGCAGTTTGAATGTTTGGGAGATGGAGGTGTAATTTTTGTGAAGGTACCAGACTGGGTGCTCACAATTAACATGCGGGAGTTATATTTGAAGGAGCTATATTCTGAGGTTGTGTTACTACCACTCGCTATTAAATACTCGCCTATTTGAGAGTCGTGATTATGCAATCGCTGTTTTCACATTGAACCCTAAAAATCTCAATCTACAGTAAACATCAGTACTGTCACTGTCGATAGTCTTGCAGCAATATTTAGACAGTTCTATGGATCTGTGCGTAGTGAGGATAGAAGCCAATATATCATCAGTTCTTTCATAACACTACTTGCAGGATTCAACAGATACATTAACAGTGTTGAGGTTAACTGGAAGATAAATATTGCCAATGACCAGGAATTCCAAAGTACTAATAATATTTTTGTAGCAGTACTAAAATAGTATAGGAGAGCAGGAACATATGTTGCATCACATCACCCACTAATTTCAGATAGTGGCCTGCACAAAATAAGAAATTGCAAGAAGCTCAGTCCAGAGTCTGCTTATGGATTAGTCCGCAGACTCTGGTTTGAGTTGCAAATAGGATTGGCACAAAGGAGCAGAGAAGGCTTGAGAAACCTGAAACTGGGCTCTTTTATTGTAAAGCAAGATGAGTTTGGAAGAGAATACATTGCCGTTGCTTGTAACAAAGCAACCAAAAACAATAATAATATAAATGAGCCAAACAAAGAAGCCCTCTGTGGCATTCTGCTCTCTCAGTCAGATAGCTCTAATTGCCCTGTAGTACTCTTCAAAGAGTACTGTGCAAGATGCCCACCTGATGCTCTGGCATTTTAGTCACACCCTTTAAAACTATCTCAGGATGTTCTTGATACAAAAGAAATCTGGTTTTCAAAACAACCAATGAGGTACAATTATTTGGGCAAGATGATCTCCCAACTAGCCACTGACACTGAACTGTCAGTCAGATACACAAATTTTCCTGTGCATAGTACAGCAGTCCATATATTGTCTGAGGCTGGTCTCGCATTTCGAGAAATAATGTCTGTGACATGACACAGGTGCGAGACCAGCGTCAGAAATTATTGGTCTCCATCAGTGAATGATCGCCACAAGTGGTCCTCAATCTTGTCTACCACCCAGTGCTCTAAAGAAAAGAAATGTAGTACAGCAATGAAGAAAAAATCCTGCATGTCGGCAGACACAGGAACGATGTCTCCCACAAGCAACACCATGCCATATGTAGATGGTACCCCTGTGAAAAGGAAACCAGAATCAGAATTAATTAAAGAAAAGGTAATACAGCTGCATGATATGAATACTCCACTGAAAGAAACATCCTGTACATCGATACAGACACAATCCATGTCTCACACAACACATCATATGACATCTGTAGATGGTAGCCCAATGAAAAGAAAAGCACAGTCTGAATTAAGTAAACAAAATGATCTAAACCTACATGTTATGGTGTGGGATATAAAAGATGGACAGATGCTCCAGAATAAGGTGCAACCCACCTGGTTAAGTGGGAATTTTATTATAAAACAAAAACAAAAAAAAAACAATATAAATCACAGTCTTAGCTTTGGCACCTTCTTCAGCATTCACTTCCACTTGCACCAGTTTGTAGAACAAAATACAAACAAAATCATAAACGGAATATCCTCAAACCAGTGGAACCTTCCTCCACCACTGATAAGCAAGCACTGACCTTATCTAAAAAAAAGGCAGTTTACTATAGGACATTTATATCCTCCCCCTGTATCATATGACTTAGATTCATTATGTAACAAAGCAATGAAGTTCTTTAAAACTTATCTTAACATTTTAAAATACACATGAATTACTGTACAATGCTTAAATGAATTGAAGAAGTCCTTTCTGTAGTCAGTTTTGATATACCAAGCCTCAGTGTATTCAATCACCATACAGTACTATTCAACAGTATAAATCTAGCCCACTAGGGGCCACCATTCTCCTATAGCTCCCTGCCAGAATGACACAGCTAATCCTCAGAGCAGCTTCAATTTTGTGTCTCTCCTGCCAAGCTTAAGGTACAAGTTATTTATTTCTTTATTTTGGAATATAATATATCTATTACTGTGGCATAACTGAAAGGGGACATGCCAATGGTGCAGAGTGTATAAGTAGGAGCCACACTACTAATATATTGCTCCAGGGGAAGGAAAAGAAAACAAAATGAAAAGCTCTCACTAAGAACCGGGGCTCATACTTATTTTCACAGTGTTTTTCTGGGCTTCCTGCAAGGACAATATTTGTTTACCAAGGCTGCCCACCCTCTTCTGCCACTAGGCCCATTCCACTGAGAAGCACAGACTCCTGCAGCAAGAAAATGGGAGGAAACTATGTTTATGCAGGCTAGGCAGCTGGCTTCAGTGCAGACTTGGCAGGCTAAGCCGTTGACTTAGCGTTTACTCTAGGAGTAAGGAAGCACTTCAGAGAGTCACTGCACTCTCTCCAGGACAAGGGGCTTTGCGATTTTGGGCATAATTACTACTCTAGGCAACATTTAACATCATGCTGTCATTAATTCTAAATTTGCAATATAAAAATTCGCTGCATGAACGTGCGCACGATCGCACTATCATGCAGCCACCACAAAGCATTCGCAAAACGAACGAAAAGGAGGGTGAGCTACAAAAGCATACAAATTAAGCCCAAACAGATTTCTTTACCCCTTTGGGCATCTTCAGGACCTTATAAACTGCAAAGCTCCCACAGTCTTTACCACAAAAGTACAGAGGATATCTCTTTATTTATGGCATTAAACCACAACAACAATTATTTAAGGGAACCATAACCCTTTTTCTACCCAGTATAAGGTGGATTGATGCTGGAAACTTTGAATAATGTTTCATTGGAAGGAAGAGAATAAAAAGAGGGACAGAGAATATAGAAGACTTAAGGGGTTACTTGATAAGGAGGTGGCCTGCCTCCTTATCAGGAAAATAAAAGGAATAGCTCTAGAAGACCAGAAGATAGATGGTTGCAACCAAGAAAAAGTATGAAACATTATTACGTGACAGGTAATAGCCCCGTCACACTACATGATATCAGCAGCCCAGTAAATGCGACAGCAACATCAGAAACTGCAGCAACAAGTGAAACAGAAACCTCGATGAATATTGCCAGTGCCATGCCATCCAAAATATATCCGCATACAAGCAACCCATTTAATCTCTCTCGGTTTACTATAAACGGCCCTGTAAATTTTAATTATTATAGCTCGCTAAGCAAGTGAAACTTGTAACAGCATACAGGTGAAACATAAGATGTCTTTTTTACAGTTTAAACATAGGATGCATTTTTTACACTTGTCTACAACAGTAACAATTGTAGTAGCATACCGTTGAAATGTAGTAGGTTAAGGATTTCTGCTTTACCATACACCCACTGCAAATGTCTTGCATCAGATGTTATTATTGTAAAGTAGAAGTTTGAATAATGTTCCTTTTGTTGTAATGATTAAAAAGCACAAGTGATAATGCCATTAACTGTAACTTAATAGCAAAGTTTGGTTACATCTCAGTAGTATAGTGAGTGCTATGAATGTATGCAAATAATCTTGTTGCACCCACAGAGCTTTGCATTACTGTATCACAAGTGAAACAAGTGCTGTTTTGAGCAACAGAGTAGTATTTAGGAAGTTTAAACCAATAGTATAGTGATGTTAGACCAGTAGTAAACTTATTGCAGTATTTCTTGATAAATGATTAGTGCAGCAGTCACAATATTAATGCACATGGTTCAATTTTGTCATTTTTTGTATTGTAACATGGAAATTTCAACATGTCTTGCAGCATTTGTCTTTTCTTACAGTAGTTGTACTCAGCACTTGCCATGTTACAAGCACATTAAGACACTCATAAGGAGGCATTTACTTTGGAATGAATGCATGCATGGGTGGGTGATTAAACGCACTTAGCCTCTGGCCTCGTGCACCCCAACCATCCATTAATTCCTAGTAAATGCCTCCTTTCTTGGGGCTTAATGTTTATGTTTCACATGGCCATAGATAATTATGACACAACCACAAGGGTTATGGCGCAGGTCATTTCTCTCAGGCAGTTTGCTTGGTTAAGAACTAGTAATCCCACTCAGGATACCCAATTACAGGCTATAGATTGTCCTTGTGAGGAAAATGTATTTTTCAGGTATTAAGATGGTCTGATGGTTTATAGGCAGAGTGTCTGCCCCTGAAATAGAGGGTACTGGGTTCAAATCTAGAGTAAATACTTGTTTTGGGGGTGGGACAGCTGCAACTTAGGGGTGCTAGCTGCACACTTGAATAGACATCAACAGACCAGGAGGTCTGTTTCTGCTGGCACATTCGTATGTTCATAAAAATTCCCTTATCGTGGATCAAACAGAGGCTTACATGAAAATAATGGATGAGTGCAAAACTACTTATAAGAGTAACTCAGCCAAAGAGAAGACCTCTGTCTCTCAGAAACCTCAAACAAGGGGGCGCCCAGGGGTTATTGCTCTAGGACATTCTATTCTGTGCTGATGCCTATGGGTTTTTCTCAGATGAGATTTTTTTAAGGGGACGAGGTAGGCGAGGTCAGAGAAAAGTCAACTCCACTCCTGTCCCCTCTGCCCAAACCAGCCAATAGTCCTCCTGACTCCTCTTGGGCCACCTTCCCTCCCCTCTCCCAGGCAGGGGTAGAATCTCTCACTACCTCCATCATTGGCAGCTCATCACCACAGACAAGTGGATGTTAGAGGTAGTGGGTCAGGGCATATCTCTCTAGTTCAGAATATTCCCTTTCCTCCTAGGCCCCAAGCTCTCATAACCTCTTTCCCCAACAGAAAAACTGCTGTTGGAGATGCAGGTGAACAACCTTTTGGAAGTTAAAGCTCTGAAAAGAGTGCACTTCTCCCAGTGGGGAAAAGGTCTCTATTCCAGGTACTTCCTTACTCTGAAGAAAAATGGGGAGTGGTGACCTATTCTAGACCTAAGGAATCTGAACAAGCACCTCCTGAAACCAAACTTTAAAATGATAACCTTAAATCAGGTCATTTATTCTCTGAAGCAATGGGACTGGCTAGTCTCTCTAGATCTGAAGGACACCTATTTCCACATCCCGATCAGGCAGTTCACCAGAAAATTCTTCAGATTCAAGCTGCCTTCGGGCCATTACCAGTTCGCAGCCATGCCATTTGGGCTAACTTCCACTCCTGGGATTTTCACCAGGTGCCTGACAGTGGCTGATGCTCATCTCAGAAGACAATGGATATCTGTTTTTCCCCACCTAGATGATTGGCTAATTATGGCCAGTCCTCCACAGGCAGTTGCAGAAGCTCTGAACCAGACAAAAGACACTCTGCAGTCTCTGGGCTCCATTATCAACAAAGACAAATCCCAGTTTCAGCCAACCCCAGTGCTGCATTTCATAGGGGTAGAGTTCAACATACTGCAGGGGAAGGCTTTCCTTCCTGCAGACAGAATTCAGAATTTCTTCAGTCTGTTAAATTCCTTTATTCTAGGCCAGCTAATGCTGGCCAGACACTTCCTCAGATGCTCAAACACATGGCCTCTATGACAGAAGTTGTCCCAGGCACCAGATTCCAGATGAGGGACATTCAGTATCACTTCAGGTCTCACTGGTCTTAGAAAAAAGATTCCTTTGCAAAGCTAGTGCCAGTCACAAGAACCCTTATTCAGGCTCTAAACTGGTGGAAGGAAGCAGAAAAACTCAGGGTAGGGGTTCCTTTCCAGATTCAGCAATCCTCCCTGATCCTGACAACAGATGCCTCCATCCTAGGTTGGGGTGCCTTGTTACACCCTCAGAATGCACCCATCAGGACATGCCCAGTCATTAGGGTGCCAAGTCCCAATTTTGTTGTTCTCTCTTTTTGCCAGAGACTGTGTCCCCTGCACCCCCCACACACCCCCCCTTTATAACTATTCTAACTCCAGGGGGGTGGACCATGGGGAGGGGATGGCAAATTTCCCCTTGTGGTGCCCTTGTGATGGGTACATTCTGACAGGCACCCTGATGGCTGGAAGGGGGGGTGCCACCTAGGGGACCTGTCCATAAATGGCACCCGGACACCCAAAGGGTCCACATACCACATCAACCTTCTCAATCTCAGAGCAGTATTCTTGGCCATCAAGTCTTTCACCCCACAGCTCAGAGAACAGGATGTTCAGATAAGAACAGACAATACCATTACAATGTTCTGTTTCAACAAATAAAGGGCCAGAAGGTCAACCAAACTCTGTACAGAGGCAACGAAGATTTGGTCCATGGCTTATGCCTTGGACATGTCTCTGTCGGCCATTCATCTCCTGGACAAGGACAACACTTTGGCAGACACACTAAGCCACATCAGTCAGGGTCACCATGAGTGGACCCTAAGCAAGCAGGTCCTAGCCACAGTCTTCATAAGGGTGGGGGTTCCAGACCTAGATCTATTTGCATCCAGCCTCAACCACCAGCTACCACAGTACTGCTGCAGGCCCCCAGTAATGGGGACCATCCCAGTCAATGCTCTGACCCTGGATTGGGAAGGGAGGTTTCTGTATGCTTTTCCTCCCTTTCCTCTGATTTATAGGGTCCTTCTCAAGCTCAGGATTCAGCTGGCCACCATGTTTATGGTGGCCTCGGATTGGACAAGGCAACCATGGTTTTCCTATCTCCTCACTTTGTCAGTCAGGAAACCCATCAGACTGCCAGCAACCCACAGTCTCCTGACTCTTCCCCAGTCAGGGGTAGCATACCCCAATATCCAGTCTCTTTACCTCAAGGCCTGGTACTTGAGGAGTTAGAGTTTCCTGAATCCCAGTACTCTGAACAGGTCCTGAACATTCTCTGAATGGCTAAAAAACCTAGCACTAGGAAGACTTATGCTTCCAAGTGGAAAAAGTTCTCTCTATAGTGCAAGGATAAGGATATAGAGCCCTTGAGGGCTACTCCTCCTACTCTTCTGAATTATTTAGTTCACCTCTAGGCAGGAGGCCTTAAAGCTTCATCTTTAGAAGTGCATCTGGCAGCAGTCTTGGCTTATCTTTCCACCGGAAAAAGAGAAATCTGTCATTTCACAGCCCATTAGTTTTTCAAATGTCTGCTACACTTTCAACCTCCTCTGAGGGAACATGTCCCTCCTTGGGACTTGAAACTCTGTATAGCCAAACTCATGCAGCCTCCTTCTAAGCCCATGGTTACAGTTGATCTCAAGTATCTAACCTGGAAAACTGTTTTTCAGGTTGCCATCACCTCCGTCAGAAGGATTTCAGAATTGCAGGCCTTTTGTACAGACCTTAACTACATCATTGCCCACAAGGACAAAGTAGTACTTAGGACAAACAGGAAATTTCTGCCCAAGGTGGTTTCTGAGTTCCATGTTAACCAGTCTATCACCCTGCCGGTCTTTTTCACAGACAAGTGCACCCCCAGGTGAATACAAGTTACATAGTCTGGACATGAAAAGAGCTTGGACCTACTACTTAGAGCATATTAGGCAGTTCAGGGGGTTTTATATTCAGCTGTTTCTCACCTATGGTGATGTAGGCAGAGGGAGACCAGCTACCAAGAGAACCATTTCCCACTGGATTGTCTCTTGTATCCAGTTCTGTTACAGTAAAGCTGGTAAGCAACCCCCTCAGGGCCCACTCTACTAGGGGCACTGCTGCCACAGTGACAGATGCAAGGGATGTCCCTTTACTCAAAGTTTGCAAAGCAGCCACTTGGAAAACTGCACACATGAGCCCAAAGGGTATGCCGATTGGACGGCAACATCAACACAGCGAAATACCTCACTTTCAGCAAAATTGACACTTTGCTGACAGCTCGCTGTGTTGGTGCACCCAAGACAGGGGCACACCGTCTCCTGGTCCTACACCCCCTCCTCGAGTCAACTCTAACTGGAGTTGACAATCTAAAATGTGAGGGGTGTAGGGGACAGAGCCCCTCGCAGTGGAGGTTCAGGGGTGAATCCCACCAATAGAAAAGTAGGACCAGGAAGCCTGTGGGATTTATATCTACTGCAACTTGCGGTTGACATAAATCCCATACCTGTGATGTCGGTCGACAAAAGTGTTGTCGAATCAGCATAGTAGAGCCTTCTCAAAGCACTACTGTTTGGATGTGCAGTCCAGTTCACATGCCAGATTTGGCAGAGTGGTGCTACAGAGCCTGTTTCTTAAGTAGGTTTCTGTGCCACCTCCCAACTGTTCTGCTTTGTAGTCTGCACCTGTCGATACATGCTGAAGAAATTCCTGTGGTGAGAAGAAAAAATTATTCATCGTAGTAATGTTGTTTCTTCCAAGGGATTCTTCAGCATTATTGATACTCTTACTCATCCTACCCTGCAAAACCTGTCTGGGGATGGCTCTGCTATTGTATCTTAGCCAGATTTGCCTAGTTTTATTGTTTTTTTTGTTTACTTGTGTCATTATAGTGATGTGGAATTTGTAGCTGTTACATTATCAGTGCTTTTTTCTTCTGGGCACAGTTTTTGCCCTTTTTTCAGCATCAGAATAGTTCTGAGATCCTTCAGGCTGACTGCAGGCAGCACTCCCCTCTCTCTGTCTTCTGATTGGCCAATGTTCCTGCCCATTTACATTGACTCCTTCTTTCTGGGGTAGCTGAACCCAGCTGGCATACTGCACCTGTCAATATTGCTGAAGAATCCCTTGGAAGAAACAGTATTACTACAGTGAGTAATATTTTTATCTACTACCTGAAGGTGTCTCCTATTATGCCGGCCCAGTGGTACTGAGGGCTGAGCACTGGATGTTTTACCTCATGCTATGCAAGCGACCCATGTTAGCAAACTAGCATAGGCCACCAGAGTTTGGCAGGGTTAGAGAAGGATTGAGCATCTGATGGACTGCTCTCCTCCAGGGAGGGGGGATGCCAGTGGTTGGCGCTCAGCTGGCTCATAGCAGAGGCTGAGGGGCAGTGTGCCGTTGCTGAAGAAGAGGGGCAGAGATGGGGCAGATGCCTGGAAGAGTGCGTGCAGACTCATGCATGCTTCCTCCACCAGCGTTATTACATGCCCCGCTCCTCATAGGGAAGAAAATGGGAAAAATGGGAGTCCTTGTCATGACGATGATTGTCCCCTTGCAGCATTGCTGGGAGGTCGCCTCCCCTGAACTGGATCCAGTCTGGTGGGTGAGGGTCTCCCCACACCCTGCCAGGAGGGGTAAGTCATGGGGGCTGAAGAGGAGGGGGTCTCATACCTGATCGGTGTGGGGGGGACATCAAATGGCAAGCAGAGACTCCAGGAGAACAATACCAACAACAACAAAAAGTGTCTCCTATTAATGTAGCAATGGCTGGTGCTGATACACATTGTGAGGCAGCATTTTTGTGAGGTAAAGAACATTACCTTTGTTTTGCAGATGTTTAGTAGTTGCTTAGAGTAGAAAAGGATGATTTGTAACTTGCTGAATTCATCTTGAAGATCAGAGTTCAGGGTGCTGATACTGGGCCTTCAGAGATACAAGGCAGTGCTTTCCGCATAAAAATTTAATTTGCAGCAGTGATGGTGTTACCTAAGTTTATTGATATGTAACATTAAAAGTAATGGCCAAGGACCAATCCTTGAGGGACACCCCTAAGAAGGTGGGTAAGGGCAAACTAGAGACCTTCAGCTTTGACCTGTTGTAATCACCCAGTTAAGCAGCTGGAAATTGGACTGGAGATCAACCAGGATCTGCAGCGATACTTTAGGCAGGGAAAAATGGGCAGACTAGGTGGGCCAAGTGGCCCTTATCTGCTGGCAAATTCTGTGTTTCTATGTTTTATTGTAATGGAGCAGGGCCTATTCCGATGTTATACAATTATACAACTTTTGGATCAGGATGTTATGGTCAACAGTGTGAAAGGCCTTACTAAGATCGAAACAAATACTAAAGCCCCCATGGCTTGTTTATGGTAGTGAATGTGTGGGATAAATAACTGACACAACCAAGCAGGGATCAAGTGCATAAAAAACTCACATATGCGTTTGTTAATTTATTTTGTAGAAAATCAATAATTATGTACAGAAATCATAGAGGAAACAAAAAATGTGTTAGTCCTGCATAACAAAATAACTTCAAGACTCTGCTTTTCCCAGCAGAGGCCGTGGCTTCGTTTCAGCCTAGACAATGTAGTGTAATACCTTTTACACTCCAATTATTTGTGTGAAAATCAGCACACTCCAAAGAAGATCCTTCTCCTCTCACTGTCAGCACCAGACTATGGTCCCCTAGTGGTAAGCCCTATTTATACCCTAGGGATTATATCACACTCTGTGGGGGTGGTCCCCTTGACCATGACAATACATAATGGTGAGTTTCCATATTATCCAATGCTTTAACATGCAGGGGCTTTTTATTTGGCCCTTTCTGCCCAAATATGCTTTATTTCTACTGGAAGCCCCAGTTACAACATCTCTGGTGCTGCAGAAACTCATTTTTAATCATACTCCAATCAAGGAGCCATTCTTTAGCCACATGGTGCAGTGCAACTCACTCTGGAACATCCTGCTCTGAAACAAATTATGCTCCTGTGTCACACTTCACGACCGGGAGCATTGTCGGGCACCAGAGTCATTTTTTCCACATGAAGCTTCAACATGCAGCCATGACTTTGGTGCTCAGCACCTCTAAATCAGGCACACAGCTAATATTTATTTCTTGGGGGCACCAGCTGCTTTTAAACCTTAAGAGTGATGTGCGTTATTCATTATCTCCAAATCAGGAGATAAAGGAGAAGTGTATTTCAGCACTTAATGTGCACGAGGGGGGGTTCAAGAAAACATGGGACAGAAAAGCAAAGAGAATATCAGGTTGGACACCCTAACATGAAACAAAAGGGAAAGACAGAAAAAAAAAGGAGATAGGAAAGAGTGACAGGAAAAATGGTGGGGGGGGGGGCAGAGGCTCCCTTTTACACACCTCTCCCACCAAGAGGCAACAGTATTACTGTTGTCAGATACCCTCCTGAAATTCTAGGAGGGTTGGAGCTTCCACCCACCCAGTCTCAGAAACTCCACTTCAGGGACCCTTATAAATATATTCAGTATCTTCATACAGACATAATATTTCTACAATACTTTACTTTTCCCGGAGGCTCAAAATCATGGGTTGAATATAAACCCTTTACTCATATATCATATCATATTACTTATTTCAAGTATCATATTGTACAGAAAGCAAAAACACACTAATACACACATTTCATCAAGTTTCATCATTATGGGCCCCATATCGAGACAAGAAATCTGCATTATGGTGTTTTGAACCTGCTCTATGCTGAATTGTGAAACGATAAGGCTGCAGAGCTAAGTACCATTGCATTATACAATCATTCTTGTCCTTCATCTGCTGGAGCCAGCACAGAGGTTTATGATCTATAAGAATCTTAAACTCTGCGCCCCATGAATAATACTTCAAAGTCTCTATAGTCCATTTCAATGCTAAGCATTCTTTCTCCATGGTTGAATACTTTCTCTCCCTCTTGTGAAGTTTGCGGCTGATATAAATCACTGGGTGCTCCTCCCCCTTCTTGGTCTGGGAAAGAACTGCACCAACGCCGGTATCAGAAGCATCGGTGTGCACTTTGAAAGGGAGAGAAAAGTCTGGGCTGAACAGTACAGGGGAGGAACATAGGATAGCTTCAATATTCTGAAAAGCTTCATCACACTCTTGAGACCAGTGCAATTTATTAGGGCAATTGTTTTTAGTCAGATTAGTCAGGGGCATTGCTATGGAGGCAAAGTTTGGTACAAACCAGCCATAGTAACTGACCAGACCCAAAAAGGACCGTACATGTTTCTTTGTCAGGGGTATGAGACTGTCTGCTGTTGCCAGAACCTTACTGACATCTGGTTTCACAGTATCCTCCCCAATAACAAAGCCCAAATACTTTTTTTCTACTCAGGCAATGGTGCATTTGGAAGGATTATTGGTTAACTCAGAGTCACATATGGATTGAATGACCGCACTGAGGTGTAGGAGGTCCATCTGCCAGTCAGGACTAAAGATGACAACATCATCAAGATAGGCTGCACTGTACTGGGAATGGGCATGCAAAGTCTGGTCCATGTACCACTGAAAAGTCGATGGGGCCCCAGACAACCCAAAGGGCATTTTGGTGAATTGATACAGTCCTATGGGGGTGCTAAAGGCAGTATACTCTTGGGCCTGTTGGGCTAGGGGAATCTGCCAGTAGCTTTTCATAAGGTCCAGGGTGCTGATGTACCTGGCATTTCTAATCTTGTCTAAGAGGTCATCTATACGTGGCATAGGGTACCCATCAAATTCCAAAATGGCATTGATTTTTTGAAAATCTAAGCACAATCAAATTCCCCCCCTTCCTTCTTGTCCACTACAACTATAGACAATGCCCAAGCACTACGAGAAGGTTTGATCACCCCCCAACTGCTCCATTCTCTTGATTTCCTCTATGACCTCCTGTTGAACTCTTTTGGGGAGCCTATAAGGTTTCTGATGAATAGGTTTCTTTTGGGACACTTTAAAGATGTGCACCACCTCTTTTGCTCTCCATGGTATACTAGTGAAGGTGGCCACAAAATACTTCAGCAATTGGTCAACCTTCTGTCTTTGGGCTACATCTAAACCAGGGTTAATTTGCACCTCTCTGACTTTTTTTCCCATCACAAGCCTCTCATAGGCCTCCTCCAACTCAATAACATCCTGTTCAGGATGGATAAAATAACTGGGTATGGGGTCTTGCCTATCATGCCATTTCCTTGGTAAATTGGCATGATATATTTTTTTCTGGATTCGTCGGCCTGGCATCTCAGTTTCATAGTTAGCCTTCCCAGTCTGTCTGATAACCACAAATGGGCCTTGCCATTTCATCAATAGTTTGTTTTCAGATGAAGGCAGCAATAATAAGACCTTATCACCTAGTTGGTAGGTTTTATCTTTCAACCCTTCGTCATACCAATCCTTCTGTTCCACCTGTCCGTGAACCACATTCTGGTGAGTCATGATAACAAATCTTGCAATTTTTTTTCTAAGGTTGGACATATAGTCCACAATATTGGTATGAAATACTTCTTTCCCTTCCTCCCAATATTCCCTCACCACATCCAGCGGGCTTCTAGGGTTTCTTCCATACAGAAGGACAAAAGGTGACAATCCTCTAGTGGCTTGGGGTACCTCCCAGTATGCAAACAGGAGATATGGTAAATACTTGTCCCAATCCTGCCTCTCTTCTTGCACATATTTTTGGAGCATATGTTTTAATGTTTTACTAAAATGCTCCACTAACCCATCAGTATGGGGGTGGTAGAGAGATGTTCTTACAGCTGAAACCCCTAACAATCGGTAAAGCTCTTTAAGGAGTACTGAAGTAAAGTTTGTTCCTCTATCCATGAGTATGGTTTGAAGGATACCCAGACAACTAAAAATTGTGGCCAGTTCCTCAGCAATAAAATGGGCCATTACAGTCCAAAGGAGTATCGCCTCTGGATACCTTGTGGCATAATTACAAACCACTAATATGTACTGATTACCTTTAGAACTTTTTGTCAGGGGTCCTACCACATCCATGGCTACTCTTTCAAATGGGGGTCATGACTGCAGGTATTGGCTGTTGGGGAACCTTATCCTGTCTTCAACCTTTGGCCACCATCTTGCAATCAGGGCAAGTGTGACAGTACTCAGTCTTGCTTTCATGCATACCCGGCCTGAAGAACCAGCTTGACAACCTACCTAGTGTCCAATCTCCACCTTCATGGCCGGCCATAGGTACATCATGGGCTAAATGCATGAATTTCTTTCTAAAATATCAGGGGACTATCATTTGTTTAATACATTCCCTTGCAACAGGGTTAACACAAATTGGGTGCAACATGTCATTAGTTCTAACATACTGTGGCTGCCCTTCTGCAACCACCTGGTCCACCTGTTAAAAAAAGGTTTTAATCTTTCATCCAATTTTTGTTCAGTTATAACATTAGTCCCAGCTAACTCAGAGTCAATATCAGGTATTCCCTCCTGATGTGTTTCCTTCCACTTTCGTTTTTCAGATTTCTGTGTTTATCCAGGGTCATCAAATAGACCTTCATTAAAAGGGAAAACATCCTGGGACTGTTCTCTTTTTGTCTGAGCCTGAGTGATAGCTGCCACTAGTAGACCACAGGCCTGTTAAGATTTTATTAACCAAAGTTCAGAAAATCCTGCCCAATAATGATAGATACTGGTAATCTGGGTACTAAGCCAACTGTAATAAACAGTGTGTCCTGCTCAACAGTCATTTCCACTGTGGTGGTAGGATACTGGAGAATACCCCCATGGACACATGTAACTTTTGCATCCAGCCCATTACTGCTGTACTTTTTCAATATATCTGCCCTTACCAAAGTCTGTTTACTGCTAGAGTCTAATAGTCCTATTACTTCAGTATGGCCATCCCCACAGTAGTGACATATCCCCAGTTGGCTAGCAATAGGTGCGTTGCTTCAATTCTTTTATTGGGACAATTAGGGGTTATGTGTCCCTTTCATAAACAGGTGTGATCCATAAGGTTAGCATGATAAGGTTCCTCCCTTCAGTTCCCTTGTCAGTTATTACCCCTACCAGGGGATTGTCTCTGATAAGAAGTATCAAAAGGTCTTACTGATATTGTTGGTTAGAGTGAAGAGCCCTGGTATCCTTGGGATTTTGTTGGTCTGGCCACCAGGTAATCCTCCACCAGAGTGATGGTCTTTTCCGCTGTGTCGGGCTTGTGCTCTTTCACCCATACTTGGATGTCTTGGGGTAAAATTTGAACAAACTGTTCTGTAATGATAAGCTCTATGATCTGGTCAAGGGTTTTGACCGTCAGTTGCAACCATTTTAAACAAAAGCTTTTCAGTCTGGCAAATGTCTCTCTGGAGGATGTCTTTGCCCAGCAGCCTTTGTGATCGAAATCACTGCCTATATGTCTCGGTATTAATGTCATACCTACAGAGGATTTCCTCCTTGACTTGTTTGTTTGTTTGTTTATTCACTTAATGGGTAAGCACACTGGAAACAAGTTCCTTTTACAGGTGCGACCCACATATATTGCATACAGACAATACATAATCAAACATACATATACAATGCAGCAAATTGCAGACAAAAATGTCTTTGTTACATATAAAATTCATAAAAAACAGTTACAATTAAATTGAGATTCGAAATACATCCTTAATGCATCGGCAAACTTTTTGACAGAACACAACCACCTAATATCTTGAGGAATTTCATTCCAAATAAATGCAGCAATATAAGCAAAGGATCTTTGTCCACTTTAGATTTCATAAAGGAATCTCGAGAAACCTACTGTCTGACCTATGTCTAGAATAATGACCATCAATATATGGTCTCAAAATTGAAATACTATGTGGAATTCCAGAGTCCATGACTTTATATATGAACTTGGCCACACAGTATTGGAAATTTAATGAAACCGTAACCAGACCATTTCTTTCAAAATCACACAATGATGAGATGACTTAGAACAATTTAAAGCAAACTTAGCTATCAAGTGAAGTAAGTGGATTTCTTTGAAATCACTGTCATGAAGCAGTGTCAGTAATCATAGCTGCATAGTTCACAATAGGAAGTAAGCAGCAATTTGAAATAACCAGCCTAGACTCAGGAATAAGAAATGAACGGATTCTGTACAAAGAACCTAATCTACAATGTATTCTTGAGGTAACCCTCAAAAAATGAGATTCATAACTTAGATGAGAATCTAGTAATACCCCAAGATATTGAAATGTATCAACATAGTCAAACAGTAATCCATCAAGAGATTTAACTTCCAAAGTACCAACCTCAGATCTCAGTCTAGGTGGGGTACCAAAAACCATCACCTTTGTCTTAGATTTGTTTAAGAGTAATTTACAGGCCATAAGTGAAGACTGAAAATTGCACATTTCCTCTGTTAAAGAAACACCTAGATCTCCAAATGACAAACCCTGCGTATAAATTACTGCATCGCAGTAAAGTGTTAGAGAAGCATTATTAATCACACTTACTAGTTGATCAAAAACAAAGAAAACAAAAGTGGCCTCAAAATAGAACCTTGTGGAACCCACACTTAACCATTACAGAGTCTGATACAGCACCCCTATATTTAACCCTTTGAAACCTATTTGTTAAATAATCCCTCGTCCAGTCCAAGAAAGACTCACAAACTCCCAATGACTCAAGTCTAGAAATCAACAATTGGTGATCAACTGAGTCGAATGCCTTGGTCAAGTCCACTAACACGGCACCCGTCAGACACCCTTTATCCATGCCATTAAGTACCGCATTCGTGAACTCGACCAAGGCAGTCTCAGTACTCCTTCCCTTTCTAAAACCATGTTGGTTCTGAGACAATAATCCAAAGCGATCCACATACCCAATCAACTGATTATAAACTATTCTTTCCTGAACTTTAGCTAAAGCAGACAAGATAGAAATAGGTCTGTAGTTACAAAACTCATGTTGTGAACCAGATTTAAATATAGGAGTGACCAAAGTATGTTTCCATATATTAGGTATAGTACCTGTAACAAAAGACAAGTTGAAAATAATACTAACTGGAAGTGCTATAACCGAGGCAGCATCCGCCAATAAACTAGGGCATAAGCCATCAGAACCAGCTGAGCTGTCCCTCTTAATACAAAGCAACAACTTCTCTACCTCCTTCGGAGTAGTGGTCCTTAAGTACAGTTTAGGATTAACTGTAAAATCTTCAGTCAATCCCAAGTAGTTCACCTTGGACTGATCACTAAAGGAATCAGGCAATGCAGTAAATTTCAAATTAAACTCGTTAGCTATCTTCAGTGGACAAGACAACAGGTCACCGTTCAACCTCATTGAACCTGGTTGACAAACATTAGGCCTTATGAAATTATTAATTGTTTTCCAAAAGTAGTAGCGTTAGATAACCCTTCACATTGTTTATGACGAATATAGTCTGTTTTAGCCTTCCTTATCTTAGCCTTACATTGGTTCCTAGTCCTATACTCGCGTGGTAACCAGAAGCAGAATAGTTCATTTTATACGTTTTTCAGGCCTTGTCTCATTGTCTCATAAGTTTAATCAAAGGAGGTGTTAACCACCCATAAGTTTTCCCTCGGACCCTTCTTTTAACAAGGGGAGCTAACTGGTCCAAGACATGTGTAAACTCAGTAATGAAAAAATGCAATGCAGAATCCACATCAGGGATAGAATATAAAAAAGACCAATCTATTTTACCCAACTCTGTACAAAAAGAATGTACATCAAATTTAGAAAAAGATCTCGAAATCCTTATAATTGGCTTAGACTTCTTCAGTCCCCCATGTTTCCAAATACAGAAGACTGGATGATGATCACTTAACGAATCAGAGATCAAACCACATTTTATCATATTAATAGATCTATTTGTTAATATCCAGTCCAGCAATGTGTGATTTCCTGATCTATTATTGTGTCGAGTGGGCAAAGTAATAATTTGTTGTAAACCAGACTGAGACAAGACCGTATTTAACTTTGTTATATCTGAACCCATCCAATTTAAATTAAAATCCCCAGTAGTATTAACTCTGTAGAAACCCCAGTATTCAAAGCATTTACAAGTTCTTGTAAGCCTGATTTGCTACCATTAGGTGGAAGATATACACAACAAATAGTTAATTTTTGACAAATCCCAACAATAACTGAATAGTAATATGTTCACAATATTCCAAATTACTGTTAAATATAGTGGTCTCATTTACCATTAAATATTCCTTAACATAAAACAAAACCCACCCCTCTACCAGTGACACGATCCTTTCTAAAAGTTTATAAGAGGTATACAAAGTTCAGTATCAAGAACAGGTAAGGTTAACCAGGTTTCAGTCAGTGCCAGAACATCTGGATTATATAAACTAATCCATGACTCCACCTCATGAAATTTAGATGTTAAGCTTAATACATTAAAATGCATAATTTTGAGGCCATATGAATGCTGCAAAAAAAAATCACTATCTGCCATATCATTTGCTAAAGGACCAGGGTTGCTTTCAACATTGCCAGATCGAATTAGCAAGAGAAAGCAATGTAACCAGGTTCTTATGCAAACAGGCAGAACACATTTCCGTGTCTTATATTTCCTAACACTGTAACCCAAATTATAACACATGTATTTAACCTTTACACCAAATAAATGACTATAATTAGGAATAAACAGTTGAGTCTGGAACTCCAGAATCTGATTATTTTCATACGTTCTAAAGTCATTATTAACACATAGAACAAAATAACCCATCAGTACACAAAACACAAAGTGTATAGGCTACACACAACAATATCCCTCTGTTAATCATAACTAATCTATAGGTACAAACCCAAAAGAAATGATTAACTCTAAGCAAGATATTACAAACTCTAGTAGCCCAGTCCAGCCCCGGTCTGACTCCGGTCAGACTCCTCTCTTCACTTTGCCGTCCCACTTAGCTGCTGCCGCTTTGACGCTGCCGCTGTGTAGAAGGCAGCCTTTATATTGAAATCGCCCCCCCTCCACTTCCCAGAGCTGCCGCCATCTGGAAAAATGTGGAGACCAGTACAGAATTCAATGAAAGCAGGTGATGGCAATAATGCTGCAAGCAGGTCAGGTACTGTGCTATTACCTAGCAACCCAAATCAGTCACAGCTTGACTTGATTGTAATTGTTAGAGTCAGGGGCAGTCAGGTTATTGTATACCATTGGGCTCATCCAGATAAATAAGGGACCAGTCTGATGACCCATTGGTCATGGAGCCATGCACAGGTCTGTGCTATGCACTCAAATGTTGTCAAGCAGGCTTCAATGCCTTCAGCCTCTGTCAATTTGGTAAGTTTACTATCTTGGGGTATATTTCAGTCAGGTTGTCCTGGGGTCAGGGCTTGGATGGCTTGCAAGGCATCCCTCCACCTCTCATCTTGTCTCTTTCTCTCCTTCTCTTGTGGCCTCCACTCCTCCTCTCATAGCTGTCGCTCCTTGACCCTCTCATGCTCCATCTCTAGTTGTCATAAGCACAACCATTGCAGCAGGCCACTGGGATCGTCTGGGGCACTTTCCTCCAGATGTCTCTTCGCTTCTCTTCTTCCTCAGTCAGGTCCTCATCCGTACATTCCTCTTCTTCCTTTTTTGCCACCTTCTTTGGTCAAGCTCCTAGTTCCAATCCTGGCATAGACTTCAAACCCAATTTATCAGCCATGGCACAAGTCCATTGGCTTTTCCTTGGCTCCACACTTTTTACCCTGTGCATGTGTCGGATATATTACTATACCCCCTGGCAGCATTTCCCAAACAGACTAAACGAGCCAGGTATCCCACTTTTGACACCAGTGTGAATGTATGGGATAAATAACTGACACAACCAAGCAGGGATCAAGTGCATAAAAACACACATATACATTTGTCAATTTATTTTATAGAAAATCAATACATATGTACTGAAATCATAGAAGAAACAAAAAATGTGTTAGTCCTGCATAACAAAATAACTTTGGGACTCTGCTTTTCCCAGCAAAGGCAGTGGCTTCATTTCAGCCTATATAACCCAGTGTAATACCTCTTACACTCCAATCATTTGGTGAAAATCAACACACTCCAAAGAAGATCCTTCTCCTCTCACTGTCAGCCCCGGACTGACTCAACTATCTATGGTCCCCTAGTGGTGAGCTCTATTTATACCCTAGGGATTACATAACACTCTGTGGGGGAGATCCCATTGGCCGTGACATTACGTAATGGGGAGTTTCCATATGATCCCATGTTTTAACATGCAGGGGCTTTTTAGTTGGCCCTTTCTGCCCAAATATGCTTTATTTCTACTGGCAGCCCCAGTTACAACATCTCTGGGGCTGCAGAAACTATTTTTTAATCATGCTCCAATCAAGGAGCCATTCACCACATGGTGGGGCATAACTCACTCTGGAGCATCCTGCTCCAAAACGAATTATGCTTCTGTGTCGCACTTCATGACCGAGAGCATTGTCAGCCACCGGCATCATTTTTTCCACATGAAGCTGCAACATGCACCTCTAAATCAGGAGCAAAGCTAATATTAATTTTTTGGGGGGCACTAGCTGCTTTTAAACCCAAAGTGCGGTGTGCGCCATTCATTTTCTCCAAATCAGGAGAGGAGAAGTGCTTTTCAGCACTTAATGTGTAAGCAGGGGCAGAGGGCTGTTCAAGAAAACAGGGACAGAAAAGTAAAGAGACTGTCAGATTGGCCACCCTGGCTTGAAAAAAAAAAGGGAAAGACAGAAAAAGAAAAAGGAGAAAGGAAAGAGTGAAAGGGAAAAATGGGGGGATGGGTTGCACATCTGACTTTCTGTACATTGTTTTACTGATAATAACAAGTGCTTCCTGTTACAAGGGTCAACAGCCCCTAATCAGCCACTAGTGACCCTGGTCAAGACAGAAACAGTACATGTGTAGGTCTAAAACCAGACTGGAGGGGAGAGATGGTATTTGATTACTCAGAGATGGAATTTGATTGCTCCAAGAAAGCTTGTAATTGGGCATTAGTAAGTTTTTTAGGAGCTTTGCAAAACTGGGAAGATTGGCTATATGTCTATAGTTGTTGAGAATACTGGCAACTCCAGATTTGAGGAGGGGTATGCTGATGCCACAGTGACATTTTGATAGTGAAGTACATTATGTCAGCAAGTCACTGTTGCCACTGTAATGTACCCGTGGGACCCCGGCACAGCTTTCTCTGCAGTTCCCCCCTCCCCCAATGAGCTTCATCCTGGAGTTGATAATCCTTAGTTGCAAGGGATGCAGGGGGCAGAGCCCCCCACATTGGAGGTTCAGGGGCAAATCCCCCCCAAAAAACAGTTTCTTGATAGATTTATGCTGACTGCAACTTGTGCTGGATATCAATACATCACTGTAGTTGTTACCATTGTGTCATGGATCTGGTATGATGTGTGCTGTTTTCCAGGCTGAGGGTATGTTGTTACTAGAGAGTGATAGATTTAAGAGTTGGATAATGGGTGCTGTAAGCTGCCTGATGCCAGTTCTAGGAAAAAAAAGGTCTGGGCCATCAGTGCCTGCACTTTCTTTGGTGTCTAACCTAGGAGGAGTTGCTCTGTGATAGATTGGAAGGTAAATGGGACAGCCAAAGGGCTATATGGTTTTGCAGAGTGCAGTGGAGGGAACCTGTCAAATGCCAGGCAAGCTGAGGCCAAATGGGAATTTGCTTCTTCCAGGATGTTGTGTTTTCCAGCTATAAAATTGCCATTTACTAAGATTTTCTGAGGTAGGGAGGGGGAGGGAAGGAGCTTTCAACTGATTGATAGTTTTGCAGCATTTTACTGCTTCGTGTTTGTTGCTGACCAGGGCACTTAAGTAATAATTGGCCTTTGCTACCCTGATTAGTTTGGTACAAGAATTTGTCATTTGCTTGAGGTTGGCCCAATTGGAATCAAATTTCTTATGCCTGGCATTTGCCCAGAGTAAGTCCCTTTTACCCAGAGTCTCTGTCAGCTCCTTGTTGAACCATGGGCAGGATACCTTTTCTACTCTGCATTTAACCATAGGAGCATGCTTATTGATAGCCCCCAACAACAAACTGTTGAAAATGTTTGTCACCTCATGCATTGTAGGGACAAGGTAAAGTGTTTGCCAATGTATAGTGGCCAACTCATTTAGAAATTCATGACACTGAAGTTGGCAGAGTGTCTTTTTCATATGAGTTGGGTCTTCCGAGCATTTGTTCCTCTAGAGCATGCAACCACATTATGATCACTTATGTCATTGTGAAACACTGCAGAATTAGTACATTTATGAGGTCTGTCAGTTAATATCAGGTCTATTAAAGAGGTATTAGCAGGGTTATTAGGGTTTGATCTTGCTGGTTCCAGTTATAAAACAAGCTGTGCAAATACTAGATCATCATGCAACTTTTCTTTATAGTAGATCAATAGATTTGTGGGTGAGCAAATCCAAACATAAATGGCTGACTATTAGACATTCATTAGTGCAGGGGGCTTGCAATACTGTTGATATGCTGCAGAGGTTCAGAGCTAGCCTTGGGATGTCTATGGCATCCAGTCACATTTAAGGATTCATAACAGGATAGGGATATCTTTACCATCATACATTCCATCTCATTTGGTACTGAGTGGGAGCTGATTATATCTGAACTGAAATTTAATTGCTATATAAGGCTAAACCACCACCCCTGGAAGGTCTATACAGTCTGTGAAAATTAAAGAAGAGAATGGCTATCTTATGTAAAAGCACAGAACCATTTATGCACATTTCGGTGAGTAGGAGAACATCCAGTGTAGTGTATACAGCCCAGATTTTTACCTCATCCAATTGTTTTAGTAGTCTATGCCATTTAATGACATTACCTTTAGTACTTAGAGTTGAATTCTGTAGGGGGAAATCAGTTGGGAGGGAGGACCTGGATTTACCTCCACATTGTCTGAGCACAATAGCAGGATAAGATTCATATATTTACGCATATGAAGAGTGAAATAATGAAAATAGACCTCTGATATAAGGATTTAACCTTGACCTTAAAACTGGTTGCTATAGTAGGAGCACTAGAGAGTGACTACCTGCTCTCATTTATCTTCCTTGTGCAAGGCTTACAATTTTGTACATTCTTTGGCGTCCTTGATTTATTTACTTATCTTGCCCTGTAATTTTCTCTGCCCCTCATCCCCCCCACACACAAAGAATTTATTGCAGTCAGGTGGTTGGATCACTTGGTGACTCCATTCATCAACCTTTTTCTCACTTTTTTCCAGCTGGTTTTGGATCTTTCCTTTTCTTTTGACTGTGCTTCTTGGTGCATCCTGGATGTTTGAGATGCTTGTTCACTAAGTTGGTAATAAACCTTTGCTTTGATCAATGTTTTGAATGTGCTAGATTTTCTTTTTTTGTGTTCTAAGTTGTCTGATTCTATGTCACACAATGTTCTCTTGAGCACACTGCCTTTTGCTGCTGTTCCTGTCTGATATGTGGCTATGTCTGGTGTGAATAGAGAGAGCTTTATCTAATAGTCTTACACTGATTAAACATCTCTGAGTGTTTGTGTCATTAAGGACAGTGACCCTAGCCAGGGCTACTGCACTTCGCAAATGAGCATTTTTTCCATCAGCAGTTATTTCAACCTTGAGTTCGATAGTGCAGCTCTTGTATTCCCTCCCTTTGGAAGTTCCAGTGCATGATATATCCCCATGCAACATCGCCTGTTACATTTACAAATAGATGCTGGAGCTGCTCCCAGTGGTGGGTCCACATCACAACAAGTAACAGACCACTGGATAGGTTGTCAAATCTCTTGTTTGGAAGATATTTCCAGTCTGGCACAGAGAATAATAATAATAATGGTTTATTTATAACTCGCCTTTCTAAAAATTAAGGTGCATTACAATAAGATAAAATGAAATAAAACAGGATGCAATAAAAACAGTTAAATACAGGATTCCATAAAGTTCAAAATACAAATAAGATTAACAAGGAAACAGGATTTTTTTTCTGTATCTGAACTCAGAACACTATTTGTTCAGCTAGAGAGACTATTAACTAAAGAGACTAATCTCTGGTACAGCTGTACTAGTCTAGATGCTTATGTGCATGTTTATTGGGTAACAAGAGGGTTAAGGGAGGACAAAAGACTGCTGGTCTCACAAATTTTGTACACTGGAAGGAATGGGTATAAGAAACACGCAACAGTGCTTTAGCATTTATCGACATTTTGATTAAAGAAGATACATTTTATTACTGTAGAGTCCTGGAGGAAGTTAAGGAAATGCAGAAGTTGCTGTTTCCTTTTAAAGACCTGCCTGCCTTCAAGGAAAAAGAACCTGACCTAAATAAGATACTACACAAATTAGAAAAAGAAATTGCCTGGAGGTCACATGATGCCTCTGAGCTAGCTGCTACTCTTCTACACCACTCCTTCCTATTCCAATTTTTTCCTATTTTCTAGTAATAATTTTCTCCCCCCTCCCATTAGCTTCAATTAAAACAAGATCTAGGACCTTACCAATTACCATTTGAGAGGAATCTGCCTATTTACTGTCTCACCATGGAAGCTGAAATGCATCAGGCCCTGCCGCACCACATGCCAACTTCAATGCAGGATAAAAGTAAAAAAACAAAACAAGGACCATGGTGCTACCTCTGGATGTCATTCAGCTACAGCTACAGACGCCCCACTCACTGAAGAATAATTTCTCTTGGAACTCCAGCCGCTAAAAGATTATATTAAATCTTGCTTAGAGGAGATAAAATCACTCAGAGTTTATCTCAATGCTACAACATGGAGGGTGGATGATATAGAAGGCTGGAAGGACTGTACCAACCCTGAGATCGTCCTGCTCTGCCAAAAACTATCCAAAGTGGAAACCAAGTTAGAGGACTTAGAAGGACAGAGCAGGAGAAACAATATTGCAATTTTTGGTTTACCCTAAGATGCAGAGGCAGCCACTCCTATTAAATTTGCACAACACATTTCTTGAGCGCATTGCTGGGCCATCTCCAAACAATACATACTAGATTGTTAAATGGGGTCATTGATCTCTGTGGCCCCATCCACCACCGGGCTCTCCTCTCAGGCCATTTATCCTGAAACTACTACATTTCTTAGATAAGCAACATGTACTTCAGAAAGCCAGGGAGCTGGCAGAAGTTACCTGGGAGGGACATTGGATTCAAATTTCACAGGATTTGTCATGTGCGACCCAGCAAAAAAGAGTTGTATTTCATCCCATTGTGGTCAAATTCCTGGTGGGTTCAGGAAATAGCTGGCAGTGTCTGTGGATACCACTGTATGTCTACAGTTATGTTTCCAATTGGTACCAATATTTGCCTTGTACTTACTTTGGACTGGACCACTACACCAGCTGCTTATGACATGAATAACTTCCTCTACAAATATATACTCCACTATTCAATCATATCTACAGGGTTAACTCTCATTACAGGTACCTCTGGTTCTTTGAATGGATTGTTTGCATACTGTTATGGTGCAGGGGTGGCTTTAAATCATTCTGCCTGGTGGTGGTGGTCTGAGGTTTTATTCTGCTATGATGTACACTGGTGGATAGGGTATTTTCCTTTGATGTTGGATTTGGTCAGACCTTTGAATGCTGGAATAAGAACATTGACAGACCCACTACCTCGCTTTTCCTCATGGCCTTATCTACCATGCTGCTATGCACGAGATACGAATTTACAGTGTCAAATTATGCAGCTATTAGAAGTATACAGATGGGGCTCTGCTGGACTCGAGTAACTGAATTTCAACTTTGTTTGAACATGAATATGGCTTGGACTCTTTGACAGGTTTGGCTGGACTTTGGATGCAATGCTCTCTTACCTTTTGCTTCTACTGTTTTTATATATTTTCAATGTACCCTATATAAAGGGGCTTTTTCTGTGTTCTGCTTTTTTGTTGGAAGGTGATTAGTCATCACAGATTGGTCAAGGGCCAGGGAGGTCTGGTTGGGGGGGGGTTGTTCTCTCCCTACTTATTTTATGAATAACTGGCCAGGTTTTAATATTGGCCTTATCTTCTATTTTACATTTTTACATATATTTTTTACTGACCTCTTGTACATACCAAAGGAAGCTATACTCACCCCAGGGGTCTAGACTTAATAGCACCCCAGTTTTGTAGTGGGCAGCTTTAGCTTTTGGGGTTTACCCTGCTTCCATATCCCTTAATACTTGATTATTTTTATTGTGTGAGCTATGGAGGTATCAGTGGGACCCACATTCTTTGTTTTGTATTCCCCTTACCTCGGACCTAAGTGCTAGCAAGATTTTGGCATGTTTGGTAGGTTATAATATCCTGGGAGATAGTATGGGGTACTGGAGGGTGGGCAGGGGTGGTTTTTGAAGTTATTGTGGCTGCTGATTAAGAGGATGCCATGAGCTGGGTTAAAGGGATGTTTTTTTTTTCCTCTGATAGTTTTCAGTTTTGAACTTGTTGAAAGGGCTGATTATTGTTTCAGGGGATTGTTCTGGGTGGGTGGGGAGGATGGGGGGACTTAGGGTATTTTGGGTATTAGAGTGTTGGGGATGTTGAGATGGTGGAGCATATTATTTTGAGGATGGGTTTGTTATCAGTTATTCTTGGAGGGTTGGAGGATGGAAGGGTTACATTTTGGACAATCTGTATTACATCTTTGATGATCAGTATTGCTTTTTTGTCCTGTTCAGTAGAGATGCAGCGAATTTAAAATCTGCCGGTGAAGTGAACATCAAGTGGGCACTTCACGTTGGCACTTCACTATGCAGAATGCCCAATAGGAAAGGCTCACTTCACCTTGTTATTATTATTACTTCATGTTGTCATTCTGCCTTAGACGCAAAGTAAGGTGAAGCGACAACAATATTGGCAGCACCCCACCCACACAGTCACCAGAATTAATGTGCATCCCCAAAGTGCTACTGTCTTGTGTCCAGAAAACTCCTCATTGCTGATGAAGTGAAATGAGAGCATAACAAGAAATTCAAAGTCTCCCAGAATTAATGGTGCACTCAGTAATGCATGCAGTGGTCACACACAGAGTCACCAGAATTAATGTGCATCTCCAAAATGCTACTGTCTTGTGTCCAGAAAATTCCACAGTGCTGATGAAGTGAAATGAGAACATAACAAGAAATGCAGCCTCCCAGAATTAACGGTGCACTGCAAATGTACAGACAGATTAAGATTGCGCTGTGTACTCAAGGGATGTATACAAAAAGGCACAACAACACCGAACCAGTGCTCACAAGTCACAAATCCAAATCTGGAAAGGAATACATTTTGCCAGTTGAGGGATTAGTGCATAGCAGTAACAATCCACTACTAGTAAAGATACCACAAAGCAGTATAAAAAATTAATGCAGGTGCGGTAGATAGACGGTTCACACTGCTGCAATTATTCTGTGGCACAATAAAGAGTGTCTGATTCAATGGCATGCATCGCACACACACACACTATAAGTAATGCATAGCAAATTGAAAACCTTTAGTAATATAACCAAATGTTTTAAACAGACAAATTATACACTGCTGCACCACAACAATCAGCAAAAAATTGTCAAGAATTACTGAAAATATTACTGAGTACATTAACACAGTTATACAAGGATAATATAACCAAAAACAGAAAGACTGCCTTTTTCTCCCAGTTAATGTACCGACACCACAGATACGCCCTTCCCCCAAAATACACTTCACAGTACACAGACTGACTGTTCTAAATTAACATTCAAAATCCACACACAACAATAAACACATGATTATACGAACACAGAAGGGTTTCCTACAATTGATGTACTAAATTTTGAGCAAAAAAAATTACTCAAAAAGGGCATTTTAAACAGCTTTTAGAGGTTTTGAATCGCAGAGCTCTGAGAGCAAACTGTCTCCACCTACCACTGCACACACACTACCCAGGACAGAACTGAGGCTGTGCAGAATAATCTAGTGCCCATATGATCTGTAATCCCATGAAACACTGCAGAATTTCATTTGGAGCTCAATTACAAGGTGAAGTGAGGCAAATTACATAGATTTTAATGTACTTCACCTTAAAATTGGTCAAGAAGTGGTTTGGGTAAGGCGGAATAATGCAAAGTCATTGGTTTCAATGGACTTCACATTCCTTATTATATAGTGAAGTACTCCACTTCACATTGTGGAGTACTCCGCGGATTCTGCATTACTCCATGAATCACTTCACGGAGTGAATTGGGGCCACTTCACCCACCACTACTTACAGTACTGTAACTCACATGCTGTACAGGAAGGAACGCGAATGCCTATGACTGTACTTCCCTGATGCACTGAGTCTGTATCATAAAACTCCCCAATTTAAAAACTCTTAATGATAAGTACAGTGGTGGGGTGGTGAAACCTGGAGAGATACTACTAAACAGGCTTACAATACATCCAAGTAACTAGTAAAAAAATGAATGTTGTGATTCGTGACCTGATCGTGAATCATGATTTGTGACTGCATTTGTGACCGTGATGATGAACGTGATTTGGTGTCGATGATGTGAGATAACCAATGTGGAACTGTATTGGGAACATGAATGCCTACGGCTGTACTTCCCCGATGAGCAGTAGCACAAAACTCCCCGACTTAAAAACACTTATTAATGAGAACAATGGTGGAGTGGTGAAGCCTGGAGAGATACTACAAAACAGGCTAACAATACATCCAAATAGCTAGTAAAAAATTAATGTTGTGATTTGTGACGTGATCGTGAAGCGTGATTTGTGACTGAATTTCATAGGTTTCATAGGTTTATACAAGTGAGTAGACTAAAATCCATAATGCTTGCCATTTAAAATTACTAAAGATTTTGGCAGAATTTAGTTGAATCAGTCATCACTGAATCTAGATTAAATTTAAAGTGGTCCATGCTTGGAATATCTACCACTAGAGCCAGGAGATTATTCCAAATTGGAATGGTTCTTATACTGAACCAATTTTTCCTTCTTAGAGTATGCCACTTACTCATTAATAGTTGTTTATAATGTTTCCGATTACTGACTGTATATTTGGACTCAGTTAAAGCTAATCATCTTCTAAGGACAGAGTCCCGTAGTGCACTATAAATGAGACACAGGTCTCCCCTCAGTCTCCTGTACTGTAAAGTATACATGTTCAGAAGTTTTAGCCTTTTATCATAAGTCTTTCCCTCCATGCCCGTAACAGCCTGGGTGAATCTTTGCTGGACCATCTCAATTTTTAAGATGTCCTCTTTAATGTAAGACTTGGGCACAGTATTCAAGGTGTGGCCTAACCAAGGCAGTGTACAATGGTAATAGTACATCCTTTGAGTGGCTGGCTACATGTCTAAAAATACAATTTAGGTTCTGGTTTCCCCTGTTTACTTGGGTGGTACAATGGGTTCTAAATTTTAAATCAGGAGTAACCAATATTCCTAGATCTTTCTCTTGGGTGGTTTCTTGTAATATTTCTGACCCCAATTTATATTGAAAATGTTGTTTGTGAATACCCAAATGCATAATTTTACATTTATCATTATTAAGGCAAGCTTACTAGCATAGGACCAACTTGAGATTTTGTCCAAAAAAACCTGGAGAGCAGATCTTGCACTAATGTTATTGACTATGGTGCCTATACGACAATCGTCGGCAAATTTCAGCATCCATATACTATCATTTTCTGTTTTAAGGGTGGAAACATATACATTAAATAGACAGGGACCCAACACAGATTCCTGGGGAACACCGCTACAGACTGGGGCCCAATTTGAAAATTCTCCATTTATAATGACTCTTTGTTTCTACCCTCTAGCCAATTAGCAATCCAGTCTATAATATTATTATTAAGTTTGGATGACCTTAATGTGTCAAGAAGCTCGAAATGTGGTAACTTATCAAAAGCTTTGGCAAAATCTAAAACTACTAGAGCCACAGAATTACCCTGGTCAATTCCACAAGTGACTTTGTTATAAAAATTTAGTAGGCAAGATCTAGACTTGGTGAATCCATGTTTAAGATTATCAGTTTGCTCACTACGACACATATGGTCCAGGATAAAGTCTTTAATGACATTTTCTAAGATTTTCCCAATGAGTGAAGTAAGGCTAATAGGCCAGTAATTTTCAGGTTTATTTTTTGGTCCTTTCTTGTGGATAGGTACTACAGATGTTACTTTCCAGTCATATGGAACTTACCCAGAATCTAGTGAATGCTGAAAAATATTAGTTAGAGGAAGATAAATAAACTCAGCAAGTTCTTTTAATATCCTCAGATCGATTTCATCTGGGCCTGGGGATGTATTAATATTAACTTGTTTTAATTTATCCAGTACATCTTTGGGTTGAATATTAAACTGTCCAGGTGCAGAAGTCCTGAGTTTACCTATTTTGCATATATTTGGTGAACACCGAAGAAACATATTGGTTCTGTATGTCTGCTGCCTCCTGTTATTAGCTATGCTACCTGAAATTGTGATAAATGGTCCTATGGTATTTATTTTTCCCCTTAACTTTGTTAATGTGAGAACAAAAGGCTATTTTGTTGTCTTTAACCCTGATGCCAACTGAAACTCAAATTGAGATTTTGCTTTTCTAATCTTAGTTTTGATCATTTTTAATAGTTCCCTGTATTTGATATTTAGGTGGGAGAACCCCTTTTTTATTTGTTTAAATAGTCTGTTTTTCTTATTAATCAAAGTTTTTATTTTAAGGTTCATCCAACCAGGAGTTGTGTTATATTTGGTGCCGTTTTTTTTTTGTTGGGATGTTAGCTGTAATTAAATATTTAAATTTATTTGCAAATAGGCACCACTTAGATTCAACAGAAAGATTGGTAAATAATTAAGGCCAATCCCAATGCTCTAAACTGTTTTTCATTTTGTTAAAGTTGGCTTTATAAAAATCCAGAATTTCGGTGACACCGGTAGCAGCTTGGGATTTACCAGCTGAGATCGAAAAATGAACAGTATTATGGTCACTGTTTCCCAGTGGAGCATTTATATTGATGTTAGGTATGCAATGGGTAGAATTGGTTAATATAAGATCTAATATACTCTTGTTCCTCGTAGCATTTTGGACCAGTTGCTCAAACCCCATTTCATTGAATAAATCCAAATAAAGACTATCAATTTTGGTGATTGCTGATGCCGATGCCCAATTTATACTGGATAAATTGAAGTCACCCATAATCAGGATGTTGTTTGATGGATCAAGATTCCCAATATGTCTTAACAATTCAGCATCATTATCAGGAGTCATAGAAGGAGGTCGATATACTAAACCTGGGGTGAAAGGGGAACCCATGTAATGGGTTAATTTAACCTAAAGGGTTTCTAAATTGGTGTTAACTACTAAAGTTTCTTCACTCACTATTGTTTCGTCAATATACATGTATATAGCACACTACCACCTTTTCTGTAATCTCTGTTTTTAAAATAAACATTATAGCCTTGAATATTTTTATCCCAGAAATCATTTGCATCCCACCAAGTCTCTGTGACAAGAGCAATGTGTATGTCTTTGATGACGAGAAGAAGTTTGAATTCATCAAATTTATTGGTTAAACTTCTGGTATTGATTAATACCCCATTCCATCCATAATGTTTGTTTTTTTGAAGGTTGTTGTCAATAGTGTTTAGGTTACTAGTGAAGCAGTGCCCCCACCCCCAATTCCAGTTTAAATGGAATTTTATAATGTTGTTAATTTTTTTACTCATAACCCTAATACCAAGATAATTAAGGTGCAAACCATCCTTTTCATAAAAAACTAAGTTTTTAAATGTGAGGGAATTGTCCATGAATACAATATTTTCAGATAAGTAAAATTGTCTAAGCCAATAATTTAGTTCTTGAGCCTGGTAATTTTTCTATGACTGTTTCCCAGTAATGGGCAGAACCCCAGACAGAATATTATCACCTACTCTGTCTTTAATTTTTTTGGCAATTTTTTATAGTCTTCTTGGGTGTCAGCCACAGTATATAAAAAAGCTTATTCACCCCCACGTGCAGAAGGACCAAGGGTTTGTTGGTATTTTCAAGTAGTCCATCTAGTAATAGCACAATATCTTTGATCCTTACCCTGGGGAGTGAACTTGACTGTGGTATATGCTTTACACCCTTCGCAAACTATGGTATCAACTCCACTTAGTAGTGAATCATCTATAACTACTATATCTCTGGGTAAGACAGGGATATTTTCAGAGGATTTACATTCAGGGGAACATTAGGGGGAGGGTGCACAGTATCTAATGTTTTGGTAGTTGTCAAATTGTGTTTTTTAGCAACTCCATCTGAATCTGGTGTTAGGGTTTCAAATTTATTGTATAAAGAAATAGGCTGTATATCATGCTTGTGCAAACCATAAGGGGTAGATGTACTAGGTTCTTGTGTCAGTTTAATGTGGGGAGACATGATTTTTACATCATCATTATTAGCAGACTCAATGTACATTGTGCTTGCTTCTCTAGCTGCTTCATCAATACAATTTTCCAAAACCAGTATCTCCTTTAGAGTTTCTAGTCTCCTATATAGCTGGTAAATCTCTTCCTGCAGCATAATAATTAATTTACACTTTTCACAATCAAATTCCTGGTTTGATATGTCATCTGAGTACATTTTACACTGGGAGCATGCTTTTTTCTTAGTGTTTTTGCCTTTCTTTGCTTTTACTTGTGCCATTATAGGTATGAAAGGTCTTCTTCAAATGGAATTAGTAACACATACTTGAGAGCTTACTCCCTCAAAATGCTAAAGATATTCATAGCCTAGGTCCCAGTGTCCTCAATAGTGATGATGAAGAATGTGATTTAGTGTCGACAGTGTGAGATGACCAATATGGAACTGTACTGGGAACATGAATGCCTACAGCTGTACTTGCCCAATGAGCTGTAGCACAAAACTTCCCAACTTAAAAACACTTATTAATGAGTACAATGGCGGGTTAATGAAGCCTGGAGAGATACTACAAAAGAGGCTTACAATACATCTGAGTAACTAGAAAAAAAATTAATGTTGTGATTCATGATGTGATCGTGAATTGTGATTTGTGACTGCATTTGTGACCGTGATGATAAAGAACGTGATTCGGTGTCGACAGTGTGTGATAACTGATATGGAACTGTATTGGGAACACGAATGCCTATGTCTATACTTCCCCAATGAGCTGTAGCACAAAATTCCTTGACTTAAAAACACTTATTAATGAGTACAATGGTGGGATGGTAAAGCCGGGAGAGATACTACAAAACAGGCTTACAATACATCCAAGTAACTAGTAAAAAAATTAATGCAGTGATTCATGACGTGATTGTGAATCATGATTTGTGACTGCATTTGTGACAATGATGATGAAGAATGTGATTTGTATCACGAGTGACTCATGATGATGGTCCTGACTTAAAAAAACATATTAATGAGTACAGTGTTCATGCAGAATTATGCACCACATCAGTCCAGTACTCTGAAGGGAAACCAAAGAAACAAATGTGACTTAAGTTACAGATGAAGATTGGGACCTAAAGAGATGCAAATGCACAGACAGATTAAGATTGCACTGTGAACTGAAGAGATGCAGATGCAGAGGCACATCACCTAATCAGTGCTCACCATCAGAAATTCAAACTGGAAAAGAATACCTTTGCCAGTTGGGGTGGGCCGCTGGGGGTGGCAGTGTACTGCACTATTGCAGTAACAGTCACTAGTACTAGTACCAGTAAAGATACCACAAAGAAGTACAAAAATCACACAGCTGCAGTGGATAGCAAGTTCACATTGCTGAAATTACTATGTGGAACAATAAAAGGTGTCTGATTTGATGACACGCATCACACACATACTCACTCACACACTAAGTAATGCATAGCAAATTGAAAACTTCAGTGTGTGTGTGTGTATATTCATTTTATTTGTTCAATCATAAAAAAGATCATTACAAAAATTTATACACAATAGACATTACATTTTACAAATAAGTTACAAAAGTATCGTGCAAAACAGCAAATAATTCCAAAATAACAATCTCCGAAGTGTACTTATTATTCTTTTCCTTATTTTCTGTATATTACATAAATAAAGAGCAGTATTTCTAATAGTATGCCCATCTTCTGTGGTAAAAAGAGTCCTTACTATTGTCTCATTCAGGCAGTCTATAAAGGAATCAATAATCAGTCCCAATCATCTCTGTCTAGCTGCTCTATACCATTGACATTTTAGAACAACGTGTTCTAGATCTTTCTTCTCATTAGAGCCACAAAAGCAATAAGAGAGTTCTTGGTCATGAATCTTACTAAACTTACACTCGAGCACATTAGACAAAAAAAAAAACTATCCAGAATCTTGCATAAGTCAGACACGTATCAGAAAGTTCCAAGTATTCTAAATAGTACCGAACATGGTAACAACAGTCATTTTGAGTGTACCAAATTGCAAACTTTGAATTCTGTATATAATATAGATCATGAATCCTATATTTCTGCATGATCAGCTGTTTGATAAATGGTCTGTAACTTTTAGCAATACAGATACCTTAAGTAGTCAGTACAAACAGGTTCAAGTACCTAACTGAATTTAAAATCGTTTTTACACAAGTCAACCAGTTCGAATTTTTGCAGTCCAGAAGTTCCCATTTCATTTTTTCCACCAAACATTTTTTTTGAAAAACACTGATCTGATAGCAAAATAAACCTAATCCATAAGTTTATCACATGAGATTCGGCTAAAGCAATAAGGTTAGAGAGGCCTAATTCAGCTCTAACAAACTGTGAGGAAGTTGTTCTAGGAAAACCAATAGCTCTTTTAAGCACTCTAATTGCTGTTTTTTTCCAGTTTAATAATATGTTTATGAGCCAATATCTCACATGCATAAAGGACTTGGGAATTATATTTCGCATCTAGAGATCTCAAAAGTGGAACAAGTGAATTGCCACCATATTTATAGTTAAACCTACTTATGGCTTCAATAATTATTTCGGTATTAGACCAAACACCCTCAAAGTGTTTCTTCCACTTGAAAGAGGATGATATCACAATTTCTAAATACTGGTATTCGTTCACAAGTTCCAATCTCTCTGACTTTATAAACCATTTAAACTTACACATAGAACCTCCCAAGACCATAACCTTTGATTTAGTCAAATTTATTTTCAAGAAGTTCTGGTCTGCAAACATAGCCAACTTGTTTAACTTTATTTGAAGTCCCTTAGAGGATAATGATAACATTAACAAATCATCCACGTAGGCAAGAATTCCACATGGATCACTTCCAATTTTGGGGGAATCAGATTTCAAATTGTTTATATTTACTAAAAAAATATTTATGTAAATTGAAAATAGTGAGGGAGCAAGGATGCAGCCCTGTCTCACTCTACAGCTGGTTCTAAAACCCTCTGTTAAGCTCCCCCCAGTATTTCTAATCTGAGCCCACGTATCAGTATATAACAGTTTAATAGCATTTATGAGCTCAGGATTAATTCTGTGATTTCTCATGGTATACCACAATAGTTCTCTATTTATGGTGTCAAAGGCTGACGTGAAGTTGATAAATACCATATATATCTTCTGACTTCTCAATTTAACATATTTTTCTTGCAAATGTTGAAATGTATATGTTATCAATTGTTGAAAATGACTTACGAAAACCAGCCTGACCCTGAGATAAACCACCCAGTTTTTGTATATTCAAAATTAGTCGATTAAGCAGAATTTTTTAAAATATTTTTTCCATGATGCCAATTAAACTTATGTGACGATAGTGTGCTGGATTCTCCCTGTTGCCTTTCTTGAAAATAGGGACAATCACAGATCCCCTCCATGAATCTGGAATTCGATTAATAGATAAACATGTATTATAAAAATCTACCAATAACTCAACCCATTTTGATTTCATCTGTTTATAAACTTCACCAGGGATTAGGTCAGGGCCAGGAGCTTTGTTATTTTTTAAACCATCAATTGCCTCACTAACTTCCATTTTAAAGATAGTAAGCTGTGACACTACTTTTTGATCAAATGGAAATATATGCTTGTGTGACTCTTGAAAAAGGATCTGTGTGTAATAATTATGCCAATCACTGTCGCCAATTGCACTCTCAATACAATTTGAGACCTGCTTACATCCATAAGCTATCAATTGCCAGAAAGTACTGTCATCTCTATCTCTGATTGCCCGATTCATTAATTGCCATTGATGTAAATAGTATAGTTTCTTTTTATCAACTAGTAGTTTCCTGTATAAGTTTCTTTCCAATCTTAATTTAGCCAAGTTATCAGGAGTAGGTAAGTGCTTGTACTTCCTTAATTGTACTCTCAGTAAATGCTTCTGGGAAAAACATTCATTATCAAACCAGCTTTTCTGGGTTTTTTTTTACTATTATTAAATGCCTCAGTGTAAATACCCTGTTGAATCCTGCCCCAAATTTCAAGCATATTTTAATTTTTAATTTCAAAATCTGGGGTAGTAATTTTGAAAACTTCAGTAATATAACCATGTATTTTAAACAAACTAAAATTATGCACTAATGCACCACAACAATCAGCAAAAAAATGCAAGAATTATTCAAAATATCACTGTGTGTACATTAACACAGTTATACAAGAAAAATATCACCAAAACAGAAAGAACTGACTTTTTCTCCAAGTTAATCTACCTACACCACAGATATGCATGCCCCCCAAAGCACACTTCCACTGTATTTCAGTACACAGACTGAATGTCATATATTAACATTCAAAATCCATACACAAGCAATAAATACTCGATTATATGAGCACAGGAGGGTTTTCTACAATCAATGAACTAAAGTTTCATCAAAGAAACAGTATTCAAAAAGGCTTTTTTAATAGCTTTTAGAAGGTTTGAATCACAGAGAGCTCTCAGAGCAGACTGTCTCCTACAGCTTCCTACAAACACTACCCTGAACTGAGGCTGTGCAAAACCATCTAGAGCCCATGTGACCTGAAATCCCATGAATCACTGCAAAATCTGCCTTTGGAGCTTAAAAACAAGGCTAAGTGAGACAAAGCACATTGTTTTCAATGTATTTCGCCTTAAGAATTGGTGGAGTAGTGGTTTGGGAATGTGGAGTAACGCAAAGTCATTGTTTTCAATGGACTTCACATTACCCATTATAACATGAAGTACTCCGCTTTGCATTGTGGAGCACTCCATGAATTCGCTTTCACTTTGCGATTCACTTCTCGGAGCGAATTGGGGCCACTTTGTCCATCTCTACTGTTCAGTACATTCTGGGAGGATTGGGGGAAGGGGGTTGGGAGTTGGTTGGGTGGGTGAGCGCCACTGGACATAGGGGATATCTCAGGCATGATGTTTCTTATCTCCCCTGTGACTTTTTGGTTCAATGTTATATACAGTTGATGCAAAATAGCCCTATATAATTTTTGTTCCTGGAACATTAAAGGTGCACAGTCTCCCACTAAATGGACCAAAGTCTTACTCCATCTGCACAAGTTGCAGGTAGACATTGCCTTCTTACAGGAGACACACCTGCTCCTGTCCCAGGCTCTCTTTTTTGGAGATCCTGGGTGGGGCAGGCTTTTGGATCAGGTTCTGATTCCCATAAGAGTGGTGTCTATTCTTATAACCATGTGGATTCCCTTCCATTTTTTGCAGGAAACAGCGGATCCCTTGAGTCAGTTTCTTTTTATTTGAGTCCTGATTGGCCATCAGGAAGTGTTGTTGGGATCCATTTATGGTCCTAATTTGGATGATCTACAATTTTTTACTTCTCTAATGTCCTTATTAGCACCGTGGACCTCCCTACCAATTATTTTAGGGGGGACTGGAATCTAGTATACTGCAATGAGGCAGATAGAACTGATCGATTCTGGCAAGCCCTCTCACCTGCACAGCTAGCCCTCCATGAGTTTATGGACTTCTTGGGACTGGTAGACCCCTAGAGAGTTCTCTTCCTGGATCATCAAGAATAGTGGCTCCCAGTACTCCCAGTCCTGCTGAGTGGTTTCCAGTGTGCGCCGAATGAGCAGAATGGACTTTAACTTTTCTGCTCCTTCTCAGCTCTTTTTCTGTCCTGTAGCAAAGCACAGTTATATTCTCTGCTGCCTGAGATTTAAAAGTGTTTTGCTTCTTTTTAAGCTGTTTCAGGGTTTAGTTAAATGCTGCACTAGGAAGCTCTTTGCTAGCTATATTTTCATTTATTGTAGCATTTGTGCATCTCAGCTAACTGCATTTAATGTATCCAAATTGTGTTAATTCAGCCAACTGCGTTTTATTTATCAAAATTGTGTTACTTGCTCAGATCCTGGCTAATTTCAGCCCCACTGCACCAACTTTCCTCTGAGCAGATTCAATAGACTCGGATACTACCAGCTACTGAAACTGAGTGCTGTAAGTTAATTGTTCTTATTGCTCTGCAGCTGTGCCCTTTTGTCTTTTTTTTCTGCTCCCATTCCTCCTTGATTATTACTCCCCACTCTGCAATTTTCCACCAGGTCTACCCACTCCCTCCCCCAAACAGCAACTCACTCTTTAACCTCCCCAGTTCTTGGCAATGACCTGCCCTGCTCCCCTGCTCTTTTGTCTCCATTCTTTAGTGTCCCAGCCACCACTTAAACTAATCCTCCCCTGACGTCTCCGTCCCCTGCCACTCAATTGTCTTTACTGTGTGTCTGCCCCCCATGCTTCTTTATTAAAATCTGCTAACCACTGTTATCTCTCTCTCTCTCTCTCTCTCTCCTCCTTACAGAGCAGAGCCCCCTGACCTCGGTGCACTCCTCCCATAGCACAGCTTCCCCAGCAGACGTGGCCCCTACAGAGAAGCTGCAAGAAACCAAAAAGGTATGGCCTGCTCGGATTCTCCTGGAATTCTTTTTATTTTTATTTGATGCCTATCTCCTACTGAACTATGACTGGCTTATTCAGAGGTGCTCTCCTGCTGATTCACTCCCAGTGTGAGCCGAACGAGCAGAACAGACTTTTACCTTTCTGTTCCTTCTCAGCTTTTTTCTTGTCCTGTAGCAAAGTACAGTAATATTCTCTGTTGTCTGAGATTTCAGCCCCCCACCCTCCCCCATCCTGATGGCCTTTTAAATATGTTCAAGCTCCTCCCTCTCTTAGACTACAATGCCACAACTGGCTGTTTTATCTCCCACCCACAGCCCATCTACCCTGCTACTATTGGATGTATTATTCTCTCCTGTATCTTCCTTTTGTTATTGCCTCATGCCAGTCTAATACAACTCCTAAACTGCTGCAGCCCTATACTGGTGCAGCAATCCTGATCTGAATATGAAGGCTCCTGCCAATTAAACAGTCTGACATACCGACAAGGAAGGGGTTTCATAAGCGTCTATTAGACTCTTCCCTCCCAGGAGGGTGGGATTTGCCTTGGGACCTGCGGGCAGATTGGTGGTGAGCTTGGGGACATGATGCCTCAATGGTTCATGGACAACTCATCGCCGTTAATTTTGTTGCTATGAAGTCAGAGCGGACAAGTGGCAGCAGATAAGAAATCACCATGCTCAAGCTCATGGTTATAATTTCAAAGCCGCATCTTTACCACGACCAGATGTCCATGCTTGTGTATTTTGTTTGTATCCCCTATATTTCAGTGACAACACTACACAACATGGTTAGCAGGTACTTGGTCAGTATTTTGTTTACCTGATCTGTCGACGAGTAGATGGGTCAAAGAGCAGCATGCAGTATCGCTACAAAGGCACCAGATGGAGCTTGGACATGATGCACCTTAGAAAAACAGCAAGTACACAAGGATGCAAAAAATGTACAAATCTATCTGTCAAGATGTGTCCTCTCGCTCACCAAAAAAATATTTAAATGAAATAGCAGAAGTGATTGAAACTAACGTAGCTTGATTTTAATACAAAACCCCTTTTTCATTGATTTTAATAAATGATTTTATAATGATGCATCGAATAAAACTAAGCCCCTTTTCCCTTGCTTTTAAAACTGTTGCATCCAAAGCACCTTTTCTCTTTCTTTTAAAACTGTTGCACACAAAGCACCTTTTCCCTTGTTTTTAAAACTGTTGCACACAAAGCACCTTTTCCCTTGCTTTTAAAACTATTGCACACAAAGCACCTTTTCCCTTGCTTTTAAAACTGTTGCACACAAATCACCTTTTCCCTTGATTTTAAAACAGTTGCACACAAAGCACCTTTTCCCTTGATTTTAAAACAGTTTCACACAAAGCCCCTTTTTATCCCTTTTTGTAGTTGTGAGTAATGATTCGAATACTGTTGCATACAAAGCACCTTTTCCCTTGATTTTAAAACTTGATTAAGTAGATCTGAATAAAACTAAGCCCCTTGATTTTAAAACTGTTGTGAGTTGCGACCACTGTACTGGTGACAATACTTGTGCGAAGATTGTGGTAGCGTCTACTTTACATTGCTACTAATAGTCTGCTACCACTTCTCTGTGATGAAATGCCCAGGGACTAATTGTCCGTACCCCACCTCAACACACCCCTTGCATGCCCTCACCCCAGGAATACCCTGTGTGCTTATGCAAGGCCGAGAACTGCAGTAGGCAGGGTACAGAAAAACAGAAAAATACACCCCGATACGACCGGATGATGAGTGCCTTGGCCCCTGCCACCCAAAGCCCTGGAGCTGGCCTGGATCCAGCCCCGCAGCACCTGGGATGTGATGTCAGCTGCAAGGCCATTCCCCCAGAAGAGAGGGACCCTCCTGACATAGGGGTATGCTGGGCTACCCAAGGCAGGCTGCAACTGGGGCTGGGAGAAGGTGGAAGGAGGTCGGAGGGTGGCAGTAGGGCATTGGTGCTCTGAAGGAGTGGATGGTCGGGGTGTGTGTGGGAGGCATATAAAAAAAAACAGTCAGACATGGTGGCACCAACAAGAATGATGATACTAGCCATCCTCATCTCCTATTTTGTGCTGGGGAGGGCTTTAAAAATATGGGTCACAAGACTAACCCTGTCCCCAATCCAGGTTACATTCACACCATCAGGTTCAAGTCAAGAGGTACCTTGACTGATTCATACCTGAAACAGGACTTCGGAATCTCACCCACAATATACAAACCCCCAATACCTCACAGAATCCCTATAGCTGCCCTGTTATGCAGCTATGCTGCCATGGCCATACCCAACACTCTGCCTTACAAAGCAAAGTCAAAAAGGCTAAACTGGGTACACTGGGCTTGCATTCCAAGAAAGCTGTTACTACTACTGCTACTGATCTCAGGAGATGTTCACCCGAACCCAGGGCCGCCTATTACCAGACCACAGTTGAGACTGGGTCACCTCAAGATAGTTTCATTGAACATCACAGTCTCCTTAGCAATCTTCCACAGTTCCAGGACTGGGTGGAGCTACTTCAACCTGCTGTAATAGCTCTTACCGGAACCTGGCTCTCACCTAGGGTCAGTGATTCCACCATCACCCTAGACGGCTACACAGTTGTCCAGCAGGACAGACTGACCAAGTGGGGCAGAGTTTGCTTAGTCTACTTGAAATGTGAGATAAATGCCCAATTACTGCCTTGTAGCTTCCACACCAAGGAGGCGCAAACACTAAGATTAAAGCTCATTCTGGGACAGCAAAGCAAAGTGTTAATACTATCCACTGTGTTCGTACCTCCTGGCACTCATAAAATGGGTATCAAACAAGTGCTAAGCAACCTGGAACAGTTAAAGCACAATTGGGGAAGCATATTATTGTTGGTGATTTCAACACCAACTGGCTGTCCCATGATGCGCTCACAGTTTGAGACCAGGTATCTGATCTCTACATCACTGGCACAAGCATCCTAATTGAATGGCTCCTTGCAAGCTGCTCAGAACATATCTCTGAGGTCACCATCCTTTCCGGACACCCTCAGTGATCACTCTCCAATAATGTGCACTTGGGCAAATAAAAGTACCATCAGTGCCCCATATGTCACACGAAACCACTCCCTGAGATCTGGGCAACTGGATTACTTAAGGCAATATTTGAAGCTGGTGGATTGGTCACCTCTAGACAGGGCTGAGGATGGCAACCAAGCCCTCAACTTGTTTGTCACGATGTTCAACATGGCCTGTGACATTTTGGCCCCCTATAAAACTAAAAAAGCTAGAGGTGCTACCAATGCATGGCTTACAGGTTCCCTCCTTGAGATCATGTGGGAAAGGGATAATCTCTGGCATAAGGCGGAAGTAACTTGCAACATAGCAGATCTTACTGTATATGTTATAAGACTGCTAGGAACAGATGTACAAAACTCATCCATTAGGCCAAGGCAACCTACTACAAAGATTTACTGAAAAGGAGCTGGGCACATGGGAAGGAGTTCTGGGACTCTGTAAAATCTCTCTGAAGGAAACCATCCAAACCTGAACCAGGGCTACTAGTCACCACCACTGGGACACATCAGGAACCAGGTGACATAGCCAATGCTTTTAACCTGGCTTTCACTGATCTACAGTAAGCTTGGTTCTTCCTAGTGACTACCTAACCTCCTCAACTCTAGATCTAGGCCATCTTTAATGGCACTTTACAGATATGGGGTCCTCCAGCCCCTATCCACCTCACACTTTTGCCACCCACCCCTACCCTCCAACAATGGCCCTTTAGCCTGCCTACTCCTTCCTGACCCCCTCCTACCCTATACTCACTATATACTGTTCACCCTGAAACTTGTCATAATCTGTCTTATGATGTTTCTCTCCATTAATGTCTGTATATTTAAAGCTTAGCCATCTCTTTGTTTTCAGACTGTTAACCATTGTCGACCTTTGTATGTATATTACCCTACACCCTTTGATGTGGAACCTTTGTAAATAGGCAGTTCTTGCTCAAAGATATTTGTAATCCTACAGTTTAATAGATAAAAAATAAATAAATAAAAAAATAGACCTCACCACCCTCTTGACTCATTCAGCCAAAGGCAATGTCCCCCTGTCCTGCTTCAAGCAGCTCACCAGGAATGACACCACCAAATACGTTAAACATGTGCTAGGGAAAACAAGGATGGGGAGTGACCTTGTTGGCATGAAGCTGGTGGTACTTTTAGTAAATGAACTGATGGACCCACTTACTAAAGTCTTTAATGCCTAACTAAGGTCAGGAGTGTTCCCTGACATGTGGAAGAAGGTGCACATCACCCCTGTCTTCAAATCAGGTGATGCCACCAACCTGTCTAACTACAGACTCATCTCCATTCCCCCCCCATCCAAAGCCATCAAACAAATTGTCTCTGATCATTTCATGGCTTACCTGCCGAAATACAACCTTCTCTTTGCCCAGCAACACGGCTTCCATAAGGACCATTCCATGATCACTGCCCTGGTTGACTTCACCTCCAAAATTTATAATGTCTTTGATGATGGTCTGGCAGTGGGGTCTATTTTTATAGACCTTACAAAAGCATTTGATACCATCAACCATCAGCTCCTCTTACAATACTTTTTCTCAATAGGACTGTCCATAGATATGGTTACATGGTTCAAGAGCTACCTCTCGGGCAGGGCTCAATGTGTCAAAATCAAAAGCACTCAGTCTGAGCCAAGAGCGGTGAATCTAGGAGTTTCACAATGCTCAATACTGGTGCCAGTCCTTTTCAGCTTTTTCATAAACCCTCTGCCCTCAGTGTGCCCAGCACACATCGTGTTATATGCTGATGATGTGGTTGTCTCAGTAAGTGGAAAAAAACTACCCTCTATCACCAATGAACTGAAAGAAAATTTCCATAGGCTTGAGACTTGGTTTTCTAATAATAAATTGCTGCTCAATTATAAAAAAAACAAGAGCATGTTTTTTACAGTTCCCCAAAACTGAAAGAAATTTGGGAAACTGGAGATATGGAGTAGCAAGGGGGTTACACTGGAGCAAGTTGACATCTTTAAATATCTTAGGGTTCACATAGATAATGCATTCAATTTCACAGCTCATGTCAACCATGTAGTCAAAACAGCCAACTCAAAACTAGGTGTTCTCTATTGACACCGTCACTACATGCTGTCTGAGGCCCTAAAGATGATCACAAGCTGCAGAGTCCTATCTACCATCGACTACAGCCTTATGATCTACGGCCCATGTACTGACACAGCCCACCAAGGGGTAAAAACCCTTCTAAATAAAGCATGCAGGCTTGTTCTGGGAGCAGACCGCTTGTCTCACACTTGTGACCTCTATAAAGCAACTGGATGGCTACCCCTTCACTGCAGAGCCCAATACCAGGCCTGCCTTCTGGCAAAGAAAGCCATGCTCGGGCTGGCACCTAAATCCACATCTTGTCTATTCAAATTAAATCAGCCAGCTATCAGTACTCAAAGTTCTGTGAAGGGAGGGCTGGTGGTTCCCTTTAAGCATACTTCAATAGCCCAGAGATCACTGTCTTGCAGAGGGCCAAAGTGGATGAACAATCTCATTCTGACCTTAATGATTGTAGCAAGTCAGCAATTTCTAAGCTCATCTCAAAGCACTCCTAGCTCTCGATTGTGTATGTGAGTGCCCTAACACAACCTAACCCCATCTCTAACAATTTAAGGGGACCATGAATGCTCTAATTCAAGTACTTGGACTGTCTCTAGCAATCCCTCATACCCCCATTGTAATCAGTTACCTTACTTATACCCCTCCTGCCCCCTTGGTCCCATCCTCTTATATCTCCTCCACCTCACCCATATCATTGTCCCCACCCTACCCACCCCACCTGCTCTACTACCTCCCCTTTCCTGCCTATACCCCTTGAACACCCTACTCCAATTTCTCCCTATCCCCTATTCCATCGCCTCTGACCCTCCACCCCCTATGACAAAGCCCTCTCAGGCTGCCACTTAGTTACAGCTTCAACAAAACATCACATTCTGGTGGCCTTGCCTCACCCAAGTGCCAGCTTCCTGGAATTTCCCTGCCTACTTGTGCAGACTTTAATTGTCTATATATGAAGGACTGATGGGGAAATTTCTATGGAAATTTCTTGACAATCTGCAACCAAAAAGTAACTTGACAATTAAGAACAATATTTATTTGTTTTTCATATACTATGTATCATTGAATTCATGTTATCCTATGTACTCTTATGTATTTCTGTATATTTACTGTTGTTATGGTTTATTCTGTTCTGTACTATGTGCGACTTGGAGCCTTTGTAAAAGAGCTTTTGGCTCAAAGGTGTTAATCCCAAACTGAAATAAAAAAAAATATTTATTTCACTCCCTCCCACACAACTCCTTTTCTAGACTGGACTGTTTTTTAATTGGTACAGAATATATCCCTGGAGTTAATACTTGTCACTATTCAGCAAAGGCAATTTCAGATCATCAACCTACTCTTATGCAGCTTAACCTTTACCCTTCTCTGGCATGGGATAAGGTATGGCGGTTTAACAACCAGCTTCTTAAATCTGAAGACATTATGAAGTGTATTCTTTCCTTTATTGATAATTTTATGGAAACAAATTCTCCATCCATGACTAAATTGGACTTGTTATTGGGAGCGTTGAAGTGTGCTCTTCATGGGGAATTGATACGCCTCACTGCCAAACATAAAAAAACAGTTAACGGATAAGACTTCCTCCCTGTTGACTGACATCCAAATTTTAGAAGAGCGTATCTTTTCAGTGTCCTCCCCAAGGAAAGTGGGATGACTGGAAGCCCTTAGACATCAATATAACACTTTATCATGGGAAAAGAAAAAACACTTGTTGTTTCGCTCTAAAGTGAAATATTTTGACCAGGGGGAGAAGGCAGGTAAATTACTGGCTCTCCAACTGCACTCTCAGGCAATGGATAGATTTACATCTTCCATTCGTTCTAGCTATGGTCAGCTTATTACTTCACCATGGGACATAGTGGCCGCATTTCAGAACTTTTATCATAGGCTATATGAGTCGCCTACATCTCCCTTCCCTACTGAGCTCTTTGAAGCCTTTCTTCAGGATATTCTCTTATCTCATTTGGATAATATTTTGGCTGCTAGTCTGCAAGCTGTTTTAACCCTTGCTGAAATTTCTTAAGCTATTGATTCCTTAGCCCCAGATAAATTCCCTGATGAGTATTCTACTAACTTTTATAAAGCCTTTAAGGCCCAACTGGCACCCATACTTCTGACACTTTTAATTAAATTTTTAAGGAAGGCCCAAATGATACTACACTTACAGTAGCTACAATCATTGTACTTCCTAAACCAGATCAAGATCCTCCATTGGTTTTTAACTATAGGCCGATCTCCTTAATTAACGTATATTTTTAAATCCTTGCTACAGTAATGGCCTGTCAGTTGGGTCAGGTACGGTACTCTTTTCTGAGCAGGGGATAAGTGGGGTTTGTCAAAGGTAGAGTATCATCAGATCATCTCTGAAAATTATCTTATTTCATTTCCGGGCCCAGGGACTCCCATATACCTGCAGTCCTGGTAACCCTGGATGCAGAAAAGGTCTTTGACAGGGTCTCGTGGGACTACTTGTTTGCTCCGTTGCCTAAATATCATATCCCCCAGGAGTATATGATATGTTTTAGGATACTTTATTCCTCTCCATCAGCTCGCATACTTTGCAATGGTGTCTTATCAGCCCCATTTCCCCTCCAGCAGGGCACCAGGCAGGGATGTCCCCTTTCACCTTATCTTTTTAATCTCTTTTTAGAACCTCTGATTTGTAAGCTTAGCTTCACCACGTAGGTTTGTGGCATCTCCATTGGTCTCCAAGAATATAAGCTTTCGGTGTATGCTGATGGTATTTTGTTGCATATCTCCTCTCCTACTACATCCCTGCCTTTTGCTCTACATATTATTTTTTGGTTCGAGTCTATTTCCAGTTATAAGTTGAATTTGACCAAAACCAAGGTGATGCCACTTAACAATCATATTTCTAAAGCTGATCTGACTCATCTTGATTTAGTCTGGGTACTTGACAAACTAAAATATTTAGGGATTTATCTCAGTACGTCACCTACAAAAATGAAAAAAAATTATCTTGTCTCTACTATGCTTCATATTAAAATGGATTTAGCTTGTTGGGTTTTGTTACCTATTTTCACGTGGGGCCAGCTTAACATCATAAAAATGAATATTTTACCTAGGCTATTGTATTCCCTGTAAATGTTTAACTTTTCTTTGCCTCAGTCATGGTTCAATCAACTCCTTAGGCTCTAAACCTCCTTCCTGTGGCAGAGTAAGGTGGCTCATCAGGCTTTGTTTAAATTAATGCAGGCCAAGCAGGATGGGGGTCTATAGGTCCCCAATTTCTTCCTGTACTAGCTGGCATTGCATTGTACCAGATTTTGTTATTGGTTTGGATCATCCAATGAGATTCTTCGAGGGCCCTATGTCCCACACTGGGTAGATATAGAGCATTTTCTTTGCTCTAGTATTGATATGGACAGATGTTCACTTTTATACCTTTCACGTAAGAAGCTCCCCCAATCACTGTGAACCACTCCATTGGAAACATCCCTCCAAATTCACTCACAGTTATGTTCCTTCTTAAAAATTTGGCCTTTCGAAGATATCTCTCAACCCTTGTTTGGGAATCCTAATTTCCAAATAGCTGGATGGATGCTTTCTGAATGGTTCTGGCCCAACATGGGTGTTGATATAGTAGCAGGTCTGGTGTGTTCTCAAAAATCACTTTCATTTGAAGAAGCTAGTTGGCTGCACCATTAGCCACCATCCTAATGCTTCCGTTACTTTCGGGTGTCACATATGCTCCTTCAATTTTTTGGTTCTGGTCCCTGGTGCAGCCCCTTGGGAGACATTGTTTCTCCTTTGGTCACTGCAGCTTCTGTTTCTCACTATATCTCATATTACTACTATTCTCTGAGGGATTACTTGGTTAATCCTGAGTGCCCTAGGTTCTACTATTGGGACCAAGCACTCCTGGCCATTAATACACCATGCAACTGGCCTGAGATATGGAAGCATGTATACAGGTACATAAAGTGGGCTAAGTAACGTTTTATGCAGTTCCAAATTTTACACAACTTTTACTATACCCCAGTTAACTCATTACCTCCATTAGCTCCATATGAAGTCCGAACTATCCATTGTTTACCTGACACAAAATGGCCGCCTAGAAGGTAATGAGTTAAATTGCATAAAATGGGTAAATTACCCACTGATATTTGATCCAGATGTGGCAAAGAACCTGGCTCCCTACTTCATATCCTCTGGGCTTCTGAAACCATAGTTCCCTTTTGGCAGTCAATTCAAATGTGCCTGGACCCCCTGCATGGGCTGTCTGAAGCGTTTCTTCCTGAAATATACCTACTGGGGGATTATACCGGCACATTGATTGGTAACCAGTGGACACATAAGGCCCTGATTGTGGCATGTGCAAAAAAGTCATTCTTCAACACTGGCTTGACCAGAGTCCACCCCAACTCATTGAATGGTACAGGGAGGTATTGTTTGCCCTTCAAGCTGAGCACCTTATAGTCAACATGACAGGCAAAGCTCATAAATATAAAACTATTTGGGAGCCCTCATATGTTTTATTAACTATATAATTGTGGAACCCTTTTTTCTTTTTTTTCCCCTCTTTATTCTGATGGATCCCTAAAGCGGTTTGTCTTCTCTGATTGGCCTGTGTTTGTTTTTCATAATTTTATGGGTGGAATAATGTGGTATAGTTCTGGTGGCAAGGGGGGATGGGGGTTTGTAGGGTTTGGGTGGGTTCTTGGGGGTTGGGGAGTTATAATTATGTAAAATTCTCTGTTTATTGGAAGTTGTTATTTCTCCTTTTCTGGATTTGAATTACTGATTAATGGAACCTGTTCAGTTACGATCTTTTTTAATAAAGTTTATTCAATTTGAAAAGAAAAAGAAATTGTCCCAACAGAAAAAAATAAACATTTGAGATTGACATGCAGGACTACCTGCGTAGGGAAACGTTTGGCTGGGATCGCCCAGCCAGTTCTGGCAATAGGGGATGCAACAGGGGTGGTACTCCCTTTAAATCAAAATTCAGAGGAAGGAGTAATAAAGGGACTGCCCCACATAAGATTGTCACCATTGAGAGTACTGACCCAGTTGTCATCGAGAGTGAGATATAGGACACTGACTTGGAGGGGAATACCAACATTACATCTGGACAAATTACAGGTTTTTAGCCACAGTGAAATGTGCTAAGTAACAGAGAAGGAAACCATATAGAAATGAAAAACCAGGAGAGGGAAATGTGGTGGGAGGAAGCAAAGGCAGCAAAATCCTTACCAGACAAGCAAGCTGGAAAACAGTAACTCTGTCCAAATGCTCCCTTACCACCGATCAAATCAAAGTGCTTAAGGGTGGACTGAGTTTTGTACCTTCCCCTCATATCAACAAATTTTAACATTTTTATAGACTTTGAAATTCCATTTTGCCACCATGGGGATTCAAAATACTGAAAGGTTATTTAACTGGTTTTCCGCCACAGATTCTAATAAGAAAGAACTGTCTATGTTAATTTCAGTGATGGAAAATAGCACTAAATTTAAAGCAGCAGTGCAACACAACTGGGCAAAAAATTTGACCCTACAGTACCTTTTTTCACTTTAAAAGATTCCAGACATCTTCCAGTTTCATTTCATGGTACCATTTTCTTATTCTGTCAATATTTGAGGATTTTATCAATGTTTTAGTGTAGCTTTTTCTCAAGTAAAAAAAAGATGTCTGCCACGTTTTGAATAGGCATTGCATTGTAGACCTGGCAAGGGTCAGGATCGAAAAAATAAAACAAGACTCATGGTAGGCAGCATAGGAGGTACCTAGACAAGTACATTTGACAGGTATGCAAATATTTTTCCTAACCATAGCTGGAGCTAGATTTTTTGGAAAAACATTTTTCATTGCACTACTGCTTTAATCTCGATAACCCTGCAGCCTTTTTTCACAAGTTACTAATATTGCAGAGGCAGACACTAATTTGATCGTTCAAAACAGTAGACCAGTTTTAGGCTTAGATAACCTGAATAACAAGCAGAACTTGTTCTAACCTAAATCCACCTTTTCCCCTATCATGATTGACCCTGCTATTTTAATACTCCAAAGGACGGTTGCCTACGAGGTTGAGAAACTTGTAAATTCCCCAAGTAACATTAAATGGAGCAACCTTACTTCTGGTAAACAGAATGAATCAAATGAGTTAATGTTTATGCAGGATGTGATTGTATGCCAAGCAGATAAGAGTGGAAATGTGGTAATTCTGGGTAGAGAGGCCTACATTTCAGAAGCAAATATGTTCCTGAGTGATATTATTACACACCTCCCTCTCTGAAGAAGCTATCACACAGCATTAATGTGAGTTTTTTAAAACCACAACAGCAGTAGTTGCAACATTCTACTACAGTAGTAGCCACAGACATTGCCAGCTATTTCCAGATATTTTGGGAAATTTCTTAAGAGTTTCTCTCTGCTGCCCCTTCTGTGGAAATGCAGAAAGCAGGAGATTTCTCCAGAAATATCACAGAAATTTCGGGAAATAGCTGTCAATGTCTGTGTCTACTACTGTACTTCCCTAAAGCACACAGAAACATCACTGCACCTCCAAGAAGGCCAATAGTCTTAACCCTTACATGCCAAGGTTTTTCTGAAAATTGCATATCCCTGCTGCCAGAGGTTTTTTCACTGGGTTTGTACACTTATCGGTTATGACGTTATTACATAATTTTTCTTAATTCCCTGGTAAACTTTTTTTTGTCAAGGTAGTAAGAAACTAACACAACTATAATTCAAAGTGAAAATATAACATTTCCAACAAAGACATTTGGAGATATATATGTTTATTTAGTGAAATTTCGACTGTTTTTGCGAATTTGTATTCGCAAAAAATATTGAAGTTTGTAAAAACGTTAAGATCGGTTGCATCACTGATAAAAATTGTTGTCTAAAATGTAACTAATTTTCACTTTCAGGCTACAAATTCTTTATATAAACACAAATTTCACATTGGTTTCTTACCTACAGATTATGAGAGTGACCGGAGCGGACCACCTATGGTAGGGCCATGCTGGCCTATGAGGGTACCTATTGGATTATGGGGTACACGCCACAAAATACATTAAGAAAAAGTAAGAAGTAGCCTGTTTCACATGATAGGGAAGTGAATGAGTAAATCAAGGGCCAGATTACACCTATAGCTACCTACCCAGGGTCACATGACCAAAACAAGATGGCTGACACCATCCAGCCATTTTCTGTGTCAAAATGCTTGTGACTCATTTATTGAGATTACTAGATCATAAAAGTGGTAAATGTCAATGGATTACACCCTTTCTTATGGCAGCAGTGGCTTGGATGAAATTTCTGATCCCTAATTTCACATTACAGACCCACTTGCAGATAGCCGGGGGTGCCATAACCAACCACCCCCTGGTATGCCCATGCTGGCCAATGGGGTATCCACCTATTGCATTGTGGGGTGCATGCCAATAAATTCAAAAAGTAAAAGTAAAAAGTAGCCTGTTTTACATGACAGAGAAGTGAATGAGTAAATCAAGGCCCAGACTGTACCCATATCTACATCCCCTAGGTCACATGACCAAAAACAAGATGGCAGCTACCATTTGATAATTTTCTGTATCAAACTGCTTCTGTTACATGTTTGTAGGGAGAACTACATTATAAAACTGGTAAATCTCAATGGATTACAACTTTTCTTACATCTGCAGGGGCTTGGATGAAATTTCTGATCCCTAATTTCACATTACAGACCCACCTGCAGACAGCTGGGTGCCATATCCAACCACCCCAGTTATGTCCATGCTGGCCAAGGGGTGTCCACCTATTGCATTATGGGTTACATACCAATAAACTGAGAAAGGAAAAGTAAGATGTATCCTGTTTTACATGAAGGGGACATTCATGAATAAATCAAAGATCAGATTGTACCCATAGCTACATCCCCTGGGTCACATGACCAAAAACAAGATGGCTGACACCATTCAAACATTTTCTGTATCAAACTGCTTCTGTTACACGTTTGTAGGGATAACAACATTATAAAAGTGGTAAATGTCAATGGATTACACATTTTCTTACATCTGCAGGGGCTTGGATGAATTTTCTGATCCCTAATTTCACATTACAGACCCATTTGCAAATAGCCAGGGTGCCATACCCAACCACCCCTGGTATGTCCATGCTGGCCAATGGGGTGTCCACCTATTGCATTATGGGGTGCCTGCCAATAAATTAAAAAGTAAAGTAAAAAGTAGCCTGTTTTACATGACAGGGAAATGAATGAGTAAGTCAAGGCCCAGACTGTACCCATAGCTACATCCCCTGGGTCACATGACCAAAACAAGATGGTGGCTACGTTCAATCATTTTCTGTATCAAACTGCTTCTGTTACACATTTGTAGGGATAACTACATTATAAAAGTAATAAATGTCAATGGATTACACCTTTTCTACATCTGTTGGGGCTTGGATGAATTTTCTGATCCCTAATTTCACATTATTGACCAACCTGCAGATAGTCAGGTTATACCCAACCACCTATGGTATGCCCATGCTGGCCAATGGGGTGTCCACCTATTGCATTATGGGGTGCATGCCAATAAATTCAAAAAGTAAAAGTAAAAAGTAGCTCGTTTTACATGACAGAGAAGTGAATGAGTAAATCGAGGCCCAGACTGTACCCATAGCTACATCCCCTGGGTCACATGACCAAAAACAAGATGGCTGACACCATTCAAACATTTTCTGTATCAGACTGCTTCTGTTACATGTTTGTAGGGATAACAACATTATACAATTGGTAAATGTCAATGGATTACTCATTTTCATACATCTGCAGGGGCTTGGATGAATTTTCTGATCCCTAATTTCACATTACAGACCCACTTGCAGATAGCCGGGGTGCCATAACCAACCACCCCTGGTATGCCCATGCTGGCCAATGGGGTGTCCACCTATTGCATTATGGGGTGCATCCCAATAAATTCAAAAAGTAAAAGTAAAAAAGTAGTCCATTTTACATGACAGGGAAGGGGAATGAGTAAATCAAAGCCCAGATTGTACTCATAGCTACATCCACTGGGTCACATGTCCAAAAACAAGATGGCAGCTACTGTTGCATCATTTTCTGTATCAAACTGCTTCTGTTACACATTTGTAGAGATAACTACATTATAAAAGTGATAAATGTCAATGGATTACACCTTTTATTACATCTGTTGGGGCTTGGATGAATTTTATGATCCCTAATTTCACATTACAGACCCACCTGCAGATAGCCAGGTTGCCATACCCAACCACCCATGGTATGCCCATGCTGGCCAATGGGGTGTCCACCTACTGCATTATGGGGTGCATGCCAATAAATTCAAAAAGTAAAAGTAAAAAGTAGTCCGTTTTACATGACAGGGAAGTGAATGAGTAAATCAAAGCCCAGATTGTACCCATAGCTATATCCCCTGAGTCACATGACCAAAAACAAGATGGCAGCTACCGTTTCATCATTTTCTGTATCAAACTGTCTATCTTACACATTTATTGTGATAACTACATTATAAAAGTGGTAAATGTCAATGGATTACACCTTTTCTTACATCTGCCGGGCTTGGATGAAATTTATGATCACTAATTTTACTTTATAGACCCACCAGCATATAGCTGGGGTGCCATACCCAACCACCCCTGGTATACCCATGCTGACCAATGGGGTGTCCACCTATTGCATAATGGGTTGCATACCAATAAATTGAGAAAGGAAAAGTAAGATGTAGCCTGTTTTACATGACGGGGTAGTGAATGAGTAAATCAAGGCCCAGACTGTACCCATAGCTACATCCCCTGGGTCACACGACCAAAAACAAGATGGCGGCTACTGTTCAATCATTTTATGTATCAAACTGCTTCTGTTGCACATTTATTGTGATAACTACATTATAAAAGTGGTAAATGTCAATGGATTACACCTTTTCTTACATCTGCCGGGGCTTGGATGAAATTTATAATCACTAATTTTACTTTATAGACCCACCAGCATATAGCTGGGGTGCCATACCCAACCACCCCTCATATACCCATGTTGACCAATGGGGTGTCCACCTATTGCATTATGGATTATATTCCAATAAATTGAGAAAGGAAAAGTAAGATGTAGCCTGTTTTACATGATGAGAAGTGAATGAGTAAATCAAGGCACAGACTGTACCCATAGCTACATCCCCTGGGTCACATGACCAAAAACAAGATGGCTGACACGTTCAAACATTTTCTGTATCAAACTGCTTCTGTTACACATTTGTAGGGATAACAACATTATAAAATTGGTAAATGTCAATGGATTACACATTTTCATACATCTGTAGGGGCTTGGATGAATTTTCTGATCCCTAATTTCACATTACAGACCCACTTGCAGATAGCCGGGGTGCCATAACCAGCCACCCCTGGTATGCCCATGCTGGCCAATGGGGTGTCGACCTATTGCATTATGGGGTGCATGCCAATAAATTAAAAAAGTAAAAGTAAAAAGTAGTCCATTTTACATGACAGGGAAGGGAATGAGTAAATCAAAGCCCAGATTGTACCGTTGCTACATCCCTGGGTCACATGACCAAAAACAACATGGCGGCTACCGTTTCATCATTTTCTGTACCAAACTGCCTATCTTACACATTTATTTTGATAACTACATTATAAAAGTGGTAAATGTCAATGGATTATACCTTTTCTTACATCTGCAGGGGCCTGGTTGAATTTTCTGATCCCTAATTTCACATTACAGACCCATTTGCAAATAGCCAGAGTGCCATACCCAACCACCCATGGTATGTCCATGCTGGCCAATGGGGTGTCCACCTATTGCATTACGGGGTGCATGCCAATAAATTCAAAAAGTAAAAGTAAAAAGTAGCCTGTTTTACATGACAGGGAAGTGAATGAGTAAGTCAAGGCCCAGACTGTACCCATAGCTACATCCCCTGGGTCACATGACCAAAAACAAGATGGCTGACACCATTCAAACATTTTCTGTATCAAACTGCTTCTGTTACACGTTTGTAGGGATAACAACATTATAAAAGTGGTAAATGCCAATGGATTACACATTTTCTTACATCTGCAGGGGCTTGGATGATTTTTCTGATCCTTAATTTTTCATTACAGACCCACACGCAGATAGCCGGGGTGCTATACCCAACCTCCCATGGTATGTCCATGCTGGCCAACGGGGTGTCCACCTATTGCATTATGGGGTGGATGCCAATAAATTCAAAAAATAAAAGTAAAAAGTAGCCTGTTTTACATGACAGGGAAGTGAATGAGTAAATCAATGCCCAGAATGTACCCAAAGCTACATCCCCTGGGTCACATGACCAAAAACAAGATGGTGGCTACCGTTCAATCATTTTCTGTATCAAACTGCTTCTGTTACACGTTTGTAGGGAAAGCTACATTATAAAAGTGGTAAATGTCAATAGATTACACCTTTTCTTACATCTGTCGGGGCATGGATGAATTTTCTGATCCCTAATCTCACATTACAGACCCACTTGCAGATAGTTGGGGTGCCATACCCAACCACCCATGGTATGCCCATGCTGGCCAATGGGGTGTCCACCTATTGCATTATGGGGTGCATGCCAATAAATTCAAAAAAGTAAAAGTAAAAAGTAGCTCGTTTTACATGACAGGGAAGAGAATGAGTAAATTAAGGCCCAGACTGTACCCATAGCTACATCCCCTGCGTCACATGACCAAAAACAAGATGGCGGCTACCATTTGATCATTTTCTGTACCAAACTGCTTCTGTTATACATTTATTGTGATAACTACATTATAAAAGTGGTAAATGTCAATGGATTACACATTTTTTTTACATCTGCAGGGGCTTGGATGAAATTTATGATCACTAATTTCACATTATAGACCCACCACCATATAGCTGGGGAGCCATACCCAACCACCTAAGGAAGGCCATGCTGGCACATGAGGGTCACACCTATTGCATTATGGGTTACATACAAATAAATTCAGAAAGTAAAAGTAAGTTGTAGCCTGTTTTACATGATGAGGAAGCGAATGAGTAAATCAAGGCCCAGACTGTACCCATATCTACATCCCCCTTGATCACATGACCAAAACTAAGATGGCAGCTACCGTTCAATCATTTTCTGTCAAACTGCTTCTGTTACACATTTGTAGGGATAACTATATTATAAAAGGGGTAAATGTCAAGGCATTACACCTTTTCTTACATCTGCAGGTGCTTGGATGAAATTTCTGATCCCTAATTTCTCATTAAAGACCCAACTGCAGAAAGAAGGGGTGCCATATCCAACCACCCATGGTATGCCCAATCATGTCAATGGGGTGTCCACCTATTTCATCATGAGGTACAAGCCAATAAATTCAAAAGGAAAAGGAAAAAGCAGCTTGTTTTGTATGTTAGGAAGTGAATGAGTAAATGAAGGCCCAGACTGTACCCATATCTACATCCCCTGGGTCACATGACCAAAATAAGATGGTGGCTACCGTTCAATCATATTCTGTATCAAATTGCTTTTATTCTAAAACCTGTGGAGAAAACCCTACCCTTTTCCTATTCAAAATACCTGTGGAGAAAAACCTATCCTTTCCTATTCTAAAACCTGTGGAGAAACCCTACCCTTTCCTGTTCTAAAATCTGTGGACAAAATTCCTATCCTTTCCTATTATATAACACATCATGAAGTCCACTATCCTTGACAGGACGGTGTCTAAAGTCTGGTAGGAAACGTCCTGCCGAGTCTTCTCTGAGACATTGACAGTTGCAAGATAGCTGATCAGGGAAGGAGACATAGGAATCTGTAGTTGCAGGAGCCTAGTTTCCAGATCTGAAACCAGTTCTGACCTGGCCCCCTGCCACCAAGAGTGAATCAGGGTCTTGAAATCTGAAGTAGCCAGGGGTTTGGGAGGTGGATCCTGTTGAGACTGGAGGAAGGAGGAGGAGGGGTGTCCAGTGGAGGATAATACCCTTGAAACCCCATGTAGTTGGAGTAAGGGCAAAATCCAGGGTAGAACTGCCCCAAATGACTCCATTCTGGAGTGGAGCACCCTAGGTAGGGATCCCTTGGATACCCAAAAGGGTAATGTGGGACAGTTCAGGGTTGATTATAAGCCCCCCAATGTCAGACCTGGCATCAGATGAATCCACGTTGGACCCGCCGTTGTGTAGATGGGGAGGGTCCAGCACCAAGACAGCCCACTGCAGGGTCACTAACATTGTAACTGGCGCAACCTAACCTGGCACTGGAAGGGGTTCTGTTGGTCAAGTGATGTTGGACGGGTGGTCCCCCTTCAGGTATTGCTAGAAAAGTCTGCCGTGCGGCCCGATGCCAGGTGGTGCAAGTCCTATATGTGATGACCTACTGATGGAACCCTCTCAAGTAAGATCTGTCTTTTCCTATATCTATCTTCAGCCCTCCAGCCTTTATGCATGTGAACAGTGCAAAAACGTATCTAGTATTACCTTTTACTATTATGTTTTAGTTCACTGTATAGCCTTGAAAATTAACACATTTTTTATGTCACCCTATCCTACTATGCCTTAGTCCCATGTTTTGTGATATTTTTTCCCCATACATTATATAAAATAGTTGGTGGTTGTCAATACACAGCAATGATACACCTTCACCCTAAGGTTCACAGATGAAATACAAGATATATGTCACCCATGAATTTTATATAATTAATAGAAAATGGACCTAGTTTCTTCAGTATCTCACGGTTACAGTGAGAACAGCAGATTAAGTAAGGTGTTAACAAAAGTGGTGTGTATTTAGGCCACCATACAGTATCTTATACAGTGTACTATACAGTAGGAAAGAAACCAAAATAGTTTACTATTTTTTATTACCATTAGCATTTACCATCAGTTGTCCACATTTCACCGATGCGACACTTTTTCAAGTATATAGATTATCATACACAAAGAGCATTCCATCAGACATGGTAATGCCAGAAACGTGGCAAAAAACCCTCTCCATTCCCTATTCTAAAACCTGTAGAGAAAATCCCTATTCTTTCCCTATTCTAAAACCTGTGGAGAAAAACCCTATCCTTTCCCGATTCAAAAATGTGTGGAGAACAACCCTATCCTTTCCCTGTACTAAAACCTGTGGAGAAAAATCCAATCCTTTCCCTTTTCAAAAACCTTTGGAGAAAACCCCTATCCTTTCCCTATTCTAAAACCTGTGGAGAAAAACCCTACCCTTTCTCTATTCTAAAACCTGTGTAGAAAAGTCCTATCCTTTCCCTTTCAAAACCTGTGGAGAAAAACCCTATCCTCTCCTATTCAAAAACCTGTGGAGAAAAACCCTATCCTTTCCCTATTCTAAAACCTGTGGGAAAAACTGGCACAACCTAACCTGGCACTGGAAGGGTTCTGTTGGTCACGTGATGTTGGGCGGGTGGTCCCCCTTCAGGTATTGCTAGAAAAGTCTGCCGTGTGGCCCGATGCCAGGTGGTGCAAGTCCAATATGTGATGACCTACTGATGGAACCCTCTCAAAGTAAGATCTGTCTTTTCCTATATCTATCTCCAGCATTTATGCATGTGAACAGTGGAAAAACCTATCTAGTATTACCTTATACTATTATGTTTTAGATCACTGTACTGCCCTTATATAATTAACACATTTTTCTTATGTTACCCTATCCTACTATGCCTTAGTCCCATGTTTTGTGATATGTTTTCCCATACATTATATAAAATAGTTGGTGTTGTCAATACATAGCAAAGATACACCTTCACCCTAAGGTTCAAAGATGAAATACAAGATATACGGCACCCATGAGTTTTATAAAATTAATAGAAAATGGACCTAGTTTCTTCAGTATCTCACGGTTACAGTGAGGACAGCAAATTAAGTAAGGTGTTAACGAAAGTGGTGTGTATTTAGACCACCATACAGTATCTTATATAGTGTACTATACAGTATGAAAGAAACCAAAATAGTTTACTATTTTTTATTACCATTAGCATTTACCATCAGTGTTCCACATTTCACTGATGCGAAACTTTTTCAAGTGTATGGATCATCATACACAAAGAGCATTCCATCAGACATGGTAATGCCAGAAATATGTGGCAAAAAACCCTCTCATTTCCCTAATCTAAAATCTGCGGAGAAAATACCTATTCTTTCCATATTCTAAAACCTTTGGAGAAAAATCCTATCCTTTCCCTATTCTAAAACCTGTGGAGAAAAATCATATCCTTTCCCTATTCAAAAACCTGTGGAGAAAAATCCTATCCTTTCCCTTTTCAAAAACCTGTGGAGAAAAACCTATCCTTTCCCTATTTTTAAACTTGTGGATAAAAATCCTAAGATTTCCCTATTCAAAAAACCTGTGGAGAAAAACCCTATCCTTTCCCTATTCTAAAACCTGTGGAGAAAAACCCTACCATTTCCCTATTCAAAAAACCTGTGGAGAAAAACCCTATACTTTCCCTGTTCTAAAACCTGTGTAGAAAAAACATATCCTTTCTCTATTCTAAAACCTGTGGAGAAAAACCCTATCCTTTCCCTATTCTAAAACCTGTGGAGAAAAGCCCTATCCTTTCCCTATTCTAAATTCTATATATCGTCTTCAGGCTTGTGACCTGTAGATAAAAAACTGTCTGATCTTACCCTATGCTACACCATTGCATCAACATTTTACATACTCTGTGATATTTAATTTAACCAAAGTAATGTAGCTCACCCTCACATGAAGTCATCTCTTGGAGTGTTCAGAACTAGTCCATGCATTATAATTCATTCCAACTGATGAGACGGTGAAGGTGAAGTTTGTTGTGCAATGCATACTATTAGGTCTACAAGGCTATTTATGTTAACACCTAAGGTTTCCATAGCCTGTTAGACAAACCAGTTTGTCTCACCGTAATCCCAGAAAGTATCAGTTGAGTAGTATCTTAGGAAGTCAAGATGTAAAATGTTGTAATGTAGCATCATTGCAGTGTTTCTCTCCTGGTATGACAAAGGTAAAAGAAGTAAATAAATAAAGGTAAAAACAAAGTACACCACCCTTTTGCTAGATATGGGTAGCAAGTGTGAATCACTGTTGAGGTACCCAGCTGGACTAACACTGTTAGCAGTTTCATGAGGTCAAACCCAATTAATTTTGAAACATGAATACATACTGTACATCAATACACACATCTCAAAACCTAAGCTAAACTGTAACTTACGTTAGTGACATCACATAGTAACCTACCTTATGCACTTATTATTTCCAATTTATTTCCATTCTGACTGTTGCAAGAGTATTTCTGAAGCCAGGGACATATTTCAGACAACGCACTGTGTATATAGATTACAGTGATTGTCTATGGAAGACGACCCCACGACAGTCGATAGGGCATTTGGAACGTATATCCTTGACACGTTCTTTTCATAAGACTTTTAGCCTATATACTCCAATCTGAAACACAGAATTTAAAGACATTATACCAATGACGACCTGAAAGTTATAGTCTATTGGATTATATAGTGTACATTCCCCCGCCACTGCATCTATAAATTGCATACCTTTATAGGATTGGAGCTACAGCCCTCTTGACGTCACTGCAGAACATATCGCTTCCCTGATCCGTTAAGTGGACACCATCCTGCCGATACAGTTCTGGGAAGAGGGACATGATGCCATCATGCTTGACCACGCCAGCTGACAATCCTCTCATGAATGCCCCCATCTCTGTGTTGATCTTTCTCCTTGTTCTGTCCATTTTCTTCGTATCAGAAACATTCCTCCACTGCCGACGCTGGATGATGTGGGACCAAAGGATCATGGTTTTCGGGCATTCGGTGCTTGATCAAGGCGATGTCCTCCTTCATCTTCTGAAGCAGCATCACTGATGTCTTCAATCCTAAATCATTGCCTCCCAGGTGGATGATGATGACATCTGGTTTGGATCCCCTCAGGCACTCCTGTCGCAACATTGGCACCAGTTGATCCCAACGCATACCCCTCTCACCTAACCAACGAACATTGACTGGAGTATCGAAGGTCAACACTGGTCCCCCAGTTCGAGACCACTCCCGAATCCCTGCCCAATGCACGAAGGAGTGTCCGCAGATCCATACAGTCTTCTCTGGACCCTGCATATCTGAATTAAGAAAACATACATATTATAGCATCGGAGTGTATCCAATCTATGACAGGTAGTAGTGCTCAATTCCTGACATTTGCTGGCAAAAGACAACGTGTCTGGTATCTTCCAGGAAATAAAAAACATTCAAGAGTGATTACTAATAGTGGCACTTAGAGCAAAATTGTGCATTTGCGGCACAAGATCTCATGAAAACATTATGTGATTGGTGGTTTGAGAAACTGATGGTTACCAAATAGGAACGGTATTTTGCAGTAGTCATGTTTGATGACCTAGCATGAATAAAGCAGTACATGTTGTTCAGCCTTCCCATGTCATCCCACACTTGTGTATCCCCTAGGTGGTACTATCTCAAGGGCTACTACCCCTGTCTGCATGGCTAGTTGCAGGTTACAGGGCATGTGTACTGACACAGAGCCTCCACCTGGAGGACAGGGTTGTTAGTAACAAGGCTAACCTGGATACAGCTTTCTGGGGCATTGTAATCCCCTTTTCCCCTTCTAGTAGCATAGACAATATGCAACAAACATTTTCACAGTAGCCCCTATTCTGTATATACTTCCCACACTGTTTGAACTTTCCACCAGGGCTGGTTCCACCAGTTCAACCCTGAGACCCCTATAAAACAAGGTTAGCACAGTATATAACAGTATAGTGCTTTTGGTACAAACTGGAACCACAGTTTGATTAAAGAGAACAGGAAATCATTTCTAATTGGCAGCAGTTTATAAAGTTCTTATTCTTAGAAATGATATGCATTATTCTAAATAATCCACATTTAACTGTACTTGAATAAAAACTTGATATGAAAAACTGTATTTTGCATTGTTTTGTTTTTATGGGCAGCATTCTGGGATGCAGCACTCAGCATCTCCCACCTATCCTACATCTCGATCACTCCGCCATCTCGGTCCCAATACCGGGAATCTATACCAATTAACCATTCCATGGAGTCCAAAGGACACCCCATGTCATCCCACACTGGGAAACAGCAACTATAAAACATGCCATGGTGTCCAATGGACACGCAATGCTGACTATGATAGAGGGGTCTTGTGCAGTCCATTCCAGGATGCAGCACTTGGTATTTCCCACCTATCTTACATCTCGATCACTCCACCATCTCAGTCTCGATACCGGGAATCTACACCAATTAACCATTCCATGGTGTCCAATGGACACCCCATGGCTTCCCACACTGGGAAACAGCAACTATAAAACATGCCGTGGTGTCCAATGGACACGCAATGCTGACTATGATAGAGGGAAGTCTTGTGCAGTCCATTCCAGGATGCAGCACTTGGTATTTCCCACCTATCTTACATCTCGATCACTCCACCATCTCAGTCTCGATACCGGGAATCTACACCAATTAACCATTCCATGGTGTCCAATGGACACCCCATGGCTTCCCACACTGGGAAACAGCAACTATAAAACATGCCATGGTGTCCAATGGACACGCAATGCTGACTATGATAGAGGGAAGTCATGTGCAGTCCATTCCAGGATGCAGCACTTGGTATTTCCCACCTATCTTACATCTCAATCACTCCGCCATCTCAGTCTCGATACCGGGAATCTACAGCAATTAACCATTCCATGGTGTCCAATGGACACCCCATGGCTTCCCACACTGGGAAACAGCAACTATAAAACATGCCATGGTGTCCAATGGACACGCAATGCTGACTATGATAGAGGGAAGTCTTGTGCAGTCCATTCCAGGATGCAGCACTCAGCATCTCCCACCTATCCTACATCTCGATCACTCCGCCATCTCGGTCCCGATACCGGGAATCTATACCAATTAACCATTCCATGGAGTCCAAAGGACACCCCATGTCATCCCACACTGGGAAACAGCAACTATAAAACATGCCATGGTGTCCAATGGACACGCAATGCTGACTATGATAGAGGGAAGTCTTGTGCAGTCCATTCCAGGATGCAGCACTTGGTATTTCCCACCTATCTTACATCTCGATCACTCCGCCATCTCAGTCTCGATACCGGGAATCTACAGCAATTAACCATTCCATGGTGTCCAATGGACACCCCATGGCTTCCCACACTGGGAAACAGCAACTATAAAACATGCCATGGTGTCCAATGGACACGCAATGCTGACTATGATAGAGGGAAGTCTTGTGCAGTCCATTCCGGGATGCAGCACTCAGCATCTCCCACCTATCCTACATCTCGATCACTCCGCCATCTCGGTCCCGATACTGGGAATCTATACCAATTAACCATTCCATGGAGTCCAAAGGACACCCCATGTCATCCCACACTGGGAAACAGCAACTATAAAACATGCCATGGTGTCCAATGGACACTCAATGCTGACTATTTCCACCATCTCGATCTTGATACCAGGAATCTGCGCCTGTCAAGCGATTTACTATTCTGTGTCGCTATCGCTTGTATTCGGTGATCCGGGCATCCGAATTTCATCTTTGAATGGTATTCAGAGAAGCATTTATCTACACACAGGCCCTTGCCGCAATCTGCACACCAGTAGGTCGATTCCTTACGCTTCCCTTTCTTTGTGCACACCACACATCTTCGGGTAGGGTACAGCTTCTTTGGTGTTCTTGGTATTTTTGATGGGAAGTGCTTTCCTTGCAGTCGTTGGCATGGATCCAATTTTGTCGATTGCCGTTTTTGGCTATGCTGTGGAAGATCATCTATTTTTTTGCTGGTCGTTACAAGTTCTTTAACTACAGTTCGTTGGAATTCCAAGTGCGTCATCTTCTTTCTTTCTGGGGAAAATTTCTTGTACATTATGTACCCCTGAATTAACATGGCATTCAGTAAATAAAAGAACTCCTTCTGCCATACCTTCCTGCATCGCCGGTTAAAATTGTAATACCCTGCCAGCTGATCATTTTGTCCACTCCACCCATGTATCTGTTGTAGTCCAGTATACATTTTGGTTTTTATCGACTCCCAGTCTTCCAATCTTTTCTTCGGTATCAACAAATTCAGTACTTGATGTTGTTGACAGCATGTATATGTCCCTCTTGTCTCTCCACTTCATACAGAGCATTGGTGTCTTCCTGAATGTAACCTTTCTTTCATCTTCAGCTTTATGTCTTTTATTTTGGGAGGCATTCCCTTGCGGTTGGGCATAACAGTTCCAGTTGCACCAACTCCAGATAAAAATAGATCTGTGTAGAGTTGAGGTCCAGTGTAGTATCTGTCTGTGTAAATCCTGTAGCCTTTCCCTCGCAGTTCTTCTCTAACAAGATCAAAACAAACTCTGTATGTATGTCCTTTGCTCTGTTCCTCGTCGACTTTGCCTGTATAGAATTGCCAGTTGCATATGTATCCCAAGTTTGATTCACATAAGGTGTACACCTTGATTCCGTGCTTCACTGGTTTTTGTGGATTAAATGTTCTGTAACTTAGATTTCCCTTCCACAGACATATACCTTCATCCAGGGAGAGGTCCCGGTCGGGAAGATAGGTTTCTCGTGATCTCTTCAGGAATCGCTCATGTATCTCTCTAATGTGAAAAAGTTGATCAAATCCCTCCATCCCTCTAGGCTTCCGATTCGAGTTGTCAGCCATGTGGAGAAAAGAAAATCAGGTTGAATCGGTTCCTTGCCATCACACTGCCCCAGAATGGTGTGTGGTGACTTCATCCAATCCCCAGTATTCATCTTTACTGCTCTTTACTACCAGTCCCATCATATGTATAATGCAAAAACCTCTTCAGTTCTTCTTTGTCAGTCATCTTCCAAGCCCTGGCCCTTAAATGGTGGCAAATCATCAATTGGATGTGCCAGAAAGAAATCATCGGCATATCTATTTGTTTCCCTTGCAATAAGCTCCAAATCTTCATCCGTCAGGCAAAACAGTTGTACAAATCCAAGTGGACTTTCTGGGACTGGTACTTGGAGACCTGAAGTTGCAGTGAATAGGTGTCCATTGTCACTTGTTGTTGTCACTTCTTCCCATTCGTCTTCTCTTCTAACGCTTTGTTCTGCTGATGACCGAGCCCTTTTACCACGAGTCTTCTTGGGCATTGCACCTACTGATGTTGTGGGGGTCTCTTCATGATCTTCCTGCTCCACATCCGGCATGTAATCTTGATCAGTAACTTCTTCATCTTCAGAAGACTCATTCCGCACTTCCACCAGATCCAGATTGTACAATCTTTCTTCAACATCCTCTTCACTATGCGATTCGGAGAAATCGGACTCACTACACATCTGGATCTCGGCCAAAACATCCAATGCAGTCATTTTTTTTGCCATGATGATTGTTCTGTCAGGTGTAGAGAAAAAAACAAAACAAAAAAACACATCATTGTTGCAAGTTATCTCTGTGGGTGATTCTAACAATAATATGAAAACTGAAGCCCTTATGAATACCAGTTTGGCTCAATAAACCCTACTCCCCAACTCCCCACTGTGCACTGATTTATATTTTCAAACGTACCACAAAATATTCTATGTTCTGATGAATTATGTCAAATATACTGCAAGGAATCAACCTGAAAGACAAAAAAATAAGTTATATTCAAGAGTTACATGTAATATCTTTAACGGAATACTCAAGCTCATTTTCACATACATGGAAGACACAGTGATATGATAATAGAAACATCCCATCCCGTATCAGGTGCAACATCAAGTTAAGCATTCACTAGTGTACAATGTCAACCCCAATATATCACTATAGGTTTATGATTGTATAACATCAGTCTGCATGTTACCACCCTCCAGTGAGTTGTAATGCCTCCTGATGTTACCTGGTTATAAACAGATAGTGTATTTCCTTACTAGTCAAGAAAATCACCAAATTGAAACCTTTCTTGTTTTGAACTTGCAACTTTAATTAACCATACAATATGCAGTATCACAACATAGGAAGAACTTCACATATATCAAGTTAGGATCAACAATTCACAGTACAGCTTATATCCATCAAAGTCAAATGTTCCAAAAGTGTCTATGTGTCAGTGAACTGATAAATGTAAAAATAAACCATTGTTCTCTTCTGATTTTTGGATACTGTCCCAATGAAGATGATGCACGAAAAACTCTAAGGGATCAAGTCAGGATAAGTGTTATTAAATTGACCTTAAACATTTGCAAGAACACATCATACATTTTAATTCAGTGATAAAAGCAACCAATTTTATGTCTTATTAATAAAGCATATACATCCAAAGTATTGTTTATAGTTTGTGAATTCAATTCTCAGTTCTTCTGATTACATTTGTTTTATATTGTGTCATAATACTAACAGTATATTACATGAACAAATAACTACTGTACAAGTAGAAGTGAGAGTGAAAATATGTATTATTATATATTATCTTTTAAATGATGAACTGATTTTATCAGCAGCATCCATTGAAGCACCAGATGGTGCAACCTATGTGGTGATGAACACTTTCATAGCATAACATTTCTCACGCTGGCTGGGAACTGAGTGAATATGTAGGCAATAATACCCAACAGGGTGGGCGGTATTATGCTATACCAGACCGCCCAGGGGTGTAATGAGGCCTGATGCCGCAGGCGGAGGGCGTTATAGCCCCTGGAAGGTCCGGTATAGCACAATACCGTCCACCCTGGAGGGTATTATTGTGCTTAGAAAATGGGCACAGTAGAAGTGGACACCTGCCTTGGTTTTTGAGCTCCTTTTACATTGAACTCATCTTCTTCTTTTTCAGAATATGGGCTTCCAGGGATTGCTGCTGCCTTTTCCGGGTTCTGTAAGGGGGGGTGAGGAGGACAACATGTCCGGTCACAGGGTTTGGGGCAGATTATTGCTGTGATTTTCCTATATCTAACACACTGGAGAAAGTCGCAGTAAGCGAGCCCCTCACCCCAACTGTCAGATCACTCCAGCACACTGCATCTGTGTTTACAGGCCTCCAAATGGGCAGCTGGGGGTTGTGGAATTATGGCAGAAAGTCAGATCTGTTAAGAGTCACACTTCAGGCTTCCGTATTGCAACAAATTTAAAATCTAACAGCCCTAAAATGTAAAAGATAGCTGTACTTACGGTTTACCAGATAGAGCTTTGAACCGAAATGCGGTAATTTAGGAACTTTTGCCGGTTTAAATGAACCAAAATTAACTCGTTTGAACTGAGAAATGAACCGAGCTGAAGGAGAGATCTCCGGAGCGACTGTTCAGTGAGGCGGAGTAAAGAATCTGACAGTTTCAGTTTGAAACTGTCCAGACAGAGCCCCCAGCAACAGCGCCCGCGCCGAGAACTCCACCCACACCGGAGCCAACTCCCTCCTCCCCGGGGCAGCCCAAGCGCTGTGGACCACCGCAGAAGTCACAATACAGCAAGACCTCATGTTGTTTGAAGGGACCTGCAGAAATGTGAAGAATGGTCAGGGGTTTGGCAGTTGAAATTCAATGCAAGGAAGTGCAAGATAATGCATATGGGGCACAAAAACCCTGGCACAGTATATCAGTTGGGGGGTGAGGATATAGCATGCACCAAGCAGGAAAGGGATCTTGGAGTTATCATCTCTGATGACCTCAAGGCAGGAAACAGTGTGACAAGGCAGCAGGTAAAGCAAATAGGATGCTGGGATGCATAGGCAGGGCATCACCAGCAGGAAAAGGAGGTCATAATTCCACTATACAAGACACTAGTGAGGCCGCACCTGGAGTACACTGTGCAGTTCTGGAGACCTTACCTACGTAAGGACATAGACAGGGTAGAGAAGGTTCAGAGGAGGGCAACAAAGATGGTGCATGGATTGCATCACAAGACCTATGAGGACAGGTTGAAGGCACTGAACATGTACTCCCTGGAGGAGAGGAGGGAGAGAGGGGATATGATAGAGACATACAAGTATCTTACAGGGAGGAACAAGGTGCAGGAATGCACTATTTTTAAGTGAAAAAGATGTTCCAGGACTAGAGGGCATGGGATGAAGTTGGAGGGAGGATGATTCAGAGAAAACGTGAGGAAGAATTTCTTCACAGAACGGGTGGTGGACAAGTGGAACATCCTGCCAGAGAAAGTGGTGGGGGCTGAAACATTTAGAACAATGCTGTGCCACAATATCCCTCTGGGTCTCCATTTTGTGACTTTACATTGCAGAGTTATGTAGGGCCGCGCCTAACAGTTGCAAGTTCCGAGGTGGGAAAAGACCCGTAAGTAGGGCAGAAAACGTTTTTTTTTCACTAAACAGCGATGTAAAGAGACTACGGGGACTTTATAATAAACTGTGTTGTTCTGGAGGAGCTGATGCTGGGGGTGAGGGTTGGCACAGATGACAACAAGAGAAAAGCTCTGTGGAGAGTGGCAAAAGGGGATGGAATAGCCCAGAAAGGGTGGCACTACTTTATAGGACAAAGAAAAAAACTTAATTCTTACCCTATTTTTTTATTTTGCCTTTAATTTTTTTTAATCCCATATAAAAGTGCCACAGATAGCCCATTTTCTAAGCGCAATAATACCCTCCAGGGTGGGCGGTATTGTGCTATACCGACCTTCCAGGGGCTATAAGGCCCTCCGCCTGCAGCGTTGGGCGTCATTACAGCCCTGGGACGGTCCGGTATAGCACAATACCGCCCACCCTGTTGGGTATTATTGCTTACTTACCTACTGCAAGAGCCCTCTCGAAGTAAGATCAGGGATTATAGGACACATATCCCATGCAACCCCTCCCATACCAAACACAATCAAGTAATATGTGGAGAGTGTCTTACCAAGATACTGTTGAGTCCGAAGCAGGAATCTTGAAGGGACGATGTCCGTCAGTACTGAAAAATAAAATACAGGAATGGAGTCACAAAGGATCCATAGTTCTTAATAAATTATTAATATATGACATGTTCACAGTAGAAAAATACTTATCTGATGGTGAAGGAGTCCTCATCTGTTCAGGCATGCGAAAGAGAAACAACAATAGGTTAATATGAAAAAGATACAGTAATGAGATAAGAAACCGATAGTGGATAGATACTGCTGGTGCATCAGACTACATTACAGTGTAATGATGCATAAGAAAAAATTACTGTTGAAGTATTATAATAATAATATTAATAGTGACATAAAGGAATAAAATTAGTTAACAAATAGAAGAAAATTTGTTTTTAGTAAAGATGATTAGAAAGACTAGTGCTCTCTGCCTAGATGGCCAATTTTCAAGTGACTGTAGTATCCGGTTGGATAGGTGATATTCCTTTTTGGTTCACTGTCCCATTGTTGCCTGGGCAATCAGTTAAGTTCATTCACTGACCCTTTTAATGGAATTCCTTCTTTGCACCTCTTCTGTAAATGAAGCATCTAGTTCACTTCGACCGTCAAATTGGCACAACATGCACCTTGATAACATGCGCTATCATGAATGTTCACTTAGACCATCAAATTGGCACAACATGCACCTTGATAACATGCGCTATCACAAATGTTCCATGCGACTACAAATTGGCACAACATGCACCTTGATAACATGCGCTATCACAAATGTTCCATGCGACTGAAAAATTGGCACAACATGCACCTTGATAACATGCGCAATCACAAATTTTCACTTAGACCATCAAATTGGCACATGCAACTTGATAACATGCAACTGTCAAATTGGCACAACATGCACCTTCATAATTTGTGCCACCACAGAATCACAGTTCGACTGTCAAATTGTCCAAACATGCACTTTGATAACATGTGCTATAGCACCTAATATAGCATGGTGGTTAATCTCACTCTCTCAAAACTCCACACTGGGATCCAACAATCACAATATAGTTTAGTTTAGCATAAGGATAGATACTAACTCAAGTCATACTAGGACAAAGGTTTTGGATTTCAAAAATGCTGACTTTGCTGAAATGGAGAGAGGTCTCAAAAGAGCTCTGGAGAGAATGGGGGCAGCAGGGGGAGTGGAAGAACAGTGTAAGCATCTAAAGGAAGCCTTAATGGAAGTAACAAACCAGTGCATCAGATTGGTATTCAAAGGCAAGAGAACAGGAAAGTTACTATGGTTCTCCACTCCACATACTCCTAATCTGAATACATTCCCCCTAGTTGACCCTCTTCAATGCTGTCACTTGCCCCCTTCTGACCCCTCTTCCTGGCACTGGACCCCCACCCAGACCAATAGCCAACCCTTAAATCTTGGTACCCTAACTCGACCACCCTACATTCATGTCGCCCCACCTTTACTAACCAGGACGGAGAAGTGGCGGTGGAGGATAAGAAACAGCACAAGTAGGAGAGAGGGGTTTGGAGAGGGACATCACAGAGATAGAAAACAGGACAAGGCAGGAGCAGGGAAGTGGGGGAAGGGACCGATGCCAAAGCAAACAAAAGGAGCAACAAGTGAGTCTGGAATACATCCTCGTCATCAGATCCAGCAACGAGGGAATCAAGGTCAGACCCGCCATCATTATAGAATTGCTGGGCGTCTGGCATCATGACATCCTATGGAGGGGATGGCAGCTGTGAAGAATGAAGGGGCCTTGGTGCCGGGACCTGATACAGTGCTGGGGCCAAAGGCAAAGGCTGGTCAATAGGTCCAGGTTGTGAGACTGTCATCAGGACATCTGGCATCGGGACAAGCGACGGAGTCCTGCACGAAGGGGGAGAAAGGGCATCCACATTAAGGTTGAGGGCACTGAACATGTACTCTCTGGAAGACAGGGAAGAGAGGGAGAGAGAGAGAGAGGAGACATGATTGGGAGCTTCAAGTACTTGAAAGGGATAAATAAGGTAATGGCGGGAAAGAACTGGATGACGGGCAAGGGACTGCCCCCCTTTATAGTCACGCTGACATCACATCACCCGACGATGGGGCACGGCCCCTGCTGACGACTGCTAGCTACAAGTTTGCCGTGCAGTTCTGATGCCAGGAGATGCAGACCTATACTTGAAGACCTACTGCAGGAACCCTCTCGAAGTAAGATCAGTTGTTTTCTGTCCTTTCTATGGTCCTTAGTGGTTGTCATGTACCAGGTAAGAGATCTCTTGACATCCAGTCTCTCTCTCTCTCCCCCACCCCCCACCCCCAGATTGTGCAAGTCAAATATGTTTTTTTTAATCAGCCTGCCATTGCCTGGCCTGTACACAAAACCCACATTTAGTGTTAGAATACAGTTGCGTGGCGCTTGGGTCCATAAAGGGATGGCACAAATGTGTCACAATGTGTCCCATGATTGTGGCCTATTTAACACCACCACCTTGCTACCTGTATGCCACTAATTTAGGAGCACACCTGGCACACCTGTGTCCCCTGCAGAGACACAACACACTGTGCTGCAGCATGTCACGTGGGACACTGTTGGAGGTCTAGTCCAATGCAATAAATTTGATGTCCACACACCACAGACACAACATGTATGGCTGTAGACACCCATTGGAACATAGCCATCATGTGCCTGACCCCAACACTATGCTGGGATGCCAAGTTGTGTGGTAAACATGTCACTGTTGCAGAAAAAACATCCATCCAGTACTGCCAGTACAGTGTCATGCAGTGTGGAGGCTAGGCACAGAGGCCCAAGGTTGCATGCCTCCCACAACAGTACTGCTGTTCCCATGGACACCATGTGCACTCCCCTGACCCCACCAGGAATAGGAATGTCTTGATGGATTTGCAGAACTGTGATGTGAGTCATGCTGTTAATGTACTTCACATGTCCTGCACAGTCCATGTCTGTCCCCAGCCCGCACTCATTGTAGTGTCCATGGTCACGATGTAACATATGCTAACTGATGTCATCCCCCATTGCCATGACATGTCTGTGACCCATATCAATCATGTGACCATGTGGCACTAAGGTCATAGTGTTCACACTTGCATCTGCCATCATGCAGACATGACACAGACATGCCAGTTGTCACCATCATGTGATCTGACACTTGTAGCCCTCCATAGTGACACATCCAAAATGTATATACACTGCATTGCATGTGCCTGTGTCAGGGGGTCAGTGTAATCTGTACAATGTCATCTTGACCAACAAAGATGTTGAAGTAACTATACAGGTGATGATGCTCTGCACACAAGGCCTTAGGTGCTGTGTACAATTGTGTCGATAGAGAGGTAACATCCCACTGACAGGTACTGCCAAGCATGGGACATGGTGTTCTGCACATCCCACAGACAGTGCTGTTATGTATGTATTGTCCGGCAGTGTGCCTGCACCATGACAACCACCATCCACAATTACTCAGGGTACAATAGACTGCATGATGTATGAGAACATGGAGGTGAGCTGAGGCAGTGCTTTGCACCCACCATGTCCCCACCGATGCTGATATATGTGATCGACACTGATGATCCACATAGTTGATAGTTGCATGCCAATACAGTACATATGTGTCTCCCACATGCCAGTGCACTCACGGCTGCCAAAAGCACATTGAGGACAGATTAACAGAGCTCAATATGTATACCCTTGAGCAAAGGAGGAGAGAGGTGATATGATCGAAACATTCAAACACCTTAAGGGCATTAACAAGGTGAGTCTAACATGTTTAAATATAAGAAAATAGCAGGACAAGAGGACACAGCATGAGATTAGAGGAGGCTGATTAAGGGGGAATGTGAGGAAATTTTTTTCACAGGAAGGGTGGTGGATGCATGGAACAGCCTACCTCAGGAAGTGGTGGCTATGAATACAGTGCAGAGCTTCAAACAGGTATGGGATAGGCATAAGGGAGCAATGAGTAATAGATAGGCCACTGACGGAGCAAAGGCCAATGGCACATTTATAAGGTACAAAAGAAATGGGCAGACTGGATGGGCCTTGTGGTCCTTATCTGACATCAACCTCTATGTTTCTAATTCCTTTCCAGTTTCTTGATTGCTGAAGGCGATTCAGAATGGTGGTGAGATTCAGAATGGTGGCATCATTATGAGCGTTTGGTGAACAGCTCCAACCAAAAAAAAAAAAAAAAAAGAACTATGCAGGAGATAGCTGTGTGTATATCCTCAAAGGAGCTCTATTGCATGAACATTTTTTGATCGCTTTAGAGAAGAAAAAAATCACAATGCAACCTGTCATGAGCAGATAAATTTATAA